>OY728129.1:1788673283-1789923283 GCA_963277665.1 Viscum album | reverse complement strand
AAATATAATTTTTTTATTTATTGGAGAATAATGAAGTGGTATTTATTTAATAAATAAACGATCATTATTCAAGGATAGATAATTATTGTGGAGGAATTCCAGACTGAGTTTAATGGTCTGGTGATAAATAATAAATATTTAATATTATTTAATTAAATAATATTTAATTTAATTTAAATTTTATGTGCATGTCGAGAAATATTACTTTCTTATTATTATTATTATTATTTGAGATGGGGTTCTCCAGGGATTAAAAAAATAATAAGTGGAACTTGTGAAATTACTTTTTTCTAACCCTATTGATATATAAACCCAATTATATTATTTTCTCAAAGAAAAAATTCCGTTTTTGGTTATATACAACGGATTTGGAGAATACTTTCAGGCCCTAGAGGGATATCTTATTTGAGAACCCTCCCAAGAATGGACAACAATCTTCCCCCACCTCCAACTCTCGTTTCTAGAGAGATCTAGGAGAACACTTTGGATGTTGTTCTCAAGGTGATCAAATGTGGATGATATAAGTGATAGGATATTCCATGCTAGCACCATGAGATTCCTATGGAAACGCTCGAAGATTTGTGGAACATGTGTGGATTAACAATAGAGGGAATCTTATATTGATTCCTACAAAAAAACAACCTTAAAACATAGATATATTTTCAGTCTCATCAACAAGGAAATAATCCATGAAGGTAATTCTTTAATTGATTAAATTAATTACAAATAATATGTGATGATCCTCTCTCTGGTTCTAGAATTATATCCCTTTTCTGTTTTTTTATTCAATTCTTAGATCATTCTCTTTATCATTGTGTAAATATCAGATTGATCATCCATTTTGAAACAAGAAATGTTAGGCATGACCCATCACATGCTTCCACTATGCCTGGAACCTTGAAACATAACATTGTGTAATAAGCTCTATTCTTGTTCACTATACATGGTATCTTATGAAGTAAAAAATTAACTAATAGATTGAGGGTTATTTAATTCCCTAATAACACATCACATCATATTAGGTACATGTGAAAATTTTCTATATATATGGATATCATACATAAATCAAGTGAAAAAACTATGAGAGGAAATAGGTTATATATATTCCTGTCTCAAAGAATAACCAATTGTTATATCATATATATTGACATGAAAAAGGGGATTGAGTATTTTAAAAAATTCATAATTTAATAAAGAAGTATATTTAAAGAATACATATATCATATTAATGATAAATTATGATCAAAGGGTGAAGATATTGGTGTGAAAATGAACCTTATAAATGATGTTAAATGAAATTGGTAAAAAAACCATTAAATATGATAAGAGCATGGGATAGTCCATAAAACTATAGATGAACTAAAATGTTATTTCATAAAATAAATTTTATCATTTGATATAATATGATACTAAATACATAAAAATAGTGGTACATGAAATGTAATGAATAATATAAATGTTCCTAATAATCGGGTTTTCTTCAACGAGGGAATGGAAAGTGAATTTGTAATTTTCTTATATCCAAAAAAAATAAAGAAAAATAAACTATGTATATATGGGGAAAAAATATAAATAGAATATAGAGGAATAATATTTGAATTGGGTGGAGTGAAAGGGAGAATAATATAGTGAAAATAACCCAATAATAAATAGGTCGTTTAAATGGAACCACTTAGCTCAAGTCCTGAATCAACATAGTAGACACGTATAACATCAAGAATAATTATATTAAATCTACTAAATACCTGATTGAAAAACTGATTCACATATATTAAATTTACTATTATACTTTTATATATATTTATAATCATTTTCATAATCCCATATATTATTTTTCACCATTTTAATGATTTTTTTTTTCACGGTTCCAAGGCCATATATATTTTTCAATAATGATGGGAGTTATTTTCTAATGAGTCCAAAACTACAAATTTGTGATGATGTAATATTCATGTCATTAAAATAGTTCAATTAGTTCAAAATATCTATAATTTATTTCTCATATAAATTTTTCATTGAGTACGAATGTTATTATCTAATTTTGTGTTCATTTAGGCAGTCTTACCATCCATTATGAACATAACTTGTTTTATTTAATTTTATGATTTTAAACCATTCTATAATATAAAACAATATTGTTATATAATTATTAAGTATATATTTAGATATAAACTAATTTAGTAAAACCATCCGTGATGGAATTAATTTTTGTTTCAAAAAATTATCCATATAGGCATCTATACCATCAATGAATATAAGTTTTTTTATAAAAAACACTATTATGTTAATATATGTGACAATAAAAAATATTTTTTATAACTAATAATGGGATGGGTTTAATAAGTGGTATATTTTTATTTTATGATTTATTACTTTTTTAACCCATCCTATTGATCCTATTAATTTTCCTAATCCACTCAATGATTTCTCATTACAACACTTCTGGGTGCGGTAATAATGAAAGAAATATAACACAATATTCAAAAAATTTACTCTGAAATAAATACCCCTTTAAAAGTTTATTATCCCCCCTGCACATGAATTTTGTACTATAATATTATTATCAACTAAATTGGTCTCCTGATAACATAAAATAATTATTGGTTATACCCCCAATCACAATTCTTCATTGACTGGTTATACTCCATAGTCACGAGCCACTTTAGTAACTTCTTATACCCACTTGTTAAAATATTCTTTACTAATTATGTTTATCTAGTAGTAGAATATCCTACTTATTCTTTAGAATGATATTTTTCAATGACCCTATTGTCTCAAAATTTCTTGATAACTCCCGAAAGTACTTCAGTAGTAGTGGCAGTCTCAAGACTCCTAGATCTGGTTCAATCAGGATTATCCTCAACTTCTTCAAATACCCAAGCCTGTCACTATTAGAGACTCTTATCTTCAAATCACCTTCTTCATCTCTATGATATAGATTTTTTTCAGTTTCTTGAGACTCTCTTTCATAATGTATGCATGTTCTCTCACTCTTCATACTCCTTTTCCCCTTCACTTGCCTGAAAATTTATGCATATAAATATTTTTCATGCTAAATTTTTATTCATATTTGGAAACTCCATGATCTTCATTAGAACATGTGATCTTTCATGAGATTTCATTAAAATTCTAAATGAAAATTTGATTTTGATTATCCTTATGAATTAGTTATTTCCTTCTTCTAAATCACTAAAAATATTCACTTATTTAACCTCATTTGAAATCCCACATGCATGGAATTAGGTGTCTTTGAAACATGGAATCTAATCATATAGTGTGTGACTAATCTAATCACATTCTCCATCTTAATAACATAATCCATTGTACACTACTAGAAATTGGTCCATTTGTGATGGGGCATTTGCGACGGGATCCTGTTGCAAACACCCTTTTGCGACGGGGCCCCATCACAAATGCCCCATTGCAGAAAAGGGCATCACAAATATGGTTTTTTGCGATGGGATGGGTATCCATCGTAAATAGATTCCTCATGGTTTTTTAAATATTTATTATGTCGGCCCATCGCAAATAGTATTTGTGACGAGGTGGTGGACCTGTCGCAAAAAGTTTTTCCAAGTTCTAGAAACCATTTTTTGCAACGGGACCTGTCGCAAAAATTGTAAAAAATATAAAATAAATAAAATTGAATAAAATAATAATAATAAAATAATATTATTATTAATAAAATATTAATATTAATATTAGTAAAATAAAATAAATTATAAAATTATAAAATAATATTTATATAATAATAATGAAAATAATATTGATAATATAATATTATTATTATTATTAATGAAATAATAATATTAATATTAATAATATAATAAAAATTATAAAATAATGAAAACCTCAATATTCAAAAAATAATAATAAAATAATAGTCAAAATAATAAAAAATAATAATTAATGAAATAATAAAAATAATAATAAATAAATAATAATAATAAAATATAATATTCGCAAAAATATAAAAAATACACTCCATAGAAATTTAGATAGTTAATATTAAAAACAAAAATTACATTCAAATGTTTTATCAAAAAAAATAATTAGATCACTTAGGGGGAGGGTCGTCTAGAGGAGCTGAAGGAGATAGTGGAGGGAACTTCATCCCTAAACAATGAGTCAGACATCGAATATACTCCAACTGCTCCTACTCCTGTTATTTCTGCCATCGATGCATCTCCTCCTCCTACTGTTGTTGTTGCTGCTATCGTAGGATCTCTTCCTACTATTGTTGTTGTCATTGACGCATCTGCTCCTACTCTCTACGCCTAATCTCTATAAGCTCACTCTGAGCTTACAGCTGCTTGTGATACTGTGTAGTAGATGATGATGACTCTCTACGAGCTCCTCTCAAACTAGATTCTGACATTGTAGTGGTGCTATAATAATCCACAAGCGTTGATCGAGAGTCGATACCAATAACTTTCCCTTTCTCAAAAGCATATTGGGTCGCCTACATCCATATTGTCTCATCAAATCGGTGGTCACTAGTTTGTGTATCGGTCTCGGCCTAACTCTCAATCTGTATCTAAGACATTGTGACCTCATATGACTCCTTCAATTTCAATTTAAAATTAAAATAGTTAAAATGTTATTTGCAGTTAAATTTTAAACTCAAAAAGAAAATATACTGACCAGGATCTAACGTTGTTGAACACCTCTAATCTCTCCTGTGTTCGGATCACTATACATCATCATATATACATAGAAATCTGTAATATCAGTTTATTCGACTACCTATATTAATATAAAATAAAACTTTTATATTAAAAGTTATATAAAATATTTAAAAAAAGTACTTACCATATACTCTCTATGTGTACCGAATGTACAACTACCATCTTGATGTGTCACCTCATATCACCCCTGATTTATTCGACCTATTGCTGATCTACTCTGAAAATTACCACCCAACCAGTATGAACATAATCCATCCCAAACCTGAGAAAAAATATAACCAGATCGGTGGGTGCGATAAGACTCATCAAACTCTGTCACTCTGGATTTCTCCATTACTTTCATTCTCAAATTTTGCAAAAAAAACGGACTGCAACACTGACGCATATTCCTCTACCTTACCTTGAAAATAGCATCACGCATGCTCTTATCAAGGGATACCATAAACCCTACAAATAATTTATAATATCAAGTTATTAATTAAATTAATGTCAAAATAAATATTATTTATTTACGTACCATCCAATGATCGAACATGAGATATTTCACATCAATAGGAATCTAAATCCATGAGACCCATGCTTTAGAAAAATAATTGTTCAATATACAGATCCCTTGTCCAGTAGGTATATGCATAAAGATGTGAAAAAAAGAACAAATAATCATAAAATTAGTATATAAATAAATTATTGAAAACTAACTAAAATACACATGTAAACATACCTATGCACACATGGATGAAATCCAAGACGTTGATATCGCTCAAGGATAGGGTCAGGAATCATCAATCATGCAAGATCACACACCCTCTGAGTCCCCCGTGAACTTCCAGTAGTCTAAGGGTCAGATGATCCAACATCTTACTCGTCCAAAGGTAGATCATCTTATTGTAACATACGATACAGATCTTTGTCCATCTAAAACACGAAATGACATTTGTTATAAAATAGTTGAAAACAACTATTATATAAATATATATTACATATTATTATAACCAGTATTTAACTATGTCAATGTTTATCTTCATCCTCATCTTCATATCTAACAATGTCAATGTCTTCATATTCCTCCTCAACATCATCAATTTTCATATGAGTTTTAGTTTCATCATCTCTTGTCATTTTAAATTCATTTGTAACATCATTAAAGTTATCATCAACTTTGACCCTTAATTGTGGGGTCTCATCATCGATATTTGAGTATCTTCATGAAAAATATGGATTTAGAGAGGTCTCTTGAAAAATTTCAATTCCTTCCACTTCAGCAGAACCGCATTCACTTTGAGTAAACTGATTTTCCCAATAATTAATTTTTATTATACTCCACCAATCACTCAACTCTATTGAATTAGCACAATATTTTAAATAATAAATTTGGTGTGCCTGATGAGATGATAAAAATGTTTCATTTACTGTAAGAATAATTTTATATTTAATATCAATCATTCCATGTGTTGAATGAACATGCACACCTCTCCCAGTATCTAACCACTGACATTTGAACATTGTTATGTAATGATGTCCCACATAATACAGTTCAATAATCTCTTCCAGCATGCCATAAAAGTCAACTTTAGTTTCTCCATGATGATATCTTCTCAAGAAAACACCATTATTTGTTGTTTTTGTATTCCCCATATGCACGTATATGAAATTGAAAACCATTCACCACATATGCATTATAATATTTAAACATTCTTGATGGTAGGTTACTCAATACACACAATTGATGATCAATTTTATCATCATGTTGAGATGCCTGAAAACTTGTAAAACAATTATTAATATAATATATAATAAATTGATTTTATATGTTAAACCAAAAATAATTTATGTTACCAGTTTTTGAAATCAGTAGGAAAAGTTTTTTTCAGATGTTCTTCAAGAGCAGTTGTTATAATGTGTGGAAGTGGGTTCTTAATATTGTTACCATATAACCAGCAAATAAAATAATATTAATTTACTATAACAAAAATTATAGAATAAGTGATAGGAGCACTCATTGTAAAAATGGTGTCATTTATTCATAGTTGAATAGAACATATGTATGAGCTCTGTGATGTTCATCATCTAATAGCCATTGTTCATGAACTCCACTGAAACCAAGTTTGGGATAATTGAAAACTGATAATTGATTGTCTATTTTATCATCAACATTTCCCTTATTATATCCCATATGGTTTTGTTTTTAGAGATATAAATATTGAATGTAATAAGATTCGAAAAAACAAATTTCCTATTGTAAATAATCTTCTACAATTGAACCTTCAACAAATACTTTGTTACGTACTTTATTTTTCAATTTCTACATGCATCTCTCGAATGGGTACGTCCATTTGAATAGTACTAGACCTCCACATTTTTTTTCATGCGGAAAATTTAATATCAAATTTTTCATTGAGTCAAACAAATTCGACAGAAAGAATTTTTCTAATTTACATAAAATTAAAACAAAATCTTCTTACAGTATTCTAAATGCATCGTAGTCACTTTTCACCACAAAAATGTCTCTGAAAAAGTATGATATGTTTATTAGAACATTCCAAATCATATAATTCAGTAAATCTATTAATCCAATTGGTATAATTCTTTCCATTATTACATGATAGTCATGACTTTTTAATCTGGTAATATGACCATTTCTAACACATCTTCCCAAATTGGAATCATAACCATCTAGAAGTCTTAAATATGCAATACACTGACAAAATATTAATTGATTCTCTTTGGAGGGTGTATAAAATTCTTTGGGATTCATTAACTTTTGTGATCTGGCATTTTCAAACAGATCAATTTCTGGTTTCTTGTAAATTTGGGAAAGATCTAATCGTGCTTTTACATTATCTTTTTTCATACATGGTGTATCCAAAACTGTATGAAATAAATTATAAAAATAGTTTTTTTATTATTCATGACATCCAACATGTGATGGACCAACAAATTAGACCAATATGGAAGAACCTAAAAAATGATCAGTTTTGTCCAATTGTGTTCTTTCCCAAAGACATCAATTTTCTATTGGTTTATTGTTGGTCCAAATATGATGGGAGGTAATGAAGACACAATTTATTTACACTCTGTACTTAAGATCATTATTGGAGGTCCATATATTTCAAATGTTCCTATTCTGAAATGATATTTTTTCTTCTGAAAATGATGATTAGTTGGAAGGAATCTATGATGATAGTTGAAAAAATAAGGTCTTTTTCCATTGATGAGTATAAATGTTTTTCTATCTCTCATATAGTATGAACATGATTTTGGACTATGTTTGATCTAGACAAATAATATTTCATATGCTTGGAAGTCACTAATTATCCACATCAATGTAGTTTTTAGCAAGAAATTTTGTTTCAGAGCAACATAAAATGTACTGACACCATTACTCCACAATTAATTTAACTCATCAATCAATGGTTTTAAATAAACATCAATATTTTTTTTTCATAAGTCCTATAATTAATAAAGTCAAAAATATATAAGGTTACTTCATCAACATCCAAGGATGTAAATTTTATAGAGTTATAAAGACAGGAAAACATGAATACTGACTACCGTAAGAACCAAATGGATAGAAACCATCAGTAGAAAGACCAAATAGCACATTTTGGGCTTCTAAATAAAAATACGGATCCACTTGGTCAAAATGTTTCCATGGACCACCATAAGAGGGATGATTTAAGGTTTTATTGGTCGTAATATTGGTTTTGTGCCAAAACATCAATGTCACTAAGTTCTAATACATAGATAAACAATACAATTTAGGTGTAAGAAAGAAATATCTCAATTTTGTTTACAGGAATCAATCCATAATTCCCTTTTTGAGACTCTTTATACCTCGATTATCGACATGCAGGGAAACTATTCAACGACTCATTTTCATTATAATATAAGATGCAATAATTTAAACATGCATGAATCTTCTGATTACCAAGATCCTGATTATGAACCAGCCTCTTTCTCTCATAGAAATTTATAGGCAACACATTTTCTTTAGGTATCAGTGTTTTTACCAAAGATAATATCTATTCAAAATAGTTGTTTTACATTCCATTAAATGATTTAATAGCCATAAAATTTGCAACTGCTTCAAATTTTTTTATCTTATAACCAAGATATAATACATCCTCATCCAACCTCAATAACTCATAAAAATGAGATGGTTCCAACTAAGGAGTTAAATTAATATCATCCTGAGTTTGATCTTGTTGAAAACATGGACCTTCCACATCATGTACTAAATTTGGAAACTGTTCTGGATCTGGAACCAAATTATTAGTATCTTCTCTGGAACAGTGTTCAGCATGTTGATACCAAAAAACATAATCTGGTTGAAATCCAAAACACAATAAATGACCCCCAACGTTTTCAAATGTGTCAAACATCCTCAGAGCACATTTTTTACAAGGACACTTTATTGTCCCTTTAGAAAAAAATCTGGTTTTAATGATACAAATGATAAGAAAGTTTCAACACCCTCAATATATACATAATTTATACCAGAACGGTTTGGATTCTTATACTGATTTATCCAAATGTGGTCATCTAATAATGATTATTTCCAACTTCCTTGTTCCATATTTATCTAAAAAATATAAAATAATTATATATTTTCTATAATTTGATATAATAAAAACACTAGCCAAAAAAGAGAAGATAATTAAATTCATTTTTCTATCAAATTACAATAATTTCTATTATTTCATACTTAGTTATAGTGTCTTTTTAACTTTTATACTAATATAAACTAACTTATTATCATTTATACTAATTAAAAATAAGTATTATTAATTACAGCTAATTTTTACTAATAATTATTAATTATAGAAGACACAATTTCCAGCGGATTGGCGGCATCACTTTTTCCCGATGACTCATCTCCATTATCTCTGACTGAAATCACTATGAAAAATCTGCTCTGACGTACGGATATCCATTTCTGTATGCATGAAGATTGAGAGCAGGGAGGCATCTCTGCACTGCACTCCATTCTCGTGTATACGAAAATGGATATCTATACGTTGGAGGAGATTTTTCATAGTGATTTCAATAGAAGAAAGTTGCAAGGAAATGAGTCATCGGGAAAAAGGGCCACTTTTTCCGGATATCTCATCTCCTTGTAACTTTCTCCAATTAGAATCAATATGAAAAATCTTCTCTGACACACGCATATCCATTTTCCTATGCATGATAATGGAGATAAGGAAGGCCTCACCATATTGCTCTCCATTCTTGGGCATACGAAAATGGATATTCATATGTGAGGATAGATTTTTCACAGTGATTTCAGTGGGAGAGAATTGTAATGAGAAAAGGCATCAGGCAAAAGGGAACCGCCAATCCGCTGGAAATTGTGCCAATTTATTACAATTTGTTACAATTTCTTGCTAATTAGTACTAATTATTTCTAATTAATTCTAATTATTGATAATTATTTCTAATTATTGCTAATTATTTCTAATTATTACGATTTATAACTAATTATTACAATTTATTACTGATTATTAGAATTTATTACTAATTATTAAAATTTATTACTAATTATTAGAATTTATGTGAAATTATTACTAATTCTTATAATTTATTACTAATTATTATAATTTATTACTAATTATTAGAATTTATTTCTAAATATTAGAATTTATTACTAATTATTACGACTTATGACTACTTATTAGAATTTATTACTAATAACTAGACTTTATTAAAAATTATTACTAATTATTAGAATTTATTACTAATTATTATAATTTAGTACTAATTATTATAATTTAGTACTAATTATTATAATTTATTACTAATTATTATCATTTATTACTAATTATTATCATTTATTACTAATTATAGAAATTTTTTACTAATTATTACAATTTATTACTAATTATTACAATTTATTACTAATTATTAGAATTTATTACTAATTATTAGAATTTATTACTAATTATTACTAATTCTTGCAATTTATTACTAATTATTTCAATTTATTTCTAATTATTACAATTTATTAAAAATTGTTACAATGTATTACTAATTATTTCAATTTATTACTAATTATTAGAATTTATTAGTAATTATTAGAAATTATTACTAATTATTAGAATTTATTACTAATTATTACTAATTATTAGAATTTATTACTAATTATCTCTAATTATTAGAATTTATTTCAAATTATTACTAATTGCTGTAATTTATTACTAATTGTTTCAATTTATTACTAATTATTAGAATTTATTACTAATTTTTGGAATTTATTACTAACAATTAGAAGTTATTACTAATTATTATAACTTATTACTAATTATCACAATTTATTACTAATTATTACAATTTATTACTAATTATTAGAATTTATTACTAATTATTACAATTAATTACTAATTATTAAAATTTATTACTAATTATTACTAATTGTTACAATTTATTACTAATTATTGCAATTTATTACTAATTATTACAATTTATTACTAGTTATTACAATTTATTAATAGTTATTAGATTTTATTACTAATTATTACAATTTATTACTAATTATTACTATTTATTACTATTTATTACTAATTATTGGAATTTACTACTAATTAGTAGAATTTATTACTATTTATTACAAATTATTATAATTTATTACTAATTATTATAATTTATTACTAATTATTATAATTTATTACTAATTATTCCAATTTATTACTAATTATTCCAATTTATTACTAATTATTACAATTTATTACTAATTATTAGAATTTGTTATTAATTATTACAATTTATTACTAATTATTACAATTTATTACTAATTATTACTAATTGTTGCAAATTATTACTAATTATTGCAATTTATTACTAATTAATGCAATTTATTACTAATTATTATAATTTATTACTAAATATTACAATTTATTTCTAATTATTACAATTTATTACAATTTAATATTAATTATTATAATTATATAGTAATTATTACTAATTGATAATAATTAATATAATAACTATTAATTAATACTAATTCATACTAATCACACGTAATTATTTGTAAAAATAAACATAAACAATGATAAGTAGAACTATCTATTTCTAATTTAATTTAACTCAGCTAATTAACAATAATTATAACAATAATAAAATAAAATAAATTAAGTAAAAAATGAAAGAAATAGTTAAATACCTTAAAACTGAAGCTTTTGAAGGATATAAGCTTCGAATAATGTCCCGAATTAAAATTTCCAACTATGAAAAATTTTGAGAGAATGTTTTCCACTAGAGAGAGAGAAGAGTAGAGAATTTGGTGGAATGAGAAAAAACGAGTCGGGGTATATATATTAGTTAGATTAGTTGCGACGAGATTATTTGTGACGGGACTCCCATCACAAATTGTACTATTTGTGACAGGACCCATCGTAAATGTCCACCACCCTAATTAATTCGGCACAACAATTAAAAAGTCTTTTGTGATGGGTCCCTTTGAAAAAAACAACATGCAGACATATTATTTGCGACGGGATATAAATCCCATCGAAAATAATAAAAACATCGTAGGGTATTTGCTACCGGAACCATCGCCCAATCGCAAAAACCTTATTATTTGTGACGGGCTAGAGCACCCATCGCAAAAAAAGCCTTTCCGGTGAACTATTTGTGACGGGTTAGTGTCCCGTCGCAAATGCCCACTTTTCCCATAGTAGTAGGATAATTCTCTAATGGTTTTTTCTCATGTAAGATAAATTTATCTTAGAAACCTCAATCATCTGATGATCGGGTCTGTATAATCTAATTATCATATGAGCTCTCAATTATCTTATATGATGACCTTCATAGAATAAAATTCTTTTTCAAAAAATAAATTATCTTACGGTCTGGTTATATGCATAAGATAAATTCCTTTTTCATTTTGGGTTTAACTCACAATTCTTTTCAGGTAGATTAATTACATTACACATGTAACTTCATTTAATTATGTGGCTCAATGAAATATAAATTCATTTTTAATTGTTAGCTTTAGCATAAACATCAAGAATTTCTCTAAATAAACTCTAAGCTTCATGAAATCCATTCTGGGTTTTCTTAAGTCAACTCATTCCATTCTTAAACTACTCAAACAACTCTTATAACATGATTTCTACAGAGTATCTACTTCCACCAACAATTTTCATTAGTTTTTTGAAGAACACCACATCAATTATCAAATTACATTGCCAAATTATCTTGACCTTCTCCACTTGAGTTCTTTGATCTATAGCCTCATTCGTCATTTTCTATATATCATTGCAGCACCTTAATTATGGATTCTTTATCAAGTTTCATTTCCAACGCCTTAAAAGGAATTCATGAATATCCTTTATGGATCATAATCACCACTGTGAGCATATATTGAACCTAATGAAAACAAATTCAATATTCATTCTGAAACAAAAATATTGTTTCAATATTATAATTAAAATATAATAATAACATATATTTTATGAAATGGAACTGTTATTTTAGATTTATGGGTTAAAATATAAAGATATACAAAGGAATAGTAATTAAAATGTGTAACTAGGAGTTTGAACATTACTCCTTTGGATGACTCCTATAATAATTTAATTTTTCCTTTGAAGAGTATCCTTTTGATGAGATTGAAATCTATAAAATGTCGATAATATAGTTGGGTAGGGATTTTCAATAAATTTAAGATATATAAAAATCTTAATATGTGAGGAGAAGTGGGGTGGTTGAGAGTGGATTTTTTAAGTGGGGGAGAAGGTTTTTCTTAAATAAAATTGTAGAATAAAATATTATTTAACTAAATGCTTATCAAACATGTAATTAAATAGTTAGGGGATTTTTATTTAATACTAAATGGGATATTAAAATATTCATCTAACTCTAGAAACCTCATAAATTGATACATATATTATATTACAAAATATAGTACATATATACTTCTTAAATGGAATTTCACTCTCCACTTTTTTTTGGCAAACCCAACCTCGATAACCTCTTGAACTAGTACTCTGTCCAAATTTCCACATACCTTAAGTTCATTCATGACACCCATGGGACAGTTACTAGAACCCTAGAATCAACAACAACTAGAGGGAATGACTTTTTTGAACCTAAATAAACAACATGGAATATATATAAAAAACTGAAACAATAGAGGAGATAACAAATTCCACAGCTAAAAGAATACAACAAAAATGATACAACTCAAAAATAGTCATAAAAACCAAAAACAATTCCAATATCAAAGGTAAACTAAAACAGAAATAGGAGACTTCATATGATAGTGTGGGAAAACTCCCACCATCTCACCACTTTCTATGCCCCCTCATTACGGAACCTTCAATTTCCCTGCATCAATAGTCATAAAAATACAAAAACAATTCCAATATCAAAGGTAAACTAAAACATAAATAGGAGACTTCATATGATAGTGTGGGAAGACTCCCACCATCTCACCACTTTCTACGCCGCCTCATTACGAAGACTTCAATTTCCCCACATCGAAAGACATACAAAGGTCTATTAACCACTGAAGGGGTATGTACAGTGTGAGATAACTGGATTAGTAGGATCCCACCAAGGTGTTCCATAACAATCCATTGTACAAAAATCTAAACATGCTCAACGTAAGAGAAAACAAGGCATGATAAATAGTTTAACATTTTTTATATCAAAAGATTCGAAAAGAATTTAGTTTTCCATTTTTCCAGATTTTAAAAATAATCCTAGTAAAATAGTTTCAAATAATGATAAATATATATCAAAGCTTTCAAATAAAAAAAAATTCATGTATCATATATCACATCAAAACTATGGAAATAAAAGCTAAAACAGTACAGGAAAAAAGTACATGTAACATCATTCTATGTATCACTTTTGTTTAGGCTATAAGACTACTTAGACCACGATCAATGAGTAATTCACAATCAAGTAAATAGAACACAGGCCTGTGGATTAGAGAAACACCCCATGAGTGAATCCCCCGACAATATCAATATTAATTCCCTAGAATAATGGGCCTTGATAATAGAGGAACACCCCATGAGTGAACCCCCCGAAATTACAAGGATGATGAACCTAAGATAAACCATCCACCTAATTTCTTAAGGCTTATAATGTGATATGTTTTCCAAACATTTTCATCAAAATAATTCTTTGAAAAAAAAATAAATATCAATTTTGTAATGATTTGAAAATTCCTTTTCCTTTTTCCACAATAGGGGAAAACCATATTTTATCAAAAACCCATTCCACACACACAAACCCATCATTCAATATTTATATTTAATTTATCAAACAATTAATCAGAAACTAGAGCAATGTAGTTCATTCAACCTTTTCTAGATCCAAAACTACCTTGCATAAACTAAGGTCGTACACTCTCGTAATGGGACCCACCAATAAGGAAGAACACAACGATGAAAATTGAGGTCCTAAAATCAAGAAGAAAATCTCACATCATATCGAGAAAGGATAAAGGATATCATTTTCACATATCAATGGATATTTAAACGTAACACAATAGGGATATCATGGTCATATAAAAAATAAATAGGTGGAATACTCAACAATAGAAATTCACCTCAACTGCAACGATCATCAATCTTGGAACAAAATGATCTGGATTGATTGGAGATCTTAAATATCATATAGGAGAGATCCTAGATTGAGGGGGTAATACTATGTATTAATAAAATAAAACCCATCCATGAACTTCTCTAAAATCCCAATTCCTAAGATTTTCATGGCATGAAACCCCTTTTCATATTAGGTAATCAATGAAACCATAGTACGTTGAAAAACCAATTTATTTTTTTATAAAACTAGATTTTACCGTTACATGATGTGTAATACACATTCACAATGTGATATCTCCATGCCTTGACCAGTTCATGGCTTCTTCCTGGCACCAATTACATGGTTTATAAACATGTTATGGGGCACGTAAACTTCCCACACCATGTACTGATTCACAACATCTTACCTATGGTTAATACATGGTGTGTAATGGTTAATACATGGTGTGTAATCACATTATATGGTGTGTGTTTCTCCTTCAAACCATCCAAAAATCCAATTTCAACACAAAAGGCCCAATACAAATTCAGTATTCTCTAAACATGGGGAGAACACCAAAAATACTTTAACACATTATACCCAGATTCCATTAATTCAAACAAATATACATCCCTAAACTTTATGTCACTTTCCCTTGAAAATGTTATCCATCATCATGATTCCCAACACACACCCAAATAAAGAAGGAGATGAAAATCAAGAGGAGAAAACCCAAAATGTGGTTAATGGGATGTTACAAACTCCCCACCAGAAGACTTTCCATCATTGGTAAGTCATGTGGAAGAATGATGTCCAGAAAAAGGTGAGTCCATTTACCCCTCATCAACAACTCGTGCTCCCATGTCTTGTTAGAATATGATTGGTTCTTTCATGTCACTCAGACCAATGGAATCTACTTCCCAATGAAATACATTCACTTGAGGTTTAATTATCTCCACTCGATGCTCTAAAATAGAAATAGCTGGATCCAACTCAATATCTTTCCAACATAGAACATCAGAGGGATAATAATGGTATTTCTTCAGTAGTGATATGTATAAAACATAATGAATTCATGTCAATTGAACTTTGAATTACAACGATTAAGAAACATTCCCAATATGCTCAATGTTCTCAATTAGTCAAACATATTTAGGAGAAAAATTTTCATATTCTCAAGGATGAAGGTGACCCAACCAAGGAAAAACATTCAAGGAAAATGGGTCACCAACAAAAAAATCCAAAGGATGATGCCACTGATCCGCATATGATTCATGTTGACTCTAATCTATAGCTAGATACTGATGTATATACAGAATTCTCACTCATTTCTCCTAAAAAGACTAATTCTCACCAATGATGCCTCACCATCATCTATCCAAGAAAGAGGAAATCTGCACAGCTAACAATAAAAACCCGCAAAGGATCCATTCTAATCAAAAACTGAAATTTTTTGTTATAAAATAAATCAATTAGTCCAAAATGGCTACCCCATGATCCACTAAAATCCAAGACACATGCATGGAGCATATCATATAGGAGTTGAATATCATGCTCCACCTGATCTTCTATCTGTGGATGATAAGTTGTACTCAACCTGATATGAGTCCCCATTGCCACCTTGAGACTCCACACAAAAACTCAAAATTAACCTAGGATCCTTGTCTAAAACAATGAAAGAAGTAAATACATGGAACCTCATGATCCCTTACACACATTTATTACCTATATATTCAACTTTAATGGTGTCCCTAATCAAAGTGAAATGAGATAACTTTTTCAACTGATCATTCACCACCCACATAGCATTTATTCCTTAGGGATTCTAGAGTAATCCATCAACAATGTCCACGGATACCTCATCCCATTTAAAACCCATCATCATAAGAGACTGGAGTAAACTATAAGGTTTCATATTATCTTCCTTTATTTGTTTTCATGTGTTATAGTGGGACACATAATCTATAATGTCATGATTTATACCCAACCACCATAATCATTGTCTTATTTCATAATAACTCTTCATAGTTCTCAGATTAAAAAACCCATGAAGAACTATGATATTAAAACAAAAATTCACTCCTCACAGATGTTTTTACAACAAACTAATCCCAAAAAATGAGAATAAAATATGAAGAGATATACCAACCTGAAAAATTCTCCTTGTCATAAAGGGTTTCCCAAATTCAACTAAACTCATTATCCTGCCACTCACTATAAATGACTAACTTAAAGAGAGATGTTGATAACTAAAACTATCCAAACCCATACCTAAAAATCCTTCTGATCATCCATATGAAATTTATAAAAGATTTCCATAATGTTCCACTCATCCTTTGATTCCAAAATAGCATGTGACAGCACTTTCCTACTGATAGAATCTTCAATGACATTCCCCTTTTCTAGGGTGTAGGTGGTGTCAAAGTCAAATGTTATAAGGTATTCCACCAACCGCCTCTATCTGAGATTGATTTCATGTTGAGAAAATATATAGATTAGACTTTTTTGGTCACAAAATAATATGAACCTCTCCTAACAAAGATAGTGTCACCAATACTTAATCTCATGCATAACCGAATAAATCTCAAAAATCATGATGAGAGTAAATATTATCATGAATTTGAAGCTAAAAAGATTTTTAATCCACCACATGATAATCCTGCAAAAAAATAACCCAAAATAATATTATAATCATCACAAAAAACCACATAAAACTTATCAGGATCAGGAAAGATCAAAATATGAGTCAATGTCATATGTCATTTATTCTCATTGAAAGAATAATGGAACTTTACATCCCATATTAATTTCACATCTTTCCTGGTAAGAGTAGTCAATGGTGATTAAAACTTTGAAAATCCCATGATGAACCATTGATAATATCCAACAAGGATGAGGAAGCGCCAAATATAAATTTCATTCCATGGATCTTCCCAAGAAAAAATTTCCATTACCTTCTTAGGATAAAATGATAATCCATGATCTGAATCATGTTTCCAAAGAACATAACTTATTTGATCTAGAAATTTAATTTTGAAATATTTTTATATAAATAGCAATTTATTAGGATTTACAAAACCAAAATCAAATGGTTCTCATGCTCATGCTCAAATCTTGAATAAATCAAAATGTCATCCATGAACACTACCACAAAATTATCAAGATTCTAATGGAAAATATAATTCAGATAATCCATAAAAACACTATGAGGGTCAATTAGACAAAATTCCATCACTATATATTTATAATTTCCATACCTACTCTAGAAATTCATCTATACTATATCAGACTCCTGAGCTCTAATTTGATGATAACATGATGAAAGATCAATATTTTAAAACCGCTTTTCCCTCATTTAACTAATCCAATAAATCATCTATTTGAGGAAAATTATATTTTTCTTAACCATTACCCATTTTGACTTACAATAGTCCATGAAAAATCAAAGTGAACCATCTGACTTAGGAAACAGAATAGGGGATTCCTAAGTAAAAAAAATAGGGTCAACAAAACCTTTCACAATTATATCATTCAATCGAATCATGACCTCCTTAATCTATGCTACTTCCATATGATAAAAAGGTATTAAAATCAGATGCATACCTAGCACCAGGTAAATCATAAACTATTTTTCCTCTATAGAGGACGACCAAAGAAATTATCTGGGAAAAAATTAGGAAATTCTTGATCAATAGTGAACAGATCAACAATAGAAGAAATATCATTAGTCTCAACTACTACAGTAGATAACAAACTCTCAATCCCTAGGAGAAAAGGTCTTTCATGACTAGACCTAGGATCCCACTCTTCCTAGAACACTTATGATCTACCATCAACTATATCAAACAATACATTCCAATGATGAAAATCAACCACAACATGATGAGAAAAAATCCAATCCATAATGAGGATGATGTCAAATAGTTTTAGATTGAGAATGAGAAAATATCTGGCTAACTCCACATCTAATATTAATAGTGAAAAAGTATGACAACAAATCCCCTGATCTTTCCTCTTCCTAAGAGGTGCTCTAAATCTATAACAAAGGAGATGAGTTACATTGGATGTTTAGCAATATCATAAAAATGGACAGATAAAACTGTGTGTTAAAGGAAAATATCAAATGAAGTAATCCCCACTGATGATTAAATAAAGATGGTACCTATCATTGTCTCTAGACCTACATCTATCTCTTCCTGAAACTCATTTACTATATGACGGTTCTTCACTCTGGAGGCTTGTGGCCAGGTCCCTGTAGTCATTGAAGCATCTGATTGCACTGCAGTATCCTTTAGAGGTGATCATCCCTATTCATAATGAGGAATATACATTACCTAATTGAAAATTTTTATATGATCATAACTTCTACAACTATTACACATATTTACAAGTGTAGGAAAATAATATCATGTGTGTCCAACCTTCCCAAAATGATAGAAAGTTAGAGGCATACTACTATCTGTAACTGAGGTTGTAGAGGAGGAATGAATCGGAGATCCACCTCCACCACTCTTGAGATGATCCTACCACTTTCTCAATTTCCCTTGAGCACCACTAAATCTTCCATTAGGTTAAAGATAATGGGTATAATACCCACTTTTCATGTCATATTCATCTATAACATCAAAACCCTATCTACCGTATCTAAGGTTTAAATCTTTAGCATAAATACATGTGATCTGATATCCTTTTGCAAACCCTTCATGTAATTTTGAGCCTTCATCTTTTCATTAGTTAATACCTCTAAATAAAAATGAACTATCCCAACAAACTGGTTAGTGTATGCCAACACCAAACACTCTCCCTTCTATAAATTGAGAAACTCTAGATACTTAGCCATTATTAGTGACTCTAGATAAATTTTCTAAAATAAAAGGGTCTTGAAACCATTATAATTCAATCCCATATGCATATCTTCCTGAACCATTTAATCCCACCAGTTCTTGGTGGGACCCTGAAGTATGAACACCACACACTTCACCTTGATACTCTTAGGTTTATCTATGAAGTCAATGATCTAATTGATATTTTCCATTCATTCCTCCACCTATTGTGGTCCATTTTTACCTTTAAAGGCTGGTGGCTTCTCATGAAATATCTCCCATGACCAATCTATTTCTTCTCTATCTTCTAGAAGTACATCAACCACTGCATTTTGAACTTTCAGAACATTTAAGTCAACAACACGAATTTATTTCATGATAACCTCAATAATATTCCAATATTTAGGTGGATTCCCTTGATTGGAATCTAATGAACTCCTCTTAGTAACCCATGGAAGATGTCTCAGAGGCATATCATTGCACACTAAAATAGAATAATTGATGAGATAATAAAATAATCTCACTTACAATGAGAAAACCATAAGAAAAATGAGAGTATGATCAATAACTCAAAATAGTAGGCACGCATCCAAACATACCATGGTAACTTGTGTATCTTCATGTAAAGAGATAGACATACACTCACCAAAACCTACCTATCATATTCTAAAAATTATACCTCCAATATAAAAAACTTCTCAAGATAATGATTCTTTAGGAAAAAACCTTTCTAATAGAAAATTCTGAATAAATCAACTAGAATACCCTCTTCAAATAGTACCTAAACCAAATTTCCAAATACCCAAAGGGGGTTTCTGATCCCCATGGGATAGAAACTAGAACACGTGAATCAAAAAAACTAGAGCGTATGATTTTTTACAACCTAAAGAAACAACATGGAATATATATATTTATAAAACAGAGTGAAAAAATAAAAGATATAACATATGTCATAACTAAAAGAAGACACGGAATAGATAAAACTCAAAAAAAAGTTAAAACAACCCAAAAACATGTCCAATGCCAAAGGAAAACTAAAACTGAAACTAACTACTCCATGTGATAGCATGAGAAAAATCTCACCATCTCACCCTCAGATACCAAGATAAACATGAAGAAACCACTCTGCCTCACTACGGCGTCTTTCCTTTCCTGGCATCAAAAGACATACAATGGTCTACACACCACTAATGGGGTATGCAGTGTGTGAGAAAACCATCTCTGTATGATCCCAACTAGATGTTACATAATAATTCTCTATACAATAATCTAAACATTCTCAAATTTATTGAAAATAAGGAATGAAAAATAGTTTAACCTTTTTTATATTAAAATCATGGAAAATCATTTAATTTTTCCATTTTCCACATTTCCAAAATAATCCATGTAAAATAGTTTCAAATAATTTTATATATATGTAAAATAATTCAAATACAAAGAATATATCACATATCACATCAAAACCATGTTAATACAAGATAAAATAATACAATCCAAAATCATAGCTCACATCATTCCAAGGTCCACTATAGGTTAGGCTAGAATTCTAATCATACAATAATCAATGACCAGTGCACAATCAATTCCTTAGAACACAGACCTGTGGAGAAGAGAAACACCCCATGAGTGAATACCCTGACATTGTTAATATAAATTCAGGAGATTAATGGGAATAGTGAAAATAGGAGCACCCCATGAGTGAACTATCGATAATATATAGATGATGGATCTAAGATAAACCTTCCACCTAAGTATCTATGACTCTCCTTATGCTCTATTTTGAAAATAATTTTAGAAATCTATTTCACATTGCTTTGAAAATAACTTTTATCTTTAACCAAAATAAGGGGGAAACCATCTTTTATCAAAAAAACCCATTACACACACAAATCCACCAATCAATCATGCCATTTTATTTACAAACTAGTTTATTAAACACCACAAAAATTCATTTCATCCAACATAAGTAATAGATGGGACCACATACCTCAAACTCAAGTCACACATGCTCGCAATATGATCCAATCAAAATGAAAAACACAATGATGATAATGGAGGCCATAGAATCAATCCTCACAATAATATAATCAATTATTTAAGAATAACATATGTTTAGAGAAGAAGAAACATCTCATACCATGATAAACTCACACACTGCACCATAACCACCATAAGGATTAACCTCTAATGGAAGATCACTTAGTGGATATAGAAAGGACCAAACAGAACATTATCATAGATCAACACATATATAATCACACCACAACGAGGCAACCACAATCAAATACAGAGAAGAAACAAAATGAGTAATCACCAAGAGTAAAGCACTACAACCGTAATGAAGATCAATCATAGAAAGAAAATGATATAGAAGGATCTGAGGTCTCCAAAATCTCATGTGATAGCTCCTAAATCAAGTGGGTAGATTCCTACAACATAATGAAATAAAACTCATCCATATAGTTCTATAAAATATAAACTCTTGATATTTACATAGCTTAAACCCCCTTTTCATGTTTTTTAATACTTAACACCTATGTATAATGAAAACACCATCAACTTTTATTAAAAAAATTCCATTACACGGCTTGTAATACACATTCATGACATGAAGTATTCACGCCTTGTACCAGTTAAATGCTTCTTCCTATCACCCATTACATGATGTGTAAACATGTTACACATTATGAAAACTTCCCACACCCTATAACGATTCGTGGAATATTCTTGGTGATCAGTACATATTGTGTAATCACTTTACTCTACATGTATTTCTCTTGAAGACCCCAAAAATCCCAGTTTCAACTCAAAAGCCTAAAAGTACTATGGTATTTTATGATCTTGAGGAGAACCCCACAATTCCTTTAAAACATTTATACCCAAAATCTATTAGTTAAAACAAACATACATCCCCAAACATTAGGTCATTTTCTCCAGTAAATTCTCTCCATCCTTGAGAGTCCATACATGCAACCAAATAAAGAGGGAAATGAAAAGTGAGAAGATAAATACTTGAAGGTGGGTAATAGAATGTTAAATATTTAAATTGATATTTATAAAAAATAAAAAAATTCCAATATCTAACATTAATGTGATAATTTTTAAAATAAAATAATTTTTTTCAAAATACTTTTCTTAATATGAAAAAATTAATTTTTTTAATAAAATCCTTATTTATTGAATAATAATAATTTTTATAATATGGTATCATGGCCCATCCCCCGGGGCCTATGTTTTGACTCCCCCAAGACCACCTCCCAGAGACCAGGGGTTGGCGACTAGTGCTGAGGGCATCAACCAGTGAATGGGAGGAATTTTCCTGAATACCTGTACGCACACACACACAACCATGTCCCAAAAACTAAAAAGGTTAAACATGAATTCCACTAAACAACCACTAAGTAAAATTAAAAGTTGTAGTTCAAATGGGCCAGAATAAATACACAACAAAAGACAAACAGAAAAATAGAAAAGTACAGAAGATCTCTAAAAATCCATCTGCTGAAAACCCCACCTGGTGGATAAGTGTAGAGTAGCTGCTGGAAGATATAGAAGTATTCTTTACCTTCCTGATCTCACTAGGAACCACCGGGTCCTAGTCCACCAAGTTCTCCATCAAGGAAGTGGTCATCTGCACCATACACAACACGTGTGGGTGAAGCCCATGTAGAGGTGAGTAACAAAGTACTCTGTAGGGACCTTGAAACCCAAAGGAAAGACCACAAAGGAAAGTATACACATTCTACTATCATCTCACGCAGGTATAATCTAGAGTATAAAAAGTAAGACCGTCATTCGTATCACTAAATACCTTAGGCTGTTGGGGTACTCCTCCATGATAACTATCGTGGGTATGTTGGGTCACACAGAGCTGCTCCCTACCATGGGATTAACGGATCACATAGATCCACTTCCCACTAGCCTTTGAATATTATGGTACACATCCCTAATGAGTAATTTGGGTATGCTAGGTCACACAGAGCCACTCCCCACCGTGGGCCTGTTGGGTCACACATAGTCTCTTCTCACTTTGGTCGTCATACTAAGGTACTCATTCCCGATGAGTACTGTGGGTCTACTGGGTCACACAGAGTCGCTTCCCACTATTGTCTTATAGGGTCACCTAGAGTCATTTCCCAATGGTCCATCGTAGCTGATCCATACAGGGTCTCTTTTCATCAATCTTCAGGTCTCAGTCAGCCCTAGGATCTCTACACGTAGTGCAATTTATTCTGAGGGTAAACCGCTCCTCAAGCAATTATTTGTATCCCAACATCCATAAAATGCTCTATATATTATTCCAAAAGATCGGTCTCACCACGAGGGTTCCAATTCCACAAACGACTCTTCAATCAAACACCAGGTTTGAGAGATATTGGCGCTTTAGTAAACAGGGATCGGTTGCATCTAAGCCTGGTCCAACTCAGTCAGACCAACACAACCAACCCAGTCTGTGGGTCTCACATGACCCATCCCAGTTCTTTTGACCTGAATCGACCCAGTTCAGGTCTAGGTCGGCCCGATCTGGCATAGAAAGTGGGCCAGGCCCATTGGACCTTGTTGGAACCGGCCCGATTCGGCTGGGGGTCTAACCCGCCAGGTCGCCTAGCGACCGAGTCCCATCTGGCTGAGCCCAGCTTGCACGCCCCGGTCTAGACCACAATCGGTGGGATGGCCTCCCTCAGATTGAATGCCTAATAGATTCTGGTTCGGTGCACTGTGGTTGGATAAGCTGGCTTCGTTTTGTTTCTTGCACGCAGTCATTGGACTGTGTGCTAGTAGAGATCCTCGACCCGTGCAGTGCGAGATGCATCCCTGTCCGCCACCTAGAATCTCTTGTTGCATCACTACAACCTGATCCACTCGTGGCTTCCACCCTCAGTGAGCCTTTGTGGCACTTCATCGTCGCGGGGCATAAGCAGCACCTTCCGCAGACCACTGAGTCTACTCCAGTGGTCCGTTCTTCATGTCGTCTGCACCTTCAGCCTCCATGGGGTGCCTCCTTCCCTAATAGGGCCTCAAAACCCTCTTACCTCCATTTTTAAGGTTTATCCATGAAGAAATCACAAGTATAAGGGGCCCGGTTCTTGTTCGTGTCATCCCACGGCCTCCGCATTAAAGTTTATACATGAGGAGGTTTGGGATTGAAGTTCTATCAAGGAAATAATTAATCCCGATACAAAAATCCCAATGAAAAGGCACCCTCCTACAAGAACGATCAATCCGTGGATCAACCTATTTGTGGGTTGATCCGAATTCATCATTTTATAAAAATAAAAAGAAAATAAATTCATGTCAAAGAAACCCCTAGCTGGAGGAGGTTCGACATTGGAGTGATCTATTCACGAGGATTCTGTTGGCATTCATCACTCTCCAGTGTCGTTCTTCCGGGTGCGTTGATATCACTGGAAATTTTCTGGAATTCATCATTCGTCATTGGAGAGGATTCTCATCATATATTCATCAAAGTATTTCCACGTTTTGATCCCCCTTTATCCAACATGTTAACCCATTAAAAGAAAAACGTGTCGCAGCATTTTTGTTATGTTGCGTCATCTCATAGTTTTGCTGGTTCATTTATGAAACAACGTATCTGTTACACTTCATTTAATGGGTCGTTACATTACATGTTGATGAGACATTAAAGGGATTTATTTAATAAACCTCATATTCACCTCATCATCGCGCTGTAGTGTTGTCCTGTCCTCGCTCAACGGTTGGGAAAACGAATAAAATAACTTTTTAAGTTATTTTATTTTGTTACGAAAAATGTGAAAACTAACTTTTCTGGTTGACCATTTCCGGATGAAGTTAGGTCTTTTTAGGTGAATCCTGACATTATGAGTTCAACAGTGGCCTCATATTTTTTATCCAAGAACCGGTTTAAAATATAGAAAAAATTGTTCACAAGTTTATTTAAATAAACTTAAAAAAAGTTCAAAAATCTATTTTGGGATCACCAGGCCACAGAATTATGTGCCATCAAAGTGTCTTGTCTCAGAATAATCCCATACAATTTTAAAAAAAATACATGTAATTTCCAAGACATTACATGTGGTTTCTTTTCAAACCCATAGAAAAATTACTTAAGATTAAATAATTTTTTTTACTAATATATAATTAAAAAGTTTTATATAGATCAATTTTTTAAAAATTAATTTCCATCATAGTTTTCCAAGTTTATCATAAAAATTATTTTTTATTATAACTAAACATATATATTTTCCATAAAAATAATTGTTCTTTCTATGTGAAAAATATCTATTTTATCATATTTAAATATTTATTTATATATTAAATGTCATGAATTTTTAATATTAATATTTTATAACATATTGAATCCCTATTTTATGATTTCAATGGTCAGGTTACCATTCTAACAGAGCCTACTATTATAACTGTCATGTAAATATTCCAACGGCCATATTTCAAGTTATTATATAACCTTTATAGATCATATAAATATAAATTATCTTTATCATTCATCATTCTCTTCAATTCCACTCAATTTTCTATATACATTATTTCAAAATTTCCAATTATTTTACAAATGTTTGGTTTATTTTTTACTTTGTGGTTTAGACATGTTATAATATTTGGGGGATGCGAGATACGAGAATATAAAGTTCTAGTTATATTATTTAGTTTTGTTTATTTTCACATTATAATATTTTCACTTTTTAGATTTATTTTTATTATTCATTTTAAATTTCATAAATTAATTAAATAAAATCATTTTTTATTTTCCCTGACATTATTTTCATTATATATTTTCCTATATATATATGGAGTGTAAAATATTTAATACATGATCATTCTAGGTCATTATATCTTTCTCCCCTAAAAAAATTACACCCTCAATCTTCAATATCACACTTTATGATGAAAATATATTGGGGAAATTTTATTTTATTTCCTCTTCAGGTTCCCATGTTATATTTTTGTACTTATAGCTTCATTAAAGTAATTTGGCAGGGTAAGATACAATATTGCATAGAACATTGTTTGTATAGTTTAATGTATTCACCAACTACTACTCATTAGATATTTAAATCTCCAACATTACCACTTCTAGGTTCATTACATGTGAGAAATTTGGTGTAACACCCAATCTTCAACCATAGTAAGTAAATATTTCATTCTAAAGAAACTATAGCATAATGAACAAGACTATATTCAATAATGTGGTTAAAACTAAATTCCTAAATTTTATAATTTGAATTTAATGAAAGGAATTTCATTTTAAAATTCAAAATGTCAAAATTATTTGAGGGTGACATTTTGAGTTTTTACATAAATATTTGATTTTTTGGTGAATAGCGAAAAATAATGATTATACTAATAATGTCACTTGTATAAAATTTTCATGATAATTGAATTACTATAATGTTTATCAAACCATTTTTGGAAAAAAATTATATTTAATAATTAATATAATTCATTTAATTATATAATGTTGAACTTATAAATCAATGTTTTACTTTTTGAAAATTTTAGTAATGTGTTATCCTAATCAAAAAGTATTTTCGGTTATTTTATTTAGTTACATAATAATAGGGATAAATTTAGTTTTTTTTAAACTAAAAAATATATTATCTTACTATATATAATTCGATTAATACCATTTGAGTCATCATTATACATGATTTTGGAATAAAATCATTTTTTATATAGAAATACATTTTTTATTTATGTTTTTCATTATTATATTAAAATTTATGTAATCCTATAAAAATGAATATTTAAAAAATCATTTCATACTTTGAATCTGGAGGATCTAATTTTTTAATGATTCTAATTTAATTTTCTGTCATTTTGAATAGTAACTGAGGTAAAAACAGCATTACAACGGTAAAGGTTAACATGATAATGACATCATAAACTAAGGATATAAGGATTAAAATGATGTAATAAATTTAATATATACAATTTGTGAATGTATTTAGACCATCTATTTCCCTAATTATTATATTTTCCATTTGGGGCCACTTTTTAATGAATAAGACTTTATATTATATTCAAAAATTAAATTATTACTAGAGTGCCACTCCCCTCAATTTAAAAAAGGGAACCTCTTCTTCTATCATATTCACTCAACTTATCAAGACCAATACCTACCCAAATACTTCACCAAAATCCATACCCACATCCTAAATGTTTTGTTTTGTTCCCAAAATACTACTTTAATAAGTCGAAATGTGTAATATAAAGTTTGTTTCCCAAAGGATAGTTAAGCATCTTAACTGACTCCCTTTAATTTATTTATTTCTATACCTCCAAAAAATATATTGTATCAATTCTAAAATAATTACTTAAGTACCATTAATATACTAAAATTTGGTAATGATAATGGAAAACCTATTATGTACCTCATTTCCAGATGTTGGAAAATTATAAAGTCACCTGTGTGTATGTGTGGAGTATCACCTCCACGAAGCGATGTGATTCATTTTTTCCACAACCACCAATCAAGTATGGTTACTATGATGGATTTGTGTTATATATATGATAATTCTGACATTATTATTTTTTGGAAAATATAATATACCAACTACTTTATTACCCTTTTACCCATTGTAAAATGATAATGTCACTCATTCATACGTGTAGACTTCTAACTCCATGAAGTGATCTGATTCGTCGTTCTTCTCTGCCTTACATAGCTTGTCATAATGATGAATTTAATGAATATATTTTAAATTTATGATATAAATATGATTCTTAAATGATTGATGACCATATAATTCCTTTCCTTTCTGGCCCATAGGAAAATGCAAATTCCATCATGTATACATGCAGACTACCACCTCAATGAAGGGCGTATTTGGTTTTTCTATTACTGATTTTAATATATAGTTCTAAAATTGTAGAAAATTAATTTAAAATATATTAATGTCATTATTATTATTATATATATGTAGGAACCATTTCATAAATCCTTTGACTATGGTCAATATACTAATGTATTTTTAGTGAATTTGACCGAACAATGATAAGTAGTTGACGTACACATGAACTATATAATGAATTGACGATGAATAATTATAAAAGGAAAATAAAAAGAAAATTTTAAAAGAAAATTTTTCTTATATAATTATTTAATAAATTTAAATTTATTATCTTGGGGTATATTTCATGAATGACCATTCCATAATCCAAGGTAAGGGTCTTTCATCACAATTCCACACCATTGAGACATATGTTATATTATACACCTAATTTCTTTCATATAGTCTATATAATAACCCTTATACATATTTTATCAAGAATTAATATTCATTCATTATATTTTATATTTCAATTTATTTTTTCTCCTTTAATGGTATTTGATTCAAATTTTATTAAATCCATAAATTTTAATTTTATAATCTAACACTTATTAAGGATTATTCTGGTTTAAATTTACAATGGAAGAATTAAATTCACCTTATTTCTTAAACATAATATATTTTCTTCTATTCTATTTATCTTTGAGTTTTCCATTTTTTCTTCCATGTTTTCCTCCCTTTTATACTCAAATATTGAATAAATGTTTTCAAAAAAAACATAGCATATTTCTGTTTTATGGTCGTGAATATTTCTCTTCTATATAAATATTATTCAAACTGATTTATGGATTTTTTTCTACATTTAAATTATTGGTAATTTTAATTTTATAAAACCTTTGAATTTATTTAAAATAGATTAAAATGAATCTCTTTAGAAGTTTTATGAACTATTCATTGCTGACTTTTTACAAAGTTCAAATTGAATGTTTTTCTAATGTATAAAACATGAATACATTTTTCCCCTCTATGACCATTCTTAAATATTTATATTCCTATAAAAGTTTCTATTATTTTAAGACAAAAATATTTCCTATTATTCTTCTCAAATTTATTTTTTTATATCAAAATAAAAAGGTATTATTTCCTATGATTTTTAATGGAATTTTTGAAATTATTTATAAAATAATTTTTAGAATAAAGATACAAAATATTTAAGGAAATATCATTTTGATTTTTTTATTTCATTTTCCTCTCTAGTTTTAAAAATTATTTCCCTTATTTTAAACCTTTATTTTCGATAAATTTATGGTCTTCTATCAAAAATTACAAATTTATGGATTATTCATTTTTGAGAATCTTTACTTTATCATGATCATGTTCTATATCATTATCCATTATTATTTAGACATTAATTTAATATAATCTTGTTTAATGTATATATTTATCATTTAAATATTTTCTTAATAAAATTTCATTTCCAAATATAGTGTTACTTGAAGGATTCTTGGTAAAAAAATATTTTAATTACTGAGGGAATATTTTTTTTGAGCATTCTTGATTAAATATGGATATTGTTTTTTGATTTTTTAGGAATATTAATAATGTAGTGTATTATTGATTCAATAGTATAGGAATTCCATTAAAATATGTGTGTGATGGGTGGATCCCAGTTATATATAGTCCCTTGATGCATTGACAGGCCCCATGATAAAAATGATAGGGAAAATTATTTGGGTATTTTCGAATACCCACCCATTAATTAAAATATATTCACAAAATGCCTTGAAAGTAGGATTTATGATTTATTGGCACAAGGCCTTGATGATAAGATCATAAATTCTGTCATTATGAATTTCCTTCATTAAGATTTTAGTTATTATTATCCATGTCATTATTATGATGATAATTTTATATAGGTACATTTTGAATCCCATTTTATTGATTAAATGGAATATGTTTTGATTATCCACTTTTCCATATTGTTACTACCTTTTCTAATCATGGTATATTTCATTGTATGATTTCCCTTACCGAGCATATGAGATCACCCTTTATTATGTCTTAATTTCTATAAGATATTAATAAGTAATATTTGAATTATTTTCTTGGATTATAGAAAATTTTCCATTCTTTGTTTATAATTTCTACTTTAAAAAATAATTCATGTATGTATCTAGTTTTCCAAGACTGCTAAACTAATTGATCATTAGTAGTGGGATCTCTTGTATATTTTACTAATGTTATAATGTAGACACTAGCTATGGGTTACTGGAGTTGGTTTCATTAATGGTAGTATCAAATAAAGTTTAGTAGGATCGATGGGAACTTGATTTTAAAAGAATATAGCTAGAATAACAATTATGATAATACCTTAGACTATTTGATAATTTTTACCTTTATATGGATTTTTACTTCATATCTCAGCATTCATAATGTTATGTGTTAATTACTAGTGTCCAATTATTTAGGAATGGCTCTTATCATATGAAAGGGAAATCATGTCAACACTAGTAGTAAATATAGGTTTTTTTCTTAGAATTATTTCAATATAGTGGGTATTGAAGATGAGTATATTGTGTGAATATTGGTGAAACTAATCGAGGTTATGAAATATAACCTTTCCCATATAGAGAAACCTATTTGTTCATATCATGATGTACCTATGTTGGATCACATTATGCAATATAATCCTTCATCCTTTAATGGAACTACTAATCCATTGGTATTTGAATAATGGACAAGGTCACTTGAAAAGTGAATCATGGGTTTGGGATGTAATAAAAGGGGAAATAATTTTATTGATGTATATTTTCTAAAGGGAGGTGTTGATTAATGGTGGACAATGATCAAGAAAACTAAAGAAGTTGATGAAATTGAATATATATAGTGAATAATATATAATGTGATATTCTTCAAGAATTATTTTCCACGATAGTAACAAAATGAAACAAAAAAGAATGTTCCTTGACCAAAAGAATAAGTAAGAGGAATTTCTTGTTGAATATAAATCATGTATTATAATATTATCAGGTAATGAAACATACCAAATAAGAAATCTAGAAAGAAATATTGACCATTTTTTATGGGCGTAAATGTATCTTTACAAGGTAACTAGTCTACCAACCATTATCATCAAATGATTATATAGTAATATGTTCCAACAAGACATAGAACTAATTTTCTGGGTATTTTATATTTAACAGAAATCAATAAAGTAAGAGGTTATATTAGAATAGATAAAAATGAAGTGAATCAAATAATAAAAATGGAATTATGGGATTTCCAAAATGTGATAATCATGGATAGAAATATTATTGTTAAATCTTAAAGGGAGTGATAGTTTATTACAATTTTGGATACATGTTTTGTCTTTATTATGAATGAAAGGGGATTAATAAATCCACAATATTCCAGTTCTTCAATTGTAGGTAGATGGAGAATTATTCAAACAAATCCCCCAAGAGTTGATGTATCCTATTGTATAAAAGGCCATAGGGGGTGGCAGGACAAGCTTATGATAGTATATTAGTTTAATTAATGTTTATAAATATGTGGTTGTAGGTATTTTGATAATAAACTCAAATAAATCTAATTATTTATTTCATTATAAATCTTCACACTCTATTATATCTTCTATATTTCCAAATAACATTAAATTAATCCCTAGGGACCTATGAAGTGTGTTGTTAATAATGGAACCTAGTGGAAATATTATTACAACTAGGATATATCAATTAGTCCCTATTATAATTAATAGACATACCTTATTTATAATATTGATAATTATTCCTATGACTAAAATAGGTATAATCGTTGCTAAAGATTGGATTTTAATGTATAATACAAAAATTTATTACCAAGAGAAGGACATTATGATTCCAAAAGGAGATGGAGAGTCACTTTTCTTTAGACACTACAGGAAAATGACCTATTAGTGGTGGTTTTTTTCATATAGCAGTGGTTTAAACCACCGCTATATGCTTTGGTGGCGGTTTTAGAAAATCACCGCTAAATTGTGTGTCGAGAAACTATTAGTGGTGGTTATACCCATTTCGCATCGGTTTAAATGAATCATCATAGTTGCCTCATTTTGCGGTGGTTTTGGTTTTTTTAGCGGCAGTTTTACGGCCGGTGGATCTATTTTATTTGGGGCGGTTATAACCACCGTGAATAAAAAACACCCCCTCTACGAAAAAGTGCCGCTAAAATAATCAAAACCGTTGTGGAATACACGCGGATGGTGGGACACTGTAGTGGCAGTTTTAACCACCGTTACGAGAAAAATATCTATATTTAGCGGTGGTTAAAACCACCGCAACAATTTTACCATTTTCATTTAGCGGTGGTTTTAACTGCCACTAAAAGCTGATCTGGTAAAAAAAATAGCAGCTATGCATCCCCTACACCAGTTCCATTAAGAACAAACCATTCCGGGAATATGAATAGTCTAACAGAATACATACTAGTCAATATGAAAAGATATTCTTAACAAAGAACAATAAAATGCATCTTTAAATCAAAGAATGCAGATAAACATATCACATGGACATTATAACTTTAAAAAAAATTATAAACAAACATGTTTGTCATATTTCATGAAAACAATTCCAAGCCTAGGTTCAAGCTATTCCATCCATACCAGTTCCAACCATGACATAACAATTCATATCAACATACATCCCACTTGTAATATATGATGAATTGTGTGTGATATTCATAATTTATTCTCATTATCTCATATCATTATTCTTATCTTATGCTTTCATATTATTATCAATTGATATCTCTCGTGTTTACCCTTAACGAACATCTAATTTGACACATTATTTTGTTTCCCTAACCACTAGGTTATAAAGAACTATTACCCAACTTGTTAATTAGCATGACATGATCAATCAATTACACGTTCACAAAAAAATAATTTGAATTTTTTTCAAAATTAATTCCTTGAAAATAAGTGCATACAATAATGGACTTATATTCTATAAAAGTTAGTACTAGTAATGTATAGTGGAAAAACAGTGTATACAGTAGTCATGTTACAATTACTTTCTATATAAGTGAAACTAGTAATGTAAACTAGAAAATAAACACATATATGAATATTTATATTGGAAAAAATAAAATTATTAATATATATAGAGAATAAAAATAGATTCCATGTATAATAAGAAAGCACATCCTTTAGTAATATAAATCAAAAATTCACAAATGAAAGTAAAGCAAATCCCAATTGAACATTCATAGAATCAGCTGAGAAATCTGGATGTAATGAATAAAATGTCTTCCATGATTGTGAATCTCATGGATGTCTCATTAACCCATCATTGTTATTATCTATAGAATGTCACTTTATGTGTTCGGTGGTTTTCGATGACATGAATAATCTTTGCAATCGAGGCTTCAAATGAAAGTAATGCAAAACCTTTGCAGGTGTGTTCTTTTTCTTCTTCTCCCTGAAATTGTGTCAATTCAGACTTCCAACATCACCCTTTGACTGAAATCTATAATAAGAACATTTTTTCAATTCTTTCTACTTGAATCCTCTCCCCAATAAAGCATACAATCATTAGAACATGCATGTATTTTTATATAATTCTGACCAAGCCTGTTAACAACTTTTTTCATATCATAAAAAGGCTTGGGGATTTTTGCTTTAGGAAATGCATCATGAATAAATTCCAATATCATGGACATTTCCTTATTTTTAATTCCAAAAAGAAATTTTATATGGTACAACTTCAGTATAAAAGAAAGCTTTGTATATTTCAAACACCCACTATACAACTCTTGATTTCCATCGTCAACTAAATCATGAAATGAATTTTCCTCAGTGAATTTTTCTCTTACATTTGGCTCCAAAGAATCAAGAGGAGGATCCAATGATATGTTACAATATTGATCTGGTAGTATTACAGTCTCAAAAACATCACTTGTCACATTTTAATTTTTATCACCCTCATCTAGTTGTTATGTTATGTTTTTATGTTGATAGTGGTGTCTTGCAGTGCCGAATGCATCATTTATGAGGTTTTTCATTTCATTTTCCATCATCGACGAAGTTGGGACCTCATTCTATGAATTAACATCAGTTCTCAATATTTCTGTAATGTTCGATTATATATTCCAAATCAAAAAAAATATATTTATTAGGGAATTGCTTCAGTATTAAATGTTCATAAACTTCATCTCTCTTCAACCATATTCTAAATTTACATTTAGGACATGGACATATTATTCTCCCTTCAACGGATCGATTAGAAATTGAAAAATCTAAAAACTCCTTCAAACCCTTAACATACCGAGGTGTGTTCCTTAGTAATGTGATACAACTTTTATCCATGTATATCACAATGTTCCTATACAATATTAAAAAAAATTAAAACACATAGTTACTACTAAATAGAGAAAGAGATTCATATATAAGATAGTGTAAGATTACAGAAACATAATATAATAAAGATGATCTATTTATAATAAAGTATGCATAATATAATTGTACTTATTTGAGGAGAATATTCTCAAGTTTATGTGCTATGGTTTAGTGAAATACATACTATTTTTGATGTTCTCACACGAGTAACTGCACATTTTGGAGCTATATTATATCTTAGATTCTTGGGATTAAGTATAGTAAGGTCATTATTGGGACTATAATGTTTGACATGCACTTCCAAACTAGGCTTGGTGTGTATTTTGTTCTAGTAGAGTAGGCCTGGCATGAACTCGGTTTGTGTGGATGTACTTTTGTGTTGCCTATGCACTTTTGATTGAGTTTTCTTGGTTTCCATTTAATTTTTTACTACACCAGTAGAGACTAGATTCAATGCATGGACATAAGTATCATGATTCATCACCATTAAACATTTTGACATAGTAAAGAGATATTATTATCCAATCATTTTTTAAATTCAATAAAAAAAATTATTTAATCAATTTAGTTCATTATATCCAGCTGGATTTATTATTTTTCATTACAATTCTTAGATTTCAATCAAATGATCCTCTGAGAATTAATCTAATCATCCCATAGTTTCCATTATCCCATAAACCAACATCAATACTCATCCCATTAGTTCAATGTCAATTAAATTATCAATTTCATAATCATGGTATTCAATGATCAATAATAAGATACCACAATGTGATACACTCAATAGGGCATATAGAAACTACAACAAGTAGTTGGGAACCAAAAAAATCATCCATTTGATAGCAATAAATCAAATCATTCGACAATGAATAAGAAAGATGGGAATACCCATCTCTAAATTGAAACATAAACAACCCATAAAAAATCTTCACACAATAACCCAACAAACATGATAACACAACTCTCAACCTGAGGCATCTATTCCTATTAACCATATGACAATAAATAGAAAAAAAGAGATCCCCTCTCTTAACAAACACCATCCACTTTTTTCCATCAAAACCCCAGACATCAATCTTAAAATGCCTCTACCACCCTAGAGCACACATATATATAATCAAAAGTATTTTTATCTTCTAAAACACAAGGGGAAACTAATCCCATAAAAAATTTGATAAAATCTTTTAGAAACCAAGAATAGACTCACCTAGCCCCAAATAATTATTTCCATAACCAACCTGATCATTACCAACTTGAATTAATAGATTAATTATGCATAGGTTTCATGTTACTTATTTTAACAAGTTTTATATTCCTATGTAAAATTTATATTATAAAGTTTATGATTCTAAATTTTTTATATTTTTTTAATCATGTTTTTTGTAAGTATGTTTTGTAAATATGATTTATTGGATGACTTATAAGTCTAATACATATACTCTAATCATTAGACAATCTCTAAGTCTGATTACTTTAAAAATGTGGTTTGGGTTTTATGTTAGTTTATTTTTTAAAATATCAATTCACCCCCCCCCCCCCCCACCCACTCTTGTTTCTATTATATACTCTTACAATACAATGTTTTCTACATCGATTAGATTTAAAATTATTGAAAATTAATTTAATTAAACCATATTGAAAGGAACCAAATCTAAATGACCAAAATAATATAAAACTGGAGACATGTAATACTCATTATATATATTTAAATAATTCAAGACTGAATAAAAATAGATGCAAAAGAAATGACTCAAACCATATTTAATATTCCAAATCCAACATAATTAGAATTCAAAAAAAAACAAATAAAATTTAATTGAATTTAATGGAAGTGAACACAATTGACCCATTCAAAACTAAACCTAACAAAACCAAATCAAAATCAATTTAGTCAAAATGAAACACAAAAACCTATAATGACATGTATTGATCCAAAACAATAGATCTAAATCTAAGTATTCAATATTCGGTGTCCCCTCAGAACTATTTTACCAAACTAAAATACAATGACATGTCCAAAAATAGGAAATAAATATGAAATATTTGTAATAAATTGATCTAACAAATATTAAAACCAACCAATCCTAACCTTCAAAAAATTTCTAAAAAACCTATTTATAACATGTACACATTTATTTCAAACCATTTGAAATCAAAAATTTAGAAACCCATTACTTGTAAGATCATTTCATGGTCTAACAAATCAATTACAAGGGTATTTACTAAAACTACTAATTTTATGACCATTAAATCTCCACTCATATAAATTGATTGCATAAATTTATTCCAATGAGTTAAAATTTCAAAAATCATTTTATATTAAAAACTATTTCAATGTATGAGTTTGAAGTAAATAATTACACATGAATCATTAAATTTTAAAAAATAAACCCTTATATAAAATTAACAAAACTATTATAAAACATTTAAATTGTCTAATTTTATATCTTATAAATATTCATATTGACAATCACTACTTTAAAATGTATCACAATTTTTTAAATTAAAGAAAAAGTGATCAAACAAACCATAAAAATTAGGAACCAACCTATAAAGAGTAAAATTAAATTGAATCAAACTGAATACAATCAAACCTTAAATGAATTAAATTGTAAAAATAGTTATGAAAATAATAATAATATTATTTTTTCATTTAACTACACCAAATTCAACTGAATAAAATGAAAAAAAAAATGTATAAAATTGAATTGAAATGAACCAAATCATATATATTAAATATTTCCAAACACTACTTTGACTAAAAAATAAGAAATAAATATAAATTGAAAACAAAACAAAATAGAACAATCCAAATTGATCTGAACAAAACTAGATCGAACTAAACTAAACTATATTTACCCAAGATAAATTGAACTGATGTGTTTTATTCATAAATAGAACAAAAAATATGAATTTAATTTAAACATGAAAAATTATCCTAAACAATACTTGCTCATAGTAAACTCACCAGGAGAAGGGGGATCGCGGGGTCGCGGGGTCACGGGGTCATGGGGGGTCGCGGGGTCGCGGGGTTGCAGGGGGTCATGGGGGAGAAGGGGGGTCGCCGGGAGAAGGGGGATCACCGGGAGAAGGGGGGTTGCGGGGGTTCTCTTGGAGAAGGGGGTCACGGGGGGTTGCTGGGGGGGTCGCCGGGGGGTCGCAGGGGGTTGTTGGGGGGTCGTCGGGAGAAGGGGGACGTGGGGTCGTGGGGGGGTCGGGGGGAGAATTATGTTCGGGGTCGTGGGAATGGTCTGCAATTAAAAAAAGAGATGGTTTCATGGTGGTTTATTATAAACCACCGTGAAACCATTTTACAAAAAGGTTTAGCGGCGGTTTTGTGAACTACCGCTACAAAACCGCCGCTAAAGTCAATTTATGTTGTAGTGAGAGGGGAGATATAATTATTTGTATCATGTCTTGATCCTACTCTAATACCACAAATTAATGACATTCTGGGAGAAAAAAGGGATACATGACCTATATGTGGAAAAGGCAACCCTATAATAGAAGTTGTGTTAATTATATAAGAATAGAGTGATATATTTCATAAAGAGTTACATGGAAATCAATATGATCATGAATTTTATATTTTCATTAAACTCACCTATGATTCAAAACATATATCTAAGACACCCTCTATAATGGACATAGTCAAATTAGTGGAACTAAAATTTTTACATTAAGTTCATTTTGGGTAGAGAACCAATATTTATGACCCCCTGATGAATGGGTATAGTTGAATTACTCAATTTAAAAAAAATAGCCACAAGAGTTGTTTAATAGGGGATTAATTTAAACTAGTGTTTCAACATGGGGTGACCCGGTTCATTTTGTAAAGAAGAAGGATTGGGTTTATGAGGTTTTTCATCAATTACATGGAATTAATGACGTTATGGTTAAGAACATGTAACCTATGTATCATATTATTTTCTTGTTTGATCAACTCAAAGGAGATCAATATTTCCTAAAGTCTAATTTCCATTATTGGTAAAATCAAATGTGAGTAGGGAATGAAGATATTCCAAAAATTATATTTCACATGAGTTATGGACATTATGAGTATGAAGTAATTCCCTTTGGTTTTTCTAATGAACACTCTATTTATATGGATCTCATGAACATAGTATTCAGTTATTATCATAATAATATCATGATATTATTTATTGATGATATATTTATATTCTATAAAAGTTATAGGGAGTATAAAATCTATTTTAGAATCATCCTTGATACTCTGAGAGGAAAGGTGTTGTATAAGAAATTTAGTAACTGTGAATTTTGAATCTAATAAGTCCCTTTTATTTGACATATTTATTCCATGGATGGGATATTAGTTGATTCTTCAAAGAAATATGTGATTAAATAATAACCTATATTGATGAACAAAAAATAGAAACACAGTTTCCTTACATTACTAAGATACTATTTGTTCTGTGTTCAAAAAACTTCATGATTAGATAACTTATTAAAATAGTTTACATGTAAACGGGTTATGTATATATAGTCATAAAAATGTTAATAAAGTTTTAATGAATTGATGTATATATTTTCCAATTCAATAATTATAAAAAAAATTGGGAAGGTATGATTTTGTGATATACCACAATACATTAAAGAAAGGAATCAAATGTGTCCTTATATAGAATGAAAGATTTTTTTATGTATCAAGGTAGTGGATGATCAATGAATAAAATTATCCTATCCATGATCTTGAGTTTTTAGCCACAATATTTCCCAGGAAGATATGGAGGAGTGATCTATATGGTTAATGATTTGAGATATATACAGATCATAAAATTTTAAAATAAATATTTTTTCTCAACATAAGTCAAATAATATGGCTATATCAACATAATTATTTTGATTTCTTAATAAACTACCAGCCTGGGAAGGCATAGATGGTGGTTAATGCATTGAGTATGAAGTATCATGGACTACAATATAAAAGGGGGGTTTTAAACGATCCAATATTTATGGATTTATTAAAGTTGGATAAGATAATAATTAAGTAAGGGGAAACATCACTCCTTTTCTAAATTATTTTCAAACCATATTTATTTGAGAAGAAAAAAATCTCTCATCTTGATGATAAGAGTTAAAGAAAGAAAACTAATTTCAAGAATACAATAAAATTGGAATAAATTACTTATAAATATGGGGTTCATAAATTTAGAAAGAGTTCATGTGTTTTATTAATACCATATCTAAAGAGTTAATTTATTTAATAAGGCTATAGTAAAAAATTTAACTATACACTATAGTAGTAGAAAAATATAAAGGGATTTAATAGAACATTTTTTGGGATAATATGATGTAGTAGATTGTAGACTAGATAAAATGTTATTTGTTTTTACAATAGGTAAAAGTTAATATAAAATGACCTAAGGTAGTAATGCATCATATAAATATTTCTATATAAAAGTGGGATGATATTACTGTGGACTCTATAACAAGATTTCCAAAGACTCAAAAATGAAATGATTTTATATGGTTATTATAGATCATCATACCAATCCCATACATTTCCTCACTATAATGGAGGATATATCACTTGATCACCTCCTATGGATATATAATAATGAATTTCTTAGTCCTCATGTGCACCTCTTTTGATTTTATTAGATTTTGACTAACAATTTACATAAAACTTAAAGAATGTTATTGACAAGACTATCAATAATTAAATAAGTATAATCACTTCATATCATCCTCATAATGATGGATAGCCTAAAAAGACTATTCAAACATTAGATGTCTTGATGATTTTATGATCACATTACTGTCATGGTACGTGGAATCTATATTTACATTTGGTGTAATTCTATTATAATAATAGATTTCATTCAAGAATTAAAATGGAACTCTATGAATCGTTTTATATGAAAATATATTTAACACCAACTTGTTGAGATGATTTTGGTGAAAGGATGCTTTTATTCCCAAAACATTCCAAAGATGCAACAATAAATGTGATAAATATTTGGGGTCATATCCATGTCTCTCAAATTGGGAAAAAATTTTATGACAACAACTGAAGGAAGGATATGTAATTTCAAGTAGGGTATTTTTTTATTGAAGGAATATCCACTTAAGGGTGTCATAATTTTTGGAATTAAAGGGAAACTAAGTCCTGGGTACATCATTTCATTTGAGATTCTGGAAAGAATTAGAGTTATGACATACCATTTAGAATTTCCACCCAACCTCTATAATGTGCTTGATGTGTTAAAAATATCATTATTAAGGAAGTAAATGCCAAAACCAATGCATGTGCTCACCACAAAATAAATAGAATTGGATCCATATTTATATTTTTATGAATATCCTATCTAAATTAATGTTACTGGAGAGAAAGTGATACATAATCTAATAACTTAGATGTCAAAGGTACTATAGAGAAATAATAAGATAGAAGAGGAAAAATTGGATCTTGAGGATGTTATGATCAATTAATAACCACATTATTTATGAGGTCAACTTTTTGAAATTTAAATGATGTAATTTTTTAAGGGGTGAAGAAAGTAAAACTCAATCATCAATCATAGTAATTAAATATTTTATACTATAAAAAATAAGATAATGAATAAAGATTAATTCAATAATGTGGTTAAAATATAAATTCAAAATTTTATAATTTAAATTTAATGAAAAGACTTTATTTTTTTGTTGTAAATGTAAAAATTAGATGAGAATGAATTTTTTATATTTTTCCAAAATATTTTATTTTAGGGTGAATAAATAAAAATACTGATTTTACAAATAAGGTCTCTCTTATATAATTATAAGGATATATGAATTAATTGAATTTTTATGACACCTTTTTTTAGGATAATTGATATTTAATATGTAATATAATATATTTAAAAATATAATGTTCAACTTATAAAACAATGTATGAAATTTTGAAAATTTATGTAATGTGCTATCCTTATAAAAGAATATTTTTGGTTCTTTTCATTAATTAAGTATTATAGGGAAATATTCTATTCTTGATTTTTATGAAATTAAAAAATTTATCCTTTTACTATAAATAAGTAATTAATTCCTTGTGAGACAACATTATACATGATTTTGGTATAAAAGCATTTGTATTCTTACAAAGTTATTTTCCATTAAATAGTTTTTCATTGTTTTTGGAATTCTAATATTTGAATTAATTATGAATATTATAAAAATCGAGTAATGAAAATTGGATTTAATACTTGAAATAATTAATTATAAATTTATTAATGGTGCTAAATTTAATTTTAATTTATAATGGATGGTAAACAAGATAAAAAATCATTACTATGGTTAGGGTGAACTGGAATAAAGAGGGGTTAAAATAATGATATAAGGGTTGAAATAACATAAAAACATTTTAAAGTTTATTTGGTTGAATGTATTTAAACCCTGTATTATCCCACCAAGGTAAATTATTCTTATTTAAACTACTTACCCATGAATAAGACATTATATTATATTAAAACATTGAATAATTAAAAGAGTGGAACTCCCCTTATTTTTAATGGGAACCACTTCTCCTGCCTTATTCACAAAACATTATACTTTTAACTCAAAAAATCCTCTTTAGGGAATCCAGTTTTTTAATGGTATATTATATCCCTCATAAATTGGAAAACATAATTTCCATAATCTTTTATTTTGTTTTTTTTACGCTATAAAAACATTGAAAAAATAAATAATTTTTTTTACATTTGTTTTGATTGGGCAATATTATTATATATAAAATAATAAACATCCACTTGTAGAAGTAGATAAGATTATTGTATGCATGTGCTATCCTCATTCCATTATTTTGATGATATTTAAACACTGCCCAATCAAAATAGAATTCTCATTAAAGAATAATATAATATATATGACCTGAATTTTATTTTATAAATGTTTTGTGAAGTGTATTAAAAATTGAAAAACAACATCACATGTGGTCGGTTGGTTGCCTATCTATGCAATGAATCTAGAAATTAAATATTTGGAGTATCCAAATTGACGACAATGAGTAAAAAAAATTCGTAAAAATGAATAAGAAGTGATAAGAATGAAAATTTAATTGATAAGATTAAATTGTAGAGTTTTACCCCAACATCATTGGTAATAAGAATAGTATTCCTCCCCAATGTTTTCTTTAAAACATTATGGCCAGTTTTTTCCACAATTGCATTGATTTTATTTGAATCTCATGAGGTTAGTTGTGTAGAAGTGATGTGATGACTAATGAGTCCATATTTTTGTTCACATGGTTTTTATTTCAAATAATATTGATATAGACACCCGCAAAAAAATATGAATTGTATTTAGTCATAATTAACTTAGTAGATTATCTATTATACTAAAATCATTAAAATATGCATCATTATACATTTTCAAAAAAAATCCTAGCCAGTTATACTTGGGGATTTAAATAAATTCTCAAGAGAAATGTAGTATGTAATGGAATCTCCATACATTTTTTCTTCAAAATCAATTATGACTATACTAACACTTTGTAACACTATATATACATCAACCATCAATGTTAATAAATTAAAATTTTGAATGGGTAAGGTATAGGTGATTTTTTAAGATACTTTCGATTGGTTGGTTGATCCTTTAGATCGTTATGATTTGACCATTCATTTCACCCCTTCCTTTTGTCTACATGTAATAAAATTCATCAGTTTAGATATTTTCTCGATAATTGTTAAAGGGTTTTCATGAAAAATAAATTGGAAATGAATACCTCATTGTCTATATAATTTTTACATGATCTAATTCCCATTATAATAATGTTCCAATAAATTTCTTGATCGTATTAATATTTTTGTCATCAAGTAGAACATGTAGATCGGTGCTCGATAATCCCCACTCTCACATGACATATTGAATGTTTTATATTGTGTACAATATATACTTAGATGTTGAACATGGTATCCATCACACAAGGTGATGGGTGGGTGTTTATAGATATAAATCACAATTATTTTTACCTAGTTGAATATCAGTACAAGAAAGGTATCAATGTATTCATGATTCATAACTCACAGAAAAAATTATGAGAACATTTATTACCTCATCTAAGACAACTCTTTGAGGGGAATGGATTGCCTCAATGCTAGTGTGGGGTGGGGGAATCATCACACAGTGGTTTTTCTTGATTCGTTTATTTTATTTTATTCCTTACCATAATATTTTATAGAAACTCTAATTTCAAATTAAATTTTTTCTTCAATAATAGATAATTGTCCATAAAACTATTCCATTTTTTATCATTATCCCCCTATTCATTTCTTGTCTCAAAATATTTTTTTTTTTTACCTCAAAACCCACACCTCTAACATGACTATATTATTCTGGACACTTCAAGGCCACTGATAGTAGCTATTCATCTAGTGTAGTTTATGATGATTCATGTGTCTACGTCAGATAAAAATTATTGGAAAATAAGTAATCATTATTATGTAATAAAAAATTTAAGCAAAATTTTCTTTTATTAGGTCAGTCATAGACATTCTACCCACACTTTTTTTGTTTACATCTATTAGTATCCCATATTTATTTACACATGCCTCCTTACATAGAACATGACATAAGATGGAATTGAATTTGGAATTGGATTCACTATTCTACATAAAAACAGAGGAATATAATTTTGTTTTTTATTTCTTTTCACATAAATGTATTATGGTAGATTTAAATTTATGTAACACTTTTTTTCAAGTAAAGCATACCCCATCATTTCATTATGGTAGGGGAACGTGTTTTTTTCTTCCCATTGCTTATTTTCAGCACTCAATTTTTGTTTCCTAAATTAATAATTATAAATAAAATTGATTAAAACAATTATTTTCAAATAATGTATTATTGGCCACAATGTACTTGAGAAGATGTCCCCTCAAGATATCCACTATATAAATCCCATGATTCATAGATTATTAGGTGTGAATAAATCTTCGGTGGGTGCTGGTTTATTTTCCCTTCAACATCATTGAGTTAAAACTTTTTAAGAATTTTTTGAAATCCTTTTTGAGCCTTTACAATAATAGTTAAAAAAAATTTCATTTCATCCCCTATAAATGAACTCTACAAGGTACAATGAAGAATATTTCAATGTTTCATTATTCTATTTTTAGTAAAATAAATATTTTATATCATAATTTTACCCTAATCACTTCCCAAATTAATGTCTTAAGAATGGACACAACATTATGCCATGAATCTATATCAATCGGCATGCATTGTCAAGGGTTGATCCCAATGAAACTACTGAACATATAATTGTTGGGGTTAACATCATGACCATGTTAATTCTATCCAACTTAAAATTTTATTCCCTTTCTTACAAACTTAAGACTTTTTTCTAACATTGTTACACTACAAAGCTCCTATTTTTTTTGGGACATCGATTGATCACCATATATAATTTCATTGGGTTCAACATCATCAATATTTTTTTCTTATGCATTGGTAGCATCGGAATATAAATAATATTTTTTTACTCTACATTTAGAGAACCAGTGAATTGAGAAACATGTTTTTCCTTAGGATTAAGAGCATCAGAATGTGTATAAGACATTATCTACTGAATTTGTATAACATTTTATTTAGATTATGTAAATTCATGCTTTGAATTGATAATAATCTTAGGTAACACAATGTATATTACAAAAAAATGCAACACGATTATTAAACTCTCTTTTTTTAACAATTGATGGGATTTGACTCCAATATCGAGTATCCAAATCCCTTTATTTTTTCCTCCTATGACCTATAAGACCTTTTCTACATTTGGACCACAAAAAAATGACAGTTTCATCCCAATGAAGTCCTCAGTTGAATTTTAATATGGCCCTTTAGTGGTTTTGGTTGGTGAAAAAACAATTAACCACTTTCAGTTTATTGTGTCTGGAACATAAAACACTTGTGCTTCCTCTGATGCAATTATAAACAATTATTATTTATTCCCTTACTTAATGAAATCCACTTTCACAAATCCCAATCCATATTTTTTAACATTATTATTGTTATAAACCTACTTTCATTTAAAAATTGGCACTTGGAATTATGTATAATCCAACTCCCATATTTGGTTAATGATGACAATGTATGATATATTCACATAAATTGAATTTATATCCTTGGTTCCAAATACATGCATTGCATCAGCCACATGTGTAAATACACTATATTTCATAGTATTAAATTAAAAAATTTCATTTGTATAGATTTTATAACCATTATTTTCATAACCATTATAAGATAATAAATTCACAATTGGTCCTCTGGGAATCAATCAAAGTCGTTTGGAAATTGAACCCAGATCTTTTGCAGAAACCTTAAAAATATGGTTTTGAAACCATCCAATAAATATTTATTATGTGTATTTGATATCCATATTTCATTCCTTGATGGATTAAAATGCCTAATAATTTCATTCTATGTTTCAACATATGATGAAACCTCTAAAATTTTATGCAAAACATAAAAGTGGGACCACTACCAGTAATTAATAATGATTGTGACAACAACTATTCCATAAATTCCTTCACCCAAAAGATTCTTAGTGTGACAAGATTTCTATTAACCAATGTTTTCCAAACAAGATAGTTAGTGGGTAGAGCATTCAATGGATTCCTAAATAATATATCACTATATAATAAATCCTTCCAGCAGACTTTTATTTTTAAAGAACCATTTAAAAATATTCATATACCGTTAAATGGGGTACATCCATCTATAATGTATAGGACCACATGGATAAAACTCTCTTACCAAGTGAACCATCATATCACATAATGCCGACAGGAATAATATTTAAATTTCACATGATATAATGGAAATTTACTTTTAAATAGTTGGAAAATTAATTAGGTATATAACTTTCCAGTATATATATTTGAAATAGAAATAGTGCTTGGTTAATGTATGAAATATGTTATTGGGAAAAATTAAACATAAAGAAACAGGTATTAGATCTTGCATCAAAAGGTGAGAGTTGTGTGATTTCATAACCATTAAATTTAAATCCTTCATTTACATGATATTCTTGATATTCAATGAATACTCCTATACAACCATTATATCACTCAAGAATATGAAAACTTGATATCTCTCATACCTGGAATGAGTTTAAGTAGCTAGAGGAAGAAATGTTTGTTTTCACCCTTTACTGGCACTAACTCTTCTCGCATTCCCATGTTAATCATTTCCAACATTGTCATTATTCCAACCTTCATTTTTTGGGTTCATTTAGTAATGTTCCAATGACATTATCACATATATTTTTTTCAACATGCTTTACATCAAGAAAATTCCCAATATACAAAAAATTCTCAGTATGGTAATTCAGAAAAAACTAATCTGTTTTTTCAACAAGTCATCTTAAGGTGTTTTGAAAAATGTTTACCAAAAGTAGTTTATATATCATTTAATTTTTAAAACAATTGATTAGTTGTTATTTAAGATGGTGTTTTATGTTTTTATAGACTCTCATAAAATGATGTTGACCAGGATAGTTAATTATGTTACTGGAGTAGAAATCTGTAATGTCTTAGAAAAAAATCATTAATGAATTTTTGAACCTAATTAATTATGTACCTTGTTCAAAAATGGGATACCCTTTAGTTCCTTTAATGTTATATCCTAAAAAATCACCATAATAAAGAAAGATGTTTATCATCTTGTACAACATGGATCTCAATGTAAATTTTTTATTTATGTAAGCATCATACAACGTAGCACCAGAATTCTATAATAATTTCAAATCATTGATCAATGGAGCCAAATAAACATCAATATCAATACTCGGTTATTTTGGTCCTAATATAAGTAGATATAACATAATTTGTTTTCATTTCATTTATATCCTTGGTGGAAATATATAATTTACTAACATAACTGGCCATGTAGTGTGAGTGATTCTTTAAAACCAAAAGGATTCGCTCCATATATAGATATCACAAAATTAATATTTTTTAGAAAAATTTTGAATTCAGGATAGTCATGACCATTTCTATTCCACTGAGGAGAGTCTGTCAGTTGATAATTTTTCACATCTTTATTTCTTTTATTTGTGTTACATGTTAATTTTCTTTCAATATCCTCAATTCTGTATAGGTTCTTATACCTTATAATGAATTGATAGTACCATAAAAAGTTTTAGGACCATATTTTTCTTTCTTGTATTGATAAACACCACACTTCAGGCATTCTTTAAGTGGTTTTAGTCCCTGAGAAACAATATGAAATCATTTTCATAGGTATATATTTCTTAAGAGATCATACCCATTAAACATAGCATTCATTTATTATCATATGTTTGTCAAAAAATCTCACTATCTTTTGGGAGAATATCATTCAAGATTAGTTCTATAAAATAGGTGTCACTCTATCCATTAGAAACTTTTAAATTATTATTTTTAGTATGGATGAAAATGTAATAAATTTAGTACAACCAGTATACAATGGTTCTTTACATGAATCTTTAACTCCTCAATCAATCTTCATCAATCATAGAGTTCATCTTCAAATTTTCTTATCATTTCCTCAATACAATCTTAATCATAATTTACACATGTAATCACATCATTGATACGGTCTTATTCATTTTCCACACATGTAATCATATCAAATGATCAATAAAATTTAGTGTTATCTCAATCCCTATCTAAATTTAATTTTTCCCCATGTTGACTCCAACATTTATAACTTTGATATATTCGGTGAAATATCATGTGTTCTTACGGACTAATTAGTCTTGAAGAAAAATAGTATATAAAATAAAAAAGTATTTTAGAAGGGTCATATGCATGATATTTTACAAACTTGGTGAACTCTTTCACCCCATCTTTATACTCTTTTGTCATATTATTCTATCTATCCATTTTCTATTCGTATCAATACTATTTGATTTTTTAATATTAAAATTTAAGAAAATAAATTGATACACAAAAGGGGGCCATTCAAATAAGGTGAACCCAATATTTTAATGTTTCAAATAATTTCCACACACTTTGAAGGAAATGGGTAATTAAATTTAAGAAAATAATTACTTTACAAGTAGTAGGTTATATCCTTTGAATTCATACACAATGACCACCAGTACCAGGTATGGGATTACTACTGCTCAGGGTAGTTTAAGAAACATAGGTACATGTCCAGAAGAGATGGGGGATGAGTCTAGAACAACAAAAATCAATTATAAATACTTTGAAGATGAATTTGATAAGGAAGATAGTTATATCCTTGAATCTAAATGATCCCAGGATAAGGAGTTGGGAGAGCACCAGAAAACATTTATTAATTTTTTGTAGTGTTAAAAAAAGCCACACCAGTACTTTGATCCCTACAAGGGGAACATTTGGATGGTGATTTCACGAGAATGCTCAGTTGGATGGTATTACACACACTCATGCTAAGATAGTTCATGTAGTAATAATATTCAAATAATGCCTTTGATTTCTCTGTAAAAATGAAAAGGTATTCGGTCTAAGGACTAAATTTCAATAGTGGTTAGATTCCTTTGAGGCCATGGTTATGGGAGTAGGATCATGATGGATATCTTATGGGTTGGATGGAGTTAGTGACTTTCAATTTCTATGGTGTTATTATCAATCTATATTATGTTGGAGGTGAGATTCTATGTATCTAGGAGGTTGTTGAAAGTTAATATGATCATATAAATATAGATACCGCCGTTTTTCTTTATACATGTATGAATTTATAATATAAATACCACCCATCCCATGACATTAATAAATATAGTTACCACTCGACCTTTTGAAACATATTTTAATGAGTTTTTCAAAAAAGTAAAATAAAATTAGTTAGTTGAGATGGCTAAAACATTTCTCATAGAGCATTCTACATTATAAAAAACTCATGAAACTATTAACTCTAATTTGAAATCAGAAATATTCATTTTAAATTCAATGTAAAATTTAAATGATCCTTTATTGATATCATCAATGAAATCCAAAATATCATCCTCATTCTGAAACATCATATAGATCCAATTTTTTATCTTTAAAACCAGTCATTTACCCTTAAAATCACATTAACATTATAAAAAAATAATGAATAATGTATTAAAAAATCATTGGGACACTTTTAATTAGTTTTTGAAAATTATTTTCACCACTAAAAAGCATGTTACCCTTTATTTAAAACCTCTCTTCAACAAACCTTTTACCCATTAAAGAAAATTTTCTTGGAAAATCATACATCATATTTATTTTCAAACTTACTTAGAATACTTACTTAATATTTTCAAAACCAATCCAATTCCATTTTAAACTAAGCATCCAAACATTTAACAGCAGCTAACCCACCTTGACAAGATTAGATCAACTATTATTGAGTATAATATGTTTAAAAATTTACATATATATATATATATATACATAGAAATAAAAACGTATATATTATTTTAAAACCATTTTCATATTAGAAAATATGACTATTAAATATAATAATGGTTTCACAAATAAAAAATAAATTTTTATATTTTTTAAAATAATTTTAACAAAAAAATATAATATAAGGAATAAAAATCGATTAATGGTCCCAATAAACATGAAAAATAAAATTATCACCATTGATTTATCATAAAAATGCTAATGTCACTAAAAATTATCGTAAATTATTAAAAACTATATGACATAATAATGAAAAATATTCTTCTAAAAATTTAATTATAAATTAAAATCTAATCAGTTTTCATTTTTTAAGTTGATATAATCATTCAAACTAAACATGGATATAGGTTATTCAAAAATATAAATTTGTGTTAGATATGTAAAATGCCAAAAAAATTATGGAATAATCAACAATACAACATTTTTTTCAAATAAACCAGAGGGGAAAAAAATTTGATTCACAGTGTTTGAAAAAACTAAATTCTAAGATACACATCAAGAACAAAAAAATGATCATCGAACACATGAGTTTGATAAACCTATAAATAAAGGAGATAGAATAATTATTTTGGGGGTTTAATAAAAAAATTATCCATGTATATAGGGAAGAATCATATTTGGTTTCTATTGTTAGAAAATTATAGATTGAAACATAGAAAAATCAATTAAATAGAAAACCCACATAAATAGGTTTTCTCTCTACACTTGATATTTATCTCTCATTTTATACTCTCCTTTTAATGTCTCATGGAAGAAATATAAACCAAAACAAACCTATAACATTTTTATTATCATTCATGGAGGAAAATACGTACTAAAATAGAAGGGACAAAAAGAATATTATATTTTGAGGTGGAAATCGAGTAGTTAGGTGGTGCTTAGACTTGTGAGGAAAAAAGAATGCAATCCATTTAATTGGGTGTTATGGAAGCTGTGATGGGTGGTGCAATGTGGTGCAGTGGTGTAGTAAAAAGCTATGTGGTTCATAAAAACATGAGGAAACTCCATAAATACAATGAATGATAGGGGAATAGATTTAGAGACACTAACAAAACAAATCAGCATGTATCTTAGATTTGGAGAGGATCAATTCGTTGAGTAATTCGGTGATGAGTGAGAGAGGTGACAGCAGTATGGCTCTGTGAGGTCTTGAAGGCATGAGAGAGAAGACTCTTTTAGGGTTATTTTTATAATATGGGGTAAGGATGATATTAGGAATTTTAAAAAAGCACTGATAAATTTTAGTTTTATCATCGCTAAAATAGTAAGCATTGATAAAACTACTCTTTATCAGTGCTAAAAAACACTGATAAAAGGATTCTTTATCAATGTTAAAATTACAAAGTTGATAAAGAGATGTTTTATAAGTTCTTTTTTAGTGCTGATAAATATCTAATTTTAATCATATATATATATAACTGTAATTATAAATAAATATATTTAAAAATATATCTACATATTTTTAAATATTTTTAGATATTTATAATATATTTATAAAATTATATATATTTATATTATTATTATATATATATAATTATAATTATATTATATATATATATATTAAATGTATTTATTATAATTTTATAACTATTTAAATATACATGTATATATGTGGGTTTTCAATGTGAACAGGATGATAGTGGAGGTGTTGGGGCAGGTCCATGTGTGCATGGACCTATGGTGGAAATGGCTGCTAGTCAGACAACTAGATAAAACCATCCTCTAATGTCTAGATGGAGGTTGTAAAGGTTAGTGGTCTGCGATCACTCGGTGTAACGTCCCGGTTCCAGAAGCCACCCAGAGGCACCCCGTACCCTGTTGGTTACATGGACTCAAGCGCATTTCCTCAAACGCTAGAGGCTACCAACTAGCAGCGAGGGCCTTGGGTGTGATAGTGGGGAAACTATGCCCTCATTGGCAGAGTACACAGCGAAAGTAACAACACATACAACAGGGGAAGCAGTAAATATCCAACAACAATAAACAGGGGAAGACTAAATAGTAAACAACTGGATCACCCATATATATATAAATTAAATGATGCATGATACAGATCGGTCTAGGGAAACATCCAAACAAGTCACAATACTAAATACAGTACGAAAGCAAAGTACAAAAGAAAAGTAAACAGATAACTCCTTAGCATCGCAAGCCATGGCTTGGTCCCATGCTCTCCAACTCCTCAGCAAGTCAAGTACCTGAAGTAGAAGGGCGCTTGCCCTTATCTATACCTACAACAACATAATCTGTTTGGGCCCAAAAGCATGACCCAAATAGGGTGTGAGACTAAATCCCAGTAGGCAACCACCCGAAGATCTGTGCCTAACAGTCAGTGAGTATATGGAAGGTAAAGTACAGTGAGTAGTAAATAGTAAGCAGTAAACAGGATAATACACAGCAGAAAACTATCCATAGTTTCTATAATTTAATTTATAAACAAGTAAGCAGCCACTCAATCAAAAAGAACAAACAGGTAACCTTTGGGTAGTTCTCACAGCCTAACCCTTATGGTTCAACCTATAAGCACTAGAAACCCTCTGGGAGGCACACATAGTCTCACCCCTCTAGTTTAGCTAAGAATAGACTCTCTGTGGAAGCACTCACCATCAATTCCCCCTATAGTCTCGTATCATACTAAAGGCTCTCTAGGGAAGCACTCAACGTCAATTCCCCATGTGGCCCGCATCGAGGAACTACAGACACTCTGGGAAAGCACTCAACGTCAATTCCCCATGTGGTCTCGCATAGTATAATTATAAAGACACTATGAAGAAGCCCTCAACGTCAATTCTCCCTATGGTATCTACACCAGGTTCTCACGGCCCTATGTAAGTCAAGAAAGTGTAGCAGCGCGTAACGGCCAAGGTAAACCTTATGAACTACTTGGATAGCATTCTACAGCACAACAGCATAACAGAACAATAGTCACACCATCCTACAATACTAGGCATGGACTGGTAATATCCTACAGGAAAAACTAGAACAAATGGTCATAACAGGCAATCATGCATGGGCAAAACATGCAAAGCACAGTAAATTACCTTATTCACCAGCAATAACCTCTACTCGGGCATATAAGCAAATCAGGAAAACAACAAGGGAAAACAGGAAGCACGCAATACCCCATTCAAGGGTATTGGTGGAATTTTCACAAAATACTCAAAGATTTTATATAGAAAGGCACAAACCACCTACCTTTAGGGTTGTGATGGAAACAATCCACAAGTTATTCCACCTCCTCAAAACTGGTGAACGCACCACCAGAAACGGCCTAAACCTCCTTCCCTAACATCCAAAAGTCTTGAAATCAACACTCAAGGTAACCACAACCCTATATCTATAAAAAACGGGTGTAGATCTAGAAAACTGGGGGAAAGGGAGATGTATAACTAAAGGGAAACTCAAAGGAACCAAGATGAGAGACTTACCTGAGAAGAATCGGCTTCGATCCACCAAGAAACCCCTTCGATTTGCCTCCAAAACGAGTGGGGGAGCACCTTCAACCTATGAGAACCGAAAACCCCGATTAAGGCTTGAGTGGGAGGGAGTGTGGAGAATAAATGAGGAATTTCTAGTGGACCAGGGCTTTAAACCCTAATTTTAAGTAGATGCATGGTTTCCCCGCACGGTTTGGAAAACCGTGCGCCAACCGTGCAGTTGCCACTGTCTCTCCCAGGGATTTCACACAGCCTTCCCACACAGTTTGACAAACCGTGCACCGCCCGTGCGAAGCCCACTGTCTCCTCTAGGAACTTCACATGGTTTTCCCACATGGTTTGAAAAACTGTGCGCCTCCCGTGCCCAGCCCACTGTCAAGGGTGCACGGTTTCCTGGGCTGGCGACACGGTTTGAACAAACTGTGCGCCAACCATGATCCCCTGCATAGCCTCTACAACTTTAAAATTTTTCTTCCCAAAATTAATATTTTTCTCAACAACAAATAGAAAAGAGAAACATAACTGAAAAGAAGGCCCAGGTTCTTACAAACTTCCCCCCTTAAAGAAATTCGTCCCCGAATTTCCCTAGCGTCGCGCAGAAGAAGAAACCTCGAACAGAACCAGCCACTGAGCTCATACATTAGCCTCCCTCTCCCAAGTCTCGTCATGTACTCGCCCGTTATTCCATAGTACTCGTACTAGAGGAAAAAACCAGCCACAGAGAACCTTTGTACTATGATCGACAATCCAGATAGGATGATCCTTGAATGACGCATCCCCTTTGATCTCAACCTCCTCTAGTTGAAAGACATGATACGGGTCTGAAAATTAATGTTGAAGCTGTGATACATGGAAGACGTCGTGCATAGCCCAGTACCTATGAGGTAACTGCAACCGATAGGAAATCGTCCCGACTCTCTCCAACACCTCAAATGTCCCAAAGTACCTCTGCAAAAGCTTACCCTATCTCCTAATCCTTCTGTGCCCCAACCTTAGTGTGACATGCAGGAAAACCTGATCCCCAACCTCGAACTCCAGAGGTCATTTCCGCTGATCAGCATAATACTTCTGACAAGACTGCGTAGTAGCCATCCTCTTCTAAATCAAATCAATCTACTATGTGGTATCCTGGACAAGACGAGGTCCCAGCATAGCTACCTCTCCTACCTCCAGCCAACACAGGGGTGATCAGCATGGCCTAGCATACAAAGCCTCATAAGGTGTCATCTATATAGTTGCTCGAAAACTATTATTGTAAGAAAACTCCACAAGAGGTATACGCTTCTCCCAAGAACCTCCAAATTATAGGATGCATGCTCGGAGCATATCCTCAAGAACCTGAATCATACGCTCGGACTGGCCATCTATCTGGGGATGGTATGTTGTACTCAAAAGTACCTGTGTACCCAAATCTTTCTAAAGCTCCTACCAGACCCGAGAAGTAAAACGTGCATCCCTGTCTGACACAATAGAGTGTGGAACCCCATGCAGACGTACAATCTCTCGGATGTACAACTGTCCCAACTCATCAACACTGAAGGTCTCCTTGATTAGCAAGAAGTGAGCAACCTTCGTAAGCCAGCCGATGACAACCCAAATAGCACCATTCCCTCGAGGCAACCTTCGCAAACCGGTCACGAATTCCATCGCGAAGTCATTCCACTTCCACTCTGGAATGGGTTACTACTGTAAAAGACATGTTGGTCATTGGTGTTCCGCCTTCACCTGCTGACAGGTGGAACACCTCAAGACAAAACCAGCAACATCTCTCTTCATACCTGGCCACCAATACTGGCAGTGTAGATCATGATACATCTTGGTGTTGCCAGGATGAACTGCCCAAACTGAGGAATGAAAGTATCACATTAGCTTCTCGCGTATATCTGATGGTACCCATACGCATCCCTGGAAATGCAAGATCTCATCCCCGCCTACTGTCCATCCTGGAAGAGGGTCCTCTCTTGACACACTTTCCCGCAAGACTAGGCCTTCAGAGTCTTATAGTTGCATCATTCGAACTCGGTCAAGAAGCGTAGTGGTACCAGCTACAGAAGACAGAAAAGTATTCCCCTGTCTTTCGTGAACCTCCAGATGCATCTCAGAGAATATTACCATAAGCTTCCACTCATTGTTGGCCTCCTAAACTGCATGTATATGAGTTCTCCTACTCAACGCGTCAGCCACTATGTTGCCTTTCCCCGGTGTATAGGAAAGCTCAAAGTCAAAGACTGGAGATACTCAACCCACCTACACTGTCTCAGATTCAGATCACGCTGAGTAAAGATATATTTGAGGCTTTTCTGGTTGGTGAAAACCACAAAATTCTATCCCAAGAGATAATATCTCCAACAGCCCAACGCATGAACAACTGCAGCCAACTCGAGATCGTGCATCGGGTACTTCCTCTCATGTGGCCTCAACTGCCGAGAACCGTATGCAACAACTCGATCGCCCTGCATCAACACTGCTCCCAGTCCAATACCTGATGCATCACAGTAAAATATATAGCTCTTCCTTTGCTCTGGAAGTATCAGGACTGGTGCTAATGTCAACCTTCTTTTCAGGTCCTAAAAGGCTGTCTCGCAAGCTTTTGACCAAACGAACTTCACACCCTTCATAGTCAAACCCGTCAATGGCGCTGATAAGCGGGATAAGTCTTGTATAAAATTACTATAGTAACCAGCCAGCCCCAAGAAGCTTCGTATCTCAAACACGTTCTTAGGCTGCTCCCAGGAAACTACTGCTCTCACTTTCTCTGGGTCTACCACAACTCCTGGAACTGAGATGATATGAACCAGGAAGTGTATATGGTCTATCCAAAAGTGGCACTTTGAGAGCTTAGAATATATTTCATGCTCTCTCAGTGTACTCAAAACAATCTCAAGATGGGTAGCATGGTCATGTCGAGTGTGATAGTATACCAAGTTATTGTCCATGAAGACTACCACAAAGGAATCTAGATAAGGGTGGAACACATGATTCATCAGAGCCATGAAAACTGCAGGTGCGATTGTGAGACCGAACGGCATAACCATATACTCGTATAGACCATACCTGCTCCTAAAATCTATGAGAGGTATATCAGATGGTCTAACGTGAAACTGATGGTAACCGGACCTCAAGTCAATCTTCAAGAACACCCGATCTCCTCGAAGTTGATCAAAGAGGTCATCAGTCCTAGGCAAGGGATATCAGTTCTTGACCGTCAATTGGTTCAGCTTCTGATAATGCACACAAAGCCTCAGGGTGTCATCTGTCTTCTTCACAAACAGGATAGGTGAACCCCAAGGAGAAGTACTGGGTCGGATGAACCCCTTTTCCTGCAACTCCTCCAACTGTTTCTTAAACTCCTGCAACTCAGGTGTAGCCATCCTATAAGGAGGAATGGACACTGGTGCTGCCCCTAGCACGTGATTAATTGAGAAGTCTACCTCACCCCTAAGAGGCAAACCTAAAAAGTCCTCTGAAAAGACATATCTGAAACAATACACAACTGGAGGAAAGTCTAACTGTGAAGTCACCTGGTCATCCAGATAATGACTAGTGATCTAGGCTGTAAATCCTCCCAACCCATGATGCTCTGGACCCGCTATGCTCGCCTGTACATCCCACTCGCCCTTATAAAGAAAGGATCCTCCCTCTGGTGATCTGAAACTCACTCTACGGTGATGACAATCGACGACTACCTGGAAGGGAACTAGCCAGTCCATTCTGAGAATGACATCATAACTTGTCATCTCTAGGACATAGAGGTCCCATAAGAAGTGACACCCCGCAACCTTAAGAGGTAAATCTCTGCACATACGTACACTAACCGTTCTAGTCCCCAACGGTGTGTCTAGAGTCAAAGTATCGGTAGGGGAAAATATACAGAGCCCAAGGCTCTCCACAACAGAAATAGAGATAAAGCTATGGGAATCTCCTGTATTGAAAAGATAAGAAGATAAAACTGAGGCTATAAAGATCGTACCTCGAACTATAGAGGATCTGGGATCCTTCTTCTGTTGGGTCTACTCCATCGCAAAAGTCTGGCCTTCTCCATGGCCTTGTGACCCTTCCTGACTGCTCTAAGCTGATCTACCCTGCTGTTGCTGGAAGACCAGTGAATGACCACCCTGGCCTCAACCTCCACCTTGGCCCGAACGGTCATAAGAACTCCAGTTCCCAGACTGGTGAGAGACTGGTGGCATTTCTCCTGAATGAGGAGTCAGGGAAGAACCTCTATCACCAGCTTCTGGTGAGAAAACCTGACAGAAGCGCTAAAGGTGACCCATCTTGCCGCAAGATCAGCACTTCACTGGGTCTCTCTGGAACTGTGGCCTTATATGACCAGCCCTTCCACACTTATAGAATACCACATGGCTACCTGAAGATGTGTCTCGCTACCTCGGATCACTGCTTGTAGACTCCCTTCGGTGCTACCTGTTTTCCACTGGTGAAGCACTAACTCTGGAAGCGGAACCGCCCAGACTCTCAACTCTAGAATCTCTTAGATTGCACTCTGTAATCAGTGCCTGTTTGATGATGGAAGCGATGGAAGTCATCCTGAAGATATTCACCTGTGAGTAGATCTCCCGTCCGAGAACATCCTCAAAATTCCTTTCCAAGAACAACCCATCTCCGCCCTAGAGGGGTGTGAAACACTGAAGCTCGGTGAAACGAGAGGAATACTCCATGAAAGAAAGAGTACCCTAATTTAGGATCATGAAATCCCAGGCTCAGTATTCCCTCGGGGTCTCCGGGTAGAAGTAATCAAAGAAAATATGCTAAAACTACTCCCAAGAAATATTCTGATAGCGTCCTGCCTGAGATATGACATCCCACCACCTCTTGGCAGAGTCTCGGAGCATATAGGTCGCATGTTTCACCCTCCTCTCTGGTGGTACCTCAAGATGCTCAAAGATCGTCAGCGTGGCTTCGAGCCACGACTCTAAAGCCTGAGGTCCTCCTTCCCCTAAGAAGGTGGGAGGATGCTACTGTTGGAAAACCCACGTCAAATAAGCCATTGACAGGGCAGGAGGTTGTGATCCCTAGAAGGTCTTCATCATCCTCAAAAAAACCCTCCCTAAACTGTGAATCAGCACCTTGGTCAGGTATAATTGATGGTACCAAGAATCGAATAGAAGGAGGATCTGTTGGGAGTCCCATATCATCCGTATTTGGTGTCTGATCACCATCTCATGGCTGGCATACAACCGGAGGACGTCTCGATGGCATGACTCTGCAAGGTCATATGCACACCTCAGATCAAGATTAACAGTGACTAAAACATAGGAGTACACGGCATGTACTTAAGAAAGATTGTTTCCTCCTGAACAGAAGAACACAGGACGTGTAGTCAAAACTACATGACGTGCATTCTAGGTTTTTTCAGAAAGTAAGACTCAGAAACTACTCCAGAACCTAGATAACACTGAAACAAACATTGAAAGTGCCAAATTTCGATCTGTGAGGGCCCATACTCCCCACGAATCAAATATTGGAATCTTACACAAGTTATAACAAGGCAAACAAGTAATGATCCACCAAATTCTGGTCTATGTGGGCCCATAACACCTCAAGAACCAAAGTTTGGCATCCATCTAATTAAAGCACTATACAAAAAAATTTCTTATCAAACAGCTGGAATTCCACCAAGCATCTATCACAAAAACATGCATAATCTACACAATGTCTATCACAACAACATGCAATCGTTAATTCATCCTAGATGGCATGGAAAGAATTCATGGCATGTGATTTTTAACAAGTGCCTATATGATGCATGAGATGGAAGACCCTCATCTCATCGGGTTGCGACAAAAATAGAACCACAATAATAACAACGGTAACGGCACAAAACATGTGAATCACCCAACGGTGAAATCAAATCAACCGTAAAATTGAAAACTAGTAAAATTGCAATAAACAAGGTAGTATGGATTTTCCCTATACATAGGTTAGCTACTCTCGGGCATAGCTTATTACCAAGTACCTACTCCATCCAATCCCTGGCTATAGGCTCCAAACAGTAAGTCAAGAGAAAATAAATCCTTTGATACCACTTTGTAACCTCCCGGTTCCGAAAGCCACCCAGAGGCGCCCCGTACCCAGTTGGTCACATGGCCTTAAGCGCATTTCCCTGAATGCTAGAGGCTTTCGACTAGCAGCGAGGGACTTGGGTGTGATAGTGGGGAAACTATGACCTCATTGTCAGAGTACACAGTGGAAGTAACAACACATAAAAAAGTGGAAGCAGTAAATATCCAACAACAATAAACAGCATCAGACTAAATAGTAAACAACTGGAGCACCCATATATATATAAATGAAATGATTCATGATACATATAGGTCTAGGGAAACATCTAAACAAGTCACAATGTTGAATATAGTACAAAAGAAAAGTACAAAAGAAAATTAAATAGATAACTCCTCATCATCACAAGACATGTCTTGGTCCCATGCTCTCCATCTCATCAGCAAGTCAAGTACCTGAAGCAGAAGGGCGCTTTCCCTTATCTATACATGCAACAACATAATCTGTTTAGGCCCAAAAGCATGACCCAAACACAGTGTGAGACTAAATCCCAGTAGGCAACCACCTGAAGATATGTGCCTAATAGTCAGTGAGTATATGGTAGGTAAAGTACAATAAGCAGTAAATAGTAAGCAGTAAACAGGACAATACATAGTATAAAACTATCCAAAGTTTCTAGAATTTAATTTACAAACAAGTAATCAGACACTCAAGCAAAAAGAATAAACAGGTAACCTTAGAGTATTTCTCACAGCCTAACCCTTATGGTTTAACCTGAAAGTACTAGCAACCCTCTGGGAGGCACACATTGTCTCACCCCTCTGGTTCAGCTAAGAATAGACTCTCTGGGGAAGCACTCACCTTCAATTCCCCCTATAGTCTTATATCATACTAAAGGTGATCTAGGGAGGCACTCAATGTTAATTCCCCTTATGGACCGCGTCGAGGAACTACAGATACTCTAGGGAAGAACTCGACGTCAATTCCCCCTGTGGTCTCTCATTGTATAATTATAAAGACACTCTGGAGAAGCCCTCAATGTCAATTCTCCCTATGGTCAATACACCAAGTTCTCACGGAACTGTGCAAGTCCAGAAAGTGTAGCAGTGCATAACGGACAAGGTAAACCTTATGAACTACTTATCTTGCATTCTACAACACAACAGCATAACAGAACAAAAGTCGCACCATCCTACAATACTAGGCACGGACTAGAAATAACCTATAGGTAAAACTAGACCAAATGGTCATAACAGGAAAACATGCAGGGGAAAAACATCCAAAGCATAGTAAATTACCTTATTCACAATCAATAACCTCTACTCGGGCATATAAACAAAGCAGGCAAACAACAAGGGAAAAACATGAAGCACTCAATACCCCATTTAAGGGTATTGGTGGAATTTTCAAAAAAATACTCAAACACTTTCTACAGAAAGTCAAAAACCACCTACCTTTAGGGTTCCTGAGAAAACGATCCACAAGCTATTCCACCTCCTCAAAACTGGAGAACGCACCACCAAAAACGGTCTAAACCTCCTTCCCTAACATCCACAAGTCTTGAAATCAACACTTGAGGCAACCACAACCCTAGATCTATACACAAAGAGTGTATATCTAGAAAACCGGGGAAAAGGGAGATGTAGAACTATAGGGAAACTCAAAAAAACAAAGAGGAGAGACTTACCCGAGAAGAACCGACTTCGATCTGCCAAGAAACCCCTTTGATTTGCCTCCAAAACTAGTGGGGGAGCACCTTAAACCTATGAGAACCCAAAAACCATAGTGATGTAACAACCCGAATCTGGAGCCCCTCTACTGGTGCCCCGTACCCAGCTCGCCACATCACCTCAAGCGCATTTCCCCAAACTCAAGTGGCTGCCGAATAGCAGTGAGGGCCTTGGTGAGTCGGTGGGGAAACTATGCCCTCATTTGGTAAAGTATACAGTGGAAGAACAACCAGACACAATAGTGGAAACAATAAACAACAAACAAAAACTGAACTGAACAGCGGAAGTAATGTATAAAACAATAATGATGCAACATGGTACATATGTATATGGAAAGCAGTAAACAAACCAACGTGCTGAAGTATAACTGAGAACAAAGTATAAAAGAAAACAAGGTAACTCCTCAGCATCGTATGCCATGGCTCGGTCCCATGCTCTCCAACTCTAGTGCAATCAAGAACCTGAAGTAGAAGGGCGCTTTCCCTTATCTATACCTGCAGCAAAATAGTATGCTTGGGCCCAAATAGGGTGTGAGATACAATCCCAGTAGGCAATCACCCAAAGATTTGTGCCTAACAGTCAATGAATACATGGAAGTAATAAAACAAGAAGTAGTAAACAGGAAAGCACAAGCAGCTATAATCCACAGTTCTAATAAACAAAGTACACAAGTAAACTACCAACAACAAAAAGGAAAAAAGGTAACCCTCTGGGTAGCTCTCACAGCCTGACCCCTATGGTTCAACCTATAAGTACTAGCGACCCTCTAGGAGGCACACACAGTCTCACCCCTCTGGTTCAGCTATGAAAATTAATAGACTCTCTGAGAAAGCACTCACTGTCAATTCCCAATATAGTCTCGTATCGTGCTAAAGGCTCTCTGGGGAAGCACTCAACGTCTATTCCACCTGTGGCCCTCTTCTAGGAACTACAGACTCTTTGAGGAAGCACTCAACATCAATTACCCATGTGGTCTCACATCATAATTAAAAGACACTCTCGATAAGCCCTTCCATCAATTCTCCCTTTGGTCTACTACTCTAGGTTCTCACAGTCCTGAGTGAAAGGTAAAGCATGATCAGCACGCGTACATCATCCAAGTAAACCTCAAGAACTACTTGGATATCATTCTAAGGCTCAACAGCCTAAAAAGTAGCAGTTCCACTATCCTACGACTAGGCAGGGTAACTAGAAAAACGCCAAATAGGTAGAACAAGCATGGAAAAGCAACCTGAGCACAAAATAAATTACTCTACTCACAAGCTTAAACCTCTACTATAGCAATCATTCAAAGAAGGAAAAAATCAGGGGAAAAACAAGAAACTTGCAATTCCCCACCCATAGGAATTTGTGTAATTTGCACAAAATACTCATCGACTTTCAACAGAAAGGCACAAACCACCTTCCTTGATTCTAGGGGATCGATATACATGAACCACGATGATTGATTCCCCTTATAACGTCGTTGATCTGAGAAAACACACAAAACTCTCAAACTATGATAACTCGAAAACGAAGAGGAATCAGAAGACGAAGCTCAAGAAGAAGGAAGATCTTACCGTTTCGATTCCAACGCAATCGACCGTGCTCGAATCGGAGAACAGACGAGGAGATGGGAGCTTGTCAAAGATCCGGTCGTACGGGTCACTCTCGGACGAATGGGACCTAGAAGGACATGTTTCTATGCGACAGGCATGACCTCGGTCCATTTAGTGAAAAAAAAATTACACTGCGTTTATTTTTAAAGTACATGGCTTGTACTAGGTCTTTTCCATACTCTGCCAAAATCGACCTCCACGTCACCCCTACACACCGTGTGTGTGGCCCGGGCACGGCCAGAACACAGCTTCGAGCCGGAGAAGAGTACACGGCATGTACTCAGAAAGTACATGGCGTGTACTTCGAAAATTTACAGAAAGTTTATTTTTCTTAAAAACTCCAGAAAAAGGAAAAACATACCTGAACGAAGATCCAAGTTCTTACAAACTTCCCCCTTTAAAGAAATTTGTCCCCGAATTTCCCTAATGAGGTGGAGAAGAAGAAACCCCGAATAGCTCTGGCCACTGTGATCGTACATCGGCCTCCCTTACCCAAGTCTCATCCTGTACTCGCCCGTGCTGCCATTGCACCCGTACCAGAGGAACAGACCGCCCGCGGAGAACCTTCATTCTGCGATTGAAAATCCGGATAGGATTCTCCTCAAACGATGCATCTTCTTTAAGCTCAACCTCCTCTGGTTGAAATACATGAGACAGGTCTGAAAAGTAGCTTCGGAGCTGAGAGATGTGGAAGACGTCGTGCATGGACCAGTACCTCTGAGGTAGCTACAACCGATAAGCGACCGGCCCAACTCTCTCCAAGACCTCAAACGGCCCGACGTACCGCAGTGAAATCTTACCCTGTCTTTGAATCCTCTTGTGTCCCATCCTCGGTGCGACACGTAGGAAAACCTGATCATCGACCTCAAACTCTAGAGGTCATCTCTGCTGATCAGCATAAGACTTCTGTCGAGACTGTGTTGTATCCATCCTCTTCAGAATCAGCTTTATCTGCTCTGAGGTCTCTTGAACAAGATGAGTTCCCAGAAAAACTGACTCTCCTGCCTCCAGCCAGCATAAGGGTGATCGATATGGCCTACCATACAAAGCCTCGTACGATGCCATTTGAATGGTCACCTAGAAACTGTTGTTATAGGAGAACTCCATTAGAGGAATATGCTTCTCTCAAGAACCACCAAATTCTAGAATGCAGGCTTAGAGCATATCCTCAAGCACCTAGATCATGTGCTCGGACTGACCATCAGTCTGGGGATGGTATGTTGTACTCAAAAGTACCGGTGTACCCAATGCCTTCTGAAGTCCCTGACAGAATCGAGAGGTAAAGAGTGCATCCCTGTCTGAAACAATGGAGTGTGGAACTCCATGTAGGCGAACGATCTCTCGGATGTAAAGTCGTCCCAGATCATCGACACTGAAGGTCTCCTTGATCGGAAAGAAGTGAGAAACCTTCATGAGCATGTTGATGACAACCCAAACACCATCGTTTCCCTGAAGCATCCTCGATAATCCAGTCACGAAGTACATTGCGACATCGTTCCATTTCCACTCTGGAATGGGTAACTGCTGTAAAAGGCATGTTGGTCGTTGATGCTCTGCTTCCACCTGCTGACAATTAGAAAATCTCATGACAAAACTAGCAACATCTTTCTTCATACCTGTCCACCAGTACTGGCGATGAAGATCCCAATACATCTTGGTGACACCAGGATAAACTTCCCAAACAGAGGAATGAAAATCCCACATCAGCGCCTCGCGTATGTCTGCTAGAACCCATACGCGTCCTTGGAAATGCAAGATCTCATCCTCGCTCACTGTCCATCCAGGAAGACGGTCCTCTCCTGACACACTCTCCCACAGAACTAAGCCTTCTGAGTCTGATAGTTGCCTCATCCGTACTCGATCAATTAGTGTAAAGGTAACAGCTATAGAATAAAGGAAAGTCTATCCCTGCCTGTCGTGCACATCCAGATTCATCTCAGAGAACAGAGCCATGAGCTTCCACTCACTGCTGGCCTCCTGAACTTCCTGAATCTGAGTTCTCCTGCTCAACACATCTGACACTGCATTTCCCTTCCCCGGCGTATAGGCAAGCTCGAAATCAAAGGACTGAATATACTCAACCCACCAGTGTTATATCAGATTCAGATCACGCTGAGTGGAGATATATTTGAGACTCTTGTGGTCAGTGAAAACCACAAAGTGCTCTCCCAGAAGGTAATGTCTCCAACAGCGTAAGACGTGAACAACAGCTTCCAATTCCAGATCATGCGTAGGGTAGTTCCTCTCATGTGGCCTCAACTGCCGAGATCCGTACGCAATGACTCCATCTCCCTGCATAAGCACAACTCCTAGCCTAATACCTGAATCATCATAGTAAATATTGTAGCTCTTGCTTGGCTCTGAAAAGACTAGTATCGGTGTTGACGTCAACATCCCTTTCATCTCCTGAAAGGCTGACTCACAAGAATTTGACCATAAGAACATTGACCCCTTCTTGGTAAGACCTTTCAAAGGTGCTTCTAGATGAGAAAATTCCACAATGAAGCGTATGTAGTATCCAGCCAACCCTAGGAAGCTCCGTACCTCAAAGACGTTCTTCGGCTGCTCCCAGGAATCTACAGCTCTCACTTTATCTGGGTTCACAGATACTCCTGCCTCTAAGATGACATGACCCAAGAAGTGAATCTGATCCATCCAAAAGTGGCACTTTGAGAGTTTAGCATAAATTCGATGCTCTCTCAGTGTACTCAAAATGATCTCAAGATGGGTAGCATGGTCGTGTCGAGTGTGATATTACACCAATATATTTTCCATGAAGACCACGATGAAAGAGTCCAAGTAAGGATGGAACACTCAGTTCATCAGTGCCATGAAAACTGTTGGTGCATTCGTGAGACCGAACGGCATAACTGTATACCTGTAAAGACCATAACTGCTCCTGAAGGCCGTCAGAGGTATATATGATGGTCTAATGCGCAACTAATGATAGTCGGACCTCAAATCGATCTTCGAGAACACCTGGGCTCCTTGAAGATGATCAAAGAGTTCATCAATCCTTGGCAAGGGATATCGGTTCTTGACTGTCAACTGGTTCAGCTTCCGATAATCCACACAAAGCTAAAGGGTACCATCTGCCTTATTTGCTAACTGTACAGGCGAACCCCAAGGAGAAGTACTAGGTTGGATGAAACCCTTCACCTGAAACTCCTCCAACTTCTTCTTGAGCTCTTGCAACTCAGGTGTAGCCATCCTATAAGGAGGAATAGACACCGGTGCTTCTCCTGGCATGAGATAAATAGAAAAGTCTACCTCACGCTCCGGAGGAAAACCCAAAAAGTCCTCTGGAAAGACATCCCTGAAACATTCCACCACTGGAGGAAAGTCTATATGCGAAGTCCCATGATCATCCAGATAAAGACTAGCAATCTGGGATGTCACCCTTCCAAGCCCATGATGGTCGAGTCCTGCTCGACTTGCCCGAACATCCCATTTGCCTCTATGAAGAAAATATTCACCCTCTGGTGAGACAAAACTCACTCTGTGGCGATAGCAGTCGACGACTACCTAGAAGGGAATCAACCAGTCAATTCCAAGGATGAAATCATAGCCAGTCATCTCTAGGACATAGAGATCCCATAAAAAGTGATACCCTGCAACCTCGAGAGGGCACTCTCTACACTGGACTACACTAGATGTCTTCGTCCCCAAAGGTGTGTCTAGTGTCAATGAGTAGGCATAAGAAAAGATGCAGAGTCCAAGGATCTCCACAACAGCAATAGAGATAAATCTATGCGTAGCACAAGTATCGAAAAGGGATGAAGATAAAACTAAGGCTACTAAAATCGTACCTCGAACAGTAGAAGGTCCGGGATCCTGCTCCTGATAAGTCTTCTCCACAGCAAAAGACTGGCCAATACCGCGGCCCTACGCCCCTGGATGATCACTCTGAGCTGAACCTCCCTGCTGGTGCTAAGGAACTGGTGGCTGACCGCCACGGCCTCGACCTCCACCTCGGTCCGAATGGCCGGAAGAACTCCAGTTCCCTGACTGGTGATAAACTGGTGGTGCTTCTCCTACACGAGGAGTCATGGAAGAACCCCGGTCACCAGCTACTGGTGAGAAAACCTGGAAGAAACGTTGAATGTGACCCATCTTGCCGCAAGATCGGCACTCCAGGGGGTCTCTCTAGCATTGTGACCTCGTGTGCCCTGACCGGCCACACTGGTAGCATACCACCTGGCTGCCCGATGATGTATCTTGCTTCCTCGGATCACCACGTGTAGACTCTGTACGGTGCTTCTTGCTATCATCTAGAGGAAGACTAGCTCTGGAAACAGAACCACCCTAGCTCGCAGCTCCAGAGTCTCTCAGATTGTTCTCTGTAATTAATTCCTGGTTGAAGATGGAAGTGATGGAAGTCAACTGGAAGATGTTCACCTGCGAGCGGATCTCCCTCCTAAGACCATCCTTAAACTTCCTTGCTAAGAACACCCCACTTTCATCCCAGAGGGGTGTGAAACGCTGCATCTCGATGAAGTGAGAGGAATACTCCATAACAGAAATAGTACCCTGCTCTAAGCTCATGAACTCCTGGGCTCGGTCGGCCCTCAGGGTCTCCGGGTAAAAGTAGTCGTAGAACACGCACTGGAACTCCTCCCAAGCCATAACCTGTTGTTGACCCGCCTGTGAGATCACGTCTCACCACCTATTGGTGGAGTCTCGTAGCATGTAGGTAGCGAGCTTGACCCGCCTCTCTAGAGGCGTCTCCAGATGCTCGAAGATAGTCAGCATGGCTTCCAGCCATGACTCTGTAGCCAGAGGTCCTCCTTCTCCTGAGAACGTGGGAGGATGCTGCTCCTGAAAAACTCGTGTAAGGTCTTCCATAGTCATGGTAGGAGGCGGCGCTCTCTGTAAGGCCTACATCATCCTCATAAAACCTTCCCTAAATTGCGCATCAGTGCCTGCAACTATTATAATAGTCAGTGCCAAGGCTGGCCCGACTGGAGGATCAGCAGGAAGTCCATGATCAGCCCTGTCTGGTATCTGATCACTGCCTGACGACAAACGTATGACCGGAGGACATCACAGAGGCATAGCTCTAAAGTATCAAAAGTACACTTTAGATCAGGAAAACAAGGACAGGGAATACAACAGTACAAAACGGGAACAAGGGAAGGAAAATACATAAGTTTACAAAACTCAACTACACAGCGTGTATAAAAACTACATGGCATGTCTTCTTAAGCCCCTGACATGGGTGTGTACTCCTGCCCTACAAGTCGTGTATGCCTCAAACTACATGGTGTGTTAACACCACACACGGCGTGTACTTGAAAAATGTTACCCTGCCCGAGTCCCTTTATACAGCTAACCCACACGGTCCGACTTAACCCGAGACTACACGGCATGTTCTGAACAAACACGGAGTGTACTAGACAAGGCTTCGGTGGTTCGTGTTGTTAAACACACGGCCATCTACACAGATGAACCTTACACGGTGTTCTCCGAACAAACACGGCGTGTATAGGCAAGGTGACATCGTCCCGTGTTGTTCGTGACACGGCCGGGTACCTAGAAAGACTACATGGCGTGCTCCAAAAGCAACACGGTGCATCTGAGAGAAGGTCACTCCAACCCATGTTGTTTGTGACACGGTCGGGTACCTGGAAGGGACTACATGGCATGCTCCGTTACAACACGGCGTGTGCTACTTGAGCTTCCCCGACCCATGTTGTTAGTGACACGGCCGGGTACACGGCTCATTACTACACGGTGTGTACCTACCATACACAGTGTGTTCCTAAAGTTATTTCCACGACACTGTGCTTCTTGTCACACGGTCAGTGACACGGCCTGAAAACTACACGGTGTGTATCCAAAAAGTACACGCCATGTATTCTGGGTTTTTCTGGGCAGTAGCTCAGAAACTGAACAGAACCCCAGAAACACTAAAAACAAGGAAAAGAGGTGCCAAATTCCGACTCGTGAGGGCCCATACTCCCCGCAAATCAAATATTGGCATCTCCTACAGTCACATATAAGGGAAAACAAACGACTCTCTAACAGAACAGCAGGGATTCTATCAAGCATCTATCCCAATAGCATGCATAATCTACACGAATTCTATCACAACAGCATGCAATCGCTAATGCACCCTAGATGGCATGGCAAGAATACATAGCATCTGATTCTATAAGTTCCTATATGATGCATGAGATGTCATACCCTCACCTCATCGGGTTGCGACAGAAATAGAACCGAAACATCAAAAAAAATAGCACAAGTCATGTGAATCACTCTAGGTGAATTCAGATCAATCATAAAATCTCAAAATTAGCAAACTGCAATTAACGAGGTAGTATGGATTTTCCCTATACACAGGTTAGCTACTCCCGAGCATAGCTTAATACCAAGTACCAAATCCATCCTATCCCTGGTTAAAGTCTCCAAACAGTAAAGAAAGAGAAAATTTCTCCTCTGATACCACTTTATAACGACCCAAATCTGGAGCCCCTCCACTGGTGCCCCATACCTGGCTCACTACATGACCTCAAGCTCATTTCCCCAAATTCCAGAGGCTACCGACTAGCAGCGAGGGACTTTGCGAGTCGGTGGGGAAACTATGCCCTCATTCAGTAAAGTATACAGCGGAAGAATAACCAGACACAATAGTGGAAACAATAAACAACATACAACAACTGAACTGAACAGCGGAAGAAATGTATAAAACAATAATGATGCAACATGGTACATATGTCTATGGAAAGAAGTAAACAAACCAACATGCTGAAGTACAACTGAGAACAAAGTATAAAAGAAAACAAGGTAACTCCTCAGCATCGCAAGCCACGGCTCAGTCCCATTCTCTCCAACTCCAGTGCAATCAAGAACCTGAAGTAAAAGGGCGTTTGCCCTTATCTATACCTACAGCAACATAGTCTTCTTGGGCCCAAAAGCATGGCCCAAACAGGGTGTGAGATACAATCCCAGTAGGAAATCACCCAAATATTTTTTCCTAACAGTCAATGAATACATGGCAGTAATAAAACAAGAAGCAGTAAACAGGAAAGCACAAGCAGCTACAATCCACAGTTCTGACAAAGTACACAAGTAAACATCCAACAACAAAAAGAAAAAAGGTAACCCTATGGGTAGCTCTCACAGCCTAACCCCTATGTTTCAACCTTTAAGTATTAGCAACCCTCTAGGAGGTACACACAGTCTCACCCCTCTGGTTTAGCTATGAAAATTAATACTCTCTGAGGAAGCACTCACCGTCAATTCCCCCTATAGTCTCGTATCGTGCTAAAGGCCCTCTGGGGAAGCACTCAATGTCTATTCCCCCTGTGGCCCACGTCAAAGAACTGCAAACTCTCTGAGAAAGCACTCAATGTCAATTCCCCCTATGGTCTCGCATCGTAATTAAAAGACACTTTGGAGAAGCCCTTCCGTCAATTCTCCCTTTGGTCTACCACTCTAGGTTCTCACAGTCTTGAGTGAATGATAAAGCATTATCAGTGTGCATACATCGTCCAAGTAAAGTTCAAGAACTACTTGGCTATCATTCTAAGGCTCAACAGCATAAAAAGTATCAGTTCCACTATCCTACGACTAGGCAGGGAAACTGGCAAAACGCCAAACATGCAGAACAAGCATGGAAAAGAAACCTGAGTACAAAATAAATTACTCTAATCACAATCATAAAACTCTACTAAAGAAATCAAGCAAAGTAGGAAAACATCAGGGAAAAACAGGAAACCCACAATTCCCCGTACAAGGGAATTTGTGGAATTTGCACAAAATACTCATCGACTTTCAACAGAAAGGCACAAACCACCTACCTTGATGCTAGGGGATCGATATACGTGAACCATGATGATTGATTCCCCTTAGAACGTCATAGATCTGAGAAAACGCACAAAATTCTCAACCTATGATAGCTCGAAAACGAAGAGGAATCAGAAGACGAAGCTCAAGCATAAGGAATATCTTACCGCTGCGATTCCAACACAATCGATCGTGCTTGAATCGGAGAACGGATGAGGAGATGGGATAACGTCGAAGATCCGGTCGTACAGGTCGCTCTCAGATGAACGGGACCTAGAAGGAGGTGTTTCTGTGCGTCAGGCGTGACCCCGGTCCGTTTAGTGAAAAAAAATAAAAGTACACAGCGTGTATTTTTAAAGTACATGGCGTGTACTGGGTCTTTTCCGTACTCCACCAAAATCGGCCTCCACGTCACCCCTACACACCGTGTGTGTGGCCCGGGCATGGCCAGCACACGGATTCGAGCCAGAGAAGAGTACACAGCGTGTACTCAGAAAGTACACGGTGTGTACTTCGAAAATTTCCAGAAAGTTTATTTTTCTTAAAAACTCCATAAAAAGGAAAAACATACCTGAACGAAGATCCAGGTTCTTATAAGTGAGGCTTGAGTAGGAGGGAGTTTGGAGAATAAATGAGGAATTATGAGCGGCCCGGGGCTTTAAACCCTAATTTAAGTGTCCGTATGGTTTCCCCGCATGGTTTGGAAAACTGTGTTCCAACCGTGCAGTTGCCACTGTTTCTCCCAGGGATTTCACACAGCCTGCCCACACGGTTTGAAAAACCGTATGCCACCCATGTGGATCCCACTGTCTCCACCAAAAACTTCACACTGTTTTCTTGCATGGTTTTACAAACCATGCGCCTCCCATGTGATGCCCATTGTCAAGGGTGAACAATTTCCTGGGCTGGCCGCACGGTTTGAACAAACCGTGCGCCCCTGCACAGCCTCTACAACTTTAAAAGTTTTCTTCCCAAAATTCCTCTTTTTCTCAACAAAGAACAGAAAAGAGAAACATACCTGAAAAAAAGCTTTGGGTTCTTACACTCGGATATGTAGTTAAATATGGAATCTCCTATAGGAACTCCCTTTTTTGGGTTCTCACTGGAAAGGGGCTAGGACAGTGGAATGTTGGGTGAAAATTGTGAAATTGGTGATGGCTTGGTTGAGGATGATTTGGATAGTCAAGATGAATATTTTTCTCTAGAATTTGCTGACCAAAAGCTCTTTTAGGAAGAATTATTTGCCTCAAAGGCTCAAAAGGGAAAGTGGGGAATGGATGAAACTCCATAAAAATTTAAGTTCACTAAAAAACCGCCTCAGGGGATGAGTCTAGAGTTAACTATTTTCGGAGCTCCTATTAACACTATGGAGAGAAACCAGCTGCTACCAACTGCACATGGGTTGATGATTGATCCATCCAAGGTGGATGCAAGTACCTATCTTATGGGAATGGAACCAAAAGTGAATTTTCCCAATGTTGGAAACCTTCCTAGAGTTCATTTGTATGTACATGGTAATAGATATGCTAGGATACAAGTTGCCTCTTATGATGCTGAGGAAAAAGTGGACAAGAGGGGGCCAGATTTTTCTACCATCTCAGGTTCCGCTTCATCTATGACTAGTGTGCAGTTAGCACCTAGTGGTAACCTAGAAGGGGAGGTGGCTGAGTGCACTTTATTGGCCTCTAAGATGAAAAAAAACTCTCTTTAACTAAGATACTAAATATATCTAGTAGGAAAGAAGTCTTTCGTGATGTGTTTTTCATGATTCAATCACATAATGAGACAGTCTTTCGTGATGTGTTTTGCATGATTCAATCACATAATGAGAAAGGTGAATTATTGTACATGGATGTTCAAGAAGGCAACTAGCAAGCTCCTAAACAATGGAAAAGTGGCTCAACCCCGAAGGGTCGGGGTGCCCCTATAGAGGGGGTGGTAGGCTCCAAAGGTGATAATGGACATTTCTGTTTGTGATATTTTCTAGAATTGTTAACCAAGTTCCCCTAGCTTGTACTTTTTTTTTCTAATAAATGTACGGGGCCATGGTTACCATGGTCTGCACCATTGGGGTATATATATATATATATATATAATTTTATATATTTATTAATATATAAATATATATATGTTTATAAAATTATAATAAATATATTTGTTATTTAAATATATCTATTGTAATTTTATAATTATTTAAAAATATATTTACTTATTTCTAATTAAAATTATAAATTAATATATTTAAAAATAGTTCAATATAAATATAAATTTATTTATATAATTATATAAAATTATATTATTATATATATTTATACCAATATATAAATATATATAATTATAAATATAAAAAATATATTTATTATTTAAATATATTTATTATAATTTTATAACTATTTAAATATGTATTTATTTATTTATAATTATAATTCAAAATTAATATATTTAAAAAGAATAATTATATAATTATAAATATATTTTTATAAATATATATATTTATTAATATATAATTATAGATATAATAAATATATTTATTATTTAAAAAAATTATTATAATTTTATAATTATTTAAATATCTATATATATTTATTTATAAAATCAAAAATAATTTTTTTGAAATTATAAATATTTATAAGTTTATAATTAAATATTTAAATTTATAAATTATTAAACAATAATAATTTAAATATATAAATTATATAGATTTCTAAAATATTTTAAATTTTAAAACATAATAAATAAAAATGAATAAATATTATTCATAAAATTACAAATGTATTAAAAATATTACATGTATAGTAAATAAATATTTCAAAATGATTAAATATATTTTTAAAATTATTATGAACATATAATAATAAATGAATAAATTAAATTGAATAAATTACAAAAATATTAAAAATAGAATTCATAACATTTACTTGTATTACAAACATATATATACATAAATACGCATCTACACACACATATATACATACACACATGTATATTCACACATACACATATATACATGCAGTTATACATGTAGATATATTTTAAATTATTTAATATCAATATAAATATATATATATCTAAATAAATATATTCATTTATATATTATATAATTATTTAAATAAAATATTAATATATTATATTTATTTTAATTATATACACATTTTGTAATCAATGTATACAGATAAACTCTTAAACATTTTGAAGAATACAAATTTGAAAATTTTCTTATATATATAATTATGAAAATAAGATTCATTTTTTATTAAAATATATATAAATCATATTTATTGATTACTTTAATATATATAGATATAATAACTTATTTTAATATAAATCATATTTAAAACTATATAAATATCTATTTACCTAATTATAATTATAATTATAATTATAATTATAAATAAATATATTTATAAATATTTATATAAAATTATAAATACATTTATATAATTATACATACTTATATAATTACAAATATATAATTATATTATTGATGGAGGAGGGTGTGCGGCTACGAAGATCTGGGAATCAGTGGATGTTTCACTGCTAAAATCGAATCACGGCTCGTAATGTTGAATAGAGATCATCTAACCTTCATTTGTCTTTGGGTGAAAATCTTGGGGATCTTTGTGTGTCAACCTCAGATATAGGTAAGTTCTCCCTTACTTAATTTAGAGAAAATCCCATATGAAGGATCATTAAAAAGGGTTCAATGGTTCTTGTCAAGGAGAATCCTGAAGCGGTATCAGAAAGGTTGTCAATGGGTAAGAATTTGTTTATTGAGAGGCTTCTGCTCCAAGATGGTGTGAAACCATGGAGATAAGATGATTTAGTTTATAGGGTTTCCACATTTTATGGATTTTCCCATTGGATATGTATTTCAATTGACCAGGGTTTTTTCCACTATTTGTTTCCTTATAATGATTTGAAGTAGTGAGCATGGAGCTTCATCTCCTTATTTTTTAAGCCAGGTACCCTCTGTATAAATGATTGGATCCCTAATTTCAATTTCTCGAATGTTTAGAATGTGTTTTAAAAGATTTGGGTTAGGATCCATGGACTCAATTAGATCCTATTGAATCCAAAGACACTCCATGACATTACTACGGTGATTAGAGTTTCGGTTCATCTAGATAGGGAGACCAATTAGGTGTGATTTAGACACTTTTCCTTAATCTTAGTAGAGGTGGACCTCAGTGACACTCTCATTGGTACACTAACACTTTCTACTCATAGTGACTATTTTCATCTACATGTTTAGATGGCGGAACAGGTGCGGGATCCACCGCTTCCGATGGCTCATGGAGAATCATTTACCCTAGACATCTGAGGGTTCTCAACCTCCATTCATTCTCTTCTTCTCACCAGATTTCTAGACTAAAATCCTCCTTTTCCAGATTCAAGCCACTCGAAGAAGAAGCGTTGAAGGGCTTCTCAAAGTTCGATGGATTTTCGGTAGGATCTTTTGCCTCGCTTATGAATCTTCCTGCGATGCAAATCGTCAGGAAGGGTTTGGCCACACATATATTAGCCTCTGATGATGTAATTGCAAATCGACTTGGCCTATGTAAGTTTTCTTTCATTTCTCGCATTTTGCAGATGAAAGGTTCAAAACCCTGGAAATTTGTAGATCTAGTCGCCCGTTTGTCTTTTATTTGGGGATTCGGGGGTTTCAAATGCATTTCTCTTGGCCGTGGATTTTTCCAAATTCTTTTTTCATCATCTGATCTTAAAGGTCGAGCTTGGAGTTCAAGTTCAGTTAACCTTAGGCCTGGTACTATGCGGATTTATTATTGGAAGCTAAATTTTAGTTTGAATGACTTTAAGGATACTTTTGCATAGGTTTGGGTTAGAATTCATGGTCTTAACTGGGTATTATGGCATCCTGAAATATTATATGATATTACATCCGCGATTGGTATCCCAATTCGGATGGACAATGCCACTCAAATGATTAGTTTTGGTCATTATGCTCGTATTCTGGTTGAAGTGGATTTAAGTGCTACATTGACCAATAAGGTGGTTCTATCAACAGCACAAGATGAAATTTCTCTTCGGATTGAATTTGAAAAAATTCCTTTGTTTTGTGACACTTGCAAAATTATTGGTAACTCACAATCTATGTGTAGAGGTAACATAGTTTGTACTAATTGTAATACTAGAGGTCATGAATTGCAACACTGTCGAAAGAGGAAAAATCAAAAGGAGGTGCAGACCATTGCAGATCATACTAAAAATATGGAGACAGACATAGTTGAGTCTGTTCCTACTTTTACCCCCCTGGGGTACAAGAATCTATCAAGGAAGAGTCTTATATGGCTATAAAGACACTTCCCGTCCTATCTCGGAATGATGCATGTTCTGATATCCTCATCCTTGGTCCAACTCAGGCTGATATTGGCTATGATGTTCCTTCTAACATTAATGAGAAGATCCCCTCTTGGGCTGACATCACTGAGGGGTCTCAAATTTCCCTTGAAGGAATTTCCTTTAAGGATACCTTATCAAAAGGCATTAATGAGGGTCATGTACGAGATGAATCCAATTATAGTCAAGCTTCCATGTAATTAAATGCTCAGAAAGAGGTTGATTTTGATTTCTAGAATGAGAAAAGAGTGTTGTCTTCAAACAACCAAAATGGTAAGGTAAAGTTTGTTGTTGCTACCTCAATGAAACCAAAAAGTAGAATGTCCAACACTTCTAACTCAAAAGTGAAATGTCATTCTTCTCCTGTTTTGATCAACGACTCTTCTGGTACATCTACTCCTTTGGTTTCTGTTGATACTAAGGTTCAATCTGAACATGTGCTTACACTTGCACAGGGTAGCAGTCCTGCTACTTGTGCTATCTACGGTAAACAAGATGGCACACCTGCTTCGTGTCCTACGAGGCTTTTCATAACCTCCCGACACCTCCAGCTCTTGCATTCTTCTATAGCTAATGAGACTGTGGTTGGTAGGACACTCACTGGTGGTTCTGTCTTTAAAATTGTTGGGCCTGGGGATTCAAAATTGGATGGCTCCAGGATGGATATTTTACCAGGCCGTAACTTGGATCAACATGTGGAGTGTAAATATACCTCGAAGGTCAATATTTTTAACTCTTTTGAGATGCTCTCTGGTAGTAGTGAAATAGATGGACAAGCAAATGTTCAGGACTTAGATACTGAAGAAGTGATGCATCCAGTTGATGCTAGTCTTCCAGATGATGGAGGAGGGACTTGGGATCTTTCTAAAAATCAGAGGATGGGTTGACATTCACGTGGCTGGGGTGGGAGTGTCACTCAATATAGTATGTTGACTCGTTCACGGGCTACTTGAATGTATTTTTTTTTTTGAATTCATGTTCCCCATTTAACTTTTCTTTCTATGTTAATAAAGGGGTTTTTTTCCTCACCTTTTCAACAAAAAAATCTACATGTTTAATATGGGAAGTTTCCTCAACATTATGTGTGTTTCAATTATGATTTTTACTCAATTGAGGAATACTTTCGGGCTATTTTTTGTGGTAAATGCAATGTTAATGGACATATAGTGAAGGAATGCAGGAGTGCATTACAATCTGTGCAAGGTGCTACTGAGCGAGACTAGAGGGGTGTAACATATGTTTTTCATGTGTAAGTGACCTCACATGCTCATGGGAATGTGGATCTTCCCCTTTTAGGAACTAGTTCTTCTCCTAAGGAGAAAGGGGTAGCACATGAAGTGCATGCCACAATCTCCTTTAAAGAATCTCTATGCATTAAGGCTGATGTTGTTTCGGTTTATGAGGCATCATATAAACAATATGATTGTGAGGTGATTGTTGAAAAAGAATTTGATCATGAGATATAGAAGGAATCAATTTTTTCCAAGTGGAAAATAAAATCCAAAGTAGTGGATGAAGAGGGTATCATCATGTTCACTCATAGGAAACCAAGGGATCCTTAACATAAGAAACAGATGTCTGTGTTAGTGGGAAGGATCCCAATGGTGAACCCTAGAAATTTATGGAAGAGATGTATTAGAAGGATATGACTTTGCCTTCTCTCCCTGAATTTAATTTGTAGGAAGACCATCCAACATCACAACATAACCTATCTATTAGTGGTTCATTGGAAAGGAATGAAACTACTTAGGAGGGAAACACTAACCATATGGACTCTGGTATAAGTAAAATTTCCATGTATGAAATTTTAAATAAATGAAGTTGTAAGTAATTTTTCTAGGGAGAGTTTTGGAAGGTTCATGAATCTTGTTATGTTGAAGCATAATATTTTAAGATGAAGATCACACATGATCTATAGGATGCCATTTCAAATCATGATGGATTTGGTGTGAAAAATCCCATTGAGGGAACTAAAATGAATGATGAATAAAATGAATCATCAAACATGGATGAACAAGATGATAGCTGGAAGGCTCCAAAATAATGGAAGATAGGAAGACACCCGAGAAATCAGGTTGGATCTCGAGGGATAGGTGGTAGATATAAAAGGAGGTGATTATTGACCTTTGTTTTGTAGTGCTATTGTTACAATTTGTTTACATTTTATCCCACTTCTTTCTTTTTTATTGTTCTATATTTTTGTTAATAATTTTCTAGAACCATGGATTTTAATCCACAGTTCGCCTCGTTCATAGAATAATTATATATATATATATATATAACATTATATGTATTAAATAATATATAATTATTTAAAATTATAAATATAATGACTATATTTATTATATAAATATATTTTTTATAATTTTATAATTATTTAAATCTATAATTATTTATTTATAATTCTAGTTATAAATAAATATTTTTATAAATATTTTTATATAAATATAAATATATTTGTATAATTATATATATTTATTCATATATAAATTTATATAATTATAAATATAATAAATATATTTATTATAATTTCTAATTATTTATAATTACAATTATAAATGAACATATTAATAAGCATTTTTATAAATTTATAAATATATTTATATAATTATATGTAAATAATTATATATATTTTTATAATTATATATATAATTTTTTATGATTTTTAATATAAAATATATATATATATAATTATAAATATAATTAATATAATATGCATGCTTCAACTATAGAAAATATCCACAGTCGAACTTTCTCTCTCTGTAGAGGGTCCACTACTAGTGGCCTCCAATGGAAAGGAAATGTGGCTCATGTGAGGGTAGACCTAGATGTTGTCTCGGAGTGCCTTGAAATTGGTATTCACTAATTTATTATGTGTCATTTTCTACCAAGGGGATCAATGACATGTAAATTTGGTGATTTTGTTGCGCCACTTTAGAAAGTTTGGTGTTTCCTTGAATGGAAGTGAGTTTCTATGGGAAAATGTATTTTTCATAATCTTTCCCATTTTGAGGATCTGAAGATGAGGGTTTGGGGTTTCAGTTCAACTAATCTATTTCCATGTATTCTATATATTAGGGATTGGGATTTAATTTTCAATATTTTGGAGGTAAGAAACCTATTTTTTTAGCTATGGTTCAGGGTTTGTGGTTTAAACTAGATTCTTTGGAAACCTAAGATACTATATGATTTTTCAATGACCATCAGGACTCCAATAAAATTCGATAAGGAAACTGTTCTAGCCGTATTTGGTCATTACACTCGGTTACTTTAGAAAATTGATTTGTGCTCCCCCATAGTTGATAGAGGAATTCATTATACTGAGGATTATGAATTTTAATTGTGTACTGAATATGAAAAAATCACCATTTTCTATAAGAATTTTCTGGCTATAGGACATGAGATTCTGAACTATAGGAGATCGGGGATCTATGCATGTTGCTCTTTATGAGACATGAGGAAATTCCATGTTTCAAAATGGAGAAGTTATCGAGTACCACTTCCTATGGTGGTTGTGATAATTATTCTATTACTCGGGATACAAGAGTGAGCAATTAGGGGAATGCTCTTGAATATGGTATTGGTTGTGAATCTGGGCATAACCAGGGAAAGATATTAGCATGTCTGAACAGATATGGACCTACTAACAACAATATTAGTTCTACCCATGTTGGGGAAGGGTCTATGCACATGGAAAAATCTCATCTTGAGAAGGAATCTTCTCTATGTTGTGTTAGTGTAGGAGATTTTGGTAGGAAAAATGCTCTCAAATCATGGGTTGAAGTTATGGAAGAGGGGTCGGATGTTGAAGGGAATTCATCGGATGGTGTAATTATACAATGGAGGGATGATCAGTAGCTTCATAAATGGTTAATGATGTATTATAGAGCCTATAAATGAAATAATAAAATGGTTGATGAGATACCCTTTTGCTAAGGGATTCGAAATGAGACTTAGAGAAAATAATTGACTAATATCACACTAGAGAAGGGGTTTTCCATAGATTTTACTATCTTAGATTATCACCTTTAGTTAGAAATTTTTATATAAATACAAAGAACCTAGAAGACGGCTCTTCCCCCCCTGATTATCAGAATGTCCTACATTCTATGGTGGTTAACTCTAAAGGAAGAAAGCTTCCTGCTTTTAATGTAGAGGCTACAAATTTATTGAACTCTCCTAGTGAGGATGTTATGAGTGAGTATGAATAATTTATCATGAAAAATGAAGTGGACTAGGAATTGCAGTAGGTTCATGGGATTTCCACTGAAAAAGGTAAAGGTAAAATCAAAATGGTCTATACTATTTCAAAAAAAGGAATTACCCTCCAAATAGATCTACTAGATTCAAAAAATCTAAGGTTCTATTAGTGATGTTGATATAAGTTTTGTTGGGGCAAATGGAGTGGACACAGCTAAAGACAATGGTGAGCTTCATGTAAGAAAGAAATCACTTAGTCTACTTGATATTTTACATAGATCCGACAACAATGATGTTTTCTTGTGGAATTAAACAATGTTCATGTCACACAGAGCATCTCTGATCCAAATATATTACTAGAGGTATCAGGTCTTGTCAGTGGACAAAATTTTTGGCCTCTTGAGGATCCCTCCCCCCTGGAAGACAACCTTGAACCTCAGTATGATGATAAAAAGGCATGGAAAATGACTAAAATTTGTAGAAGGTACCATCATTTGAGAGGTAGGGGTGGTTGCTAGTATTATTAGACAATATGATCTTTCTTCCCTTATTTTTAGGGTACTTTTCTATCTTTCTTTGTGGAAATGGTTTTTTGATTTTCTTCACATACATATTCTATTTACTATATACTTTCCGATTGTTTTATTTAAATAATTTTTGTGTCATGGGTTTTAACCCATTGTTCATGCCATTTTGAATTATATATATTTATATAATTATATATAATTATATAATTATAAATATAATAGATATTTTTGTTATAATTATATATTTATATATATATATATATAAATATTTATAATTTTATACTTGATCTTTTTTAAATATTATATATATATATATATATTTGAATTACTAAAAAATCTATATTAATATATTATATTTATATTATTTATATAAATGAATTTTTTAATTAATCTATATAAATAAAAATTATTTTATTAATATAAATATTATAATTTTATATATATTAATAATATTTTTTATTAAAATTTTTTATTAGTGCTAATAATAACATTGATAAAGATCCACCTTTATCAACTATTTTTTTACCTTTATCATCTCTTTTAGGTGGTGATGATAATGGTTACCCTATTATCAGTGCTTTATTTTTAGTGCTAATAAAATATTCTAATATGCATGGAGTGATCTGTGGTTATTCCCCATGAAAGGAATATAAAAGTAGACAGAAAACCCCCTCAATAAAAGATATAACAAATAATGGAATAGATATAAGTAGAATAAATTTTTTTTAATGAAACAATTGATGTAGACCATTCAAATGGATGTAGACAATGTACTTTATGAATGCCAATAAAGGTATGAAATGTGTCTTCAAGGCTAATGAATCTGAAGAAGATTGGTTCCTTCCTTGATAATTCATCACAAAAGATGTAAATAGAGTGTTCAAGATCACTTTCATTGCTTTGAGTATTATCACATGAAGTTATTGTGTATTGTTACAATGAAACTTTTATTATAAAAATACATTTAGGATACACACTCAAGTAAACCTTTAGTACAATTCGAAATAATAATGACAGAGTCAACTATAAATCTCACATAGATAAAACCATTTCCAGAAATATTGAGCAATTCAAGCTTATATAAACACAGCGTTTGAATAAGTTTAAACGAGTTAAAAAAGCTATATTAAACGTTCAAAATACTTCCAAAAAACTAGGTCAATAATTTCCAATAAAAAATCATAATTTAATTGACTGTAAAAAAACATGGGAATATGATTTTTAGAAAGGCATAAAATATAAAAAAAAAATTGCATATATTTTATACATTAAAAAACTATGAAAATATTTTCCAATATCAATAAATAATTTTGAAATAAAAATAATAACAATTTAATCAATAATAAATATTTCATATTAAGAAGTATATATGTGTATCATCCCAGGTATATATTGGATCATACTTTTTCATATCTATTAATATTTATGAATAAGATATTAATTTTATGTTAAAGGTACGCTTTGTACGATATTGTACTCGACACGCAACGATGGGTTTCTCTATAATCTTACATTACACAAAATAGTGAATTATACCAAAAAATAATATATTATTATTATTATTTTAAATAGTAGTTAGCGCATAGTCATTGTATTGGCGAGAATGAACAGAACTAACTATAGTATGATTATGCATGTTTATTAAATGTTTTTAAATTTATCCAATAATTTTTAGAGCCTTAAAATGAGAATGAATCAAATTTTAAGCATAAAATACTCTAATATTTTTTAAAAGGTCATTTTACTGCCTTTTGATGGAAAATCATTTTTAAATATAGTATTTTTCTCTTTTATATGTTCTATTTGAAAAAATAAATTTCTTAATTAGAAGTAGAACATTAAAAATTACTTTGGTTGAAATTTTGGTATTTTTCTGATAAAATTCATATTTTAATGAATAGTAAAAATACTATATTTTAATTCAAAAATGATTTTTCATCTAATTTATTCATATAGATAAATTGTGATTTAAATTAGTTTTAAAGTGTAATTGGATTATTTTTTATCATTTAATCCAATATTGGTCATTTTAAGTAATTTCACATTTTAATTGGACATAAACACAAGTCAATTATTTGGTAGTTTTTACTTCTTAAAAAAATGATTTTGGGTTTTGACAACGGGAATTAATTTTAAATTAATTTTTGCCAATTATGTGCTTTGAATTTGGAAAAATAGATTCCATATTTGTAATAATAAGGTTAAAATTGTGTAAATAGGTACCGTTTATTTTTTTGACTTTATGAATAGTAACTATAGTAATTATTTTTATTTACCATGGTTAAAGGGTAAATCAGGTAAATAAGGGTAAAAAATAATATTATAATAATATTAAAATACCCTAAAACATGTTATAATCCTATTGGATGATTTATTTCTAACCATGATCATTCTTAGTCTGAACGTTTGTCATTTGGGAGCCACTTGGGTGTGAAAATGACATTTTATAATTTTTAATTTAAAGAAAAAGGAAATATAACATAAACATGTATCTTTTACTAAAAGAAAATCTATATGGGGTTATATATGTGATAGCTTAGATAAAAATACTAATTATAAAGATAAAAATATTTCCTACATCATGATATTTTATTTATAATTTTTATACATTAAATAAATAAATTTAATTATGACGCGATGATGATGTAGTGATTGCTTCATTAATAAAGGATTCAAATAAATGATATTATAAATATTAAAATAAATGTAATTTGATTATTTTGATGTCATCAATGAATTTTATGGATGAATATTTCATTTTATCTTTGTATTAATGAAGTTTTTTTTGAAGTAATCAAGTTTTTATGGATTTTTAAAAAGTCGTGATATGAATAGTATCAAAATTGACACAATTTATATTTTAAAATATAAAATAATTTATTAAATATTATAAAATTTCAAAAAAAATATAATATTATTCAATATGGTTATAATAAGTCTAATATTTAACTAATGACTCTTTCATTGGACTTTTTTTTGTTTTTGTAACTATTTTGGTTCTCAAAGTGTTAAATGCTTGTTAAAACGGTAAGAGTAAAAAAAGGGTTAAATAAAAAATATAAGGATTAAAAAAATATTAAAAACCTCTATAATTATTATTGGATGATTTTAATTAGACTTATATTCATATTATATTAGAACTAACTGAATTGGGACTCATTTTTAATCCAAATATAATTATAATAAATAAATATTTCAAGACTTTCCTAAAGTTTCCCCTCCTCCCTCTTATAAATGCCACAAACTCTACTCACTTACACTCACCTCTAAATCCCTTAGGATTGTCCAAATTCTAATCAAATAAGATTCCAAAGTCCCTCCCTTCCTCTTAGAATCCTTACCTTGGGTATAAGGCAACTCAATAAACCATTTTGGCTCAAATCAAAAGAAGTTACTCGATTTAGAGGTAACGTCTTATCTCAATTTCCTTTCCTTTATTTTCCTTCTCCACCCAATATGATCTTATTATTATTTTATTACATAACAACACCAATATCTTAAATATACTAGCATTTTTTATGATAAGTATTCAAACTACACTTACACACACCTCCATCTAATGGATACGAACATACTATTTCTGTGTACGGTGAAATACTGCTTCACAAAACGATGATTGTTTGATTTTCTCCTAACACCTTTCATGGTGTCCATTATGATGTCACTGTAATTATATATAAAATAATTTATATTTATATTGTCTCTATTCTTCTTTAATTTTTATTTACAACATACTTTTATGCTTTTCATGATTTCTAAATATGATAATTTCGTTTGAGGAAGTGCAGACTACCACCCCCTCGAAGTGATATGATTCGTTCATGCCATACATGTAACATATAAAGGATGGTGTTAATGAAATTATGTAACTTATATAACATATATATTATAATATAATTATAATATACATATGTATCATTTAGTTTTCACTCATTTAATATGACAAAGAAATGAAAGTAGCGTTCATGTGTACGTATGGCATACCGTCTCCATGAACGGTGCCTTTCATTTCTTTTCTAAAAATGTTATAGACTATTATAAATACATATAAAGTGGATATATATGATATTTAAATCATGAATATTATTTTGGAGATGATTTACTTCTGACTATATGGACAATTTACCTCAAAACAAGTTCATTTTCGACTCAAGTACCGAATATCGACAAAACGACCGATATTAACTTAAATAATTATGTAATGTTTATAAAATGGTAATAAGTGACATAAAATGAATAATAAACTTGAAAAAGGTTCTGAAGTTAGTAGAAATTAACTTAAGTTTATTATTCTGGAAGAACACGTAACATACGTGACGAGTCAGACTCAAGGTAAGGGACTTTGTCTCAATCTCCTTTCATTGAGGCATATTTTGATAATATACACCTCATTTTATTATAAGGTGTATAATAAACCCTTTTGACTTTTAATTTCATTAAAAGGTAATATTTTTCTAGGAATTGTTTTACTAAAAGACAAAAGGAATGTTTTTAACGTATGTGGTGACAACGACCTCTCCACCTTTGTAACTTTTATTTGATATTTAGCTTCCTCTATAAGCCTTACTGTTTTTTTAAGGAAAAGAAATCCATTATTACTTTTTTGGGTGTTTGGGTATTTAAAATGTATTTTTAAATGGATTTAATATTTAAATATCTTGAAATTATTTTTTGTGATTGTAAATGAAATTTTATTAGTAAAATTTAGATATTTGAAATATTTTATATGTTATGATTATATAACGGTACTTGGACATTTGAAAAGTGGTTACGTGATAAACCAATGATGGTTGGTTACGTGATAAACCAAATGATAGGTGGTTCTGTGTTAAACCAAGGATGGTTGGTTACGTTATAACCTCCAAGGTATTGGGTATGGAAGTCAGTCGTATGGCTATTCCATTTAGTGATATGTGTAGAAGTCAACCATATGGTTATTCCATTTAAGTATTTTTACGTCCCAAGTTACCTTTATATGTTATATGTTACTTTTGATGGGGTTTATGGTAATCTTTTGGTTACAAAAAAGGGTAAACAATGAGCTTATATTCATTGAATTATATTTACTGCTTCTTAAAGGTGAAATGTATTACTTTATGATAAAGTATTTGTGGTTTTCATGTTATCCCAAGACTAACAGTTTTTATTCTTTGTGTATCCATTACTAAATGTTTTATGCTCATCATGAGTTTTAAAAAAAATCACAAGATTTAAAGAATAATAGAGTCAAGGATGGGATTAAGGAAAATTCATGTTGTTTAAAACATGAAACGAAACATTTTTTTATTTAAAGAGTTTTTTGTTTTATGAAAAAAAATAGATAGAGAGTAGAAGTGCCTACTTGTAATATTCAAGTTGTTATGCCTAAGTTATGACCTAATTATCTAAATCTATAAAACTTCAAATATCCTTGATGTTAATTAAATTCAAATTATTTACTTATCTAGATATTAAGTAATTTTTAAGGTTGGGGCCTTATAGTTGGTCTCAGAGGTTAGTTTAGATAACTTTAGGAGTTAGAATATTGTTAATAGAATATCCAAAAAAGATTTTTACTTTACGGTCAAATTGAAATGATATATCATTTGAAGATTACCCTATTTCTTCATTTAAGATATGTTTTTTCAAAGTGGTTTTCCATAGAGAAAACAGGGCAGCTGTGTTGGGAGGGAATACATAGAGAAATAACCTTCCAAATTAGCAATAAGAAATATTCATAATTTGAACTAAACAGTTTGTTGCAGTGATGGCTCAGTTGACTCAGGCGATAAATGGTGGTGGTGTCCATGCATGAGATCAACTAGACCAACCATAGAGGCATATGTCAATTGTAGATCATTTCATGAGGAAACTTATCCCTTTATTCAGAGTATCATTTGACCATGTGCAAGATAAAGGGTGGATTAAAGCATTGGAAATTATTTTTGATGTAATGGGTTGCTCAAAAAATCAAAAGTTTAGTCTTGTTGTTTGTGTTTTTGAAGGTGAAGTCGATCAATGGTGGTCAATGATTAAAAATATCAGAGGAAGTTAAGAGATTGACGGGATGGAACAAGATGAATTTAAGAATGTCTTCCCTGAGAAATATTTTCTTAAGGTTGTTCGACTTAGGATGGAAAGGAAGTTATTGGAATTATGAAAAAAGGGGTAAGATTATATATCTCTATATGAAGAAAATTTCACTCATTTGTCAAGGTAAATCCCAAATTTTATTTAGGATATTGATAGTAAGATAACTCAATTTTACTCAGGATTAAAGCTGAAATATTGAAGGTCATTGGCTTCCCATGAGTTCAAAAGCTATGAGAAACTTCCCGGATGTGATGAGAAGGTAAAAATGGAGTATTTCATCAGTTTCTGGATCAGTTTGAGGTTGTTTTTATAGATGATATCTTGGTATATTCTAAAATCAAATAGGAACATGAAAGTTACTTAAGGATTGTTTTAAAACCCTTAAGAGAAAATAAATTATATGGAAATTTTAGTAAGAGTGAATTTTGGTTGAAAAAAATTTCTTTCCTTCGTTGTATTTTTTTTAAATATGGCATAACTGTTGACCCTTTTAAAACAAAAGTTGTTGAAGAGTGGCCAAGACCTACCAATATCACAGAGATTCGTAGTTTTCTTGGATTATCAGGTTATTACTGATTGAAAACTTTTCTCAGTTATCTAGCCCACTAATTAAGATAATATTTAAGGGAGTTAAGTTTGTCTAGAAAAAATAATGTGATGATTGTTTTCATGAATAGAAAAGAAAATTCATAAATGATATAGTTTTTTCCTTGCCTTCCATGAATGGGGAATTGTTTATCTACAGTGATTCATCATTGAAAGTACTTGGGTATGTCTTAATGAATAATGATCAGGTAATTTATTATGTTTCACGTCAGTTGAAACCTCATGAGCTTACCCTACACATTATTTGGAATTATCTACTATTGTTTTTGCATTAAAAATTTTGAGGCGTCATTTGTATGGAATAAAATGTGAAAATATACACTGATCACTAAAGTTTGAAGTATATATTCACTCAGAAATAATTTATCATAAGACAGAGGAGATGGCTATAATTAATCAAGGATTATGATTACATGATCCCTTACTATATGGGAAAGTAAAAAAAAGTGGCTGGAGATTTGAGTCTAAAGAGTAATTCTACATTAACCATGCTATGTTTGAAACTAAATCCTTTGGTTTTTGATTAGATGAATTTTGGATTGTAAATTGTTGGTGTAAGGAATTCCTCTATTTTATTTCAGATGGTATAGAAATCATCGCTATCAGATAGAATTAAGCAAGCGTAGAAATAAGATAGTGAGTTGTAGAAAAAGGTAGAATTAGTTCAGAAGTGTAAGTTACCTAAATTTAACATTGATAAAGACTGTGTTTTGAGGTTTGGAAAGAGATTATGTGTGCCTTATGATTCACAATTGAAAGAAGAGTTGTTATGTAAAGCTCATAGTTCCCTATTTTTAGTTCATCGTATAAGTACTAAGATGTACAGAGATCTTCGGGAGTATTTCTTGTGATATAGAATGAAAATATATATTGTTGAATTTACTATGAAGTGTTTGATTTGTCAACAGGTTAAAGTAGAGCAGCGGTTACCAAAAGAGATGCTTTAGCCTTTTCCAGTGCCAGAGTGGAAATGGGAAAATGTGTCCATGGATTTCATAGTGGGATTACCAAATATTTCTCGAGATTACAATGTAGTATGGGTTATCATTGATCAATTGGATAAATCTTCTCATTTTCATTCTATTCTAGATACTATGTCTCTAGATCAACTTTCTCGATTATATATTAAATAGATAGTCAGGTTACATGTATTTCCACTCTCTATTGTATCTGATCATGATCTCAGGTTCACTTAAAACTTTTGGAAGGGCCTTTAGAAGTTGTTAGGAACATAATTAAATTTCAGTACAATGTTTCATTCTCAATTAGATGGGAAGTCAAAATGAACAATTCAGTCATTGTAAGATATGCTATGTGCTTTTTCAATGGATTTCCAGGGTAGTTGGGATCAACATATTTCTTTGGTTGAGTTTTCTTATACCAACAGTTTTTATTCCAGTATAAAGATGGAACCATTTGAGGCATTGTATGAAAATCGGTGTAGAACTCCAGATTTTTGGGATGAAGTAGGTGAAAGGAAGTTGAATGGACTAGAATTAGTAGAAGAGATGGCAAAAAATGTCCAGTTGATTCAGAAGCACATGAGAACAGCTCAGAGAATGTAGAAAAGTTATGTTGATAACCAAATAAGGATCTTTCTTTCAAGGTAGGAGATCATGTCTTTCTCAAAGTTTCTCCACGGAAAAGTTTGATGCATTTTGGTAAGTAGGGAAATCGGAGTTCACGGTTCATTAGACTCTATAAAATCCTAGATAAAGTTGGATCTGTTGACTAAATAGTGGAATTACCTCCAACTTTATCCCAGGTACACAGCATTTTTTATGTTTGAATGTTGAGAAAGTATATGCTAGATCTATCCTATGTTTTGAGTCCATAGGTAGTTTAGTTGGAAGAGAATATTTCTTATGAGGAACAGCCAGTATAGATTCTTGACCATAGAGAGCAAGTGTTGCAGAATAAGGTGATTCATCAGGTAATGATTTTGTGGAAAAACTATATGGTTGAAGAGGAAACATGGGAATCTGAAAATTCTAAGAGGGATAAATACTCCCACTTATTTGATAAGTAAATAAAATTTCATGGATGTAGTTTCCAAAAGGGGGGAATGATGTAGCATCCCAAGTATTTATAGAATCATACTTTTTCATATATATTAATATTTATGAATAAGATATTAATTTTATGTTAAAGGGACTATTTGTTAGATAGTGTAATCGATATACAACGATGGGTTTCTTTGTAATCTTACGTTTCACACAATAGTGAATTATACTAAAAAATAATAATATAATATTATTATTGTTTTAAATAGTAGTTAACGCCTAGTCATTGTATTGGAGAGAATGAACTGAACTAAATAAAATATGAATATATATATTTTTTAAATTTTTATATATTTATCCAATAAATTTTGGAGACTTAAAATGATAATGAATCCAGTTTTAAGCATAAAATACTCTAATATTTTTTTTAAAGGTTGTTTTACCGCCTTTTGATAGAGAACCCTTTTTAAATATAGTTTTTGTCACTTTTATATGTTATATTTGATAAAATAAATTTCTTCTTTATAATAAGAACATTAAAATTTACTTTGTTTGAAATTTTGGAATTTTTCTGATAAAATTAATATATTAATGAATAGTGAAAAATACTATATTTTAATTGAAAAATTCCATTTCATCTAATTTATTTATATAGTTAAATTGTTTTTTTTAATTGCTTTTAAAGTGTGATTGGATTATATTTTAATAATTTAATCAAATTTTGGTTATTTGAAGTAATTTTACATTTTAATTGGACATAAACACATGTCAATATTTTGGTAGTTCTAACTAATTAAAAACACTTTCTGGTTTTGACAATGGGAATTAATTTTAAATTAATTGCTTAAAATTATGTACTTTGAATTTGGAAAAATGGATTCCATATTTGGAATCATAAGGTTCAAATAATGTAAATAGGTACCTTTTATTTTTGAACATTTTGAATAGTAACTTTAGTAATTGTTTTTATTTATCATTGTTAAAGGGTAAATCGGGTAAATAAGGGTAAAAAATATTTTAATAATATAAAACTACCCTAAAATGTGTCCTAATCCTATTGGATAAGTTATATCTAACCATGATCATCCTAGGCCAAACTTTTGGCAATTGGGAGCCACTTCAGTGTAAAAATGATATTTTATAATTTTTAATTTAAAGAAAAATGAAATATAACGTAAAAAGTATATTTTAATAAAATAATTTTTATATGGGGTAATATAAGTGATATCTTAGACTATAAATATTCACTATAAATCTAAAAAGATTTTATACATCATGATATTTTATTTTTAATTTTTAGATATTAAATAAATAAATTTAATTATGGCACGATGATGATAGAGTGATCGCTTCATTAATAAAGGATTCAAATAAATGATATTATAAATATTAAAATAAATTTAATTTGATTATTTTGATGACATCCATGAATGTTTTGAGGAATATTAAATTTTATCTCTGTATTAATTAATTTTTTTAAGGAATCAAGTTGTTATGGATTTTTAAAAAGTCATGATATGAATAGATACGAACATATTGTTTCTGTGTACGGTGAACTACTGCCTCACAAAAATATGATTGTTCGATTTTCTCCTAACTCCTCTCATGGTTGAAATTATGATGTAACTGTATTTATATATGATATAAATTATATTTATATTGTCCTTATTCTTCTGTAATTTTTATTTACAATATACCTTTATGCTTTTCAGGATGTGTAAATATGATAATTTTATTTGAGGAAGTGCGGAATACTGCCCCCTCAAAGTGATATGATCCGTTCATGCCATACAAGGAATATATAAAAGATGGAGTTAATGAACTTATATAACATATATATTATACTGTAATTATAATATACATATGTATCATTTAGTTTTCACTTCCTTTAATATGAAAGATAATGAAAGTATCGTTCATGCGTATGTACGGCCTACCGTCTCCATGAATGGTGCATTTCATTTATTTTCTCCAAATTTTATAGACTATTATAAATAAATATATACTGGATATATATGATATTTAAATCATGAATATCATTTTTTAGATGATGTACTTTTTACTACATGGACAATTTACCCAAAAACAAGTTCATTTTCGACTCAAGTACCGAATATAGAAAAAATGACCGATATTAACTTAAATAATTATGTAATGTTTATAATGTGGTAATAAGTGATATAAAAGGAATAATAAACTCGAAAAAGGTTCTGAATCATGTATAAATTAACTTAAGTTTATTATTTAGGAAGAACAAAGAACATATGTGACGAATCGGACTCAAGGTAAGGGACTTCGTCTCAATCTCCTTTTATTGAGGCATATTTTGATAATATACACCTCATTTTTTATATGGAATATAATAAACTAATTTTACTTTTAATTTCATTCAAAGGGAATCTTTTTCTTGGAAGTGTTTTACTAAACGAAAAAAAAGGAATGTTTTTAACGTATGCGGTGACAACAAACTCTCTGTCTCCATAACTGTTATTTGATATTTGGATTCCTCTAGAAGACTTACTATTCTTTTAAGGAAAAGAAATACCTTATTCCTTTTTTGGGTGATTTGGTATTGAAAATGTTTTTTAAAATGGATTTAATATTTCAATATCTTTAAATGATTTCTTATGATTGCAAATGAAATGTTATTAGTGAAATGTTGATATTTTCAATATTTTATATGTTATGATTATATAATGGTACTTGGACATTTGATGGGTGGTTACGTCATAAACCAATGATAGGTGGTTACATGATAAACCAAATGAAGTGTGGTTCGATAATAAACCAAGAATAGATGGTTAGGTTATAACCTCCAATGCATTGGGTATAGAAGTCAGCCATATAGCTATTTTATTTAATGATATATGTGGAAGTCAACTTTATGGTTATTCTATTTAATTATGTTTATGTCCCAAGTTACCTTTTTATGTTATATTTTTCTTTATGTGGGATTTATGGTAATTGTTTTATTGCAAAAGGGTAAGTGATGAGCTTATATTCTATGAAGTATATTTTTATAACTTCTTAAATGTGAAAAGTATTACTTTATGATAAAGTATTCATGGTTTTCATGTTATCCCAATACTAATAGTTTTCCTTATTTGTGTATCCCTTAATAATATTTTTATGTTTATCCTATGTTTTGAAATGATTTTCATAGGACTTAAATAATAATACATTCAAGGATGGGATCAAGGAAAATTCATGTAAACATGTTTTTTTTAAATAGTTTTTATTTAATGAAAAAAATGGATAAAGTGTAGAAGTGTCTACTTGTAATATTCAAGTTTTTTTGGATAAGTTATGATCTAATTATCTAAAGCTCTAAACCTGAAAAGATCCTCGATGTGAATTAAAATAAAATTATTGTCTTACGTCGAGAGTAAGTAATGTTTAAGGTTTGGGCCTTAATATGTGTTTCATGTTTCTATGGAATAATGAAAATATTATTAAAACAATATTAAAAAATGATAAAAATATTTTAAAACTATTAACATAGACTAAAAACTATTCATAAATAATTATAAAAAACTAAAAATAATAAAAACAATTATTATAATCATGCACTATTTAAAATATTGAAACATAGAAATAAATATCATACGAAAATATTGTAAGAACTATAAAATTAATTCATGGTAGTATAGATATTTTAATAGGTGGTAGGATAAAATTTATGTCAGGTGTTTACAAGAATTTTCTACTACTACTGTTGAAAAATAGGTTTCACGCGGTTTTGGATATACCTAATCCCTTAGGATGTGGTGGTTTATTTCACACACATGGGGAATTATGAAAGGGTGATTATACCATTTTATTGGAAATGGATTCATGTTTGAGTCTGAACTACGAAAAACGATGACAGTAGTTATTTTTTAGGTTCGATATGGGTGGAAGCTCGATTGGATTGAATCAGACTCGATGATAGAGTTTGAGGATTTAGAGAACAAATCCAAAAGTGTAACATGTAAAATTATTCCTTTTTTGATTAAATGTCTAAAGGGCTCCCAGGATCTCCTTCTAAACATAACACACTCTTAAAGGAAGAAAAACATAGTGGCATATATGCTCCCAATAAAAGAAATTGTGGAAAGGATCTCAATGTGGTCCTTAGTTACCCTACATTTTTTTATGGCCTTTGTCAATTCTAATATGATAGGGTAATAAAACTCCCATTTTTTAAACCTTACTTGTAAGGATTAACTTATATTTTTAATTAATATTTGGTCGACTAGACACACTTGGTTGTGAACCTCTTTGGATTGGATAAAATGATCTACTGCTATTGTTAAACAAAGATCTACCATTTTTGTAAAATGAAGATCCACCATTGAGAGAAAAATAGCATCTACCATTGGAATGAATATGTATATATACCATTTTTGTAACAAAAATCTTCAATCATTGGTAGAATGATCTATCATTTGATGAAAACATAAACTACGGTAGGACTGAAAACATGATATATGGATGAAGCATTGGAAAAAGGAAGAAGATTTTGTTGTAGATGTAGGATCTTTGAAATAAAATAAAGATATTATGCATTAGAATGGTAGAGAAGTTTTATTTTCTTCCAAGGAGTGAATTTATAGGTTGGATATGACAAATAAAAATTCATCATTTCATGTAAAGCATGAAAACCAATCTTCAATGAATTTTTAAACCATCTAAATGATATAATTAGATGTTGGTCCAGAATAATTAAATTATTATAATTTCTATATCTTTCCCATAAATCAAAAATCACTTCAATTTGACAATATTATAAGTAGATATTTTTGAAATTATTGAAATACAAAAAAAACATCTAAAAAAGTAATTGAAACATTTTATAAATTCAGACTTTTTTAAGGCACTTAAATTAATTTTTTAGATTTTAATGAAGTTGATTGAAATTTATAAGATCATTCTATATTTTCACCCCAAAAAAATTCGGATTAATCCTTATGATAATTGTAATATATATCAAATAAATAATAAATCTATTCAATTTTGGAAATTCCAAAATTCCATAACTATTGTAAGATGTTCAGGATTTTTTTCAACCACATAAACTACAAAATAAGAGTTTAATTTATTATAATTAAATATAAAAAATGTTTTTTATTTAAAAAAGAATAAATTTAATAATAATACAATCATTATAACTCATGTTATAATAGAATAACAAAATAAAAATATAATTTTGTTTAAACTGAAAATAATTCTTGAAAAAAAAATCAAACATCATGTTCAGACTAAAATAAGAACATGCTAGATATTGATTTATATTTATACAGATATGAATAAAAATTAGAAAAAAATTATCTTTAAAATGAAATAGTAATTATAAAATTCCAATCACTACATATCATGTTTTATTGAAAACACAACGATCTAGTAAAATGTGATTTTCATATAAAATGATAAGAGGGTTTTGAAATAATATTAATTTTATTTGTAATAAAATAAAATATAAAACACAAGAAATAACATAAAAAACACATATCACTCTTATAATAACTCTTAAAAATGGAATAACCCACATGCTTAACCCAACATAAATTCCCAGGAGAACAAAATCAACATGCAGTGCATTGGAGAGCTATATCAGGCTCGCCTATCATCATGAAAAATATAAGAGGACCCAAAAAATACATAAATCACTTATATTGATCCTCTTATGAGGGTTACATATTAAAACATCCATATATATAGGTTATTTTAGTATAATTATCCATGATTATAAATTTGGGAATATTCATATCTTGAACCTATGAGCCTTAATATTTTATTCATTATAGGATCCAATATAAACTTTGAAAGTTAAAAATATTTTAAATTGAAATTATTATAAGATATATTTCATTTCATTAATACTAAAAACACTTGATGTCAAGATATTTATTGTTTATTGGATAAATATTGATCAATAATGGTTTTATGGAAACTATTTTATTTGAGTTATTTATGTTTCCTTGCTTTTTTGATAGTTACCATCACTTTTAATGTGGTCCCTCGAAAAAAATAAAAATGAACATGATATTCAATGCCTCATATGTTCACAATAAATTAATTATATGATTTTATTTCTGCAACCAATGCTCAAGTTTATTTATCCCAACATCACCTCCAAATGAGGGTGGTTATTTATTTAAGTACTCTTAGGATCGAAATTCCTCTATTTTCTTATAAAAATTTTCAACCCTACAAATTTCTTATATATCTAATCATGATCCCTAACTTAGAATTCAAAAGAGTATTCTCTAATTCTCCTTAGTCATTCCCAATAGTAACTCCATTATGTCAGATAATTATATAACTTGTAGAATAATTAATCATAATCACACAACACCCAAAAAACTCAAGACCACATAAATAGTATTCCTTACTATGTCTACATGGATTATTATATCTTTATTTTCGCTAACCCCATTTCCCATTACTTTCTCTAAACAATTTTAGTAAATTTATTGTAATTTTTTTCAATATAATTTCTAAAAATAGGAATCCATTTAGTTAAATAAACTAAAATTTTATAAGAGAGATCCTATTTCACTTTTTAAATTCATATTGAAAAAAATAAGATATATAAAATCAAAAACCATGATACAATATCTCATACTACTACGTAAATAAAATTTAATCATATCCAATCCAATAACTATGACTCATTGCACCATGTTTTTATTATGGATTTTTAGCTCCACATTAGAAAAGTATGGAACTGTTCCTTTATATATATATATATATATATATATATATATATATTGATTAATCATGTCTACATGTCCACAAATGTTCACATCTAATGTGTAAGTTTGAAGCCAATAGTATTTCCCTAATTACTGATAAATACCCACAGATTAGCATATCAAAAAATGAAATTCTGATAAATAATGATAAATATAAATAGATCTATTTATAAAAATTATTTACCAATATAATTTCAAAATAAAGATAACAACATCATATATAAAAAGAAATTTATTTTAAACCACAATACTTGGGAAATTTTGAGATAATTTTACATTTGATTAAATAGTGTTGAAAACAATGTTTTCTCCCTAGAAACACCCTTTTTGAAAAACTACCCATTTTACCTAATTTAAAAGAAAACATCCTCAAGTTACCAAACATTGGAAACTCCTCATTTCTTGAAGATGAAAAAGTACACATTTTCCAAAGATCATTATAAAGTACACATTCCTTAAATATATACTCATGATAGTAAATAAAATATCATAATAAAATTAAGACAATGAATCACTAGATATATTTTTCATGTGTAAAAAATTCATTACATATTATAATTTTTAACTCTAAACCCTCTAAATTACACTAATAAGTATTTACTTTTAAACTTTTTTACATTTATTAACTTAATTCACACTCTCTAAGTTTCAGGATTTACTATTGTAGAATCTTAGAGTTTTTCAAAATAATCCACACCAAAAATATTTTTATACATTAACTCACATCATGAAATATACAATAAATTTCATTATAAACATTTCAAACAATATATTCCTTCCCTAGGATATTTTGAAATATTATGTTATTAAAACATTAAATTTAAAACAGTATATTATTTCTCATAAATCCAAGAAGACCAAATCATTTCATGATTATAATAAATCAACAAAAAATGAATTAGAAAATATTATAAAGAGAATTAGATCCACCAACCAAGACAAGATTCCCTAAATTCTCTATGAATTATAAAACTAATTTTCCATTAAATTAAAATGATTGAGCCCTATCATCAAAATAATCTAAAAATATTAATTCATGAATAAAATGTTATAGCAATCTGTTTATAAAAATTTTGAATGACTCATTCCATATTTGAATGACCTCATGAAAATCTCTATCTAAGAGTGCAAGGCCCCTAGATAGTCATATAAACCTTGTTCCACTTATAATAACCTTGTATTACTCTCTTATTATAAAGTGTATAAGGATGAGACATGTAGGAAAAATCCTCCAGTGACTAGAATTCCCCCATGTTAATTTCACATGACCCCTGTCAAATGTCATAAAAATCCATTAAAATGAATAATTCCCTAGAATATCAAAAATATGGGTTTTCTAATATGTGGTAATATCTAAAAAATTACATAATTTAATAAAATAATATTGAATGACATATTCTATATTCCTCAATTATTTTACCAACCTCCCGACCTCTGATTACCATACATATATTCCACCATCTAAATTTTAATATTTCTATAGGGGAATATAGAATAAATCAAAGAGTAAAAATCTCTTGGAACCTAGGAACCCCAATATATATTTATCTAACTATTTTATAATTATACTATAAATAACATAGAAATATTATTTAATTGGTAATGATCTTTCTCTCATTTAATTCTTGATTTCTAGGTCAATCCCTCTTATAAATTACACTAAATAAAAATATAGAATTAATTAAATCTCTATACCACCCCTAGATCCTATGTAAAACCCCTATAATAGAGTCCAAACTAGATTATTAATGTTTCATAATACACCAATAATTTCACCTGGTCAATTATAATGATTCACTTATTCTTTTAAATTTATAATTATCAATCCAACAACTCTTGTCATATCATTTATCCAATATTTCAACCACTTTACACATCAAAGGAACATCCCAAAATTTTTTCATATAAATGAATATTATAAACCTAAAAATAAAAATAAAATCCATTACAACAATTCATAATTCTATTTTATGAAATACTATAATTAACAATTTATTCCATATACTTATATTACTACTATAATCATATAATATTAAAAATATCCCATAATTGAAACAATAAAGTATTAATCTGATTTGAATGTGAACCATACATAAAATTTTATAATAATTTCAAACCGCATGTTGTTTAATAAAAAAACATTGGTGTTACACTTTCTAATATACAACCTTTCAATGTATTGGAAAAAGTTTTTATCACATGTCACACAATATATGGGGCATATGTAGAGTACCTATCCCAACTATGTTATGTTGTATTTGTAATAATCCTTATATTATTCATATTATGTTTATTTATTTTGAATGATCCACATTCTACATCCCATCACTATGAATTCAATATTATTATGATTATGATTCCATGTCTATTATGTGATAAAAAACATAGCGGACGATTATTAACTCAAGGTAACTCTAGGTTTATTTATTTATTATTATTCCTACACTTACTAATTTTATTAGTTCATCATTTATTTGATGTATATTCCCAGGGGATCATTTATGATGAGGATACTATGAAGGTCAGTTGGATTATAATGATGAATAATATAAATAATGTTTAAAATCTAATATTTTTTTAATGTTTTATAAACAAAATTTTTAATGACACTAAACCTACATATTTGGGATGTGTTTTTTTAAAAAGATAGAGGTTGGGCCTCTTTTATTAAAAACAATAAAAATATAGAAACCAAGAAGAGTATAGGAAAACAAGGAAAACCCAATGAAAAATCTATTTATTAATCATTTTCAACAATCACACACATAGCCTCCTTTCTTCTTCTCGGATTGCATTCTAGTAATCCCTTCCACAATCACACCCCCAACCCCTCTATCTCCCACTAATTGAATAAATAGATTGAAGCCTCTCTCAAAGTGTCTCAGCATCAGAGATTTTAGAATTAGAGTTATCCTCCTATATTTCCTTACATTTTTTAGGAGAAGCGTCTCTTTTCCCTGGTGTCATCATCCCCTCTACAACCATTTCTTCATCCATATCTAAAGTCTACTGATTCTTTTTCTCATCGTGAGATCTCATAATGGAATCCTTCATTTCAATGGGACCATCAATATTCTAATCAAAGAAGGAAGCTTTGTTACCTTTTATCAATTTCTCAACCACCACTAGAGAAACCACCGAAGACTTTGTCTTCTTGTATAATACAATATGAAATCCCTCATTATCCACAATAGGATTTAAAGAAGTATGAAAAGTTTTAAAAATTATTGTAGAGTCAGAATCTAAAATTTTCTTACCTTTTTTGCTACATGGGGAAGCCATCCTTTCTTGTGAGATTTTATGATCCACCTCGAGTTGGATTCCCTCCTCAAACACTTGTTCAACTATTGAATCATCATATTTAGGAGTCGAACAATATTGATTTTATTGTAATGTAGCACATTTTCCTCCATTATTATCATCATTGTGAAGATTCACCTATTTGAAAAATATTTCATCCTAAGACTTTGTCTTATTCTTATAAGTGGTAGCATAGACATTAGGTGGGTCACTTGGGTGGTCACCCTTCCCATAAACTATTAGATTGGAATCCCCATATGCAACACCATGTACCTTCTCATTATGATCAACATTTTTTACAACAATTCTAAGACCATCATCACTCTTACCAAGGTATTTTCTATCCTCATTCTAAAACAAATGAGGAAGAGTATCAGTTTTCTGAGGAGATATACTTTTTCTCTTCTTGATACAATTGCTCAAATCATGACCACATAAAGAACAAAAGCTACAAACTGTGCAACGCCGATAGATAGATGAGTCATGACTGATAAAATTTCATTCCTTGAAGAATTTAGGAATTTTTTTATAAATAATCTTTATCTCAATAATATCATCATCAGTTTCAAGCATTACCTATTCAAAAAGAGTCAATCCCAGTTCAACCTCAACTAAGAACCTGGAAAAGTGGCCAAATCGAGCCACTTCCATTCCTTATCAATTTTAATCGGGATGCAGATGGATAGAGAAATATCATACAATATTTTGGGGTTCCAGAGTATCCAATTTAACCCATAAAACCTAACCCAAATTTGAGTAGTGGTGTTACCAAACTCAAAGGGATTGAGTTTTTTATCCCATTCACACAAGTGAATAATTATAGGTTTGAGCACAATGGAACTAAAGCCCCAAGCTCGAACTTCTAATTATTCCATGGGGAAGATAATGTGGAAGTATCCTTGACTAAGTATGATACACTTATATGTTTAAAAATCCCAAATAAATGAAATACACTCTTTGTGTTCATCAATTTTCAGAGACTGAGAGCCTTTAGGAAGAAATAAGCAAGCAATAATTGATAACTCACCCATTTTGAGCTGTTATGAGACTACAACAGGGTCATATTTTATGTGCACTATATTACCTTTTCTTCGAATGAAGTAATCAAGCCCCCTTTTAAGCTATAAAAAATAATTTCTATCAACTATTCCCTCATTAAAATCACCATGGATTTCTTGGTGCTTGATCCATGTAGCATCTTCAGAAGTGCCTCTCGCCACTACCCTGAAAACCGACCAAGGCACAACCACCTCCTGAGAAACACAAGAGTCAACAAGAACATGGCCCGCAACATTCTTATCGACCATAAATTCATCATTTCGAGGTGACCCATCATGGGTATTCTGATATTCATTCCTCTCAGATGAGGCAAGTGTGTGCAAAATCGCCGCTATAGTCGCTGAGACCACTAGGAATGTATAGAAATTTTCATAAATATCTTGGTAATTCTCTCCAATAAATTTTTTTCTCCACATAATGGAAATTGTAATTTTTTTAGAATCATATAAATTATTGTGATCAATTTCATACATTTTTCTATAAATTTCCATGATAGTATAAAAAATTATGTAATTTTTATTTTAATGATTATCTCTCATATATATTTATCTTATGGAATAGTTTGGCTAAAATATCCTCATACCTACCTATTTTTTGAATTTATTCTATTTCATAATTTATATTCACCTTGATTTATGGTGTCATTCCCCTTTAATTATTTATCTAATATTCCAAAAATCATATTAAGAATGAAAAAAATGATTGAAAATTATAATAACATCCACTAAAGTTAATTTCTTCATTAGAAGAGTAGCATATCTAAGATATGTCTACTATTTATTTGAAAAATTTTGATACTAATATATAACTTTGATCCATGTGAGAAAATTCTATAAATATAATCTATAAGTATTTTTCTATTTATAAATTTCTTTAAAATTCTATCACCTAACTGGTTACAATAATTCCATGGCCACATGTTCATTTTTTAAATATGATATATAATTATGTTATTACATTTATTTTAATTACCTTAAGATCCATCTTTCATTATCCCTTAGTATAGGTTAACATCCATTCCATGTGAAAATCCCATATTACATTTTTAATACTCAAGTATCCCCCTAGAATACCACTCAACATTTATCTGTGAGAGAAATTATTTTTTCAAGAATTTTTATCTTTCATCTTAGTTGTGTTATTTCATTATTTGGTGGTGTCATTCTTCTTACAATAACCATCCTTCACGAATCTTACAAATAATATAGAATATTTTCTTTCTTGGTTAATTTTTAATTATATCCATGGACTTCTATGATATTAACAAAATTTAATTTCTATTTCTTGGTAGAACTAAATTTTCTAGAGTGTAAGTTAGTTAAATTCATAACTCATTTTCTTATTAATATCATTATTCAAAGAATTTATCAATACAACCCAATATTATCCTAGTACTCATTTATCATTATTATTCAATAAAATTTATATTTTTTAAATTCATTTATGGTGTTTAAAAAATACTCTTATATCTTGTTGATTTTTTTGTGTTGAGTGATCATCCTTTTATTAAAGCATTTTTTTTATTTCATCCCATACTCCATTGAGATCTGGTGTATTCTGGAAAACTTTCTTCACTAATTCTTCTTTGTTGGATTTTATGTTTTATATAATCCTAATCATACTCCATTGATATCATATTTTAATGAAGATACATAATGGTTTCAACATTTTCAATCACTTGAATTTACCTTTTCATCTAATTTATTTCAAATTAATATTTTATCTATTTTGATTCATCATGAAAACATTTAATTAAGTTTTTTGAAGATGTTAACATGACATTTTATGAAGAAATTTTGCTTTTAACATTGGATTTAGTTGGTAAAAATATATTTACTTCTTCTTGATCCATATATAATTCAAATTTAATCTTATAAATCAAACACTTTAGAATTATATTTTCTTGAAAAAACTATCTCTAATTTGGTATCACATAACTATCTCACTATTAAATTAATGTATTTAATTTATGTAGAAAGGAGAATTGTTTAATTCATAGATAATGTTTTCAGATATTAGTCAAAATTAGTATAGGATTCATCTAATATATTTTTGGTTACATTATCATTATTGAAGATTCTAATTTATTCTCATGGAAAATAATCATAATAAATTTATTTAAGTTCTCTATTTTTATTGTTGTTGTAATTTTTTTGAATCACTATGTTTTCCAAAATATTCTAAATTTATTGTTTACGTTATCAATGGATTTTAGTTACACAAATACATATATGGATATTTCATGACTTCGGTGTGTTGTATTTGTTTCTTCTTCCGTTTTTGATAAGTATCATGAATTTATGAGCCTATCTTTTTGTTATTTCCCAGGACTATGTTAGTGAAATTTTTTTCACCACCATATATCTAATCATAGTATATCTCAATAAGTAATATCCTATCAACAAATCAACTTTTAACACATATTAGTATAAAAAAATATTTTCAATTAAACCACTACAAAATATTAAATATTTTCTTCATTAAATTTCAATATAGACTTTCAATGATTGCATTAATATGTAATAATTAAGGAATAATAATCTAATATATTATATATGTAAAAAATTGTAAAATAATACCAATTAAAAGATATTAAAATATGATTATCAATAAGGAAACCTCAAACTTTTATTTATAGTAAAATTTCACCTTTAAGAGATGTTAATACTAGTGTTGTTTGAATTTAAAAGATATCCTCACTTTAATTGAAATTTAAGGTCTCGTGATTAACTTGTTTACTACTAATAGGGAGTTAAATTAGTGTTCATTTACCAATTTTTCCTTTACCACTACTAATAAACCCTCAAAATTCAAGTTTCTTGATTCCTAATAAATTTTTCTGTACAACTATTCTATTTTGAAATGGAAACTCATAAATGAAAGAAAATATAAAATATTGATCTATATAGATGTGTTTTTATAAGGTGCACCACACATTATAGAGTGGCTATTCTTTGGGTAGGAGCAGGTGATATCCAATTTCTCACAACCAATGAATGTTAACTTCTTAAATACCAAGGGTCATAAATATAAACCATTAATGCAATAAAATTATAGTGTATCTTGTGACACTTTAACTATGTACATAACATCACTATGAATATATATCAAGTTGATTCCATAAATTTTATGTTACTTTTAAACCCTCATATGTCTTTACAATGATGAGAAACCCATTCTTATGAGTGAATTATGGAAACACACTCTCTTCAACATTTCAAAAATTTCTTCATATATATCTCATGATCTTCCTATATGATAAATCATTAATATAAGTGACATCTACACTTTTTCACAGCTTCTTCAATAATTTATGGAATGTATATTAACAACACAAGTGAGTGGTTCCTTTCAGTACTTTTATACTGATTAATAGATATTTTTAAAAGTTTTTTCACTTATATAGGACTCAATTTTTGACATATAGTATGTAATTTAGAGTTATCCTATGGTTTTGAATGATATTTCTATAACACTCTTAGTTTTTATGAATTATTATTTTTCTATTTAATTTAATGTGTTTCCATTTCATCCCACACTAAATATAGCTTATTTTATTTAAAAGCACAAAGTTATTCTTACATTGTATGCAACACAAAGTCAATATTGTGGTGCCTGAAACACTTAGATTAGATTTTGGTATATGCAACACTATTTTTTTCTTTTTTTACACAAAATTTTTAGTTCCTTTGATAACATTCTTGATATGTAATAACTATTTATACCAAACAACAATGTACTATTAATATTATTATTCAAATATTATTATAGTTTTGACCTAGTTATTGGAATGATGGTTATGAATAATATTAACTAAATTATGAAAATATGGCTTTACACATTTATATAATAAGAATTATTTGGTAATTAATTAACTAGAAATGAAAATAAAACCCTTTTGAAAATATTGGAAATCTTTTACGAGAAATCTATATTTATGAAATCAAACATGTTTTACTACAATAAATTAATTAAAACACTTTTGATAAATTATTTTACTGAAATATATATTTACTATTAAACAAACTATTTAACATTCATCTTATGCATTCTTTATATAATATATAAGAATAAAACAAATTTTATGCATAAAGATATATATTTTTCTAAAAGGTGATTGTTTACCTTTTAATGAAGAGACTATATTAAATATAATTTTTGACACTTTTATAAATTTTATTTGAAAAAAACATCATTTTTGAATTATTAACATCAAAATTATCTTAGGGTGAATTTTGGGTATTTTTCTGAGAAATTTCATTTTTATATGAATAGTGAAAAATACTGAATTTTAATTGAAAACTGTTTTTTCGTCTAATTTATTTATATAGTTAAATTATATTTTAATTTTATATTAAAGTATATTTATTTCAATTATACATTTATTAGCATAAGTTTTTCATTTGAATCAATTTTACATTGATATTGGATATAAAAACAGTTCAAGCCTTTGAACATATTCATATTAAAAACCAATTGTTTTGTCCCATCTGTAGGATTAATTTTAAATTAAATTCTTCCACATAGATGATTATAATTTTGAAAAATGGATTATATATTTTTAATTTTAATAATTTATAATTATTATTAGGTTAAAATTCATTTTTGACCAAAAATATTACTTAAATTAATTAAAATTAATCACAACGATTAAGGTAAAAATGGGTTTACAATGTGGTTAAACGTTAACTTAAGGGGAAAATAACCTATGAACAAGTAAAAAAGACATTTTATGGAAATATTTATATAATATTATACATTTTATATAAACTTTAAAATTATTTGTGGCACATGAATAATGGAAGACCTCTCAATAGAGTTTACCTTTTTGTATTTACAAGAATGTCACTCCTCCTATAGTCTAAAAGTGAACTCACCCCCATCACTTATTCACACCTCTAAAGACATTTGGATCACAAAAAAACATTACCAAATAATATCAAAAAATACATCCTATCATAAATTATTCCTCACTTTTCACATAAATCAAACTAATATATTATTTTGTTGCAAACTCAAAGGAACAACCCAAAGAAGATGTAACATCCTTCAACAAACACTATTGTTTTATTTATTTCTACACCCCCTCAATTATTATTGTTCCATGATTATATAATAAAATAAGTATACTCAATATAATTATAATTTTATATATTAAAAGTTATTCCTAAACCTATGCACACTTTCATCAAATGGGATACACGATCATCGTTTGTATGTATGGCGGATGACCACCTCACAAACAGATGTTCTTCATTCATCCATTACCACCTTTAATGTTTTTGAAAAATGATTTTATTTTATTTTTTATATGATATTTATGTTTTATTTATTCTTATTAAATTATTATATAACACATATCTTCACGACTCCTATATTGTGTGAATAATATATCTTTGTTTGTGGACACATGGACCACCACCTCCACAAAACGATGTGATTCGTTCACAGTTTACATAGAATGTGTTAATGGTGGGTTAAGAAATATTATATAATATATATTAAATAATAATTATATTGTAATAATAATATATATACACATATGTTTCATTTACTTTATTTCTTTTAATACGACAAGAAAATGGATACAGTGTTGATGCGTACGTACAGCCTATTGTCTCCATGAATGGTGTATTCCATTTAATATTTATATATTTTATATATTATTAAAAGTAATTATATAATGAATATATATGATATTTACATCATTTTTTACCTTATTTGAATATGTAAATAATTATCTAATTAATATGATCAATAATAACAAGCAAAACTTATAAAAAATTAATAAAGCGGTTAGTACACGTAACGTAACTTTAACACAAAATTGTTAATAAACAGGTAATATAAAGTCATAATAAAATCATATATGGTATGATATATAAAAATATGTTTATTTAATATATTTATAATAAACTTATATTTATTACACCTGAGTTTTAAATTTTTATGAAGAAAGTCCAGACTTAAGGTACGGGGTTTCTCGTCTCACTTTTATTTAGGTGGGATATATGCTATATTCACCACTTATTATTTTCGTGTAGTGTATATACTAACTAATGAAATTTTATGTCATGAATTTAATTTATTTAAGGATTTTTAATGTTTCAATTTATTTTATTATTTCATGGATCTCATGATAAAAATCACTCAATTAGTAAGGGGATTTCTTGTCTCACTTTTGTTTCTGTGTGACATATACCTTATTCACCACTCATTTATTTTGTGTGGTGTATATACACAGCATTAATGTATTATATTATTCATAAACTTAAATTAATGGGTATTTACATATCCATTTTATGATCTCTCTTTCATGGGGTTTACAGTTCAAAACTTACCAAATCGGTAAGGTAATTTTGACTCAATTTTCCTTCTTTGAAACACGTGTTATGTTGTGCGCCTATGCTATTTTATAAGGTGTATATAATTACCTTTGATGTGTTTTATCGTAGATATAATTATTTTAATTATATTTTAAGATTAATTTAATGTCATTATCTCCTAGGGATTATGATTCAATGTTACCAAAATGGTAATAATTTATTGCTACAATCTCATTGTTATCGGGATTTTTTTCAGTTATGCTTCCATTGATGAAATATTATGATCCATCTCTCAAGAACACTAATTAATTTTATTTTAATATAATTATTAAATATATTTTAATGTATTTTTATAATTATCCCACTATTTGGTACCTAAGAAAATTATGAAAATATTTTTAATAAAATCCTACTTTTTTCTATATTTGGATGAAAATATATTTTATTAAAAAACAATGTTTCCAAAAAACGTTTTCAATTTTTTTAAATGATCATATAAGATCCTTTTCAAGGGAAATGATTTTAAAAGTGTGTTATTTTTTAAAATGTTTTTAGTTTTTTTTTCAATCTTCCTTTATAAGTTTTCAAAAGGTTGTTTTCTAAGAAAATGATTTCAATGATTTCAAAGATTCTTTTATATGTTTTCAAACTTGTTTTAAAATAAAAATGTTTTCAAAATTTTGTATGTTTTAAAAATAATTTTACAAAGGGGAAAGTTTATTTAAATAAAAAAAATTAATGATTTTTAAATCTTACTATATAATTTTTCAAAGTGGTTTTCAAAGGAAAGGATTCTAAAAAAGTTTTATGTTTTAAAAATTTATTTTCAATGAAAGGTTACCTTAATAAATGCTTCTAGTGATCTTTCAAAACCCTCCCCCATATAAGCTGGAATCTTTTGATATAATTTATACATTATTAGGTATATTATTCCAGTACACAATTCTTATTCTTTCTTTGAATAGGTTATGTTTATGATGAAAATTTTCTTGTGAAACTCATTTAACTTCCATGAGACATACCATGAGAAAATGATTATGAAACTAACTTCATTTCACAGGTTATTATGTGATTAAATTATTATTAAACCCATATATTTTCTAAATTTATTGATAATATTAACTGTTTATAATACCTTTCCATATCATGGGTTATGATATTATGAATGTTTATGACCTTTTGGAACACATATGTATTTTTTCATTATGTGATGGGTGGGACAGATATCTCCCTCCAATACATTGGGTAACAATGGATGACTCGGGATTATATATTTTATTCATGAAACTGATTATATCTTCAAAATGTTATGAGTGAAACTTATTACGTGTTCACAATGTTATTCTAGAATCTAATTACATGTTCAAAATGTTATGCATGGACCTAGTTTCATGTCCAATGGTTTATGCATGAAAATGATTACATGTTCACAATGTTATGCATGAACCTGATTACATGTTCACAATGCTATGCATGGACCTAGTTTCATGCCCATAAGTTTATGCGTGAACCTTATTACATGTTCACAATATTATGTACGAACTCGATTATATGTTCACAATGTTATGCATAGACCTGTTTGTATGTTCATAAGTTTATGTGTGAACCTGATTACATGTTCACAATGTTATGTATGAACCTAATTACATGTTCACAATTTTTTGTGTCGAGTTGGTTGAATTTCTATATGTTTATGTAAGGGTGTAATTGCATGAATGAACATTTCTTTATTTACAAATTTTCAAAAAGTTATAAGTTGATGTGTATGTCACAAGTCTATATCTTATGGAAATTTTATTATCTCATGAATCATTTTTATTGATTTCTTTATAATTCATATCATATGAACTACTAAAATTTATTCTGTAAGTATTGATTATGATGTTCAATATGCAGGTTATGACCATCTACTATTATGATCATGTTCTCATACCTATATTCTCACAATTGTGCTTATATATATATATATATATCTTTTTTACCCTAACTAGGAATCTGAACTCTCCCCTTTCTTATGTTTCCTTTCCCAAGTTATGAAGAAATGTTTTAAGTAGTATTTATAAAGGGTACAATATTTAGGGGATATCAGGAAGAACATTAACCAAGATAGAATATTATGTTTCCTTGTGTCCAATTACACTAAATTATTATAGTCATCAATCATGTATTTATGGTAATGTTCTGAATATTCATCTAAAATGATGTAATATTTATGTATGTTAATCCTGGGTCACAATATTTGTTATGAAATTAAAGGTTTAGTCAACCATTGGAAACTAGGATGAGAAAACTTTAGTGAAATACCTAGGAATATTTCTAATTATATTTCGAGGGATATCTCTAAGGTTAAGACAATGAGTCATGGATTTAAAATTATGTATCATGATTTAGAAATCAGATAAGTAATTATTAGAGATTATTTGGTTTTTTGATATGATAAGTGCTTATCACACTACGATTTCTAGTATTATTCAATAGTATGAACAAGAAGGAAATTGGTTAGCATTGAATTTTTTTTTGTGGAAAGTATGGGAATTATGAAAATCAATGTCCTATATGGAAATATCATGAATATAATCTGGAATGTGGCATTAGTATTGGTTATACTACTGAAGATAAAGATATTGTGAATGAAAAGTTAAAGGTATTGGATGTTCCAACAGTTTTTTTAACATTAAATGAAATAAGCATGATTAAACTGATGTTGAGGAACCTTAAGACATGATTCAAATTTCATATTATAGGAAATGGGTGTTAAGGAATAATATTATGAATCTTGGGTAATGGTTTGAGAATAAATTTGGATGATTGAAGTGTTTATGTTTTGGAATTCAAAGATTATGTTATACAAATCATGAAATGTATATGTATTTTTAGTATATGTTTTTCACTAAGGATTTAAAAGGATATATTGAATAGTCTTGATGACTTATAAAAGTGATTTAATGGAAAGGTGATATTTTTAAAATGTGAAGATAACCCTTAATATGTTCCATATTTTGAGTTAATATTGTTTAGATAAAGAGATTTTGGATATAAATAAGTAAATTTGATGATACTAATTACACTATAATTGATTCATGGTTTGTTAAAAAAGTATTTTATGCTATCATAGATAGAGTTTACAACATTTTTGGATTTAAGGAATATCTACAATAATATTTAGAATAAGTAAACATGCATATTTTCAATAAGTATGTATGGTAATTCAAGTTATTACCATGTTTCAAGATAATACATGATGAATTTATTCACATGTTTTTAATGTGACAACAAAGAGCCACATTATAATATATAGGGGATCAATGTTAATATGATTTAGTGGCCTTATTTCAAAAAGTTTGGAATTTTATCTTTCGAAAGGGTTATATGGTTAACCATTTATAGAATGGTTTATATTAAACTACAAATGAGGTTTTAGAGGGTAATGCATTATCTCTCCACATGAGGATTTATGAATATTATATAACATATGCTAACCTAATTATTGTGATAAAGATATATGGAATGAACTATCATTCTATTTATGGATCTCATGATATACTAACACTTCAGGAATGGAAATTACACATTTTTTTCTTGGAATAGGATATGAAGTGGAAACTGGTTAGGGCACAGAAAAGGGTGAGATTGTGTAGAAATAAAGTAGTTATATCTTATAATGGAAATTATTCTACTTTTGGAAAAGTTTCTTGAAAAAAAAATTTGTCCCATTATCATCATTTTTTATGATATAAATTTCCTTTTTCAAGCCTCATTGGGATATGTATTTGTGATCATTTTCTTTCTCCAAACCATGTTCTCTATCACTCTCTATCACTCTCTATCAGAACATGATAGATATATTTCTCTTCCATTTCCATGTTGTCACTTTCCACATATATTCAACTATGTGTAAACCTATTTATGAGTAACTTTGGAAAAAAATTGTGTTTCTAAATTTACCTTTTCAAAGGAAGTTTTACTATTAATTTTTATAATATGGGTTTCTATAAAATGAACATTAAAGTATTAAAACATTGATAACCCAGACATGTTTTGAGGGAGAAATTAATTTTTAAGGGCAGTATAATGTAACTCCACAAGTTTTTATTAATTATTTTTTTCAATTTAATTTAATCTTTTTTCATTTCACACAATAGTTAGTATAGCTTTTGTCCTATGAAAGCATCAAGTTATTCTTTATTTATATAAAACAAAAAATTTATTTTTATGATACATGAAACACATAGTCTATATTTCAATAAAGAAAAAATTATTTTTTTCTTCTATTACATTAAATGTTGAGTTCCTTAGATAACTCGCATGACATGAAAGACCTAGTATTACCAAACTACAATGTATTATTAAAAATATTATTAAAATATTATTATAGTTTTCACATAGCCATTGTAATGTTGTTTCTGAAGAAGATTAATTAAATTATGAAAATATGGTTTATGTATGTTTATAATAATAATTATTTGGTGACCAATTAACTATAAATTAAAATTAAACCCTTTTAAAAATATTGGAAATATTTTACTGGAAAACTAAATTTATGAAATAAAACACATTTTACCTCAATAATTTAATTTAAAAAAAATTATAAATTGTTTTAATTAAATACATGCATATATATATATATTGTATTCAATAAAATATTTAATGTTGATCTTATATTTTTTTAGACAAGAGATGAGAATAAAAACCATTTTACACATAATGATATATATTATTCTAAATGAAAATTTCATTACCTTTTAATGGAATGCATATTTAAAATCTCATTTTGAAACTTTTATAAAATTTTATTTTAAAAAATAAAGTTCAATTTTGAAATAATAATTTCAAAATTATCTTAGGATGAATTTTTGTTATTTTTCTATGTTTTATTTTTTTATGAATAGTCAAAAATACAAAATTTGATTGAAAAATTATTTTTCATCAAACTTATTTATATAGTTAAATAATAATTTATTTATTTTTAAAGTAAATTTCGATAAATTAAACATCTATTAATACAATTTGGGTCATTGGAATCAATTTTACATTGAAATTATATATATAAACATTAAACTTTTGTACATTTTAACTTTAAAAACCCATTTCTTCATCCCAACTACAGGATTAATTTTAAATTAAATTATTCCACTTTTATTATCATAATTTGGAAAAATGGATTCCATATTTTGATTCAGAATAATTTATAATGTATGATAAATTTAACTTTTTTTTTACCAAAAATATTAGTGAATGTAATTAAAATTAATTATAGTGATTAAGGTAAAATGATTTTACTTAGTGGTTAAAAATTAATTTAAGGATCCAAATAACCTAGAAACATGAAAAAAAAAATCCATTATCTAGCCATATTTCAACCATATATTCCATTTTCTCAACAATTTACCTTTATTTAAGGCACATTATGTAGGGAAGGCCTCTTAATAATGTTTACCTTTTTGTATTTACAAGAATGTCACTCCTACTCCACTATAAAAGGGAACTCAACCCCCTCACTTAATCAAAAATATCAAGCCCTTTCTATAATCCAATACCTACCAAAATAATATTCCAAAATACCTCATCTAATCCTATAAGAATAACTTTAGGAAAAAATAAAACCATGTTTTTCATTTTTTGTAAACCAAAAGGAATTACCCAAATAAGAGGTTACATCATTCAACAATAGTTTTTTTTATTTATACACCCTCTAATTTATTATTATTCCATGATAATATAATAACCTTAGTATCCAAAATATACTGATATGTTTTATGTTATGTTTTTTACCTACACCTACACACTTTAATCAAATGGGATACACAATCATCGTTCGTGTGTATCACAGACTACTACATCATGAACCAATGTAATCTGTTCTCCCATTACCACCTTTCATGGTTTGGAATAATGATGGTATTTTTGTTTTTATATGATATATATGAAATTTTTTATTTATTTATGCTTCTTTAATTTTTATATAACACATACCTTCATTATTTCAATTTTATGTGAATTCTATAACTTCGTCTGTGGACATGTGGATTACTGCCTCCTCAAAGCGATGTGATTCATTCATAATTTACATGGAATGTATTAAGAGTGGGTTTAGTAAACATATATGATATATATAAAATAATAACAGTACTGGAATAATATATATATATATATACATTTTTCATTTTTTTTAATATGACTAGAAAATGGAAACAACATCCATGCGTACGTACGACATACCATCTCCTTGAACGGTGTATTCCATTTCACATTTCTATATTTTATAGATTATTATAAATAATAATATACTAAATATATATATGTGTGTGTGTGAAATTTGAATCATATTTTACATTCTATAAATAATTAAACCATGATATTTTTAATAGAAACTAGAATAACAAGTCAAAGAAAATACAAAAAAACAATGCAGTTATTATCTGAAATATAACATTAACACAAAATTGTTAATAAATGGGTAATATAAATTCCTAAAAAATTCATATATGGAATGATATATAATAATATAGTTATTTGGTAGATTTATAATAAACTTATATTTATTAAACATGAGATTTGAACGTATATGAATTAGGTCAAGACTTAAGGTAAGGGTCTTCTCATCTCACTTTTATATCTATGAGATATATGTTATATTCACAAATTATTCTTATTTTGGGGTGTATATACTAATATATGACATGTTATCTATTCAAATCTTGGTGGAGACATATTTCCAAGTACTGTAGTAGTACTGTAGCAGTATTATAGCCGGCACTGTAGCAGGTATTGTTCAGTACTGTAGCAACTAGAACTATTCATCCATCTGGGCCTTTGGGACACTGGTTTGGTCCTTGGGTCCTACAAGGATTTTGGGCCACCCAAATCTTTCAGGATAGTTCTCTCTCAAGGCCTTAGGGCCATCTCAAGGACTTCAGACCACCCCAAGTCCTTTGGGCCACATGAATATGCAGATGTACTAGTCAGACTACAAGGGACAAGGCTCCAGATGAGGATCAGAGCATGAACATTCACCAGATTAGAGCTAAAAAAAATTGGAAGAATGAGAAGTTATGAAATTTCCATCAGTATTGTGTTTGTGTAGCTCTGCACAGGATAGCTAGCTGACCAGCCTTATGAAGGGGGGTGCTGATATCATGACATGTGCTAGGGAGGAGCAGTTCCAAGATTTCTTATTTGGGTGATTTCATCAAAATACCTAGAGTTCATGTAATTGTCTCTAAGCCTTTGGACCTTGTAAGGGTTCCACCTCACCCCTTAAAAGGTGGATTATCAAAAATAAATAAATAAGGCCTTCGAGCCATTCAGTCGATAAGGGGATTTCTAGTCTTACTTTTTTTTAGGTTAGACTTATACCTTATTCACCAATCATTTATTTTGTGTGTTGTATATACTACACATGAATGCATTATATGATTATTATCATTAAATTAATGGGTATTTAAATATCTATTTTATGATCTTTCTTTCATGGTGTTTACGGTTAAAATGTTACTGAATCAGTAAGGTAATTTTGTCTCAATTTTCCTTCTATGAGACACATGTTATGTTATGCACCTATATTCTTTTACAAGGTGTATATACTTTCCATTAACATGTTCTGTAATAAATATCCTTATTTTCATGAAATTTTATGATTAATTTAATTTTTTTATCTCATGGGTACTATGATTTAAAGTTACCAAAGTTGTAAGTGTTTACCACTACAATCTTCTTAATATCATGATTGCTTACGATTATTCTTCCATTGATGAAATCATATGATCCATCTCTCAATAAATCCTATTAATTTTATTATCCTATGTTTATTCATGATATCTTCAGGTATTTGCACCATTATTCCAATCCTTGTTACATAATATAATTATGAAAAAAAATTTAAAAAAATACGACTTTATTTATTACATCAGTTAGAAATCCATTTTATTAAAAAACCATATTTCTGAAAAATGTTTTCAAAATGTTTTTAAATTATATTTTAAGATAATTTTCAATGTAAAGTATTTTAAAAGTCTATTATTATTTTTAAATGTTTTCAAAAAGTTTTCTATATTCCTTTATAAGTTTTCAAAAAATTTATTTCCAAAGAAAATGACTTCATTGATATCAAATCTTCTTTTATATGTTTTCAAATATTCTTTCATATAAAATATATTCCAATTTTTTTTATGTTTTAAAAATATTTTTAAAAATTGGAAAGGTTATTTTACTCATTAAATATTTTAAATTATTTTTATAAATTATTTAATATGTTTTTAATGGGGTTTGCAAAGAAAATGATTTTGAAAATTTTTTATGTCATAAAAATTGATTTTCATAAAAATGTTATTTCCATTAAGAAATGATCCATGTGATCTTTCAAAATACTCTTATATGTAAGATGAAATACTTTGATATATTTTATTATTTATTGGGGATATTATCCAAGGAAACCATTCTTATTATTTCTTTGAATGGTTTGTATTTATGATGACATGTTTCTTATGAAACCCATTTCTCTTCTATGGGTTATGCAATGATAAAACACTTATGAAAATCACTTACTTTCAGGGATTATTATATGACTAAATGATTATGAAACATAATTATTTTTCATAGGTTATAATTTGATGAAGTTTTTATAATATCAATGTAATTTAATGGGTTATGATATTATGAGTGTATATGATCTTTTGGCCCACATATGTATGATTTCATTATGTGACGGGTGATACCTATATCTTCCTCCAATGAATTGGGTAACGATGGATGAATTATTAGTTTATATTTTATGTGTGAACCTAATTACATGTTCCTAATGTTATGAGAGAACCCTATTATGTGTTCACAATACTATGCATAAACCATATTACATATTCACAAAGTTATTCGTAGACCTGGTTGTTTGTCCATAATTTTATGCATGAACTTGATTACATGTTCACAATGTTATGCATGAACCTGATTACATGTTCACAATTTTATGCATGGACCTAGTTTAATTTCCATAAGTATATGTGTGAAATTTATTACATGTTTATAATGTTATTTGTGAACCTAATTACATGTTCACAATGTTATGCATGGACCTGGTTGAATCTCCATAAGTTTATGTGTGAACCTGATTACATGTTCACAATGTTATGTGTGAACCTGCTCACATGTTCATAATATTATGCATGGATCTAGTTTCATGTGAGTATGTTTATGTTAGGGCCTAATTTCATTAGTTAACTTGTTTCAATTTACACATGTTCACAATATAATAGGTTGATGTGTATGCCATAAGTCTATATCTTATGCTAATTTTATTCTCTCATTAATCATGTTCTTTTATTTCCTTATGATTCATGTCTTATGAATTACCAATATTTATGCCATGACTCTTGACTATGATATTTGATATGAGGGGTATGATCTTCTAAAGTTATTATCATGTTCTATTACCCTTATACTCATGATTATGCTGACGTATATCCCTTTTTTACCCATACTGAGCATCTAAACTAACCCCTTTATTATTTTCCATTCCCCAGGTTATGAAGAAAGGTTTCAAGTAGGTGTACTAAAGGTGATGATCTATAAGGGAGATATTGAAGATCATTCACCAAGATATAATATTATGTTTCCAAGTTTCCAAATACACTAAACTATTATGGTCTTTGGGAATGTATTTTTGTAATGTGATGAATATTCATATAAAATAATGTAATATCCATGTATGTTAATCCTGGGTCACTATAATTTCCATCATTGAAAACAAAACTCCACCAAAACCATTTATCATGTATAACTAGTTTAGTAGATCACTCCCTTATTATAATGTGTAAAAATGATCTTTAACCATGGTATGCATGTCTATTAAAAATTATTTGGGAATTAATTATATTTTTAAAGTTTAAATTAATTTGTAAAAAATAGATTATGGAATAATGCAATAAATTATCTCAAGATAATGTGTTTTTTTTTCTCATAGTGTGGATAATTTTCATTATATGGAATAATTAAATAAGTCTAACATTATTTTTATACACTCATTTAAGTTCAAAAAATACTCTATTTTATTATAAAAATATATATGATCAATCTATTCAAAACATATATATAAATTTTGGTGATATCAACAAGGTATCCTCCCTAATTCTTCACATACCATTTAATATATACATTAATAGATCAATATGAAGAGATACACTTACCACTGAGATGGGGTGAATTAGTGGTAATAGTTAAATTAGAAAATTTTCTATATTATTTTAGATATGTCTTCTTAGTAATTTATAGTGTCTTGATCATTAGTCCTTAAATATTACTAAGGTGATGAGAGATGTGAGGATAGAAAGGCACACAAAGATAGTAGATTATAAGGGTCATCAACCTTTTTTATTTAGTGGCCCATTTATTAGTGTTTTGAGGATTTTATCCTATATCATACCTTCCATTTTTATTATTAATAAAGAATATGTTGCAAGTGAATGAAATTAAATTTAAAATTTTATAAATTTTAAAATTGAAATGCAAGTTAAGTAAGATCAATATTGAGATCCCACAAGAAATAATGATCTTCTTACATCTTCCTAAAGTCCCTATACTCTATAGATGATATGTGCACTGTTATTTTTTCAAAAATGAACAATTTATAAAACTAAATAATCATCCGACCCATAATATCCTATATTTTATAGAATACAAGAATGATCATCCATAAAAATATATTTCTCATTTTATTAAATATTTATCAATAGTTGTGACTAATCCCTAGAATATTGGATGAAATCATATTTCATGATGTGTCAATATATATAATCCTTGGTCAAAGATGATAAAATTATTTTATGAGATATCCTAAAAATTTCTAATTACATTACAATAATATAACATATTTAAATTTATATTATTTTTGTATCTAACCAAAATAATGAAATAATTAGAACCAACATAGTGTGATTTTCTTTGACTAATAAATATCCAAAAGCTAAAGTCCAAATTCAATACTTCTAAAATCCAAGATTCATTTCATTATTTATCTTATGATTATTAATTAAAACATGAAAATTTCATCTGATTACCACATTGTGTTTTCTCCATTAATGGTCCATAGATTACTTGTGTAATCATGTTAACTATAAAAATGATTTTTTCATTGGAAAACTATGACATAGTGTTAGAAACCATGTTGTGTTTTCTACATGAAATGAAATATAAAATCATATTACCTTATTCATGACTTAAATCATGATCATTTTTATATAATCCAAGATAAATATGTGAAAATAATAAATTTTATTCCATTGAACATTTTCACTAGTGTCTAAAAAAACTCCTTCTTCAATATATGAAACGATTCCACACTCATTTATTTAATAATACAAAATGGTTTCATATATAACAATCATAGTTTTATTCTTGATAGTTCAAATATAATGTTGATAGTTAATTAATTAGACCATATTGATCATATATGATTTTTTTAAATGTGTCGTGATGAATAGAACCATGATGTGTTATTACTTGTTTTATTTAACAATGAGTTATCCCATTATCTTTAAGAAAATATAACCATTTCATTCAATGTTATTTATTTAATATTTTTATCAGTGATAGACCATGAATTGGTTCTCTTAGGAGTGATATTTATCCTGTCACGAACTAGGCTAGGTAATCATCCGACTCGACACCTGACCCGGTTCGCAACAAGGCTCGAGGGGCGTTCCCAATCCCCATAGGCTGGCATAAGTGTCTGGGTATCAAAATGAAATGTTTGGGAACAGTTTACCTGAAAAAAGAGACATAAAAACAACCAAAATATAAATAAATAGAATTTTGGAAAAAAAATAGAACCAAACAAGACCTCAACATTAGACCAAATTTAAAGTTTACAACCAAACCCAAAACTTAAATAGGACTACAATGAAGAGAAAACTGAAACATCTACCCAAACCTCCAGGCATCATGAGGAGACACATCCTCAAGATACCAACACCTACCTACATGAGAAGACCGTCAACAATCTGAACCACCATCATTGAGCACGATGTCTAGACCTGAAATACACAAGGAACAAAAAATGCATACACCCAGAGGTGTATGTAGGGTGTGAACCAAGATCCCATTAGGATTTCACTGAAATAAAATATTACACGCATAAATATTAAATGAAAAATACACTTGTAGGTTTAATAAATGAAAGGACACAAAAAACTTGAACACTTTAAAGAAAAAGTATCAATAAAAACAACTTCAAAGAAAACAACTTAAATTAAGAGTATACCCTTACCTTTAAGAAAACACAAACCTTAAGAAAACCCAAACCTTTAAGAAAACACAAACCTTTAAGAAAATACAACCCTTTAAGAAAACCCAAACCTTTAAGAAAACCCAATGTTACACTATATATCAATGGTGAGTGTAATGCAGTCCGAAAGCACCAAAAAATGGCAGAGGCCCTATAGGTACTAGCAACCAGTGGGATCCTATAATGTCTTGTCTCTATGAAACGTTTCTTAGAAACCACAACCCTTAGAAAACATGGCTTAGAAACCACAACCCTTATTAATTGTTACTTAGAAACAATGTCCCTCAGTAACAGTGGCTTAGAAACCACGACCCTTAGTCATTCATATGTTTAGTTAGTGTTGTAATCATTAATCTTGCCAGTGAAACTAGGTCGAGCCACCTCCGGAACACTAGTCCACTAGTCCTAGTTCCCCCTAGTACCTAGGCTTCTTATTTGTGCTCAAGAGGTTCAAATCCATGTCACATATCACATTCAGATAAAAAAATGAGGTTCTATCCATATCCAATACCACATATGCACACACACAGATTTCACTTTGATATAATACACACACCAAAAACCTTTTTAAGCTCAATCTGCATCATTTACAAAATAAAATAAACCAACTGTAGAAGTAAAAATAAAACCATTTCAGGATTAAGAAAACCAATAGAAAATTTATTAAACAACTCATTTTCATTTTCAAATCCCTTTAAAATCTCATCTTACACTTTCCATATAAGGCGTGAAACACTTTCAAGAAACACCTTAATAAGGAATATACAAAACATAACCATTTCCCTTTAGAAAATTCACCTCATTATATATGTATGTCAAACACTTCCAAAATATATTTTCTCACCACACAATCAAACCATAAGACATTCTTAAGCATAAAAGAAATCCAAAACAACTCTACACATGTCAAAATCACCATTTACACACCCAAAATGTATTTCAACACCATAATCACTCAAAACTAATTTCAAAATATTTACATTATTTATATAAAATTTTTGGAAAAACTCTTTTCCATTTATAGAACACTTTTACACTATTCATGAAACTCAAAAAACCATAAATAAAAATTTATAAGATAGTTTAAAAGTAAATCACTTAGCTTTACCCAATAAACCCACACAACACCTTCACTTATGACTAAACACACCCAAATCCATGACCAAAACACAGTTCACACCACTTGCACAGATTAACAACCAACTACACAATTTATTTAAATTCCAAAAATTGAATAAATATAAATTTCCATAAAAACACCCCCCACACTATATAAGTATGCTACCAAAAAATCCAACGCATGATACACATCAAAAAAACCAAATTTTTACCAAATAAATAAATTAAAGAACATGAAAAAATAATTAAACAGGAAAGTTAATTCATTAAATAATATTTAAATGCGGAACTGCCTACCTCGCTTGGTGAAAATTTCATAAAATGAGGTAAAAATGTATTTTCACTATAAGGAACCTAGAGAAAACCCTAATCCAAGATTTTCAACCAAAAATACCCCATATTAAAACCCTAATTTAACACTCAAATTTATGGAAACCTAAAACCCCACATAAACAAGAATCAAAACCCTAGATAGGAGTAGAAGGGTTTAACCGGAGTGGAGAGGGAGAGGCGGCGGTTCTAAGAGGGATTGGTAGGGGCAGCGCACTACTGGTCAAGGATGACAAGGAAGAGGGGTGCTAGTCGGAATAGCGGGAGAAGGGAGGCCGCGGCAACGTCGGATGGTGAGGAGGCCAGAGAGGGTGGCGCCGACTAGTGGGGAGACTAGAGAGGGTGGCGTGTGCAGCTAGGTTGGGGGAGAGGCCTCAGCATGACGGGATGAGGGAAAGGGAAAGATGGGGCGTGAAGGGTTGGATATAAATAGAGCAATAGGGAATAAAAAAATAAAAAGGAAAATAAGAGAAAATATAAAAATAAAAAAATAAAAAAATTAAATAGAGACCCTAAAAAAAGAATTAACTTAAATATATTAGTAATAATATTAATAATAATGACAAGATAAAAAAAATAATTATGTTCTTAATAATAATAATGAGATTAATAATATTAATAATTATATTAATATCCTAACATAAATAATAATAATAATAATGACATCAACAACTTAAAAAAAGTAAATAATAATAATAATATCCTTAATAAAATGTTAACCATGATGATAATAATAATATTCTTAAATATTAACTTTTTTTATTATTATCATTAAAACAATACCTAATTAACTTTATCATTCTAGTTTTATTTGTTTTCACTTTATCTTTTACTTTTTAATTAATTAGTTAACCACGCATTGGCAGGCTGTGTGGTAATTTGTCAAAGTTGTGCGACTTCGACCATCCCCCACTCATGCGTCGGATGCCGCCAAGCCCAAAATATTCATTTATCAGCTGAATGTAAAATTTTAATCGTTCTTGGCACGCACTTCAACAAATATTTACAAAATCAAATAAAAATAATAAAATAATAATTGTTTTAGAATTCTGAGTGTGATAGTTCTCCCCACCATAACGCTTTCATTCCTCAGAAATCCACGACTAAGGCTGAAACCCAAAGCAGAAACCAATACCCCCTTAAGGCTAAAATAGGATCCTTACTAAAAGTAAGAAAAAATAGGAAAATGCACCGTTCTTAGAGAAAGTGACTTAGATGAAAAACTAAAGAAACCAGTTAAGAGACTTTTCGCTATGTGTCACCTGCCCTAAAGAGCTAGAACACCTCTAGTCAATCAATCAAGGAAAGGAACTATCGTACCCATAGAAACCAAATTCACAAACCAAAACACCTCAATAACCATATAATGAATACCACACTGTTTGAATGGAATGAAAAAACAAGACCAACCACGTCCAAGGAACACTCTTATCACCTACCACCAAGACATCTTTAGAAACAGAACCAAAAAAATCAACATGGGGAAATCCCAAAGGGGCTCCCCACAATTAGAAACTTACTGATGCCCGATATGAGATTAGAAAACCAACACGGGGATGCCCAGGCAGACTTCCCATCATTATGAAGAAGGGACAACACTAATTAATTTCGGACACATTTGAGTGAGACCCACCATGGGTCTCCCCATTGTTAGAACTTCTGTAAGGTACAAAAAATTCAAAATTTCTCGACAGTGACCAAAAACCCCACCATAAGAGGCGGGGAGGGTAGGGACCAACTACTGGGGTGTCAAAACCAAAACCCAAGGCAAACCAATATCTCCACATTATTGGATGATAACTATTCAAATTTGAGACCAATTTACCTAACAAACCCCATAAGGACCACTAAAAGCGATTACATTAGGTGGGACTCGACCCCCAGTACTTTAAGGTAACACGATGACCATGCCTCCTCATATCCATGGGAAACCTCACACACCCAAACGGGTCACTCAAACTGGAACAGCTACAAGAAACTATTTAAACTGCCTTCACATTCAACATTGATGACAGAAATAAGGTTGGGTTCCCATACACTCCCGGGGTTCCTGACCATGCGCCAGTTTCACTCTGAGGTCTACGTCTAGAGCCCTGATGTTCGAAGAATCTCCTTCCTCGTATTCAGGAATTGAATACTACCGAACAGAGCTTATCCTTTTTGGTTCTACATGCAACCACACTGCAATCCAGATAACGCCATCAAACACAACACACCACGACATCCAACTACTCTCTCACGGCACATCCACCAAAATAGTGGTTTATATGATGCACATACATCACCTATTCATCTTAACCAAGAAACAAAGACATGCAAAAAACAATCCCCTTTGAACAAAAAAATTAGAACTCCTTAAGAGGTGGACGCACCCCATGAAAACAGGGATTCCCAACGGATTCTACGAAATCCACTCTTGCTCTTCAAAGAGAACTCACACTACCAGACATCACCAAACACGAACCTTGTGGATGATTAAAGCACTAAAATACTTTCAATACATTAGTCATCATCAATAACTATGAACCACCTTCACCCTTCCCCACTGGAATTCCTTTCACCATTTCCAAGGGGGGGACCTTCATACACAATGATGTCAAACTTCATACCCAAAGACACAAACAACTAAAGAAGACAAAAACTCCCTTAAACATCCCTTTAATCTATCATCCCACTGTGAGAGGATCCGCTTAACCGAAATGAAGAAGGGATAGACTTTGCACTATCACTCAAAAGGGTGATTCCTTGCTTTAATCAACTGGAGGGTCGGCCAATGGTGAATTTCCCGTAGACACACTTTAATCTCATGTTAACACTTTTTTGGGGGTGTAAAATAGTCAAGAGAGAGAACCATGGATCCAATAAAATTGGTCTAATGGGAAATACATACTGCAAGAGAACACTAAACTTGTAGTGGGAACTACAAAAAGGGCTTCCCGAATCACTTTTCAAAAGAATCCACTAACCACACGCTTTTGCACCAACTTACAAATAAGAATTCAAACTCAAGACACAAATCAGTCAAAAAGGATTATCAGCTCAAAATGACTCACATCCAACATTTCCAAACACAAGGATTCACCACACAATCATCGGTTATTAAAACACCAAATTTTTCCTGTAACAAAACTTTTTGAAAATAAGAAAAGCTAGTGGGTTGAACAAACACCAATGGTGTCCAATGGGCATCACACATGTATGTTACCATGCCACATGGGCATCCACCTAATTTCCATCCAGTAACTCATCCACTCATACCGTTTACCATTTCTCCTTCCATATACACCCATGCATGTGGTTTCCCATGAGAACACCAAGGATCAAAACCGGACATTTCCATTTTTAAAAACCAAACATTCAACCCATACCCTTCAAACCTTATACATAATTTTCTTTTTCAAGAACTTAATTTCAAAAGAAAATCCAAAACCAAGTCATTTTTACTTAAAAACCATATTTCCACAATTCCAAAACAAAAAGATGAGGAACGGTGTAAGGGGAAACTAGTGTTAGCGGGTGACTGGGACATATGGTTGGCGGTCATATGCCAATCACGCCACCGCCACAGAGAGTATTCTAGGATAGTTTCTCTAGCTCCACATGGCTTTCCAGACCCTACAAGATCACTGGGACCACTGACCCCACTCCCTTTTCATTTCTCCTAGACAATATTAACTATAAGGACCAAAGACTTAGAAAAACCTCAACTTACCTTGGTAACTCGAGTCCCGCCATAAGGTGTGTCAGCCAGGCACCTTTCTCGTAGCCAGGACGTCATGTCCCGACAACCTTAACTCTAGTATAACATGAATATTCCTAACAGAACATGACCCAAGAGAACAAACCTACTCTGATACCATTTTTTCACGAACCAGGTCGGGTCTCCATCCAACCCGGTGCCCAACCCAGTCCACGACAAGGCTCAAGGGCTGTTCCGGATCCCCACAGGCTGGAACAAGTGCCCGAGTATCAAAATTAAATTCTTGGGAATGTTTTATATGAAACAAGAGACATAAAAACAACCAACAAATAAATAAATATAAGTTATAAAAAAACCAAACAATCCTTTAAAATTAGACCAAATTTAAAGTTTACAACCCAACCCAAAACTCAAAGAATACTACAACGAAGAGAAAACTAAAACATCTACCTGAACCTTCATGCAGCATGAGGAGCCACATCCTCAAGCTACCAACACTAGCCTACATGATAATATCATCAAAAACCTGAACCACCATCGTTGAGCATGATGTCTCGACCTGAAATACACAAAGAACAAAAACTACAAACACCCATAGGTGTATGTGGGGTGTAAGCTAAGTGATCAGTAGTATTTCACCGAAATAAAAGATTCCATGCATATATATTAAATAAAAAATACATTTATAGGTTTAATAAATTAAAGGACACAAAAAACTTTAACACTTTAAAGAAACAGTATCAATAAAAATAGCTTCAAAGAAAACAACATAAATTAAGAGTACACCCTTACCTTTAAGAAAATACAAACCTTTAAGAAAACCCAAACCTTTAAGAAAACACAAACCTTTAAGAAAACCCAAACCTTTAATAAAAAAAAATTTAAGAAAACCTGAACCATTAAAAATACCCAAACCTTTAAGAAACCCCAATTTTACACCGTATACCGATGGTGAGCGTAATTCAGTCCAGGAGAACCAAACAGTGGGAGAGGTCCTATAGGTACTAGCAACTAGTGGGATCCTAGAACATCGTGTCTTAGTGAAATGTGGCTTAGAAATCACAACCCTTAGAAAATGTGGCTCAGAAACCATGAACCTCAGTAATTGTGGGTTAGAAACCATGAACCTCAGTAACCATGACTTAGAAACCATGACCCTCAGTCATTTATATATTTAGTTAGTATTGAAATCATTAATATTTCAAGTGAAACCAGGCTGAGCCACCTCCAAAACACTAACCCACTAGTCCTAGTTCCACCCCCTAGTACTCAGGCTTCCCATTTGTGCTCAAGAGGTTCAAATCCATGTCACATATCACATTCAGATAAAAAGACAAACAAGGTACTATCCATACCCAATACCACACTTTCACACACAGATATTCCACTTTGAAATAATATGCACACCAGAAACCTTTTTAAACCCAATCTGCATCATTTACAAAATCAAATAAACCAACTACATAAGTAAAAAAGAAACCATTTTAGGATTAATAAAAAACTATAAAATTTATTAAACAACTCATTTTCATTTTCAAATCCCTTTGAAATCTCATATTTAACTTTCCACATAAGGTATAAAACACTTTCGAGAAACACCCAAATAAGGAATACACAAAACATAACCATTTTCCTTTAGAAAATTCACCTCATCGTATATGTATTTCAAACACTTCCAAAATATATTTTCGCACCACACAATCAAACCATAAGACATGATTAAGAAAACAAGAAATCCAAAACAACACTACACATGTCAAAAGTAGAATTTACACACCCAAAACGTCTTTCAACACCATATGCACTCAAAACTAATTTCAAAAGTGTGACATGCTCCATATAAACATTTTGGAAAAACTCTTACTCCATTTATAGAACACTTTTTCACCATTCATGAAACTCAACAAACATAAATAAAAATTTATAAGATAGTTTAAAAACAAATCACTTAGCTTTACCCACTCAACCCATAAAACACCTTCACTTATGACCAAACACACTCAACACCAAGTCAAAAATTTATTTCACACCACTTGCACAGACTAACAACCAACTGCACAATTTATTTAAATGCTAACAATTAAGTACATATAAATTTCCATAAAAATTCCCCCCACACCATATGAGCACCCTACTAAACAAATAAAATGCATAATAAAATTCAACAAAACCAAATTTTCACCAAAAAAATAAATTAAAGAACATGACAAATTAATTAAACTAGGATGTTAATTAATTAAATAATATTTAAATGTGGAACCACCAACTTCACTTGGTGAAAATTTCGTAAAATGAGTTAAAAACATATTCGCACCACATTAGCACCACAAGGAACCTAGCATGAACCCTAATTCAAGATTTTGAACCAAAAATACCCCATATTAAAACCATAATTTAACACCCTAATTGATGGAAACCTAAAACCCCACATAAACAAGAATCAAAACCCTATATAAGAGTAGGAGGGTTTACTCAAAGTGGAGAGGTAGAGGCGGTGACGCTAAGGGGGTTCGGCAGGGGCGGCATGCAACTGGTTGAGGATAGTAGAGAGGAGGGGAGCTGGTCAGAACAGCTGGAGGAGGGAGGTTGCGGTGATGTCGGATGGTGAGGAGGCTGGCGAGGGCGGTGTGTGTAGCTAGGTCAGGGGAGAGGCCTCGGCATGACGGGATGAGGTAAAGGGGAAGATGGGGTGCGATAGGTTAGAGAGAAAGGTATCAAGAGGGAAGAGAAAAAGAAAAGGAAAATAAGAGAAAATAGAAAAATAAATAAATAAATAAATAAATGAAATAGAGACCCTAAAAAATAATTAACTTAAATATATTAGTAATAATATTAATAATAATGACAAGCTTAAAAAAATAATTATGTTCTTAAAAATAATAATGAGATTAATAATATTAATAATTATGTTAATATCCTAACACAAATAATAATAATGATGATAATGATGACAACAACAACTTAACAAAAAGTAAATAAAAATAATAATATCCTTAATAAAATTTTAACCATGATGATAATAATAATATTCTTAAATATTAACATTTTATTATTACTATTATTATTATTATTAAAACAATACTTAATTCACTTTTTCATTCTAGTTTTATTTTTTTCACTTTATCTTTTACTTTTTAATTAATTAGTTAACCATGCACCGGCAGGCTGTGCGGTAATTTGGAAAAGTTTTCTGTCTTTGACCATCTCCCGCCCATGCGTCGGACGCCGCCAAGTCCAAAATATTCATTTATCAGCAGAATGTAAAATTTTAATCAAGATCGGCCCACACTTCGACAAATATTTAAAAAGGAAAATAAAAATAATAAAAATAATAAAATAAGAATTTTTTTGGAAGCCTAGGTGTGACATATCCCATTATTTAGTTTAAATACTATTTAAAATATTTTATAGCACAAAACATGACATAGAGAGTGTTTTACCATATAATGGTTTGAATCAAAAGTATATTATTTCAATTTTCATCTATTTGAAAGTATCTACTCAATCTCATTTTTTCTACAACATCTATATATTATTCTAATGCTTTTCAGATAAAATAGATCTTTATCATCATGATCTATCTTAGTATATGGTATTCTATATAATCATCCTTTACCATTATAAATAACCTAAAAATCTATCTATAGTTTCCACGTGAATATTTCTAAATTTAATTAATTTACACAGAACATATTCTCCTTATTTATAAGTTTCTTAACTATATTTTAAAATCATCATTTGAATGTTCCATTTAACTTCAAGGTTTTATTTTTTATAAGGTTATTCATCATTATTTTCCTTAAAAATTTACAATGCATTCAATATGGTATATTCACATCAAATTATTTATTATCTTAACAAAAATTCCAAAACTTGAAATCCTACATAAAATGAATCATATTAATGAAATATAGAACATGTATTTCATATATATAATTATTTTCCTTATTCTTTACATGCATGATCACATCAATCTTATAACATCCTTGAATTTTTAGATATCAAAAATCTCACTATATATATGTAGTATAGTATATAATATTAAATATGTGTGAAAAAACATGACCAATATAATTTTATTTCATCAATATAATATGAAATACTGATTTACTACAAAAATTAAAAATAATATATAGTGGAAACAAAAACAAGTTAATAAAAAAACATGATATTATTGTATGTTGTAGTCCCTAAAAACTATTACAAATGTGAACAATAATGTAAGAAAGGAAAAATAGTATAATCAAAATTTTGGTAATGAAAAATATAAAACCATAAGAGTAATTTTAGTGATTATTGAATGAAAAATATGTTAGGTATTTATAGGATTAAAAATATGACTGTTAGAAGAGTAAGTAGAATATTAAAATAGTACAAAAACAATTAGAATAATAAAATAAAGTTTGGTTATACTACAAAATAATAATATTATAAATTTATAACATAATATAAATAAATAAAATAGTTAAATTTGGTAAAATAATTAGTTGATACAAAGAAATCATAATTATATTTTTTTTTTGGAAATTTTTTTTTTCATAGAATTCATTTGTTATGATAAACTTAAAATGAAAAATTTGAAAGTTATTTTGAAAAAATGGTTTTATATAATGTTAATTATTTATATATAAATAATAATGAAATCTTGTGACTTACTTAGTAATTTTTATAATGGTTAGAAAATCAATCATGTCATGAAGAATTAGTATATTTCAAAACATAATTATTTTAATTAAAAATAAAATTTCTCATATTTATAAAATTATTTTGATAAAATAGAAATCATTTATTGAATCAGAACATTAAGATTTGGTAAGGGTGATATTTTTTTATTTTTTATAAATAGTAAAATATGTGGGTGAATAATAAATGAGCATCTGATTATTGTATAATTATCATATTTTGTTATAGTATATATGAATGATTTTGTGATTCTTATAGAAGTTTGGTGACTATTTTAATATCCCATTTTGAATTAAATAGTATCTCTCTTATAATTAAATCCCTTATTGGGTCACTATTTAGATAAATAATATTTTATTCTAATATTTTCTTCAAAGAAACCCCTCTCCTCCCCTTATAAATACCATCCCCCAACTCTATATTCAACATTTTTGAGGTTTTTTTCTCATAAAAATACCTCCCTTTTAATTCATAATCTAATTATCAAGCATGTCATCCCAAGGAGTAAGGTAAGAAATCATATTCAATATTCATCATGTTTATCCCTTATTAATTGTTACTATTTTATATAAAAAAATAGAATATTTAGGTTCCATTTTATAAAAATTATGATATTAGTTTATTGGTATATTAATATTAAGACCAAATAATGATAACATAGTTTTTGGAGATAAATAAATACCCATCCATGGATTTTATAACCATTTATATAGATGTTGTTTTTAAAAAACTATTATTTCTCTGATTATTGGTCATCATAAACACTTTTATGCCAAAATATGAACCAAAAATGATATTAAAATATAATCCATATTCTATAATTATTAAATAATCATGAAATAAATTAAAAGAAATTATGATGAAAATACCAGGTAAACCACATAAATGAAAAAAACTATAAGGACCCGACCTTATTACATACATAATCTTGAATTTAGTCAAGAAAAAACTTAATTTTACATTGAGGATATTTTCATGTTTATAGATTTTTATAATTAGGACAATACATTCATAACATTATACATTATTATAGAGTGGATACCATAAAAACATTTTCCATTTTTTTCAAAATATAAAACATTAAAACTTAAAAGAAGACTCCTTGACAATTATTCAACATTTAACATGGATAATATGGCTTACTTATTTGTCTTACACATCCATTAACCTGTGAAAATAATTTAAAAACTTTGTATAAGCACAAAAGCTCAGTAAGGGATGAAAAAGAAGAAAAGATCACATTAGTCCATGAATACTCGTAACGTATGAAAACATTTTCAAAAGACATTATTGTCACCCATATATATATACTTTGTGTAACATGAGGTTTACACAAGATCCACAAAAAAATGAGAACATAAATATAATCATAAAGGTATCTTGGGGCATTACTTACATAATCTTGTAACCATTCTTGGCTACCATATAATTTGTAACCCTCACGGCTACCTTACTTTGTGTAACCATCATGGTTACACTTGGAGTAACCATATAGCCGACCTCCAACTTACTCATACCCAATGCATTGGAGGGAGATATAGGTCCCACCCTTCATCATAAATAATTCCCAAGAACCAAAACATAATCATACAACATGAATAATTCCATAAAAACATTACTTTGGAATTTCGTAAAACCGAATTTAAAAAGAGGATTTTTAATGAAAAGACCCTTATAAATATCATAAAATTGAAGAGAGAGTTAATAGAGTGGATGGAGTATGTATATATAATGTAAATACACATAATAAAACATGATATAAATATAACCCATCACACAAACAATTTAAATAGCACATAAATAATGAAGTAGAAGGTTAACCCAAAGAATGGAAATCGGGTTTAGAATTCCCTTACCTCAGGCTTGTATAACTTAAAACTTGTTTAAACATCCTGTATAATGGTTAAAAGAGTATTATTAATATCTTAAAGAAACAAGATCATTTTTATAACATCTTATATGATCATTTCATAACCTCATTTCACCCCTTAATTGTTAGTATTTTGTTCCTTGCACTGTTTTGGGTGAGTTCCTTACATGATTTCCATGATTGGTTCATGATGGATGTTCTTGTCGATTGGAAGTGAAACTCCAGAATTATAATGAAATGGTATTTACATATTTCCATTACCATAAATTATACTATTTATCATTTTGATTTTTTATATGAGGATGATTCATAAGTTTAAACATTAATGATGTTTGTTTAGATCATTTTAGTGGTTCTTCAATAACGACAACCTCATTTTGTCTTATAATTTAGAACCATGAGTAAAAAATAATTCCAGAACCATGTATCGGTAATAATACATATATTATAACCTGTTTCAATCATAAAAATGGTTTGATGACTATACTTGAAGGAATTAATGAAAATTGAAATCACATCATCCACGATGTCAGTAATTCGACACATCACGGACAATATTTTTAATTCCTTACATAAGTGGGGTAGGAGAAAAATAATGATGATGAATTTTCCATGAACATGAGAACATCCAGAATATACAAGATTCTGGAGCTTTCATGCCTCTTGGTTAAGAGGAGGTGAGTAAATAAGAAGAAAAGAAAGGAATCTTAAAATAAAAGAAAACTTGATAAATTTCTCACGAAAATTCAGCAGCCTAACGGCGTCTCTTAAAATTTCATAAAAATATTTTGATGAGAGGAAGGGGATATCACATCATTCATAAAGAATATGTACAGTAATGGGGGATATTTAATGAAATATCACATCATAAGACAAAGGTAATGGAAGAGAATAACATAAAATGAAAGAAAATAAAGAAAATAAAAGAGGATGTTTACCTCTTGATCTCTTCTCCTTGAGATCCTCCTTAAGGGCTTTGGTTTTCATATTTTGGTGATACCAGTAGCTATAGGACATGGGTAAGAAGATTGGGGAGGAAATTTGGCAGAAATTAGACAATTCTCAAGGCTTTAGAGGTGTGGGAGGAAGAGGGGAGTGAGGGTGGTATTTATAGTGGAGGGGAGGGGGTATTATTCATTATTTTAATCATTATTATAATATTTTGCTAAATACTATGAATAATCTTAATTCATGTGACCCCAAATAGTAATAATGGCATGTCAGTTCGAACCAAGTGGTCTTACATCATCCTTGCATCACCTATGATGCAGTAATAAAGTATTTAGCATTTATCTTATTTTATTGTATTTTACTATTCATCAAAAATTCTTGAATTTCAGAAAAAATCTCAAAAATTTACCCTAACCATTTTTTAATGTGTAGAATTTAAAATTGAAGTCCATTTTTGAAAAATAATTTTTTAAATATTATTAATTTAACTTCTAAATAAAATAATACTTAATTAAAAAATTAACAGTTTTAATTCTACAACTACTTCTTTATCACAATGAAACATTAACCAAGATGTTATTATAATCTAGACTTAAGAAAATAAAATAATATTAAAATTTACTATTCATTAGGGTCATGTTACTATTCATATTACTATTCATAAGGGTATGTTACTATTCACAAAAAAAACAAGTTGGTTTCATCAGACCCCAAATAACTTACTGAACACAATTGTAGATGATAGTTTCTTGAAATTCAAAACATTGTGGTAGTAAAGTTATTTTTAAAGGGTAGTTATAAATTTCTACTTTAAACAAAGTTCCATGCATTTCTATTTATTTTTAGAAAAACTTGGGGTATTACATTATCCCCACCATCTGGAAAATTGCGTCCTCACAATTTTATTTATATATTAAACAACTGAGGGTACTTTTCCCTCATAGCATTTTCAGACTCCCATGTTGCTTCTTCAATCATGAGTTTTCTCCAAAAAACCTTTACCTAGTGGATTACCTTATTCCGAATACCGGTTCCCTTTGATTAAGATTCTGAACTGGTTTCTCTTCTTAAGAAAGGTTCTCTTCCAGCTGAACTGCTTCTGGGCTCAAGATATGTGATGAATCTAGCACATACTTTCTCAACATCGAAACATGAAAAACATTGTGTACCTAAAACAAGCTAGGATGCAAAGCTACACGGTATGCAACTGTTCCAACTTTATCCAAGATTTCAAAAGGACTGATGAACCGTGGACTTAGCTTCCCTTTCTTACCGAAACGCATCACACTTTTCCAATGAGAGATTTTAAGGAAAAAATGGTCACCTACCTCGAAAGAGTAGTCTTTCCTTCTATTATCTGCATAACTTTTATGTCTGCTCTAAGCTGTCCTCATGTGATGCTGGATCATCCTCACTTTCTCAGCCACTTCTTCTACTAATTCTGGCCCCATCAACTTTCTTTCACCGACTTCATCCCAAAACGCTGGAGTCCGACACCACTTCTCATACAAAGCCTCAAAAGGTGTCATCTGAATACTGGAATGAAAACCATTATTATAAGAAAATCCAACTAAAGAAAGATTTTGATTCCAACTTACCTGATAGTCCATTTAACAAGTTCGAAGCATATCCTCCAGAGTTTGAATCGTTCGTTCTGACTGCCCATCTGATTGAGGATGAAAAGCTGTAATGAAATTTAACTTTGTCCCCAATGACTTCTGAAGTCCATTCCAAAAGTTAGAATTGAACCTGGGATCCTGATCAGATACAATGGAAAGAGTAACTCCATGTAACCTGAAAATCTCTTTGAGGAACAATCAAGAAAGTTGATCCAAATACATTTTATCTCTAATAGAAAGAAAATGTACAGATTTTTTCAGTCGATCAACAATAACCCAAATTGAATTGTTAACTCTAGAAGTATGTGGTAGTCCCACCACAAAGTCCATGGATACATTCTCGCATTTCCACTCTAGCACTGGAAAAGGATGAAGCATTCCCTTCGGTAACTGATGCTCTGCTTTAACCTACTGACATGTCACACATTTCATGGTAAAATCAGCAATATTCCTTTTCATTCCATCACACCAGTAATACTCTTGAAGGTCTCTATACATCTTAGTACATCCTGGATGAACCGAAAATGGAGAACTATGAGCTTCGCACAACAAATCATTCTTCAACTGAGAATCACTAGGCGGACACAACCTTTTTCCAAATATTAAAACATAATATTTATCAAGGTTAAATTTTGGAAACTTACCCACTTTAACCAATTCTACCTTTTTTTGTAGCTCACGGTCTTCCTTCTGTGCTCGCTTAATTCTGTCTGACAACAAAGACTACACTGAAACCTGAAACAAAACAGATGTATTCCCTACACCAACAACTTTTAAGCCAAAATTCATCAAATAATTAATCAAGGGATCATGTTCCAAACGTAACATGGTTAATGATGCATGATTTTTCTGACTCAAGGCATCTTCCACTTTTTTTGCTTTTCCAGGATGGTAATTGATCATGCAATCATAATCCTTTATAAGTTCAATCCATCTTCTCTGCCTCATGTTTAATTCCTTCTGAGTGAATATATACTTCAGAATTTTATGGTCAGTATATATTTGATATTTGGATCTGTATAAATGATGCCTCCAAATTTTCAAAGCAAAAAACACAGTTGACAATTCCAAATCATGGGTGGTATAATTTAACTTATTAGTTTTTAGTTGTCTTGAAGTATAAGTAATTAACTGATCATTCTGCATCAAAACACAACCAAGTCCCTTCAAAGAAGCATCATTATAGATAATGAAATCACCATTTCAGGAAAGCAAGGCCAAAACTGGAGCATTCACCAATCTCTTCTTCAGTTCCTGAAAACAAACATCACATTCTTCTGTCCAAACAAATTTAACCCCTTTTCGTGATAACTTAGTTATAGGGCTAGATAACCGTGAAAAGTTCTTAACAAACCATCGGTAATAACCTGTTAATCCAAGAAAACTACGAATATCTGTAACATTTTGGGTATTGTCCATTCATCAACCAATTTTTTTTGGCAGGATCAACTGTTATTCCATCCTTACATACAATGTTCCCAAGAAAAGAAATCTGTTGCAACCAAAAATCACACTTTATGAATTTTTCATACAGTTTATTTTCTTTTAAGGTTTGTAATACAAACCTTAGATGTTTTTCATGATCCTCTTTATTTTTATAAAAAACCATAATTTCATCAATAAATACAACCAAAACCTTATCCAAGAACTCATGAAATACTTTGTTCATAAGATTAATGAATATAGAAGGTGCATTAGTTAATCCAAACGGCATAACAGAAAATTCATAATACCCATATCTAGTAAGAAAGGCTATTTTTGGGATGTCATCCTCCTTCACCTTCAGCTGATGGTAACCAGATCTCAAGTCAATCTTGGAAAATTTTTGATCCCCCTGGATCTGATCAACCAAGTCATCGATATGCGGAAAAGGATACTTGTTTTTAACAGTGATGTTATTCAAATCTTTATAATAAATGAAAAGTCTCATGGAACCATATTTCTTTTTAAAAAAAATAGGGGCTCCCCATGGTGATGTTCTAGGATGAATGAAGCCTTTGTCAAGAAAATCCAGCAACTGATTTTTCAATTAAAGAAGTTCTATTAGAGCCATATGATAAGGGGGTTTTGAAATTGGCTTAGCATCATGAACTAAGTCAATTTTGAATTTGACTTCTCGATCAAGTATGACACCGGGTAACTCATCAGGAAAAAAATCAAGGTATTCATTTACCACTGGCACATCATTAATTTGAATAGTTCCCTTGTTTTCAACAATATGAGCAAGATAACTTTCATTTCCATATTTCAATAGTTTCTCAGCTTCCTGCTATGTTATCAATTGTATGGGTTCATTCTTGTATACAAACTGAAACTCTTTCTGAAAAACAACTTCTTTAGCTCTATAGTCAATCTTAGCATGATAATCAGAAAGCTAGTCCATTCCCAGAATAACATCAAACCTGACTAAGGTTAAAACAACAATGTTTTTAAGTAAAGTCTTTCCACATACCACAATATAAAGATTCTTATAATTCCTCTTTTCTATAACATTTCCCACTAGTGTTTTAACAACAAGTTCGGGTCTTATTTGTTGAGATGATATTTCTAATTTACCAGAAAATTTCTCAGATATGAAGGAATGTGTAGACCCTATATCAAACAAAACTTTAGAAAAATCTGAGTGAACAAACAAAGTACCTAATATGACTTCATTGGATGGCCCAACATCTGCTGACGTAGTTGCAAAGGATATCACTACACCTTTCAGGTTGTAGTATGGCTTCTTTCCATCATTCGGATCTCTCTTTGGGAAGGCATTTGCATAATGACGCATTTCACCACATTTAAAATACTTTACAGTATTATTATCATGATTATTCTTAGGATAATTTTCATTGCAATACTGGGCTATATTTCCAAACTTACCACATTTAAAACACTTCCCAGTTTTTATAAGACATTCCCCAAGGTGTTTCTTGCCACACTTTTCACTAACTAGAAGTTGGATTTTCTTACCATCAGATTTATTTGGTTGATTATTACGCATTGCTTGCCAACGGTACCACTTCTTCTCTTTGTTTTTAAAATGCATGTGATCATCAGCAAACTCCATCTCTACCCTCTCAGCATATCAGACAAGTTTCTCATAACTTTTGAATTCACGGGAGGACAACGCCCTTCGATACCTTGGCTTCAGTCCTGAGTAAAATCGGTTGATTTTGCTATCAAGATCCAGAATAAGATTTGGAGCATACCTTTCCAGTCGAGTGAAGTTTGCTTCATACACAGCCACTGAATATTCCTCCTTCTATTTCAATTCAAGGAATTGCTTCTCCATCCTAAGTCACACCACCTTAGGAAAAGATTTTTCAAGGAAAATACTTTTAAATTCATCCCACTCTAAGGCATAAAAATCCTCTCTACTCATGATATTCCTTACCATTGACCACCACTGATCAGCTTACCCTTCAAAACGATAAATGAAAAGAATTACCTTTTGATTGTTTGAACATCCCATAACATGAAATATTTTTTCAAGGGCTTTGATCCATCTTTCAGCTGCTACTGGGTCAGAAGATCCATTGAATGCAGGAGGATGTTGTCTCATAAAATGTTCCACTACTGTCATGTTCCATTGTGATAACTCTATTAGTTCTCTTTCATGGATTCCACCACCATTTATTTCCTACGTTAGCTGATCCATTACTGTAACAAACTGTTTGATTCCAATCCTTACCATTCTGGGCTGTAGTTTTGGAAGGATGTCATTATGTCGGTGCCTTTCCTCTTCAGCATCCTTGTTCCTTCTGCGGACAACCATTCTGAACAAACGTGTCTTAGATAAAGCAACATGGTAATATTTAAATGCTATAACATTTTAAATTAAACATAGAGTGAAAATCGTTTATGGTATTCTATTAACATCACCCTATTCCCTAAAGTTATCTAAACCTCCCTTTGATACCAACTATAAGGACCCAGCCTTATTATATACATAATATTGAATTTAGTCAAGAAAACACTACTTTTTACGTTGGTAATTTTTCATGTTTAGAGATTTATAGAATTAGGGCAATACGTTCATAACATTGCACATTATTACAGAGTGGATACCATAAAAACAGTTTTCAAAATATAAAACATTAAAACATAAAACAAGACTCCTTGACAATTATTAAACATTTAACATGGATAACATGGCTTCCTTCTTTGTATTACACATCCATTAACCTGTAAAAATAATTTAAAAACCTGGGAGAAGAATAAAATATTAGTAAGGGATGAAAAATAAGTAAATATCACATTAGTCCATTAATACTCCTAACGTATGAAAACATTTTCAAAAGACATTCTTGTCACCCATATATACTTACTTTGTGTAACATGAGGTTTAAACAAGATCCACATGCAAAATTAGAACATAAATATAATCATAAAGTTATCTTGGGGAATTACTTACATAATCTTGTAACCATTCTTGGCTACCTTATAATTTTTAACCCTCACGGCTACCTTACTTTGTGTAACCATCATAGTTACACTTGGAGTAACCATATGGCTGACCTCCAACATACTCATACCCAATGCATTGGAGGGAGATATAGGTCTAAACCTTCATCATAAATAATTTCCAAGAACCAAAACATAATCATACAACAAGAATAATTCCATAAAAACATTACTTTGGAATTTCATAAAACCTAATTTAAAAAGAGGATTTTTAATGAAAATCCCCTTATAAATATCATACAATTGAAGAGATAATTAATATAGTGGATGGAGTATGTATATATACTATAAATACACATAATAAAACATAATATAAACATAACCCATCACATAAACAATATAAATATCACATAAATAATGAAGTAGAAGGTTAACCCAAAGAATGGAAATCGGGTTTAGAATTCCCTAACCTCGGGCTTGTCTTACTTAAAACTTGTTTAAACCTCCTGTATAATGGTTAAAAGAGTGTTATTAATATCTTAAAGAAACAATTTAATTTTTATAACATTTTATATGATCATTTCATAACCTCATTTTACCCCTTAATTGTTAGTATATTGTTCCTTGCACTGTTTTGGGTGAGTTCCTTACATGATTTCCATGATTGGTTCATGATGGATGTTCGTGTCGGTTGGAAGTGAAACTCCAGAATTATAATGAAATAGTATTTACATATTTCCAAAACCATAAATTATAAAATTTATCATTTTGATGTTTTATATGAGGATGATTCATAATTTTAAACATTAATGATGTTTGTTTAGATCATTTTAGTGGTTCTTCGATAACAACAACCTCATTTTGTCTTATAATTTAGAACCATGAGTAAAAAAGAATTCTAGAACCATGTATGGGTAATAACACATATATTATAACCTATTTAAAACATAAAAATGGTTTTATGACCAGAATTGAAGGAATTAATTCAAATTGAAATCACATCATCCACAATGTCGGTAATTCGACACATCACGGAAAATATTTTTAATTCCTTACATAAGTGGGGGGGAGAAAAATAATGATGATGAATTTTACATGAACATGAGAACATACAAAATATACAAGATTCTGGAGCTTTCATGCCTATTGGTTAAGAGGAGGTAAGGAAAGAAGAAGAAAATAAAGGAATCTTAAAATAAAAGAAAACTTGATAAATTTCTCATGAAAATTCGCAGCCTAATGTTGTCTCTTAAAATTTCATAAAAATAGTTTGATGAGAGGAAGGGGATATCTAATCATTAATAAATAATATGGAAATTAAGGGGGATATTTAATGAAATATCCCATCATAAGCCAAATTTAATGGAAGATAATAACATAAAATGAATGAAAAGAAATAAAATAAAAGAGGAAGTTTATCTCTTGATCTCTTCTCCTTGAGATCCTCCTTAAGGGATTTGGTTTTGGTCTTTTGGTGAGACCAAAAACTCTAGGAACTGGGTAAGAAGATTGGGGAGGGAATTTGGTAGAAATTATACAATGATCAAGGCTTGAGAGGTGTGGGAGGAAGAGGGGAGTGAGGGTGGTAATTATAGTGGAGGGGAGGGGGTATTTTTCATTATTTTAATAATTATTATAATATTTTGCTAAAGACTATGAATAATCTTAATTAATGTGACCCCAAATATTAATAATGGCATGTGAGTTTTAACTAAGTGGGATTACATCATCCTTTCATCACCTATGATGCAGTAATCAAGTATTTAGCATTTATCGTATTTTATTGTATTTTACTATTCATAAAAAATTCTTGAATTTTAGAAAAATCCCAAAAATTTTCCCTAACCATTTTTTGATGTGTAGAATTCAAAAATGAAGTCCATTTTTGAAAAATAATTTATTAAATATTATTAATTTAACTTTTAAATAAAAGCATACTTAATTCAAAAATTAACATTTCTAATTCTACAACTACTTCTTTATCACAATGAAAAATTAACCAAGATATTAGTATCTTCAGGACTTAAGAAAATAAAATAATAATAAAATTTACTATTCATTAGGTTCATATTACTATTCATAAGGGTATGTTACTATTCACACAAAAAAACAAGTTGGTTTCATCAGACCCAAAATAACTTACTGAACACAATTGTAGATGGTAGTTTCTTGAAATTCAAAAAATTGTGGTAGTAAAGTTATTTTTAAAGGCTAGTTATAAATATCTACTTTAAACAAAGTTCCATGCATTTCTATTTATTTTTAGAAAAACTCGGGGTGTTACATTATCCCCACCTTCTGGAAGATTGCATCCTCGCAATTTTATTTACTTATTAAACAACTGAGGGTACTTTTCCCTCATAGCATTTTCAGATTCCCATGTTTCTTCTTCAACCATGTGGTTTCTCCACAGAACCTTTACTAGGTGGATTACCTTATTCCATAATACCTATTCCCTTTGATCAAGATTCTGAACTGGTTTCTCTTCTTAAGAATGGTTCTCTTCCAACTGAACTGCTTCTGGGCTCAAGACATGTGATGAATCTTGCACATACTTTCTCAACATCGAAACATGAAAAACATTGTGTACCTGAAACAAGCTCGGATGCAAAGCAACGTAGTATGCAACTTTTCCAACTTTATACAAGATTTCAAAAGTACTGACGAACCGTGGACTTAGCTTCCCTTTCTTACCAAAATGCATCACACTTTTCCAAGGAGAGATTTTAAGGAAAGCATGGTCACCTACCTCGAAAGATTAGTCTTTCCTTCTATTATTTGCATAACTTTTCCACCTGCTCTTAGCTATCTTGATGTGCTGCTGGATCATCCTCACTTTCTCAGCCACTTCTTCTACTAATTCTGGCCCCATCAACTTTCTTTCACCGACTTCATCCCAAAACACTGGAGTCCGACACCGCTTCCCATACAAAGCCTCAAAAGGTGTCATCTGAATACTGGAATAAAAACTATTATTATAAGAAAATTCAACTAAAGAAAGTTGTTGATCCCAACTTCCTTGATAGTCCATTGAACAAGCTCGAAGCATATCCTCTAGAGTTTGAATCGTCATTCTGACTGCCCATATGATGGAGGATGAAAAATTGTCCTAAAATTTAACTCTGTCCCCAATGACTTCTGAAGTCCCTTACAAAAGTTAGAAGTAAACCTGGGATCCCGATCAGATACAATGGAAAGAGGAACTCCATGTAACCTGACAATCTCCTTAAGGTATAATCGAGAAAGATAATCCAAAGACATTTTATCTTGAATAGAAAGAAAATTTGCATATTTTTTTAGTCGATCAATAATAACCCAAATTGCACTTTTACCTCTAGAATTATTTGGTAGTCCCACCACAAAGTCCATGGATACATTCTCCCATTTCCACTATAGCATTGGCAAAGGCTGAAGCATCCCCTTCGATAACTGCTACTCTACTTTAATATGCTGACATGTCACACATTTCATGGTAAAATTAGAAATACCCCTTTTCATTCCATCCCACCAGTAATACTCTTGAAGGTCTCTATACATATTTTTTTTTTTGAAAAGAAGGAAAGATGATATTAATGAAGAATATCAGCAGTCGTACATAAGCAAAGCCAAGAAGGGAAATTGTCCAGCCATAGTTGGTTAACATCGAAGGGGACTAAGGCCGCCAGCTGATGGGCCGCATTGTTTCCTTCCCTTTTGGTAAAGGAGAAGGTGCAGTAAGAGAAACCTTGGCACAACGAGCGTATTCTCCTGACGATGAAGACAAAGGCCTGGAGTTCGACATCATTGTGGTTAATAGCATTGAAAACAGAAAGGCAGTCAGACTCGATGATGATATCATCCCATCCACGTTCCACCGTGAGCATCATCCTTACAAGTATGGCATATGCCTCAGCAACTGTAGGTTCCTAGAAGGCATGATGTGGTTCATATTTTGCTGCAATGATCTGTCCCAGATGATTTCGAGCCAGGAGGCCAAGAGAAACAGGCTCATCCTTGGGGAGAGAAGCGTCCACGTTAATCTTAAGACTCCCTTCCATTGGGGGTCCAATGAGGGGAACAGGAGGGGGTAACACCTGGCATAAAGTGTCCTTTGCGGTCCTTCCAGTCCTCAATCCATGAAGTGGGTCGTTCAATCCAGAACTCAGGTGGCTGATGAACATGGTAGAAAACTAAGTCATTATGATGAACCCAAATGATCTAGACCAGGGTGAAATGAGAGATTTCATTAGATGATGAAAGAGAGGAACACCAGTATATTATAAGATCGGTGAGGTCAAAGGCAATTTCCAGTGAAGCATCTGAAGTCAGACCCCATTTATTCCAAATTTCCTTGGCTTCCGGACAGTGAATGATGGTGTGCCAAAGAGTTTTTGGAATATTCGGGCAGAAAGGGCAGGATTCAGCACTATCCATATGTTGGTAAACAAGGAGGATCATGATAGGGAGGGTTCCCATGCACACCTGCCACCAAAATTGGTGTATTTTTTGGGGGACGTTGAGCTTCTGAAGCACTTTCCATGGTCCCTCATCACGGTCGCGAGAGTGAATGCCAAGAGCCAGTTTGTACCTAGACCTCACCGTGAATTCACCTGAAGAATCATTGGTCCAAAAAAGATGGTTGGAGCCTACATTAAGGACCCAGGGTATGCTCAGAATAATTCTTGGGTATCTTTAATTAAACCATTCTGGGATCTTTTCCACACACCATCCCGGGCCCTGGTCATAAAAGAGGCAGTTGATAGTGGCGTCTTCAAGACCTGGTTGGGCGGGGGATGTGGCCCACAAACCATCCTTATCGATAAGCCAGGGATCGTTCTAGATGTTGACAGATGATCCATTTCCAATCCTCCAGCCCAGCCCTTTTTCTAGGAGATTTCAGGCCCCCCAAATACTTCTCCAGAGGAAGCTAGGGTGGGGGCCAAGAAAGGAACCACAGAAGTCTGTGTGGGGAAAGTACATGGCATAGAGTACCCGCGCACATAAAGATGATGGACGGTTAAGAAGGTGCCATATTTGCTTGGCCAATAGTGCATCATTGAACAGAACAAGATTATGGAATCTCATCCCTCCCTTCGACTTGGGTTTGCAGAGTTTCTCCCAGGACAACCAGTGGGGTCGATTTCTTCCATCATTTTTCCCCCACCATAAGTTGGCAGTATGTGAATGGATCAGGTTAACGATGGTTTTCGGGATCTTAAACATCGAAATAAAGTAGCTTGGGATAGACTGAATAACAGCTTTAATGAGGGTTCCTTTTCCAGCTTTGGAGATGCTTTTTGGGGTCCAACCTTGAATTTTTTTCTCAATCCTGTCCACCAGAGCTACAAAGATTTCTTTTTTGGACTGGCCAATCACCATAGGGAGTCTGAGATACTTCTAGTGTTTATCGACCAAATGGATGCCTACAGATGCACAAAGCTCAGCTCTCTTGGTAGCATGCACCCCTGTGCTGAAGGAGATTCCTGATTTTTCATGATTGACAGACTGTCCAGACACCCTCTCATATTGCTGGATCGCTTGGCTAATCACCCGGTATTCATTAATAGTGGCTCAGGAGAAAATGAGGCAGTCATCGGCGAAGAAGAGATGTGAAACTTGTGGGCTATCACGGTAGACCTTTGCCCCATGAATAGACTTAGAGGATACAGCCCTGGAAATAAGGTTAGAGAAAACATCAGGCACCAAAATGAAGAGAAAGGGGGACAGAGGATCTCCCTGGCGCAGGCCTCGGGTTGGGGTGAATCCTCTAGTGAGCTCCCCATTCACCTTGATTTTGAAGGAGACAGTCGAGATGCAGGGCATGAGAATTTATGTCCATTTAGTGTAGAAGACCATTCTCAGCATCACATCTCTAAGGAACTGCCATTCCACTTTATCATAGGCTTTGGTCATATCCAGTTTCCAGGCCATGGTTCCTCTTTTAGTAGTGGAGCGCATTTTCATAGAGTGGAACACTTCATGGGCTACAATTGCATTATCAGTAATCAGCCTCTTGGCCACGAAGGAACTCTGGTTTTCAGAGATAATATCAGGAAGCCAAGGACACAGCTGATTGACCAGGATTTTTGAGAAGATCTTATAAGAGACATTGCAGAGGCTGATAGGTCTAAAATTAGGGATCGCCTGAGGTTTCTTAAATTTAGGTATGAGGACGAGTACCGTTTCGTTGAGGATGGAAATTCTTGTATTCCCCGCCCAGATGTTTTTTTATCATTTTTCAGATGTCGGGACCGATAATGTGCCAGTATTGTTTACAAAATAGGGTGTGAAAACCATCCGGTCCCAAGGCCTTAGTGGGGTGGATATGCTTCAAATCCAGGTGTATCTCATCATTCATCACATATTTTATAAGCTGTCGATTAATCTCCTCAGTGATCACAGGTCTGATGCATTCTTCCACTTCATCAGACACGAAAGGAGTTCCTGTGGAGAAGAGGTTCTTGAAATAGCCTACCAGAGCTTCATGAATGCCGCAGGTGTCAAAAAATTTGCTTCCATCAGGCCGTGAAAGGCTCCTGATACAGTTTTTCTAACGCCTAGATGATGCTTTCAGGTGGAAATACCTTGTATTAGCGTTTCCCTCTTTAATATGGGTGTCACGCGCCCGCATAGCCCAAAAGCTATCCTTAACACGAAGGGCCCTGTTCGGCTCTCTTTGAGTGGCACCAATCCTGGAGATGTTTCCATTAGATGGGGGTTGCCTGATTAAGTTGTGAAACTTCTTTTCAAGGACATCACAATGCCTATCAGGTTAGTGGAATTTCTTGTTGCTCCAAGATCTCATACCGGAAGCAACCTGTTGGAGATTGAGGCCAACATCTTCATGGGAACTATTCCAACTTGATCAGACCACCTCTTTGCATTCCTAGTATTTTTTCTAGAAGCTCTCAAATCTGAAGGGTCTGCTGAGTTGTCGATTTCATTCACCTTGCAAATATTCAATGAGAATTGGGCAGTGATCCGAACAGTTAAGGGCCATGTGGCCAACATGAAACATGTTGAACAGATTGATCCAATCAGTAGAACCCAGAAATCTATCAAGATGCTCAGCGATGCGAGTACCTTCAGTATTGTCGCGGAACTAAGTAAAAGGATTACATGCGAACCCCAGATCAACCAGGTTCTCCTTAGTGACCGTGTCTTTGAAGTTGTACATTGAGGATGAGTGTCGAATACTTCCGCCTCTCTTTTCCTTATGGAACATGATCTCATTGAAATCACCTCCAAAAAAGAATAGGGCTAGGTAAATCATGTCACAGCTTACATAGAAGGTCCCATGACTTCCCCTTATCAGAATGGGATGGCCAGCCATAGAATCCCACAAAGGTCCAGGGTGGGTGCAAGTCAGTTTGAATAGTCGCAGCCACATGGTGCATGGAGAAAGACAAAATTTTAACATCAAAATTATCCTTCCAAAGGAGACAGAGGCCCCCAGAATGGCCTTGTCTGGGCACCGGAAATCATCCTTGTAAGCCACACTTCATATCAATACCATTGGTGTCCTTCTTTTCCAGTATGGTTTCAGACAGGAAAACCATATCGGGGCAACTTTGAGCACAATTTCGCTGAAGCATGCGAACCTTTCATGGGTTGCCAAGCCCACGACAGTTCCATCATAACACAATCATTGCTCTAGGCGTGGCTGGGTCTCACCCGCCACCGCCTTCGGTTCCTCCAGACTCATTTCGCCACTTGACATTTTCCATCTTTTGTTGGGATTCCTCCCCGATTGGCATGTTTCAGTTTGTCATTTCCTGACCCCGGGGTTAGGTTCTTCCGCATGACCATCACTTCCTCCACGTTTCACCCTTTTCCATGTGCGACGGGTGATTGGGCCCAGCATTGGAGTTCCCATCATTCCATGGGCCTCCATTAGTGTTTTATCAATTACAGATGATTGTGGATTCAGATCCAGATCTATGGGATCGAAGAGCATCGACAATGGCGTTGAGAATTTCCTTGGTGGTTCTTTTTTCCTCATCGCCAACCTTGTGGATGGTTGATTATTGTCCTTCAGGTGGTTAGGATGAAATCCATATTCTCGATGAGTGGGATAGTCAGCGTTAGAGAAATCTGGAGGTCCTACCATAATGTCTTGTCCATGTTTAGGTTCCACCTGACTGGTATGTGTCAACGTGAGACGGTCACGGTCCTTTTGTTTTTCCGTCCCAGGGATGAAAGCATATTTATTCATTTTTTCACGGAACCAAGGGCCATATTGGAGGGTGATGTCACCTGATCCACTCTTAGTTTTTTTGGTACACGTTCTTTCCTGGTGGACAAGACGACCACAAAAAAAAGCAGAAGAGTGGCAGTTTCTCAAATTCAAATGATATCCAGGTGTTGGCATCTTCAATTTTCAGGAACATTCCCCTCATTAGGGGCTCTAAAACCTCAATTTCTGCCCTGATCTGAACCTCAAGTCCCCATTTTATTCGGTCTGATCCATCCCATTCAAGAAAGTGGCCTATACTATCCCCAATTTCCCTCATTATGTGTTCCATTCTAGCATGGAAGGGGATTCCTTTAACTCATATCCAGAAGGGGGAGCGGGTTAAATTCACTCGCTGGATATCATCTCCCCCTTTGAATTCTTCCATGAGGAGGAGTTAAGGACCACGGTCTTCCATGCATGATTTTGTCCATATCTCTCTCGTTAAAAAACTAGAAGATGATGCGATTAGTCCCCACCTTCCGAATAGCCACTCCTGCATCAAGTTTCCAGATGGACTGAAGAGTTTTTTTGAGAGCCCCCTGATTAATTGAAATGTTTTCAACGAACTTTCCTATTACGAGTAGAGTCATGCATTTTTTCAAGAGTGGGTCTTCATTTCTCCATGCCTCGATCGCCGCTTTCTCTTTGTCTGTTAGGGACAACCTCTTCCATTGATGAACTAAGTCGGCTTCCATAGCGTAGGTCTAAGGATGAGTGCACTATCCTCATAAATGGCCGGCACCCTTGCGGATCCCAAACCACCCTCACTTCAAGGACCTGGTCCAACAAAAGGGTCTTTGGACCTGAAACCTTATCTCGGCCCCTTACGCGGTCCACCCACCTGAGACAGCCTCCCTAGCCTTTGCAAACAATACTACCATAAAACTGGTCATGCTGAGGACCTGCGTCGCGCACCCCTCAGTCTTCGTGGAGCAACTCTCCATGGCAGGCCTTCGCGGCTTCACCATGCCTCAGGCCTTCGCGAGCAAACAACGCCTCGGAGCATCGCGGTAAGAACTTCGTGAACCATCCACCGTGAAATCTCACAACTCCTCCGACCTTCGAAATAGGTGTTTCGTGAATTGGCCTCTTCACAAACCAGAAACTTCACGCACCCAGCACCTCAGTCCTTCGTGGCAGGTGCTTCGCGAAGCAATCATAGCGCGAACACACAAACGCTGCGACCCTTCGTGGCCGGTGCTTTGCGAATCAAAATCTTCACGAATCGAACTCTTCGAGGAAGGTGCTTCATGAATCCACCTCTTCATGAGCACTCAAATTCGGGGAACCAAAGTGGAGGGTGCTTCGCGGATCAAACCCCGGATTGGCGTAAACTTCGCACCAGTGTGGAAATTGAAACCCACCCCAAATCTGTCCCTTGTCTTTGTGATGCAGGAACGAAGGCCAAAAGGGAAAGGGAAGCCACAAACAGAGAGTGCATGGGTTAAAGGCTGAGAGATAAGCATAATAGGGTTATGAGTTCTACGACTTCCAATTCCAAATCATGGGTGGTATAATTTAACTCATGAGGTTTTAGTTGTCTTGAAGCATAAGCAATTACCTGATCATTCTGCATCAAAACACAACCAAGTCCCTTAAAAGAAGCATCATTGTAGATAACGAAATCACCATTTTGGGAAAGCAAGGCCAAAACTAGAGCATTCACCAATCTCTTCTTCAGTTCCTAAAAACAAACATCACATTCTTCTATCCAAACAAATTTAACCCCTTTCTGTGTTAACTTAGTTATTGGGCTAGATAACCGTGAAAAGTTCTTAACAAACCGTCAGTAATAACCCGCTAATCCAAGAAAACTATGAATCTCTGTAACATTTGTGGGTATTTTCCATTCATCAAACACTTTTGTTTTGGCAGGATCAATTGTTATTCCATACTTAATTACAATGTGCCCAAGAAAAGAAATATGTTGCAACCAAAAATCACACTTTCTGAATTTTCCATACAGTTTATTTTCTTTTAAGGTTTGTAATACAAACCTTAGATGATTTTCATGCTCCTCTTTATTTTTAGAAAAAACCATAATTTCATCAATAAATACAACCAAAAACTTATCCAAGAACTCATGAAATACTCTATTCATAAGATTCATGAATACAGCAGGTGCATTAGTTAATCCAAACGGCATAACAACAAATTCATAATGCCCGTATCTAGTATGAAAGGCTGTTTTTTGGATGTCATCCTCCTTCACCTTCAGCTGATGGTATCCGGATCTCAAGTAAATCTTGGAAAAGTACAGATCCCCCTGGAGTTGATCAAAAAAGTCATCGATATGAGGCAATGGATACTTTTTTTTGACAGTGGTGTTATTAAAATATCTATAATCAATGCAAAGTCTCATAGAACCATCTTTCTTTTTAACAAACAAAATAGGGGCTCCCCATGGTGAAGTTCTAGGATGAATGAAGCCTTTGTCATGAAAATCCTACAAATGATTTTTTAATTCAAGAATTTCTATTGGAGCCATACGATAAGGGGGTTTTGAAATTGTCTTAGCATCAGGAACTAAGTCAATTGTGAATTCATCTTCTCGATCAGGTATGACATCGGGTAACTCATCAGAAAAAACATCAAGGTATTCATTTACCACTGGCACATCATTAATTTGAATAGTTACCTTTTTTCAACAATATGAGCAAGATAACTTTCATTTCCATCTTTCAATAGTTTCTCAGCTTCCTGATATGTTATCAATTGTATGGGTTCATTCTTGTATACAAACTGAAACTTTTTCTGAAAAACAACTTCTTTATCTCTACAGTCAATCTTAGAATGATAATCAGAAAGCTAGTCCATTCCTAGAATAACATCAAACTCGGATAAGGTTAAAACAGCAAGGTTTTTAGGTGAAGTCTTTCCACAGATCACAATAGAAATATTCTTATAATTCCTCTTTGCTATAACATTTTCCCCTAGTGTTTTAACAACAAGTTCGGGTCTCATTTTTTGAGGTGATATTTCCAATTTTCCAGAAACTTTATCAGAGATGAAGGAATGTGTAGACCCCATATCAAAAAAAACTTTATAAAAATCTGAGTGAACAAACAAAGTACCTGATACGACTTCATTGGATGGCCCGAAATCTACTGACGTAGTCGCAAAGGATATCACTACACCTTTCTACTTTTAGTCTGGCTTCTTTGCATCATTCGGATCTCTCTTTGGGCAGGAATTTTCATAATGACCCATTTCACCACATTTAAAACACTTTACAGTCTTCTTATCATGATTATTCTTAGGATCATTTTCATTGCAATCCCAGGATATATGTCCAAACTTACCACATTTAAAAAACTTCCCAGTTTTGCTAAGACATTCCCCGAGGTGTTTCTTTCCACACTTTTCACAAACTGGAAATTGGATTTTCTTACCATCAGATTTCTTTGGTTGATTATTACCCATTTCTTTCCAACTATACCTCTTCTTATCTTTGTTTTCAAAATTCATGTGATCATCAGCAAACTCCATCTCTACCCTCTCAGCACATCACACAAGTTTCTCATAATTTTTGAATTCACGGGAGGCCAACTCCCTTCGATACCTTGGATTCAGTCCTGAGTAAAAGTGGTTGATTTTTCTATCAAGATCTAGAATAAGATTTGGAGCATACCTCGACAGTCGAGTGAAGTTCCCTTCATACACAGCCACTGAATCTTCCTTATTCTGTTTCAATTCAAGGAATTGCTTCTCCATCCTAAGTCGCACCACCTTAGGAAAATATTTTTCAAGGAAAATACTTTTAAATTAATCCCACTCTAAGGAATAAAAATCCTCTCTACCCATGATATTCCTTACCATTGACCACCACTGATCAGATTATCCTTCAAAACGATAAATGGAAAGACTTACCTTTTGATTGTCTAAACATCCCATAACATCGAATATCTTTTCAAGGGATTTGATCCATCCTTCAGCTGCTACTGGGTCAGAAGATCCATTGAATGCAGGAGGATGTTGTCTCATAAAATGTTCCACTACTGTCATGTTCTATTGTGATAACTCTATTGGTTCTCTTGCATGGATGCCACCACCATTTATTGCCTTCATTAGCTGATCCATTACTGTCACAAACTGCTCTATTCCAATCCCTACCATTCTGGGATATAGTTTCGGAAGGATGTCATTATTTCGGTGCCTTTCCTCTTCAGAATCCTTTTTCATTCTGCGGACAACCATTCTGATCAAACATGTCTTAGATGAAGCAACATGGTAATCTTTAAATGCTATAACATTTTAAATTAAACATAGAGTGAAAATATTTTATGGTATTCTATTAACATCACCCTAACCCCTGAAGTTATCTAAACCTCTCTTTGATACCAACTATAAGGACCTGACCTTATTACATACATAATATTGAATTTAGTAAAGAAAACACTACTTTTTAAATTTATAATTTTTCATGTTTATAGATTTATATAATTAGGACAATACATTCATAACATTACACACTATTACGGAGTGGATACCATAAAAATAGTTTTCAAAATATAAAACATTAAAATTTAAAACAAGACTCCTTGAAAATTATTCAACATTTAACATGGATAACATGGATTCCTTCTTTGTATTACACATCCATTAACCAGTAAAAATCATTAAAAAACTTGGGATGAGCACAAAAGATCAGTAAGGGATGAAAAATAAGGAAAGAGCACATTAGTCCATGAATACTCGTAACGTATGAAAACATTTTAAAAAGACATTATTGTCACCCATATATACTTACTTTGTGTAACATGAGGTTTACACAAGATCCAAACAAAAACAGAGAACATAAATATAATCATAAAGTTATCTTGGGGCATTACATACATAATCTTGTAACCATTCTTGGCTACCTTATAATTTTTAACCCTCACGGCTACCTTACTTTGTGTAACCATCGCAGTTACACTTGGAGTAACCATACGGCCAACCTCCAACTTACTCATACCCAATGAATTAGAGGGATATATAGGTCCCACCCTTCATCATAAATAATTCCCAAGAACCAAAACATAATCATATAACATGAATAATTCCATAAAAACATTACTTTGGAATTTCGTAAAACCGAATTTAAAAAGAGGATTTTTAATGAAAAGCCCCTTATAAATATCATACAATTGAAGAGAGACTTAATATAGTGGATGTATTATGTATATATACTGTAAATAAACATAATAAAAAATAATATAAACAGAACTCATCACACAAACAATATAAATATCACATAAATAATGAAGTAGAAGTTTAACCCAAAGAATGGAAATCGGGTTTAGAATTCCCTTACCTCGGGTTTGTCTTACTTTAAACTTGTTTAAACCTCCTGTATAATGGTTAAAAGAGTATTATTAATATCTTACAGAAAAAATTTAATGTTTATAACATCTTATATTATCATTTCATAACCTCATTTCACCCCTTAATTGTTAGTATTTTGTTCCTTGCACTGTTTTGGGTGAGTTCCTTACATGATTTCCATGATTGGTTCATGATGGATGTTCATGTAGATTGAAAGTGAAACTCCATAATTATAATGAAATGGTATTTAGATATTTACATCCCCATAAATTATACCATTTATCATTTTAATGTTTTATATGAGGATGATTCATAAGTTTAAACATTAATGATGTTTGTTTAGATTATTTTAGTGGTTCTTCGATAACAACAACCTCATTTTGTCTTATAATTTAGAACCATGAGTAAAAAAGAATTACAGAACCATGTATGGGTCATAATACATATATTATAACCTGGTTCAACCATAAAAATGGTTTTATGACAAGACTTGAAGGAATTAATGCAAATTAAAATCACATAGTCCATGATGTTGGTAATTCGACACATCACAGACAATATTTTTAATTCCTTACATAAGTGGGGGAGGATAAAAATAATGATGATGAATTTTACATGAACATGAGAACATATAGAATATACAAGATTTTTGAGCTTTCATTCCTCTTATTTAAGAGTAGGTGAGGAAAGAAGAAGAAAATAAAGGAATCTTAAAATAAAAGAAAACTTGATAAATTTCTCAAGAAAATTCAGCAGCCTAACGGCGTCTCTTAAAATTTCATAAAAATAGTTTGATGAGAGGAAGGTGATATCTCATCATTAATACATAATATGGATAGTAAGGGGGGATATTTAATGAAATATACCATCATAATACAATGGTAATGGAAGAGAATAACATAAAATGAAAGAAAAGAATGAAAATAAAAGAGGATGTTTACCTCTTGATCTCTTCTCCTTGAGATCCTCCTTAAGGGCTTTGGTTTTGGTCTTTTTGTGAGACCAGAAGCTCTAGAAAGTGGGGAAGAATATTGGGGAGTGAATTTGGCAGAAATTATACAATTCTCAATTCTTGGGAGGTGTGGGCGGAAGAGGGGAGTGAGGGTGGTATTTATAGTTGAGGGGAGGGGGTATTTTTAATTATTTTAATCATTATTATAATATTTTTATAAAGACTATGAATAATCTTAATTCATGTGACCCCAAATAGTAATAATGGAATGTGATTTCGAACCAAGTGGGATTACATCATCCTTGCATCACCTATGATGCAGTAATCAATTATTTAGCATTTATAGTATTTTATCGTATTTTACTAATCATCAAAAATTCTTGAATTTCAGAAAAATCCCAAAAATTTACCCTAACCATTTTTCAACGTGTAGAATTAAAAAATGAAGTCCATTTTTGAAAAATAATTTTTTAAATATTATTAATTTAACTTTTAAATAAAATCATACTTAATTCAAAAAATAACACTTTTAATTCTACAACTACTTCTTTATTATAATGAAAAATTAACCAAGATGTTATTATCTTCTAGCCTTAAGAAAATAAAATAATAATAAAATTTTCTATTCATTAGGGTCATATTACTATTCATATTACTATTCATAAGGGTATGTTACTATTCACAAAAAAACAAGTTGGTTTCATCAGACCCCAAATAACTTACTGAACACAATTGTAGATGACTGTTTCTTGAAATTCAAAACATTGTGATAGTGAAGTTATTTTTAAAGGCTAGTTATAAATATCTACTTTAAACAAATTTCCATGAATTTCTATTTATTTTTAGAAAAACTTGGGGTGTTACAAAAACATTAAACGGTGATATTTATAGTCAATGAGTAATGCATATATCAGAACAATTATGGGTATTTAGAAAAAATTTAACTTATATAATTACATGATTTCCATATAATCACACTATTAGAATTATGGACTCATTTTACTATAAAATCCAACATTATCATTGATGCAACATTAGAACTGTGAAACAAACTTCTTCATGATGTTGAACATGATCATAATTTATTAATAAAATAATGATAAATTAACACAAAATAATAAAAATAAATGAATTATAAAATAATAATATTCTGAATCATGTATTTAATATATTTAATTTCATTATTTAGGATTTCAAACGGATATACTAAGAAGATTATGGACTCAAGATAAGGTGTTCCTTTCAATCAAAACCATTCTTTTTTGGATTATATTATATCTCAATATCTATATTTATCTACCTCTCATTATCACTACCATTGAGTTATCCCAAATCCACACTCTTGGATTTGATGATAATAACATATTTTTATATACTAACATTGATAACAATGGAGGAAAAATAATCTAAACATGCATATATTTTATAATATTTCTATAATTTAAGTATTATATCTCACAATATACTATCACATCCCACAAACCAAATGGTTTAGTTTATGTAGAGATTATCTACATAAAATTATTATTTCACATTATTTCATCATCATCTCTCACAACATCTCTACATAAGACCTTATTCTACATATAATCATGTATCTAATTTCTTGGGGAAATGGGAAACATAATATTGGTGAGCTCAAATGCTCAATAAGGGAAAATATATCAATGAGTCGTAAATGATTTGAGAATAATAATATGAGAGAACATGATCATGGGAGAAATATCATATTAAAATATCATGAAGCAATAATATTTATCCATAGGTCAGGATAGAAGAACAATTAATCTCAAATGAATTAACATATAACATAGAATAAGTGTTGGAAAACATGTGATAATAAACATAAGGCGTGGACTATAATATAGGTATAAAAAAACTTCATTTCATGGAAATATTTCATAACAAGGAACTATGGGAAAAACCAAAGCACAAGAAAACATATGGTGACCTAGGCTTTTAATATATAAATATTACATCTTCATTGATGGATATTCAATACATTTCACAAATACACTATAGATGGTAATAATGCTCTAGTGTATATAGAGTCTAGATATATAATTTTCTTATTTCATGAAAGATCTTAAACATCTACCATAAAGATCTTCCAACATATTACTCTTCATAAACATACCCTTTATAAACCTATCTTCATAACCTGGGGAATGGAGATATATGAAATGGTTATATTAGAAGATCAACAATGGTATAAATGATATACGTAAATCAATAATCATAAAAAGAATTTGATAATCATGATGGTATGTAATCATGGCTATAAATTACAAATTTTATACCCAATCTATCATAGAGTATAAAAAAGAGCCATGGAAAAAAATGTTATCATTTAAAAATAAATGAATTATAATAGTGATAAATCATTATAAACCAATCATTAAACATAAGTTAATTTCATAAAAGTGTGGCACCATTATAAGTAAACAAACCATTTCATATTTCATGGTTTACTACTGAGACCATAAAATCATAAAAGATCAGGAATGAACACCTATTTTCTATGTCACAATGGATCAATAATCGTCACATTGTTTCCATAGTGGATCAAGCACATCGATATGCTTCCCGTAATGGATCAAACACATTGAATTGTTTATATAGTTATATCATGAGATAAAAATCATTTCCCAATGCATTGGATGGTTATATAATTATTGGACTAACCATTACATTATAAAAAAATACATACATGTTCCATAAGTCCATAAAATAGTCATCAGATCATCATATAATAACCCATGTAAAGAAAACGGGTTTCAAAAACATTTCATAATTTAATTGTAGTATAACTACAGAAAAATAAATGGGATTTTTAAACAAATCATAATCATTATAATAAACCATAAAAAGGAATAATAAGGATTGTATCATTGGATTTTATCCCCAGTAAAACATAATTAAAATCAAAGGATGTTATCATAGATGAAAAATCATTTAAGAGAATCACTGGAACATTTCATAAGGAAAATACCCTTTTTACTTTAAAATAAATTATATAAAATCTAATAATTATATAAATATTAAGGAAAACATTTTCCTTGATAACAACCCTGAAGGATTGTAAATGAAACCTGAAATCATCGAGTGGTCATGAATAATGGAAATGTTTTTCATCCTATAAAAGTTAAAAGAAAAAAAATCATTCCTTTCCTTTATAAAAAGTCAAAAAGTACATCATTCGGAAAAAAAAAGAAGTTACCCCTTAATAAATTTTTTATAAATTAAATTATGGGTAAAAAATACTCTAAAACATTGTATTATAAAATTAAAATCATTCTCAATAATATTTTTATAAAACATTTATATGGAAGAAAATGATTTCTGATCAAAGTGAGAAACAAAGTAGGTTTTCCATAAAAAATTTAATTCGATATCTAGAGTACATAAAGTGAATTTAATGAATATAAATCATGTATTATTTATAAATAAATATAGGATAATAAAAAATAAAGGGATTATTCAGATAAGTATTATATAATTTCTATAATTAAAATTCAATCATAAACAATTTTGAATAAAAATAAGATTGAAACATAAATTTGTTACCTCAAGTCTCTTCAGTCGTCATGCATGTTCAGAAATATTGTATAATAAATATATATTTAATATAAATTTATTCAAAAATTATACTCATATATATCATACCTTTAATGATTTACTTATCACATCTTATCACCCGTTTATTAATAATTTGTTATTAAAATAACTATTCTGGGTGATAACTACTTAATTTTTCATGCGTGTTTCCTTTCAGTGGCCTCGATCCTTGTTCTTTGATCATGGTTCCATAAAATACATAATTTTAACAATGATATATATAGTATATATATTTATTATATAAATATTTATATTCATCCATAAAATTTATAAATAAAAAAATTAATGACACCATTGATGGAGATGGTAGGTCATACGTATGCATGAACATTATTTTAATTTTTTGATAGAAGGAATGGAATAATGGAAAGTAATAATTCAACCATATATAATCATTATTATATCATATATATAATATAAATTCATTAAATATATCTTTATTACCATCTATTTAAAGTGGTGATGAAAAAAGAATCACATCACATCATGGAGGTGGTGGTCCACACATACTCATGAGCAATGTTATCGTTTTTCAATGGTTCATATGGTAAGAAGTTAGATAATATATTATAATTATATAATAATAATTATGTCATGAATATGATATATGATCATTTAAACCATTATAATACTCATCTATAAAATATGGTGATGGAAAATGAATTGTATCGCTACGTGGAGACGGTAAGTCATAGGTATGCATGGGTGATACTTTACCTTCCCATTTGATGGTAAAGAGGGTGGATAATTTTAGTTTCATAATCATGATATAAATTCAGTATATTTATCATAATATATTTATTATTATATGATAAATACCACATCTTTAGTTGACATAAAATAATAATTAAAAATAAAGTGTTCGGTTAATGCGATTACCACTTACTTGAATGAACTCCATTAGATCTACTATTAAGGGTCCTAGAGTTTGAATTTTTGGAATAAATAAACCTCTATAATTTGGATAAGGATTATGAGAAAATAATTCTTCTTCTTTTTCAAGATATAAGGATCAACATGGAGTAAATAAAAGAAAGGATAGGTGTCCCCATATAAGTGTGGGGTGGGGAACTCTTTGAATTTCATGAAATATTAAGATATAAAAAATTAATTCTCTAGAAAAATGATACCAAATGGACATTTAATGTAATATAAGGTATTATTTGGTTTGAATACAAAAACCAATGAAAATTTTATAGGTCTATGTGGTGTTTTAAACCTTTTCTTTTGGTTTAACCTCTTAGTTAACCTTAAGCATAGTAAAGTATTTTCTACACAAAGAGGGTAATTATTTTAATTATAAGGATAAAATTAGAACCTAAAAGCTAATTTGACGAAATTTTAGACCATATATTTTCCACAGTTTCTCCTTTCAAGAATTTTATAATTTTGAAAAAATTTAATAGAAAATTATTTTCATAAAATATCCTTAATGTCATTTTTACACTATTTATTTCATATAACATTAAAGATAGTAAGAAAAAAAATGGAAATAAAATATAATAATTTAACACAAAAATAATATTTTATATACATCTATAAAGTTCATTTATAACTATAAATCACTTGAATTATATCACTTTTAATATTCTAAAAATTATTTATTTTTATTTTTTATTAATTGAAGAAATATTGTGTTGGCGTTGCGTAATAATTTAAGATAATTATATAATAATTAAAAAAATTAATACTTTCCATCGTGATAATAATTTCATTATACTCAAAATAAAAATTTATATTTATAAAAAACAATATTTTTCCTAATATGAACACATAATAAATATATAAAAGTAAGAGAGTGATAATTTTTATGTTTCATTGAAGAAAATATTATACAGATCATGTTCGTGGAAAAGTTTCCCTTAAACGGTTATATTTTGATCCTAATGTGATAAGGATCAATTTACAATCATCTTATAATAATTGAGATGGAAAATTATGACCTAGACACTTATTTTTAACCTTTCTTAACTAGATTTACCATTTACTGAGGTGGAAAATTTTACCATGGATACCATTCATAATGCCTAAAAATAAAATGGAAATTATTTACCAAATTTGGAACTCTAGACTCCAAATATGGAATAAATTTTAAATTTTCATTTTTTATAAGTACAATGAATACATTTTAAAATAATAGTTAAAACTTGATGAAAATAAATTTTTTTATAAATATACATTTTTAATCATAAACCTAAATTTATTCTTCTCCCATTAATAGAAAAAATTAGATGAATGTTAAAAAATTGTATTCAATATATTATATAAATTTAATTAAAATAATACTCCAATAGTGATTAATTTAATTTATTTTGATAGAAATTCAATGTGCGCATAAAAATATTATTTCAGAAAAACATCTCAATTATTATAATGAATTTTATTTTTATTGATAATTAATTGATTACCAATGAATCCATTATATAAATATTTCAAAGATATATTCTTTATTATTATTTTTAGTCATATTCTCAACCTATAATATAATGTATAGTTTATAAATTTCACATTAAATAATAATATTTTATAGTATATCACGGCTTGTTTAATCTTGGTATTGTTTGTATCACAAGATATCAAAGGGGTTAACTTTTTTAATAGAAAACAATATCATAAAATCTTAGGGTGTTACATTATACCCCTCTTATAATGAATTTTCCCTCAAAATTTTGACAATCCAATACAAAAAATGCATATATCTCTATTTCATAACTTCATCAGGTTATCATGTGGCTTCTTCGAGTTTGTGATTCCTCCATAGAACATTAACAAGGTGAGTAGTCTTGTTCTATATCACATTATATTTACAATGAAATATTTATACTAGTAGTTATTCATGTTTGATGTCATTCTCTAATGGTAATATTTATTTTTTAAGTACATTTGATGGACCGGATATGTATTTCATCATGAGTGATTCATGGAACACATATGGAACTAGAGAGGGGTTTGGGGGAATCATGAATGAATAAGTTACTATCCCTATTTTATAAAGAATATATAAGTATCGATCATACCTAGGACCCCAATATCCTTTCTTTATGAATATTATAACATTATTATATGATGAAATACATAGAAATTCCTTTTCACCAACTTCAAAATCCTTATCTCTTCGTTGATTTTCATCATAAATTTTCAATTGACTTTTAGGTACACTTTTATGATACTGAATAGATCTGACATTATCTACCATTTTCATTGATATCTTGGGTGATAATAGCTATATTTATTCAAATTTATCCCATCCTTTAGGAGTTCTACACTTACTACTATAGAGGGTATCAAAATAAAGAATTTAAATTCTTGAGTGAAAGAAATTATTGTATGAAAACTTAACTAGATGATGTTTCTATCTAACCACCATTTAATTACATAGAAAAAGATCTCAATATATCCTCCATTGTTTTAATGGTACTCTCATGTTTAATTAATATCTGAGGATAATGAGTTTTTTTGAAACTTACCTATGCATCTAGAGCCTACTAAAGACTTTATTAGAACATTGAGATAATCCTAGAATCTCTATCAGATATAATAGAATGTGGTACTCCATGAAATCTCACCACTTCCTTAATTTTTATCTGGGAAATATAATCATGAGAGAAATACACTTTTATGTAAATGAAGTGTGCTTGCTTTATAAGGTGATCGACTACAACCCAAATGCAATTATGCCCTTTATAATTTTTGGGGAGTCCAATGAAGAAATACATAGTTACGTTTTCCCATTTCCATTCAAGTATGGGAAATATTTGTAATATCCCATTAGAAATATTACTTTAATCCTTAAATTTTTGACGTACCCAACATCAATAAAAAAATTCATAAATTTCCCTTTTCATGTTTTTTCACTAGAAATACTATTTAAAATATTTATGCATCTTGTTACTTCTAGAATAAATCGAGAATGAAAAAATATGAGAATCATCCAATAGCTCCATCATCAAATCTGATATATATAGAATAGATACACATCTTCTAAACCATATCATTCAATTACAATCAAGGTTAAACTCAGGAACATTTCTCAAAATATTTTGCAACTCTTTATCTTCTTTTTATGCCTCTTTAATCTCCAGATAGATCGATGTTTTAACATTAATTTGATAAAGCTAGGATCATTCTTATTTACTCATGATTTAATGTTATATCTTCTAGAAATACATATGTATTGGATCTATTTTAATCCCCATCATGGAAAAACTAGCATGGTCTTCCCTACTCAGAGAATCAACCACCTTATTCGCATTCCCTGGATGGTAATTTATTGATAAGTCGTAATATGTAATTAACTCCAACCATATTCTCTGATATATATTCAACTATTTTTTTGTAAATATATAATTTAAACTTTTATAATACATATAAATATCACACCTTTCTCTATAAATATAATTCCTTCATATCATTGATGAAAAAATTAACATAGTTGACTCCAAGTCATTAGTTGGGTTATTTTTCTTAGGGACCTTAAATTGTCCTGAGACATAAGATATAAGCATATAATTTTGTATGAGGATTCGTCATAGTCTCTTTTTTAATGAATTACTATATATTACAAACCCTTCACCACCGTAGGGTAATTTAAGAATTGGAACACTGACCAACCTTATCTTTTGTTCCTTGAAATCCTCTTCAAATTCATTCGTACAAATAAACTTGACCCCCTTCTGAGTCAACTTTGTTAGGGGATTAAAAAGTCATGAGAAATATCTCAAAAAGAATCAATAAGATAAATCCATACCAGGAAAAATATTGATCTCAATCACAGTTTTTGGTCTGGTCCAATGTTCAATAAACTTCATCTTTAATAGATCCACTAATATGCCCTCCCTTGAGATTATAGAACCCAAAAAATAAACTTTTTGTTGCAAAAAATCACAATGTAAATTTTTCATGAAGCTTCTCTATCCATACGGTTTTCCTGAAAATCCTCAAATGATATTTATACCCTTCCATGATCATTAATTATATATCAATATCAAATATAATGAATACCATAAACAAATCAATATAATCTCTGAAGATTCTATTCATTAAATCTATGGATATAGGGGGAATTAGTAAGACCAAATGGAATCACTAAAAATTTATAGTGTCCATACATCATAAGGAGGGATATATTGTGTATGTATTCACAATTATCCCTCAACTAATATTACCTAGATTTAATATCAATCATGTTAAATTATTTATCTCCTTATAGTTGATCTAACATATCATTAATATGAGATATATGATACTTATTATTGATCGTGAACCTGTTCAATTCCCAATAATCAATGCAATGTAACATTTATCCATATTTATTATTAATAAAAACAATAGTTGAACCCCATTGTGATGTAATTATAATGTTGAATTCATTATCAAGATTCTCATAGAGTTTATTATTAAACTTCTCCAACTTATTCATGGCCATTATCTATGGAGTCTATGAAATAGGTGTAGCACTATGTATGAGTTATATTAAAAAAACATATTCATGATTTGGAGTAAGATTAGGAAATGATTCTGGAAAGACATCAAAAAAATAATTAACTATAAGAAAATATTTGATTTTGATTCCTTCCCAAAACATCTAAGATAAATAGACTTCATGGATAGGAAGGGATTCCCGAAAGATAGAATTAATTTCAATTATACAATTTTATTCATACTCAAACTGATAAATGATCATTGGTTCATTTTAAATATGAAATGTTTCATACCTTCAAATAAAATTAATGTGGGATACATATAATGAAATCCAATCCATTCCTAGAATCACATAAAAAATCAACTAAAGTTAGAATCACAAGATTTTCAAGTATCGCATTCTCAAAAAAATCAATCAGGGAGGAACTATAGACATTAGATGAAATCATCATGCCATTATTAGTTTTCAATAATAACTCAATATCTAATCATTGAGTTTATAATTTGATACCGTTTGAAAATTCTTAAGATATGAGACAGGTGGAAGATCCATAATCAAATAATACATTTCCTATTCTAGAGTGGATGACAAGTGTACCATTCACCACATCATTATTATAACCAACATTAGAAGTCATGATCACATGATATTTCTAATTGTATTTAATATTAAGATTTTTTTAACATTTATCATCATTATAAACATTTATATTCATTCACTTTTTAGAATAATGACCATTACCCTTGCATTTGAAGCATTGAATAATGGGTGGTGCCTTAAAGGTGTATTCTTTTCATCTAGTTCATTAGCCTGTATATTCATTACCTTTAGACATTCACATGATTTATGAACTCACTTTCCTAATTTAAATCACCTCCAAGTTATATTAAATAAATTATCTTAATGTTTCTTCCAAAACTTCTAGCATGTTTATAAAATAAATTTCATTCCAACGCATGATTTATCTGGGTTTTCATGAGACATAATATTCATTTTCTTATCAAAACCATTAGAATTGATGGAATCTAAAATTTCTATTTATACCTTTTTTGGACATTGAATGATTTCTCTATATCTACTAAATTATCTTATAGCTAACACCTTTCAAAAACATGGTTTAAATCCACCAAATAATTTATTGATATTTCATTCAGGGAAAATGATTAAACTATAGGTATACCTTGAAAGTATTTTAACATTTTCCTTGTAAGGACCAATAAATTCATCCACCTTTTTATTAATCTCAATGAATTAATTCTATATATTTTTATGTAGAATATTATAGATTTACTTACTAAAAATATTCTCTTAAACTCATCCAATTCCATAGAGTCAATTTTACCCTGTAGTTTCATATTTTTAATAAGGTTCTACCATTGATCTTATTTTCTTTCTAAATAATAAACATATTGGAAAACTATTTCATTCTCTAAGGAATAGAGAAAAAAATATTTTCACAATGTTGAAGATCCACTAGTCAACCACTACTAGATCAGGATATCCACTAAAATTATATGGATTTTGCTTCATGAAAGACTCAACAGTACATTGTTGCCTCATTTAATCATTTGGAAGATCAGTATTACTCATGTATTGATAATGGTGTGTGTGTGTGTGTAATAATAAGAGTCTTTTTTCTAACTCCCATAGAATTTTGTTTCTCATTTGTACAATCATTTCATTGTCCTTTATTATTAACATGATGTCTTATTTTTTCCATCCATTGAGTAAAACCAAAAATAAAATTTTAATAATCAAACAATAATAATCATAGTGAACTATCATATAATCATTAAATATTATTCATAGGATTACTAAATCATGAAACCTTATTCACAATATATGGAACCTTAGGTTTAACCTATGTTATCCATGGTCATTACTAAAATTTTTGGATATTATCCTACACATATAATTATCTCATATGTTTTCACCACTGTTTTATAAACCTAATATCCAAAAAAATAACTAAAACTCCCTCTAATACCAAAAATAATAACCCAATATTCTAATACATAAATATTATATATTTATATATTAATATTCAATATATTTCATAAATATGTGTCTGAAGACTATAAAGGTTTAGTTTATTTAGAGACTAGATACAAAATATTCTTATTTCAAAAAATATATTCAAAAACTCCAATTAATATTGTCACACGTAGTAATCTTAATATAGATACCCTACATAAACATTTATTTATAACATAAGGAATGGAAATATATGAAATTGTGATATCAGATTCTCTATAAGGGAAACATGGGAGATATAAATCGATGATCACATGAAAGAATAAGATAAGCGTAAGGGTATATGATCATGAAAATATTACAAAAAGTTAATACCCATTATATCATGGATTGTAAACATGAATTATGGCATAAAAATTTATCATTTTTAAAATTCACGAATTATAAGAGGGAGAATTCATTCTAAATCCATCATTAACCATTAGTTCAGGTCATAAAAGTGTGGAACCATCATAAGTACAGAAACCATTTAATATGTCAAGGATAACTACCAAGAGCATTAAATCACAATGGATCAGACATCAAAACATGTCTCTAATATCATAGTGGATCAGGAATCATCAGATTTTTCCAATAGTGGATCAATCCCATCAACTTGTTTCCTATAGTGGATCAAGAACATTGACTTGTTTCCCATAGTTATCTCATGACATATAAAACATTAGCTAATGAAATATAGTGCCATATAATTCTAGTCCCACCCATTACTTAATAAAAAATGTACATATTTTTTCCATAATATCATAAAACATTCATCATTTCATTATATCCTGACCATGTAAAGAAAATGAGTTTCATAAACATTTCTTAATTTCATCATGAAATAACCCCTCAAAAATAAATAGGCTACTTAAATACCTAATAATTAAAATCATAAACCATTTAAAGAGGGAATAAGAAAGATATTAATAGATTATGTCCCTAGTAAAACATAATTAACATCAAATTATTTTATCATAAATGAATATTTATATAAAATAATCATTGGAATATTTAAAAAGGAAAATATCCTTTTCAAATTCAAATCACATATTTAAAATAAAATAAAATAAAATATTGATAAAAATCATTTTAAAATTACCATGATAATATGTTAAGGAAATTTCAATGAATTTAGTGATCATGATGGTAGTAAATTCAATTCTTGTCGTATAAGTTAAAATAAAACATTCCTTTCATACAGTTGTAAATTTTCAAAAAGTAACTTGTTCAAAAAATGATAAGAATATTAATTTTAAATAATTTTTTAAAAATAAAATCATTGGTAAAAATTAATTTAAACAATAATATTATAATATTAAAATGGTTCTTGAACACTATTTTATAAAACATTGATATCTAAGAAAGATTATTTTCAACTGAAGAGATAAATAATATTGGTTTTTTATAAAAACATTATTTTTACCTCATGATTGCATAAAGTGAAGAAAATTAAATGAAAAATTTTATTATTTATAAATAATAATAATATATTAAAAATTAATTATATTTATCAGATACGCATCAAATAATTTCCATAATGTAAATTCAAGCATAAATAATTCTGATTAAAAATAGGATTGAAACACATATCCCTTACCACAAGTCTCTAATTCCATAGTAAACATTCAAAACTCCTATATAATAAATATATATTTACTATAAATTTTTTCTATAATCATAATCATATATATCATACCATATATGATTTACTTGTGACATCTTACCACCCAATTATTAAAAAAAATATTAAAATCATTTTTTGGGTGATAACTGCTTCAATTTTCATGCATGTTTCGGTTCGACAGTCCCTATCATTTTAATTTGATTATGGTTAAAAAACTCTAGAATTTTAATCATGATATAAATATAATATATATTAATTAAATATAAATTTATTTTCATCCATAAAATGAAGAGATGTAAAAATGAATTACATCGTTCATGGAGATTGTTGGTCATACGTACGCGTGAACACTATTTTGATATTTCAAAGGATTGAATGAAATAAAAGTAAATAATAATTAAAAATTATTATATAATTATTATATAATATAAATAATAAATATTTATTAAATTTATCATTATTCCCATCCATTTAAAACAAAGATAAAAAATTAATCGCATTACTTCATGGTGGTGGTAGTCGTCACATACACAGTAGTGATATTATCGTTTTCCAGATGTTTTGATGGTAAGATGGTAGATATGATATTATAATTATATAAGAATAATTATTTCATAAATATCATATATAAATATTAAACACATAATAATACTTGTGCATAAAATATGGTGATAAAAAATATAATGTATCACTGTATGGGGATGGTGAGTCGTGCGTACAGACGAGTGGTACTTTAACTTCCTATTTGATGTGAAAGAGGGTAAATAATGGTGTTTTCATAATCATTATATCATTTAAATATATTTATAATACTTATTTTATTATTTTAGTATAGATACCAAATATTTAGTGGAGGTAAAGTAGAATTAAAAATAATGTGATCAATTTAGGTGATTTCCTATTATTTGAAAGAACTCGTGTATGTATCCTCTTAAGAACCCTAGGGATTATCTATTAGGATTAAAATCACTTATATATTGTATATAAGTATTTTAAAAAAATAATTGGTAGATATTAATCAATCTAGAATGTTTAATGCGGTGTAAAGAAGAGAAAGGAGTGGTACCTTTTTATAAGTGAGGGGAGGGTAGCTCTTGGAATGTCATGAAAGATTAAAATATAAAATAGTCATTATCTAGATAAATTATTCCAAATGGAATGATATTTTAAGATAAGTGATTATTTAGTTTAAACTCCATCAAATAAAAAAAATTATACAGGTTTATCTGGTGCTTTAATAATTATCATTTGGTTTAACCCCTTCGTTAACATTAACCTTAATAACATCTTTTTCAAACATAAAGAGTTATAAATTTGGTTATAAGATAAAAATTGGATCTTAAATATAAAAGGGATGAAATTGTTTACCATATATTTTCATCATTTTACTATTTCAATATTTTTATATTTTTTAAATAATTTCGTAATATATTTTTTTCATAAAATATCATAAATGGTTTTTTTAAACTATTCGTTAAATTTAGCACTAAAGACACCAAGACAAAGGTGGGAGTTATATATAATCCTTTAAACCAATTGTAATATATTTTATTATTCTATAATATTCTTATAACAATATAAATCACTCAAATTTTATCACTTTTACTATATTTAAATAATTTATTTTATTCTTTTATTAATTGAAGAAATATTGTGTTAGTGTTTTATAAGAATTTAAGGTCATTATATAATCATTAAAATGTCGAAATAAATAATTTACATGAAAATAATTTCATTTTTATGAAATTAAAAATGACGATTTTTTTACAACTTTATTTTTTCGCTATGTAAACACATAAGAGACATTTAAAAGTAAAGAGTGACATCATGTACATTTATTTTATTTAAGTATTATACAGGTCATTTTTAGTTACAAATTTCCCTTAATGAAATTAAATTTAGATATTATGGTGATAAGGGTTGAATTGCCTTCATCCAATAAGAAATAATATAACTGAAAAGTATATTTTTATTAAAATAAACAAGATAAATGGGGGTGAAGGTTCTGAATACCGAGGGTGTCATATGTTACTAGGAGTTTACAATCATTTGATAAAGACCCAATATAAGTATATAAAATGATATTCTCATTGGGGATCAATTTACAGGCTAAATAATCAGTTGTAAAATACCCTTCCCTCCAAGTGTTATAAACAACAATGACCTAATAAACAACCATCGTTAATTTTCTAATGAAATATGTTAGTTTCCATGGGGAGATGGTATTTCTACTGAGAATTACAACCAACACTATGGAGCCTAATTCATATCCAATATATTAATATTATACATCTTGCACAATATAATACCACTAGACATATACCTTGCTTCTGCTCTAATAGAATTACCTAGACCATAATAAATGTTGGAACCAATGATCATTGTACCCCAATTTTCCCAAACAAGACCACCCCCCTAATTTCCCTAAGATCACACCAGTCATGAACATTTAGCTTCTGCCCTAAACTTGGTTGTTTCCTTTTACCAAGGTGATAAATTTTACCATGTTACTATTCATAATACCTAAAAATAAAAGTAATGTTTTCACTAAATTTGGACCTCCTAATTCCTAATATGGAATATTTTTTCACAATTCAATTTCTATAAGTAGTATAAATTCATTTTAATACAAGTGATCAAACATAATGAGAACCGTTTTCTTAGTAAAAATAAAATTTAAGCATAAAAATGGATTTATTACTATAAAATGCCTAGAAAATTTATTATTTGAATGTTAAATAATTTGACTGAAAATATAATATATACATTTAATTAAAATAATTCACCAATAGAGATTAATTAAATTTATTAAGATAAAAATACATTTCCTACAAAAAATAGTTTTTCATAAAGACAACTCCTTTATTTTTAAATGATCATTTTATTTATTTTTAAATAATTAATAACCAATGATTTAATATTATCCATATTTAAACCATACATTATTAATAATTTAGTTAGTCTAATTCATTCACTCCAATTTTATAGCTGTGCAATAATAATCTCATTAAATTATATTATTTAATTAGTATATTATAGTTCATTTAAACTCGGTGTTGTGTGTATCAAAAGCTAACAAAGAAATTAATTTTTTATATATAATTATATCATAAAAACATGAGGTTTTAAAAAATAAAATTATTCACACTCTTAAATTTGGAATAAAACCTAATCATTCCCACCTTTTAAGACATGAACAAAACCAATGATGTTCACGTTTCATTGTCCCATGACATATAAATCATTAACCAATTCATTTTAGGGTGATATGAGATACCAGAATTCATATAATATCTCACCATAGATATGTATTCAACATGACATAAATCTTTCACAATTTCATAATGAAACCATAGAATTAAAATGGGTTTCTTAACATTTACAAATAGTATCACATGAATTTTTCCCAATAATTTGATCGATTCATAAAAAACAATCAACTAAAAAGACTATTTAAAAATTTAATTTAGTGGGTGATTCACAAAATATAACTCTATAGGAGATAGATCTTTTCATGGTAAATATGAAAATAGAAGAAAAATAATTAAATAGATTTCATAATACATTTTAACATCATCGCAAAAAGATAAAGTTTTGAGTTATTTTCAAATATTATTTTCAAGAAGGTAGTTGGAAGAATTATTCAAAAATTATGTCAAAAAATTCTAATAATTGAACATTTAAATTAAATATTTTTTAATTCACTAAAAATAGGGTGGATGATAAAAAATGAATGTGAAAGGAAAATGCTATTTAATATGTAATAATATCTTTATTGAAACCCACATCACAAAAAGGGTAATAAATTTTCCTTTCTGAAAATTTTAAAGGGAAATTTGAAGTTACCATGATCTAAATAATATTTGGAGTTAAAAATAATAAATTAAAATATATTTTAAAAGAATAAATATGTACATGGTGTAAAATAGCTTTTAGAAAGGATGAAATTTATTCTAAAAAGGACTTATTTAATTAAAGAATCAAACACATCATATAATAATGTTTTTATGAGAAAATATAAATTACTCAAAGATAAATATAATGTACCATATGAAAAATTGGATAAATATAAATAACATGGTAAATGGATGAAAATTATGACTCAAGGAAAATGTGTTTTAGTCTATAACAATACATACAACTATGGTGATTAGTTAATCAAAAGAACATTAAAGGGGAGAAAATGAAATGGATTTTTAAAACACATAAATTAAAGGAAACATATAAAAAAATATATTCATATGGAATTATATACACCAAATTAATGAGAAAAGTGTGGAAAATAGAATAGATATACATAAAAATAAATTGGGATAAGAAATCCCTTATAAATGTCATAATGTTTGTAATAATAGACCCTTGAAAAGATGTTTATGGGAAATAATTTTATATAAATAGATGGAAAGTGGAAATAAATTTTCCAATATAATAGGATATAATTTAAAACTCTTATAATCATATATAACAATAATAAACATTATAACTCAATAAAAATAAATTAAATTATGAAAAAACTCTTAAAAACATCATAGTTTTTATTTAAGAATCATTTGAAAAGTATTTTATAAGAAATAAATTTTTATACATAAAAAATAATATTAAATATAATATATTTCAATAATGAGGAATAATGTACCTAACTTATATGATAAATTCAAGAAGAATGATCATAACTCATTGAAGGGAAATCTTGTTAATAAAAACATTTACCTTGGATTTTATCTTGGTTGTTTGTGCTCTAAACACCTATAATATAAGCATAACCATTATAATTACTTATTTAATAACTATATTAAAATATATTATTTTTTATTCTCTTTAATTATAATCATTAATTATATATTTATTATTTGGTTATTATTTATTTTTTATCATTGGATGTTAGTTTTTTTTATGTTTGGAAAACGCTTTTTAATGTTAATGTTGTTGAGCCCAAGTGTTGAAGTTTTTGTCAATAATGTGTCAATATTTGTTTTTTGAGTTGAATATGAAGTTTTTATTCTTATATAATTTTAATTTATTTATATAATGATATAAAATTTCATTATTGATAAATTCTATTTGTATATTCACACACTCATTTTCATGGGATGTGGAAAAACAATTAATTTCTTAGGTATAGTATAGCGGTTAACCTACATATTCTCCTAAAGAGTAGTACACACATAATGGGTTTTCAATTTTTTGGTTGTTTCAAGGAATTTTATATGATTTGGTTTTAAGAAATTTAGAATTTAAAAATAAATTTAATTTTTAGATTTTAAAATAGTTGGTTAAAAGTTTGAATGGGGGTTAGCTTGACCTATTGAAATGCTATCATAATTTCCAATTTTTACCTACTTTTTTTTGGTTAATTTATATGAGAGAGAATCCATGATTTTTTCCTCTCTATAATTTGTCTATATGGTGATGGTAAGAATTGGGTATTGTTATTCAATGACTATCAATATTTCAATCCACAATTCTGCACACAAACTAGTGATCATCAATTACTCACACCCAACCCTAGACTATTCTATCATATACAAACAATAATTTGGTGGAGGGAGATATGGATCATTGAATTGGTTAATTTATATTAATATAATATAAACCTAATATAATTAAATTTGATACAAAAACTATAAATAAAGAATTTAAACCAGATTGGTAGAAGAAATAAATTGTTTTGTTAATTTAACCACGAAGACTTAACTATAGAAAAAATGTTCTATCCTTCCCTTCACTGATAAATTGAAGATTTCACCCCTCAATATCATGGGTAAAAAATAATATTGTGGATTAATAATTAACTATGATAATTATATAAATTAAAATAAAAGTAATGAAAGTAGAAAAGCAGATCAGGAGTAGGGTTTTCACAGCCAATGTTTCCCCTTGTCTAGATGATCTTGATGAATACCCAAAGGGCCTTATATTTATAGTCCTAGGTATTTATAAATATAGAATATAATCCTCCATAAATGTTTTATTTAATTTAGTCCCTATAAATCTTGGGTTTTACATGTTATTTCACGTCTAAAGGATCGCACAACATCAAAATTTATGTAAAAAATACAAGAATCTGGTTCTATCCAGCATCTTTCACAGTATGAAATACATGTCACTCTATAAATTCACCTAACCCTCCTCTAGGTGAGGATTTTTCAAATATTGAACTTCACCCCATGAATTTTATCTAATTTCACATTGTTAATAGTATATTCATGATGTGAATTGGTTTTTTCTTATATCTCATCCCTTATTTTAGCTTGTTCAATTTTAAGATTTGGGATTGGTCCATCAACTATGGTATTTCATGGGACATCATTTTCATCATATGTTCATCCCAATTAAGATAATTTGAATATATTTTATTTAACCTACTAGAAATTAAAATAAATAGTTACATACTGGAAGGATTGATCAATTAAACTGTATAAAAAGGTGTAGTAAATAAAAATAAGTAAGCAAGAAATTTTTTTGTCAATTCCCCCACACATATAACTTGCATGTCCTAAAGAATGAAATCTCAATGACCTTTTCATTGTAATTTCATCACAACAAAATTTAAATTTCAAGAGAAATATAACTAAATGCTTTTAATGGAAAATATAAATTGGAGTGCTAAAAAATTATTTAATCCCTCCTCACTCTTCAAAAAAAAATTATAAATTTTATTACTTTTATTTTTTTAAAATGAAAATTCTATTTATTCCTTCAAATTTTATTTCTTAATTTATCATTAATATTTTTTACGCAAGTAATTTACCTCACATTGAGTTATTTTTAATGCATATCTCAAGGTAAAAAAATTAATTAAGTTGTGTTCATACCTCATGTATATATCACTTACCATAGGCTTGAAATCCATATAACATCTCCACCCTATAAATAAGCAGATAAAATTTAATCAAGTGGAATTTTCATTGATTTTAAAATGTAAATAAGGCTTAATGTATGTAGGTAATGAATAAAAATAAGTCTAAGAATGAGGTTTTGATCATTAGCATATTAAATGATATCAAAATATAAGATCAAATGAAATGTTTCTATAATGATGGATAATCATATCCTCATTACCCAAAACTCATAGTAGGTAGATTATATTATTTAGAACAATGAATGAATTTCCCTCCCTTTTATTTTATCTTTTTTCCCATTCAAATTACATGTTTGATAATAATATAAAATCTACCACCTAAACCCATACAATCCTACGATCGTTGGTCTTACAATGGTGATTTATTATCCTCCTAAGACATAACCAATTTGTTTTTTCTTTTTAAAATTACAAGAGGAGTGAATAATAATATAATACATAAATGATAAAATGTAATCCCCAAAACCACATGAAACCCCCAACAAAATGTGCTCAAGTATTTACATCCCCATCCATTATAGAAAAATAACTCCCCTGTACATATTCTTTTAAATATCTTACAACACACTAAGAGTAGTTTGGGAATGGATTCAAGGTCAATGTGGGTCTAAGGATAGATGGGTAAATAATAAATTACCTCAACCATATTAAAATATATTCTATTAATTCACAACTTTGATAAAATTTCTAACAAGTTCTATAAGAAAAACATGCCTGAGTTTCTCAAGAAAAATAATATAAAGATAATGGGAAAATTTGGTTCAGAATTATTATCATGAAATAGAACATATGGTATGATTAAATTACTCATGTAATGACACAAAAACAATAAACCACTCTATATTAATTTCATAAATTCAAAAATATCAAATCTAAGAATATTTTCATTTATAAAATTCAACTTATTACAAAAAAATAGTGATTTGTAAAAAAATTCCCTTTATTCTGAAATTTACTCATTAAATTCTTATTTAACATGTATAATAATATCAATAATGAAACATAAAACATGACATAATTATTATTTAATGCAAGTTAGGTCTCTTATATCTATAATAGAATACAAGAGTTAAAATTGGTGCTTAATATTTTTGATAAATATCTAAAAAGATTGATATTTTGAGACAAAAATAAATTAATGAATTAAAAATCATCATCCTATTTCAATGATTCTCCAATTAGGGTGTATATGGTTTTTTTACACAATTCTATTTTGAAGTATTTTCATGATTTTAATCCTCCTTTCATGATGTTAATACCATTTTCAAAGTGTGTATAAGAACCCAGCCTTAAAAAATTACATAATATTGAATTAAATGAATAATTCACATTGAGGATCTTTTCAGGTTTAGAGTTTTAGATAATTAGGACATAAATATTACATAACAACAATTAATATTACATGTAGACACTACTACTCAGTATCCATTTTCTTCATAAAATAAAAACTCTTAAAAAGAATCATGTCTAGATCCATGTTTTAGACAACATGACTTTTCCTTGATCCAATCCTTGGCCCTATTCATCTTTATATCCTGTGGAAAACATTTCAAAAACTTGGGATGAGCATAAAAAAGCTCAGTAACAGTTATAAAATAAGGAATAAAACATTATCCTATCAATAAATACAAATCAATGAAACCATACTTTTCAATCATAACATACCTTATGAAATCATAAGATTTATGAATAACACACACAAATCCTAAATCATAAAGGTTACTTACGACATCCATATAAAACATACACTGTAGCTATCACAGCTACATAGGGAGTTACACTTGGAATACCCATCACAGTATATTCCCTAAATCTCTTAGTATAAACATCACGTTTACCTCCATCACGTTACCCAATGCATTAGAGAGCTATCTCGGGCTCACCTGCCCTAGGTTTATCATGGAACCACCTGTATACGTAAAAAATTCCCAATAACCATAACATAATCATAACATATAACACATGTATAAAGTAAAGATAACATTTCCACATTCCAATATATCAAATCAAGATATTGAAATAAACAATGTTTTATCAAATCATTTTCAAAAGCATTTAAAAATAGATTTTTGAATCAAAGTGTCCCATACCACTTTGAATCTTTTAAATGAATTATAATTTGAAAGCATTAATGTCCATATAAATAAATCCTAAAACCCATTTTTAAAACATGTACATTAATGAGAAATATTTAGAAGAATAAATCTTTAAAACATTTAAAATGAAATTTTAGTTAAAGAGTTTTTAACAAAAAGAGATACGCTTGAATACAAATAATTGAAGAATAACTTTTAATCAGAACTTTATAATATCATGGGAATAAAGGGATTAATGATATAACATGTCAAATGACATTATATACATCATATAAGAGTTAATTTTTGCATAACAACAATGAATTCTCAGTGGAAATGTAAATTGGGATGAAATCCATTATAAAGATGGTATCTTAAATTAAGGATAAATCAATCACATAATTATGTGTGAGATATATAAATACACCAAATATAAGTGGATATTAAGTTTAAAACAATCAGAGGTCATTCACACATATTCATAGGATGACATATTCAAGAAGTATAAGTTGAACCCAAAGAATTGAAATTGGGTTAAGAAGTTCCATTGTAAAAATTCGACAGCCTAACAGTGCCACTTTAAAATTAAGAAAATGAGTTGATGAGATAAATATGGTATCTCATCACTTGTACATAATTTTTTAAACAATGAGGATATAGAAGAACATATCCCAACATAATAATATGTAAATTAAAAGACATAACAAAAGAAGTATTTTAAATAGAGGAGGGTCAAAGGTTCCCTTACCGATTTGGTAACTTACAAAACATATGCCACATGAAATAAGGATAAAAAAATGAAGATTTAAATACTCATAAATGAAATTATATTATATAAAGAGTACAATCCTGGTCAGTACATACACCACACAAAAGTAAATAGTGGAAAATATAGCATGAATCTCACGGGAATAAAAAATGAGATGAAACCCTTTACCACGTTGTAATCAACTCAGTTGTATGAACAAAAGTTAATAAACACCAAATTAATAACATAATATCATTAATATAATGATAATAATGATAATATATATCAAATGGCATAATAAAATACACCACATGCAATGAATAAGTGGCGAACAATGGAAATCTCACAAAATTAAAAGTGAGATAAGAAAATCTCTTACCTCGTGTCCGATTTGACTCGTTTGTTCCTTGTTCTTCCTGCATAATAAGATAAAGTTAATTTATACTTTCTTAAGAACCATTTTAAAGTTTATTATCCTTTTTATATCACTTATTACCATGTTATAAACATTATTCAATCATTTAAGTTAAGAATGGTTGTTTCGTTGATATTTGGTACTTGAGTCAAAAATGAACACCTTATAATTACAAGTTGCCCATGTGGTCAATATTCCATAATCTAAAGAATTATATTCATGATTTAGATATCATATAAATCATATATCCATTATATATATGTATTTATAACAATACAAAACATTTTGGAGACAAGAAATGAAATGCACCGTTCATGGAGACGGTAAGTCGTACGTACACATGAACGCTACTTTCATTTCTATTTAATATTTTAATGGAATTAAAACATAATTATAAAGTGGTATATTATAATTCCAGTAAAATATCATATATAATATCATTAAATCTATCCTTTATACATCCCACATATGGTATTAATGAGTCATATCACTTTGAGGGGGCAGTAGTCCGCACTTCCTCAAATGAAATTATCGTGTTTACCCATTATGGAAACCATAAAGGTATGCTATAAATGTAAAATACAGAATCATAAAGAAATTATAAACATAATATATATCATATATAAACACAGTTCCATATTAAAGGCAACCATGAGAGGTGGTAGGAGATAATCAGACAATCATCGTTTCGTGAGGCGTTAGTTTGTCATCCACAGAAACAGTATGTTCTTCACCCATTAGATGGAGGTGTGTGTAAGTGTTGTTAAAATACTTCTCATAAAAACATAATAGTATATTTAGGATACTTTTTTAGTTATAAAATAAATTAATAAAAAGAGTTTAGGGGTTGTAGAGGTAAAATAAAAGAAAAGAAGTTAAGAGAAATCTTTACCTTTAATTTGGGTAACTTCCTTTGGTTTGAACCAAAAGGACTTCTTGAAGTGCCTTATGCCTAAGTGAAGGCTGCTAGGAGGAGGAGAGTTATGTAGGGAGATTAATTGGGTAGAGTTTGGATGAGCCAAAAGGCCTGAGATGTGTGAGGAATTGGTTAGAAGTGGTCTCTTTTTATAAGGGAGAGGAAGGGCTCTTTAGTAAAGTGTGAAAATATTATTTTATTATATAATTATATTCGGTTTCTAATGGTCCAAAAATCATTAAATTCAAAGATAATATGACTCATGGTCGAAATAAAATCATCCAATAGAAATTGGACAGGTTTTGGATAATATTTTAATCATTATAATCTTATTTATTTAAATCATTTATTAATGAGGTAAATATTGCATCATTATTGTGTCATGAATAATTTAATTGTTTCGATGTCTAAAAATTATAAAAAAAAATATTATCATGTAGGAAATAGTTTTATCTTTCTAAATAATATTTTTAGTCGAAAATATGACTTATATAACACCATATAAAAATTAATTTACTAAAAGATTTTTGTTTATGTTATTTCTGCCTTTACTTTAAATTAATTAATCTAAAGTGTCATTATCATTCATAAGTGCCTCCATGGGGTCCCAAAATCGACCCCAATATTCCCATGGTCTGCAATTACTCATCCAATAAGTTTAGGACAAGTGTTAAAGGTAATTTTGAATTATTATAATATTCTTTTTACTTTGAATTATCATATTTACCTTTAACCGCAGTAAATAAAAGTCAAACGTTACTATTCACTAAAAATTATTTTCATCTTATTGAACCACATTTTACTAACTAATAACAACCATGTATGTCGGATTTTTCAAATTCAATTCACCAAAGTGGTAAAATTTCAGTTAAATGAAAAAATCAGTTTTTTTAACTACTACTAAGTGGTTTCACTGTTCATCAAAAATTGAAGTTTTTTAGAAAAATACCAAAAATTCAGCCTAATATATATTTGATATTACAAATTCAAAAATGATTTCTATTTTTCCAAATTATAAACATAGAAGTTTCATGAATTAATTTAAAATTAATTCCTGTTGTTAAAACAAATAGCGTGTTTTTAAGAAACAATAACTATCAAAAGATTAACACTTGTTTATGTCCAATTTCAAAGTGAAATTAATTAAAATGACCAAAATTGGATTAAATGGTAAATATATATTCTAATAAAACTTTAAAACCAATTAAAAAGATAATATAACCACATAAATAAATTAGATTAAAATGTGGTTTTGAATTAAATACAATATTTTCACTATTCATTAAAAAATGAACTTTATCAGAAAAATTCCAAAAATTTACAAAAAGTAAATTTTGATGTCCCCATTATAAAAAAGGATTTTATTTGGTAAAAAATAATTTATTAAAGTGACCAAAATTATATTTAAGGAGGGTTCTCCATTAAAAGGCGGTAAATTGGCCTTTTAATGTAAATTATGCTTAAAATATGATTCATTCACATTTTATGCCTCTAACTTTTATTGGATAAATGTAAATACAGTTAACAAACATGTATAATAATATTTTAGTTAGTTTTGTTCATTCCCACCAATACAATGGCTAGGATTTAACTTCCATTTAAAATAATAATATTATAATATTAGTGTGCAACGTAAGATTTCAAAGAAACCTGTTGTTGCGTATCGAGTACGCTATTGAACATAGCAGCCCATTTAAAGTAAAATTAATATTTAATTCATAAATATTAATAAATACGAAAATTTCATATTCTTCATTTATCCAGGATGTTACATCCTTCCCCCCTTTTGAGAATTGCGTCCTCACAATTTTAAAATTGGGCTCGGGAACTTCATTAAAATCCCCACATCGAAAAAAGAGTCAATAAAACTATCACTTTAAAATAAAGTAAGAGAAGTACAAAGGTTACTCGAGACAACAGATACTAGGATTCCATGAAAACATGGATGTGGAGGAGAAAACAAACCATTAAGTTGTGATGGAGAGTGATAGAAAACATGTTTAGTAGAAAGTTATCCACCAGAAAATCACAAACTTGTGATGGGTTAAACAGTCTTTTATTCCCCAGTAGGAAAAGTTAACAGACAAGGTTTTTGTTTTAAGTTACTTTTCATTGAGGAATTTATTTATGATATTAAATAAAAACATAATGAAATATACATACATGTCATGTAGACATTCATCTTTTACTAGATTTCTAACACAAACTCATATTTTCTCCAAAGGATGAGTATTCAGGGTGACTTTTTTTCACATTAAGAGCGCTATAATCAACTTCGAGAGAATCACATAATCCACAATAGTTGAACTATATATTTACCATTTCTTTAGACCTTAACAAAAACCAAAATGGCTAGAACCAGATTAGATAATCCCAAAAAAGGATAATCTTTTACAAAAAGAAAAACTACTCTTAATCTCCAAAATTTGTCAAACAAAAATCAAAGTTCAACAAAGACGATTCAATAAACAGCAGTCCATAAAATTCTTCAAAGTAATAAAAACTAATATTGAAACCCAAATCTCAAAAGGATCTAATCACATAGTCTTCCAAGATAAATCTTAACATTTATTTCCAAATAACACCTGTTAATCTTAAAGTCTCATATTGAAAAGTAATTAACCTAATCACATATCTTCCATGATAGGTTAATCATTTCCATATATAAGCCAAAATCAACTTATTATTGATTCATAAAATCATCTAACTAAAAATAATTATTCATAAAAACCATGTAATTCACGTATTCCAGTGGTAGGCGATAAATACCAGTCGCACTTTGGTTGTGGGTTCAATTCCCGCAGCTTTGTCCGACACGACAGGTTGTCACACGGTCTGTGTGTTGTCCTTTTTTCAAAAATTATAAAATTTTATAGCGTTCCCAAAAAGAGATAAATTTGTCAAAAATAACCATAACATATTTTAACCACAAAGTTTATCTAATAATTTTCATTTTACATCCCAAAAATGTATTAACCTATAATTTCATAAAATTCAAGGATCATATAAACCCAAATGGTTCTTTATGACTATATCCACAAAAGAAAAGATAATTATTCCTTGAATAAAATTTTCATATATCAAACTTTAGGGTTTCACATACTATAAAAAGTCTTCTAATGTAATTCCCATTATTAAAAGAGCCTTAATACTTTTAAGCATTTCACCATCCTAAAATCTACCATAACTCTTAAATCCCTTATATGTTAACTTCTTACTCATTCAACATTATTCATGATACATTAACCATTCCTTTTCAACTTATTCTGAAGTACTTCTTTCTTACAAATAGAATCATGAATCATATCCTAAGATTCAATAATATCAAAAAATATGTTAAGAAATAATCCATACCTTTCATTGTTCATTGTCAGTTTCTTCATCCTCAATAGGAATGGAATTAGGTATTGGTAAACAAATATTTGTACGATCCTGTTGATCCCATTCCCGAAACTTCTTTGTAGGACATGTGTTTGTATAATGACCATGCATACCACATTTAAAACATTCAATTGATCCCTCAGAAAGAACTTATTTCCCTTTCCTAGAGTCAACTGGATGCTTCCTTTTTTCATGGAAGGTTCTTGATTTATGAACTTCATTTCCACATCTATAGCATCGTCTTGTCTATTTGAAACATTTTCCTAGGTGTTTCTTTTCACATCCCTGACACATAGGTTTTTGAACATACATACCTTTATGATTATTACCTGAACTTCTGTGGGGATTTGTTTCTCACATATATGATTCCTTATAAAAATCACCAAGGTTCAAGTGGTCATTCATGACTCCAGATAGTTGGTTGAGAATAACCACAAGAGTTATCATTGCATCTACCATTTCATTCAATTGCTCATTCAGAAAACCATCATAGTTTTCTTCACATCCATTGTTACTTTGATGCCTACTAGATCCAACCATTGACTAAAACCAAAAAGTTAAGTGTGAGTATATCAGTAAAATCATCATATAATATCTTATGAGGAGGGTAAATACAAAGATATAATTATTCATGTTATCTTAAACTCATTCGCTTTATCTAAAAAACCTATGAATCTTTCTGAAATCCTAACCATTATGGTAATGTCACTTATACTTAAAGAATACCCTAACCTCTAAAGTTATCTAAACCGACTTCTGATACCAACTATAAGAACCCGACCATAAAACATTACATAATATTGAATTAAATGAATAATTCACATTGAGGATCTTTTCAGGTTTATAGTTTTAGATAATTAGTCCATAACTATTACATAATAACAATGAATATTACATGTAGACACTACTACTCAGTATCCATTTTCTTTATAAAATAAAAACTCTTAAAAAGAATCATGTCTGGTTCCATGTTTTAGATAGCATGAATTTTCCTTGATCCAATCCTTGACCCTATTCATCTTTAAGTCCTGTGGAAAACATTTCAAAAACTTGGGATGATCATAAAAAGCTCAGTAAGTGTTATAAAATAAGGAAGGAAAACATTATCCCGTCAATAAATACAAATCAATGAAACCATACTTTTCAATCATAACATACCTTACGAAATCATAAGATTTATGAATAACACACACAAATCCTAAATCATAAAGGTTACTTACGACATCCATATCAAACTTACATTGTAGCTATCATAGCTATATAGGGAGTTACACTTGGAATACCCATCATAGTATATTCCCTAAATCTCTAAGTAGAAACATCATGTTTACCTCCATCATGTTACCCAATGCATCGGAGAGCTATCTCAGGCTCACCCGCCCCAGGTTTATCACAGAACCACCCATATACGTAAAAAATTCCCAATAACCATAACATAATCATAACATATAACACATTTATAAAGTAAATATAACATTTCCACATTCCAATATATCAAATCAAGATATTTAAATAAACAATGTTTTATCAAATCATTTTCAAAACCATTTAAAAAGAGATTTTTGAATCAAAGTGTGTCATACCACTTTGAAGCTTTTAAATGAATTATCATTTGAAAACATTAATGTACATATAAATAAATCCTAAAACCCATTTTGAAAACATGGACATTAATGAGAAATATTTATAATAATAAATCTTTAAAACATTTAAAATGATATTTTAGTTAAAGAGTTTTTTACAAAAAGAGAGATGCTTGAATACAAATAATTGAAGAATAACTTTTAATCATAACTTTATAATATCATGAGAATAAATGGATTCATGATATAATATTTCAAAGGATAGTATATACACCATATAAGAGTTAATTGGTGTATAACAATAATGAAGTCTCAGTGGAAATGTAAATTGGGATGAAATTCATTATAAAGATGGTATCCTTAAATTAAGGATAAATCAATCACATAATTATGTGTGAGAAATATAAATAAACCCAATATAATTGGATATAAATTGTAAAAAAATAGATTTCATTCACACATATTCATAGGATTACATATTCAATAAGTACAAGTTGAACCCAAAGAATTGAAATTGGGTTAAGAAGTTCTCTTGTAAAAATTCGACAGCCTAACGGCACCACTTTAAAATTCATAAAATGAGTTGATGAGATAAAAAGGGTATACCATCACTTTTACATAATTTTTACATCAATGAGGATATATAATAACATATCCCAATATAATAGGATGTAAATTAAAAGACATAACAAAAGAAGTCTTTCAAATAGAGGAGGGTCAAATGTTCCCTTACCGATTTGGTAACTTACAAAACATATGCCACATGAAATAAGGATCATACAATGAAGATGTTAATACTCATAAATGAAATTATATTACACAAATAGTGCAATCATGGGCATTATATACACCACACAAAATGAAATAGTGGAAAATATAGTATGAATCTCACGGGAATAAAAAGTGAGATGAAACCTTTTACTACGTTGTAATCAACTGAGTCATGTGACCAAAAGTTAATAACAACCAAATGAATCATAGAATACCATGAATTTAATGATAATAATGATAATATATATCAAATGTCAGAACAAAATACACCACATTCAATGAATAATTGGCGAACAATGGAAATCTCATGGAATTAAAAGTGAGATAAGAAAATCCCTTACCTCGTGTCTGACTTAACTCGTTTGTTCCTTGTTCTTCCTAAATAATAAACTAAAGTTAATTTATAATTTCTTAAGAACCATTTTCAATTTTATTATACTTTTTATTTCACTTATTACCATGTTATAAACATTATGCAATCATTTAAGTTAATAATGGTCGTTTGGTTGATATTTGGTACTTGAGTAAAAAATGAACACCTTATAATTACAAGTTGTCAATGTGGTCAATAGTACATTATCTCCAGAATGATATTCATGATTTAGATATCATATAAATAATATATCCATTATATATATGTATTTATAACAGTACATAACATTTTTGAGATAAGAAATGAAATGCACCGTTCATGGAGACGGTAAGTCGTACGTACGCATGAACGCTACTTTCATTTCTATTTCATATTTTAATGGAATTAAAACATAATTATACAGAGTTATATTATAATTATAGTATAATATCAAATATAATATCATTAAATCTATCATTTATACATCCCACATATGGTATTAACGAGTCATATCATTTTGAGGGGGCGGTAGTCCGCACTTCCTCAAATGAAATTATCATGTTTACCCATTATGGAAACCATAAAGGTATGCTATAAATTTAAAATACAGAAGAATAAAGAAAATATAAACATAATATATATCATATATAAATACAGTTCCATCTTAATGGCCACCATGAGAGGTGGTAGGAGATAATCAAACAATCATTGTTTCGTGAGGCATTAGTTTTCCATCCACAGAAACAGTATATTCTTCACCCATTAGATGGAGGTGTGTGTAAGTGTTGTTAAAATACTAATCATAAAAACATCCTAGTATATTTAGGATACTGGTGTTGTTATAAAAGAAAGTAATAAAAAGTGTTTAGGGTTTGGATAGGTAAAATAATAGAAAATAAGTTAAGATAAAATGTTACCTTTAATTTGGGTAACTTCCTTTGGTTTGAACCAAAAGGACTTCTTGAAGTGCCTTCTGACTAAGATAAGGCTTCTAGGAGGAGGAGAGGGATGTATGGGGATTAATTTGGCAAATTTTGGACGATCAAAAAGGCTTGAGAGGTGTGAGGAATTGGTTAGAAGTGGTATCCTTTTATAAGGGAGAGGAGGGGCTCTTTAGTAAAGTGTGAAAATATTATTTTATTTTATAATGATATTCGGTTTATAATTGTCCAAAAATCATTAAAGTAAAATATAATATGACTCATGGTCTAAATAAAATCATCCAATAATAATTGGACAGGTTTTGGATAATATTTTAATCATTATAATCTTATTTATTTAAATCATTTATTAATGAGGTAAATACTGCAACATTATTGTGTCATGAATAATTTAATTTTTTTCGATGTCTAAAAATTATAAAAAAAATAACTATCATGTAGGAAATCGTTTTATCTTTATAAATAATATTTATAGTTGAAATTATGACTTATATAACACCATATAAAAATTAATTTACTAAAAGTTTTTTGTTTATGTCATTTTTGCCTTTACTTTAAATTAATTAAAGTGTCATTATCATTCATAAGTGGCTCCATGGGGTCCCAAAATCAACCGAAATATGCCCATGGTCTGCCATTACTCATCCAATAAGGTTAGGACAAGTGTTAAGTTAATTTTGAATTATTATAATATTCTTTTACCTTGAATTATCCTATTTACCTTTAACTGCGGTAAATAAAAGTCAAAAGTTACTATTCACAAAAAAAAATATTTTTCATCTTATTGAACCACATTTTACTAACTATTAACAACCATGTATGTCGTATTTTAAAAATTCAATTCACAGAAGTGGTAAATTTTCATTTAAATTAAAAATTCAATTTTTTTAACTACTACTAAGTGGTTTCACTATTCATCAAAAATTGAAATTTTTCAGAAAAATACCAAAAATTCAGCCTAAGCTATATTTGATATCCCAAATTCAAAAATTATGTCTACTTTACCAAATTCTAAAAATATAATTTGCATTAATTAATTTAAAATTAATTCCCGTTGTTAAAACAAATAGCGTGTTTTTAAGAAACAATAACTATCAAAAGATTGACACTTGTTTATGTCCAATTTCAAAGTGAAGTTAATTACAATGAAAAAAATTGGATTAAATGGTAAAAATATATTCTAATTACACTTTAAAACCAATTAAAAATATAATCTAACCATATAAATAAATTATATTAAAACGTAGTTTTGAATTAAATACAATATTTTCACTATTCATTAAAAAATGAACTTTATCAGAAAAATTCCAAAAAATTACACAAAGTAAATTTTGATGTCCCCATTATAAAGAATCATTATATTTGGTCAAAATAATGTATTAAAGTGACCAAAACTATATTTAAATAGGGTTCTCCTTTAAAAGGCGGTAAATCGGCCTTTTAATGTAAATTATGCTTAAAATTAGATTCATTCACATTTTAAGCCTCTAACTTTTATTGGATAAATGTAAATACATTTAACAAACATGTATAATCATATTGTAGTTAGTTTTTTTCATTCCCACCAATACAAAGGCTAGGAGTTAACTGCCATTTAAAATAATAATATTATATTATTAGTGTGCAACGTAAGATTTCAAAGAAACCCGTTGTTGCGTATCGGGTACCCTATCGAACATAGAAACCCCTTTAAAGTAAAATTAATATTTAATTCACAAATATTAATAAATATGAAAATGTCATATTCTTCATTTATCCAGGATGTTACAGTGTGAACTCCATTTTTACAATGTGAATTCTATATATATTATCCATGTTTCCTTATTCCACATTAATGGTCACAAAAATAATAAAAAAAAATGAGTTATAGTGTAGTTTTATACAATTATGCATAAATATTAATCAGTGGAAGAGTGTACTAAAGAAAATAAATTAAAGTTACCTCCTAGTAGTGATTTTGACTAATTTTATTGGGTCGACTAAATAAAAAATGAAAAATTTAAAATGCATCCTAAACTCTAGGATTCCCACCCCACACTTAATTGAAATTATGTCCACAATGCATTAAAATTTGGTTTTTCAGTTAAGGATATTATAAATGGAATCACCGTGTTTAATTAAAAGTTAAAGAAATGTATAAACTATAGGATTTTTAATGATAATTATGTTGAAGGAGTGTAATTTCCTCCACTGGTTCTTAAGTTAGGGTCCCATGGTATGTCTTTAATTTGTGACTATTTATAGTGAAAGGTTTTTCTCTTCCTTCATTTTCAATATACATATATCTAAAAGGGTATACATGAATAATAGTAAAAGTTTCTTCACATATGGTACAAATTTTACCTGTAATCAGCTAAATCTAGAGTTGTATTATAGAACATAATATCAAGGGAGAAAGGTTCATGGTTTAATTCTATTGTCATGGTCCATCCTTATCCTCTATTTGTTGATCATTTAGTTTTTAAAATATTACTCCTAATTTCCTCTAGCACATGAAGCTATAGTATTCTCTCTTTCCAAGATTTTTCAAGGTCCATATTTATCTATATTACAACCCAATATGATTGTTGTTCCTATTCCAAATGGAGGTGGTGGCTCTTCCCATAAATGGATCAGTAGGGGAACATTCATATAGTTTTCTTATAGTAAGTCCTAAAATCCCATAATATAGTGACCCAGGCTTAACATACATGGATATTACATCATTATTGATGAATATTTAGTACAATGTAAAAATACATGCCTGAGGATCGTAATAGTTTAGTTTATTTAGAAATATAGAATAACTCTTCTATCTTGGTGTAATATCTTCAACATATACCATGAAGATCAAAACCTTTAGTAATTATTCCAAAAACCTTTCTTCATAACCTAGAGAAAGGAAACATAAGAAAGTGGTAAGCTCAAATGCTCAATAAGGGTAAATAAGGGAAATATGTAAGCATAATTATGAGCATTAGGGTATGATAACATGATAATGAAAATATAATATCATAACCTATATATAAAAGATCATATACATCAATCATGGCATAAAGCATAGCAGTTCATAAGACATGAATCATAAGGAAATAAAAAAACATAAGCCATGAAATCATAACATAGGAATTAAACATGGAATTTTGGAAAACACATAATCATATAATATTGTGAACATGTATAAATTGAAATATGTGCACTCATTAGTTTAAGGACATGAGATCAGGACCTTACATAAACTTATGGACATGAAACTAGGTCCATGCATAACATTTTGAACATGTAATCATGTTCATGCATAGTAGTCAAGGCATCGCTTCCAAGGCCATCTTGGTAGTATGGTTTTACTCCTCATACAATATTGGTAGTCATCTTTCACTCCCATGACCATATTAGTAGAATTATTTTACTCCTAATACCATCTTGGTTGTCATGGTTCACTCCCATGTCCATATTAGTAGCATGATTTCACTCTTCATACCATCTTGGTAGTCATGGTTCACTCCCATGGCCATCTTAGTCTATCTCGAGAGATATAAATATTTACCCAATGCATTGGAGGGAGATATAAGTCCCAACTATCTCATAGTAAAATCAAGCATACATGTAACACAAGATCATAAATAATAATATAGTAACCCATTAAATAAAATGGGTAGTATGAACATGTAATCTTATCATAACCTATGGAAAAATATACATGTTTCATAATCATTTCATAAAAATCATAAATCGTAAAAGAGAAATGGATTTTATAAACAAAAAACGTTCGAAAGAGAAATGAGTTTCATAAAGACCATGACAAAAATCATAACCCATTCATATAAATAATATTAATGGAACCTTCAAACCATTTCCTAAAAGGGCATGAGTAGCATCAACAGATGTCATCTTAGATGGAAAATTAATTTTGAAATATCTTTCAAACACCTTTATTGACAAAAATATCCTTTATTAATTGAAAAAGGATTTTTAATACATAAAACCAATTGATAAAATTTTTCATATAAAATACCTTTAAAACTTATAAAGAAGACTTGAAATCATTTGAAAACCTTTTTCCTTGAAAACTTATAAAATTAGCTTTAAAACATTTTAAAAAACTTTTTCTTTGAAAACAATTTGAAAAATAATAAATAAAGTTTGAAAATGTTTTGAAATTAATTTATTTGAAAATAATTTTAAAACTTATATATTTCACTTGAAAACGTTTTGAAAACAATTTTCCTTGAAAATACATTGAAAACTTATAAATAAATATTGAAAAATGTTTTGAAATCCATTTTCCTTGAAAAATTATAAAATAATCTTGAAAAAAATTTGAAAACCATTTTCCTTGAAAAGTTATAAAATAAGTTTGAAAAAATTTTGAAAACCATTTTCCTTGAAAAGTTATAAAATAAGTTTAAAAACTTTTTAAAAACCATTTTCCTTGAAAACTTATAAAATAAGTTTAAAAATGTTTTGAAAAACCCTTTTCCTTGAAAATATCTTTTAAAGACATTTTATTAAAAAATATTACCTTTAAAAATGAAAAAAAAGCTTCAAAGGATTAATGACGGATAAATTCGTACATGTCGTATGGGGTAAAAAGAACATTTCTTTTGCATGGTAAAAAAGATAGAAAATTGAATCGTTCAGAAAGAGATGAGAATATTTCATTGAAAACATTGGTAAAATAAAAAGAAGAGTTAAAATTTATTTTAATTATAATTGTATATTAGTATCATATTCTTGTAAACCCTTTCTAGAAAACATGGTTTTTAAATAACATAGATTTCTGACCAAAGAGAGGGTAAAGTTAGGCTTTCTTAAAAACACTTTCTTAACTATCTTATGTATGAAAGAGTAAAAAAATTATACAACTACAATAATATAGCATTAATAACTAAATGATAATAAAATTAATTAATGTATTGAACTATGTAACATAATAATTCATCAAATGAATCATAAACATAAACAATCTCGAAAAGCGATGAGATTGTCTCAATAAACTCTTATAACTTGGTAGCTTGGGGTCATACTCTCCATGTAAGAAAATGAAATTACATGAAGCTTAAAATATCATTAAAATAATTATATTAACATGTAAAATTTAAGTATATACACCTCTAAAAAAAGTTTAGGTGCGTTACAAAACATGAGTCTCAAAGAAGGCAAATTGAGACCAAACATTTTTACCGATTTGGTAACTTTTGAAACATAAACCCCATGAATGAAAATTCATAAAATGGATATGTTGATACCCATAAATTTAGTTATATTATACATAGAATAAAATAATAGTAATTACATACACCAAACAAAAGTAAAGAGTGTCAAAGATAGCATGTATCTCACGGGAATAAAAAGTGAGATGAAATCCCTTTACCTTGTGTCTTGACTCTCATCATACTCGCTCAAACCACTTGTATAATACATATAAATTTATTATAAATACTTTTAATATCCATATTATTATATATAATACTATATATGGTTTGATTACGACCTTATATTACTGTTTTTTAACCATCACATGTTAAGGTTTCACTTTAGGTAATATTCGCTTTGTTTTTCATATGTGTCTTAATTTGTTATATTATTGGTAATTATACTTATATCATGATTAAATAATGTAAAAAAATTTATAAATATAATTAATATACATTATATTTTTATTATAATAATCTATATAATATATAATTATGAAACAGAATACACCGTTCATGGAGATGGTAGGTCATACGTACGCATGAACGTTATTTCTGTTTAATTATCATGTTGAGAGAAAGAAAGTAGAAGAAACATATGTGTGTGTGTGTGTGTGTGTGTATATATCATTATTAAATTAGATTTATTATATCATTTATATCTTATATATTCACTGAAACCATCTTTAATACAATTCATGTGGTGTATGAATGAATCATATCGCTTTGAGGGGGCGGTAGTTCACACTTCCTCAAAAGAAATTATCATCTTTACATAAGATGGAAAGCATAAAGGTATATTATAAATAAAAATTAATGAAGAATAAAGACATTATAAATATAATATATAAATATATAAATATATTTTCAATCATAATGGCCACTATGATAGGTGGTAATGTAAAAATGAACAATCATCGTTGCGTGAGGCAGTAGTTTGTCGTACACAGAAACAGTATATTCATTACCCATTAGATAGTGGTGTGTGTGAGTGTAGGTCAAACCATTTACATAAAAACATCCTAGTATATTTATAATACTTTTTTTTATATAATAATATAATAAATATAATTGGAGGGTGGATAAGGAAAATAAAAGAAAGGATTTGAAAGAAAATGTTACCTCTTAATCGGGTAACTCCTTTTGGTTTATGCCAAAAGGATTCCTTGGATTGACTTCTACCTGTGATAAGGATTCTAGGAGGAATATATGTATTTTGGTAAGTTTATTGGGAATTTCTTTTCCGGGCATAATATTTTTGAGAGGTGTGAGGAAGTGGGAGTGGTGGTGGCCTTTTATAAGGAAGGAAAAGGACCCACTTGGAAGTTTTAGAAACAAGTTAGGTGTACAAATGTTCTTGCCTAAAAAAGTCATAATAAAACACAAAATCTCAATAATTAAAGTTTTATGGATGAAATATGTACATACAATGGGTTTTAACATGTTTTTAGGTCATTTGGGCCCTTAATTTTAAGGTTTACTCCCTAATTAAGTTTAATTTGGCCTTAATCACTATGATTAATTTTAATCACTTTTACTAATCATTTTGGTCAAAAATTAACTTGGTATTATTAGAATCTAAATATTATAGTAAATATAATGGTGTATCCTGTATTTTCAAAATTCAATTCACAGAATCTGGAAAATTAAAATTAATATCGATCCCACAGACGTGACGAAATAATGATTTTTTAAAGTAGAAATTTGTTCAAATGTGTGTTAAGGTTTTATATTATATTTCAAAGTCAAATTGATTATAATGAACTAAATTGTGTTAATAGATATATAATTGATATAATTTTACTTTAAAACAAATTTAATGTATAATTTAACAATAATTATTATTTAAACAAAACGGTAGTTTTTAACTAAAATGAAATAGTTTTCACTATTCATCAAAAATGAAGTTTCTTAGAAAAATCACAAAAATTAACCCTAGGATAATTTTGATATTCTGAATTAAAAAATGGATTTTATTTTATCAAATTAAATTTATAAATTATTCTAAAATTAATTTTATTATTTTTCATAAAAGGACATTAAAAGCGGTTCATTCAAGAAAACAGTATTTTTAAACATAAAAGGACTTTACAATAAATAATATATTTCATTATAAATATGTTTTATTTATATAAAAAAATTATTAAAAAATTTGAAAATTAGTTATTACTATTCATATTACTAAGTTTTAACGGTAAGGTTATAACTAACTCGTTTAAATAATTATATCAATAAAATGATTTTTTGTAGAAATTCGGTATTGCATGTAACATATGCCAAGTCGATGTTCCATGTATAAGGAATGTTTTACCTAGTGTATTTAAAGACATTAATGAAAATTTAATTTATTAGGGTAAAACATCTTTGTGACCATAATAATATTTCCTTTTATATTCAATCAGTTTTCATATTCATTTATAATTAATTGGTAACTTATAAATTCATATTATATTATGTAAACCATATATTTTCATAAATTAGTTAATAATATTCATAACCACTAATTTAAAATTGAGGTTTTATATTATTATATTAATAATCATATTTTAATAATATATTATTGTTTGGTAAACCTCGGCATTAAGTGTTATGCAAGTCATCAAGGAAAGTTATTGTTGCATATAACATAAGATAACCTCGGTGTTCTATGTAGAGCAAGCCAAAGTTTATGTTGTGTGTAGTGCATGATTAACTTTTTGTTTTGAATAACGTAATCCAAACATAGTTCTTTAATATAAAATATTTTATCTTCAGTGTTGCATGAAATGAAATTTTTCAAAAAGGATAAATTAATTCCAAAAAAAATCACAAAATCTCGAGGTGTTATATTCTACCATCCTTAAAATGAATTTCACCCTATAAAAATTTCTAGTTTATAAAAGGTTTAATACTTAAAATTTTCATTTATAGAAACCCACATCATAAAAATTAATACTAAAACTTCCCTTAAAAAGGGAAAGTTTGAACCATAACAGTTACCCAATGTAATATACAGCTAGGTTTCCTCATATGAGAACATAGGTTGAGATTAAATATTGGACATGGAGGAAAAGCATAAATATTTATAGGGATTGATTGAGGTAATCAATAATAAACAAGTTAATGATAAATTAAAATGTAAGGGCCACAAAGTCATAAATCTGTGATGATTTAAAAGGCCATCAGGTCAACAAAAATTACAGTATTAGGATAACACATTTTTTTATCATTATAAAATCATTGAGTAATTATTTTTATTGTCCCAGAATATATGAAAATATACTTACTTGATGATATGTACAATACCAACCTTTGTTTATGGCTTGATATATTCCCACTTCATCTCTTACCCTAATAAATGAATGAGAATTATTTTTATTTCTGATGTACTAACAGATCATGAAATCCATGATAAGACAACCCATATATCTTTAGTTACCATCATCACAAATAGGTTATACAATATTCATAAGTCATCATGTATAGATATAATACATTAATCTCAAAAAAAACAATCTAAAATTGACTTAAACTTTCCATAAATTGTTAAAATTTTAACCCTTCTGAAAGATGAAAATTTAATGCTTTAGAAATAAATTCATGAAATCAGCTTAGCATTGATCCCCCATATATCATAAAGTACCACTTAGTTGTCAAATTCCAAACAGGTGAATACCCTCATCATATATTCCATTGAAACATGATAATGACCTTAATTACCAAAAATTATTTTGTAAAACATGCATGCTTCCTTATTCCAATGATTATTGAATGTATTATTTAAATCTGAGAAGTTGTAAACTTCATCCTTGATGACATAGAACACTTTGTTGGTAATCAGTACTAGGATAATCTATACTGTCCAATTTACTTATCCATATCCATTATATCTTTATCCAAATATCATTATCTTGATGTCGTGGGTTAATTAATGGTTACCTTCCCATAATCAAAATATGATATTTCTATGAAATCAGTTTTTCATGTCTTCATCACCATTCAACATGTCCTTTTCAATAATTAATAAAAACATATACTGGAAATAATCATATAATTCATAATCTTTGAATTCAAAAACATAAATACTTTATTCATCCAACTTTATTCTTAAACAATTACTTATTATTCATCAAATTATTCCTTAATACCTCTTTCCAAGAATATTAAATATGAATCATGTATTAAGGTTACTCAACCTCAATCTAATCATGCTTCTTATGATTAATGTAAAAAATACTGGAAGTGAATCACATACCTTTCACGTGTCGTTTTTGGTCTCTTTATCTTCAAAGATATAACAAATACTTGTACCACCTTCTTGATTCTCTTTATAAGATTTTATCTTGGAAAATCAATTCTCATAATACTCATACTTTCCACATTTGAAACATTCAATGTTAACCATGTTCCTTCTAGTTCTCACCATTTACTAAAACAAGAAAGCATAGTGTGAGAAAAATTTATCATAATGGGATACCATACACTACTAAAAAAATGGCCTATATCAACGCTAAAAACGAGCTTTAACAGCTCTAAAAAAGTGTTGTAAAGGTCAGCGCTAATATAGGAGGGTCCTTTTTATCAGCGCTTCGAAAAGCACTGATAAAGGTCCCTTTTATCAGTGCTAAAAAAATCACTGATAAAAGACGCCTTTATCAGCGCTTTTTTTAGCACTGATAAAAGGGACCTTTATAAGTGCTTTATAAAAGTGCTGATAAAAGTAAAAAAATAAAAAAAATAAAAAAAAATTAAATAATTACGGGGAGAGATTTTAACAGCACTTGACCCCCCTATCAATGCTAGTAGGTCTCTCGTGCGCTTCCCTTCCTGCGCATCCTCACATGCGTGCACACCTTTGCTTCCACCTGAACTCGAACCCGCAACCTCCCCCTTTCGCGGCTGCCACTTTACCACTAAGATATTTCATTTTTTTATCTATTTAATGATATATCTATTTATTTATATATATATATAGTTATATTTATTCGTATATTGATATAGATTCATATTAATATAAATATATTTATTCATATATTAGTATATATATATTCATTCGTATATTAATATATATTTATATTTATTTATATATATATATATATATTTAGTTATAATTTTTTATCCATATATCTATTTGTATATTAATATATACTTATAAGATTAGTTTTAAATACATTTATGAAATATGTTTTTTATGTGTGTTTATAATTAAATAAATAAATACATACATACATATATACAAAACACACACACATAGACACACACACACAGACACATATATATTTACGAATAAATACATATATATGTTTATTTGAAAATCCATAGAATGTTAAAACGATCATAACTTATATTCCAAAATCCTATTTCAACTCCAAAACTAGTCAAATCAAAGAAAATGAAACAATATTTGATATGATATGTGGTACAGGGATAATAGACATACGGATCAGAAGTTATACATGTTTGAATGTTAATAAATCAGTGTATCTCGACTAAAATCTCAGTTTTGGAGTCCTTATTGTCCTTTTTGGCCTCCAAAAATGTTACATAAGCATTTCTTGGGTCACTAGTGTGTAGATCTCGTTGCAGGCTTCGATTTGATATGCTATAGAGCTCAAACAGACACCCGGATCAAAAGTTATGCCCGTTTGAAGTTTGAGTTACATTTTCAACTTATTTTAGATCTTTTATTAATTGTTTTGATTTTTTGTGTCTTAAAATTGTTTTTAAATGATTTTTAATTGATAATAATTAGAAAATTATTAATTAATAATATTTTTTAAAATATTTTAAATCCATTTTCACTAAATTTCTTATATATTAAATTTAATAGTCTATTTATACATATCTAAAACATATTTAAAAAATATATATTATATTTATATCAATATAAATATACTTATATAACAATAATTTATTTTTCATTATTTTTTTTAAACAAAAAATTTATCACCAGTAGGAAAAAGCACTGATAAATCCCACCTTTATCAGCGATGATAAAACAAAGCGCTCATAAAGGGGTCCCCTTTATCAGTGCTAAAAAAACGCTGATAAAGGGGGGCCTTTATCAGCACTTTTGTTAGAGATGATAAAGGGGGGATTTATTAGTTATTTTTTTAGCACTAATAAAGGCCCCCTTTATCAGCGCTTTTTTTTAGCGATAATAAAAGGGTAGCACTTCCCTTTCCTATTTTTGTAGTAGTGATATAATCATGAAAAAGTACTTATAGGATGCCTAGATTATAGCTTATACTTCTTTAATCTATAACACCTTTTTTATTTAATGTTATTCATAGTAATCCTCCATTTAAATCCTTCATGATGGATCGTAAAGTGTTTCTTGAATTCCCAAAGCATATCCCTTGGGAGTTTCAAACCAGGTGTGCAGCATGGCTCGTTGTCATGTACCAGATTTCCCTGAGTAAGGTCGAGAACATCTTATCAAATTTGTTACTCCTAAGTACATTTGTTCCAGAGCCACATCCACTTGTAGTATCTAGATAGGTATGTATTGATAGTAAACCACTTGCTTTATACTTTACCAAAATTCCAAGACATTTTCCTAAATGTTGACTCATCCTTATATGTATCCTTAGATACATCCCTAGACATATCCTTAGAAATATACCCTAGGTATCTCTATAAATTTTTCTTATCCTAGTTTACAAATGTTAACTAAACATTTCCTTTGATACCAACTATAGCGACCTAGGCTTAACATAAGAAAGGGGTGAGCTTAAATGCTCAGTAAGGGTAAATAAGGGAAATATGTAAGTATAATTATGAGCATAAGGGTATGATAACATGATCATGAAAATAGAAGATCATACCCTACCTATCAAAGATCATATACATGAATCATGGAATAAAGAATATTAGTTCATAGTTAGAATGGCCCAAAGGTCTTCATTTTTTTATTATTTTTGATAATCCACCTTTCAAGGGGTGAGGTGGAACCCTTACATGGCCCGAAGGCTTAGATATAATTACATGACCCGTAGGTCTTAGAGGAATCACCCAGACAATAAAACTTGGAATTTCTCCTCCCCAACATATGTCATGATATCAGCACTCAACCATCACAGGCCTGGTCGACTAGCTATCCTATGCAAAGATGCATAGGCTTGGTACCGATGGCAAAGTCATACCCTCTCATTCTTCCAATTTCGGTTAGTTCTGCTCCAGTGAATGTGCCTGCCCTAAATTCTCCTCTGAAGCCTTATCCCTTGAATTCTGACTGGTACATCTACATTTCATGTGTCCCGAAGGACTTGGGGTGGACCAAAGTCCTTAAGGTGGCCCGAGGGCCTTGAGAATCAACTAGCCCAAAGGCCTTGGGTGGCCCGAAATCCTTGCAGGACCCGGGGACCAAACCGGTGGCCCAAAGGCTTGGATGGATGAATAGTTTTGGTTACTACAGTACCGAAAAATATCTGCTACAGTACTAGTACAATACTGCTACAGTACCCAGAAATATGTAACCAGGTTCATGCATAAAATTGTGAACATGTAATCAGGTTCATGCATAGTAGTCAAGGAATCACTGGTAAGGCCATCTTGGTAGTAAGGGTTCACTCCCCATACCATATTGATAGTCACAGTTTACTCTCATGGCCATCTTAATAGCATGATTTCACTCTTCATACCATCTTGGTAGTCATGTTTCACTCCTATGGCCATCTTAGTAGCATGAGTTTACTCCTCGTACTATCTTGGTAGTCATGGTTCACTCCCATATCCATCTTAGTCTATCTCATGTGATATAAATCATTACCCAATACATTAGAGGGAGATATAGGTCCCACTCATATCATATCAAAAACATACATACATGTTCCACAAGATTATAAATAATCATATAGTAACCCATGAAATGAAATGGGTATTATAAACATGTAATCTTATCATAACCTATGAAAAAAAGATACAGGTTTCATAATCATTTCATTAACATCATAACTTGTGAAAGATAAATGGATTTAATAAACATAAAACCCATGAAATATATAAGGGTTTGATAAAACCCATGACATTAAGAATAACCCATTCATATAAAGGATATGAATGGAACCTTTAGATCATTTCTTAGAAGGGCATGAGTAACATCAACGGATGTCATCTTAGAGAGAAAATTAATTTTGAAATATCTTTTAAAAACATTTATTGAGGAAAATATCCTTTCTTATTTGAAAAATTATTTTTAATTTATAAAACCATTTGATAATCATTTTCATATAAAATACCTTTAAAACTTATAAATAATACTAGAAATCATTTGAAAACCTTTTTCGTTGAAAACTTATAAAATAAGCTTCAAAACAATTTAAAAAACTTTTTCTTCAAAAACACTTTGAAAACTTATAAAGAAAGTTTGAAAATGTTTTGAAAATAATTTCTTTGAAAATAATTTTAAAACTTATAAATGGTGCTTAAAAACATTTTGAAAACTATTTTCATTGAAAATACTTTGAAAAATTATAAATAAATCTTAAAAACATTTTGAAAACCATTTTCCTTGAAATCTTATAAAATAATCTTGAAAACGTTTTGAAACCCATTTTCCTTGAAAACTTATAAAATAATTTTTAAAATGTTTTAAAAACCATTTTCCTTGAAAACTTATAAATGAAGTTTGAAAACATTTTGAAAACCATTTTCCTTGTACACTTATAAAAGAAGTTTGAAAACGTTTTGAAAACCCTTTTACTTGAAAATATCTATAAAATAATTATTAAAAAATAACCTTTAAACTTGAAAAGAAATCATCAAATGATTTATGGTGGATAAATCCGTACATGTTATACGAGGTAAAAAGAACATTCCTTTTGCATAGTAAAAAGGATTGAAAAATATCTCATTCGAAAAGCGATGAGAAGATTCATTTAAAAACATTGGTAAAATAAAAAAAGGGTAAAAATATCTCTTAATTATCATAGGATATTAGTAGAATATTCTTGGAAACCCTTTTCAGAAAACATGGTTTTGAAGGAACATAGATTTCTGATCGAAGAGAGGGAAAAGTTGGGATTTCTTAAAAATACTTTCTTAACTATATTATGTAAAAAAGAGTAGAAAATGGTAAAAATGCATTATTATAGCATGAATAAACAAAGGATAAGAACATTCATGGATGTATTTATATATGTAACATAATAATTCATCAAAGGAAGCATAAATGTAAAGAATCTCAAAAGGCGATGAGATTGCCTCAATAAACTCCTATAACTTGGAAACTTGGGACCATACTCTCCATGTAAGAAAAGTAAATTAAATGAAGCATAAAATATCATTAAAATAAGTAGATTCATTATATAACATGTAAAATTGAATTATATACACCTTGAAAAAGAGTTTATGTGCATTACAAAACATGAGTCTCAAAGAAGGAAAATTGAGACAAAACATTTTTACCGATTTGGTAACTTTTGAAACTTAAACCCCATGAATGAAAGTTTATAGAATGGATATGTTTATAAAAATAAATTTAGGTATAAGATACATATATTAAAATCATGTTAATTACATACATCACACAAAAGTAAAGAGTGTCAAACATAGCATGTATCTCACATGAATAAAAAGTGATATGAAATCCTCTTACCCTGTGTCTTAACTCTCGCCGTACACATTCAAACCACCTATATAATAAATTTAAAGTTATTATAAATATTTTAAATAACCATATTCTTATATATAATACCATATTTTTTTTGATTATGACCTTATATTATCCTATTGTTAACCATCCTATGTTAAGGTATCACTTCAGGTGATATTTGCTTTGTTTTTCGTATGTGTCTTAATTTGTCATATTGTTAGTCCTTATACTTATATCATGATTAAATAATATAAAAAATTATAAAAATATCATTTATATATAGTATATTTTTATTATAATAATCTATATAATATATAAGTATGAAAATGAATACACTATTTATGGAGACGGTAGGTCGTACATACACATGAACGCTATTTTTGTTTAATTATCATGTTGAGAGAAAGAAAATAAAAGAAAAATATGTGTGTATATATATATAATTATTAAAGTATCTTTATGATATAATATATATCATATATATTCACTAAAACTATCCTTAATATAATCCACGTAATGTATGAATGAATCATATCGCTTTGAGGGGGCAGTAGTCCGCACTTCCTCAAATGAAATTATCATATTTACATAAGATGGAAAGCATAAAGGTATGTTATAAATAAAAATTAAAGAATCATAAAGACATTATAAATATAATATATATCATATATAAATATATTTTCCATCATAATATCCACCATGATAGGTGGTAATGGAAAATGAACAATCATCGTTTCGTGAGGCAGTAGTTCACCGTACACAGAAATAGTATGTTCATTACCCATTAGATGGATGTGTGTAAAATTTTAGGTAGATATATTTACAGAAAGATTCTAGTATATTTTGGATACTATTTTTCTTATATATGAACATAATAAATATATTTGGAGTGGTGGAGAAGGAAAATAAAAGAAAGGACTTGAGATAAGATGTCACCTCTTAATCAGGTAACTCCTTTTGGTTTGTTCCAAAAGGCTTCCTTGGATTGCCTTATGCACAATAGAAAGATTATATAAGGAAGAAAGTGATTTTGGAAAGTTTATTAGGCAGGTATTTTCCTAACTTAATTGGTTTTATAGGTGTGAGGAAGTGGGAGTGGTGGTGGCCTTTTATAGGGAAGGAAAAGGGATCACTTGGAATTTTTAGAAAAAAGTTAGGTGTACACATGTTCTTACCTAAAAAAGTCATAAAAACCCAAAAATTAATTAAATAATGGAAGTATTATGGAATAAATATGTATAAAAAATGGGTGTTGTACAAGTGGATAGGTCATTTGGATCCTTAATTTTAAGGTTTAGTCCCTAATTAAGCTTAATTTGGCGTTAATTGCTGTGATTAATTTTAATCACTTTTACTATTTATTTTGGTCAAAAATTAACTTTTTATTATTAGAATCTAAATATTATAATGAATACAATGGTGTATGTATAATTTTTGAATTTCAATTCACAGAAGTGGGAAAATTAAGATTAATGTTAATCCCGCAGACGGGCAGAAATAACGAGTTTTAAAAGTAGAAAATTGTTCAAATGTGTGTTAAGGTTTTACATTAAATTTAAAAGTGAAATTGATTTAAATGAACTAAATTGTTTTAATAGATGAATAATTTATATAATGAGACTTTAAAAAATATATAATTTAACATTAATAATTATTTAAACAAAGAGGTAGTTTTTAACTAAAATGTAGTAGTTTTCACTATTAATCAAAAAATGAAGTTTCTCAGAAAAATACCAAAAATTAACCCTAGGATAATTTAGACATTATTAATTAAAAAATAAATTTTATTTTATCAAATTAAATTTCTAAATGAGTCTAAAATGAATTTTATTATTTTTCATAGAAGGACATTAAAAGCAGCTCATTCGAGAAAATGGTATTTTTAAACATGAAAGAACTTTACTAAAAATGATATCTTTCATTATAAATATGTTTTATTTATATAAAAATGTTATAAAAATATTTTAAAATTAGTTATTACTATTCATATTACTATGTTTTAATGTCTTGGTTATAACTAACTCATTTAAATAATTATAACAATAAAATATTATTTCGTAGAAACTCGGTATTGTGTGTAATGTACACCAAGTCGATGTTTCATGTGAAAGGAATGTTTGGCTTGGTGAATTGAAAGAAATAAATTAAAATTTAATTTATTAGGGTAAAATATCTTTGTTACCATAATAATATTTCCTTTCATATTTAACCAACAATCATAATAATTTCATTTCACTAAAAGAGGAGGAAGAATAACAAGGAAAAACAATTAAGGGGTTATAAAGAAGTGAAGACCAAGCACACCTCCCATAATAATTTCAACACCACCATGAGGGAAAGAACCAGTACTAGAGAAAACCCTAAGAGGGGAAGCCTACGAATCTTTATAATCCAAAAATTCAGCCACATGATTTCCTTCCCGCCAGGTATGAAGGAACTCAATATCATTAGCAGTGATAGTTTTGCACTTGCAGGTTTGATAAGTGATATATCATGGGGTAGAAGAGAGATATTTTATAGCATTAGAAACAAATTTAGAGTCGGTCTCCATTGGTATAGGGGGTTGTGATAGGAAATACATAGCTCTAACCCCCGGAGCATAGCTTTGGCTTCAGCCTTGAGAAAGATTCCCAGACCATAGAGGGAACTAAAGGCCAGAATGACCAAACCTCAGTTGTTCCTGACCACACCACTGGAATTTATAAGACCTTGGTTGTATGAACCATCAACATTAATCTTGATTCCATGGGTGGTAGGGGACCATCACACTCAATTCCCCATCAAGGATATATTGGAAGGTATTGGGTGCCTACTGTCTAAAAACCGTCTAAGGGAGGGGGCCTCCTCGCTGAATTTGAAGAGTTGTAAGAGATCCAGAATAAGGAAACAGACCTTATCCAGAAAATCCACACCCAATAGCCTAGGGCCACCATAATGATCCAAGTTCCTTGCCTTCCAGATACACTAATAGCCTACAGACAAAAGCAAAGCCCAAGCACGGTCCTCATACTTGTTGATTCCCATCCCGCTAAACCATTATTGGAGAAAGATGTCCAGAGAGCCATCCCCCCTTGAGAAGCTTGTAAAGTCCCCTAAATCAGACCAAATCATCAAGGCCCAATCACTATTGCTGAAAATATGCAGCATGAACTCTTCACATGGGATCAAACAACAGGAACACTTTGATGCAAGGAATATCCCCTTATTTTTGATAGCCATGTCAATAAGAAGGGAAATATTCTATATCCTCTAAACCAAGAAGTTCATTTTGGGGGTAATGGACTTGATCCATAGGCGTCCTCCCCAAAAATTACAGGCAACAGGGGACTCGGTAGCTTCCCTATATGCCTTCACTGAGAAGGAACTAGGAGAGGCTCCCTCAAAGTGACACACATTAGGGACATCACTCAAGAAGATTTCTCATAAATAGAAAGATGTTGAGGTCTGATGATGGCATGGATAAAAGAATAATGGAGCCTGGCCTCTCTGAAGGTCAGTAGTGGAGCTGGGAATCTAGGATATTCCATCACTTGGCCAACCTAGTTTTAGTCCCAAAAATTGATGTTTCCAAAGCCAATGATCCATCGAGAGTGAAGTTACAGAACCAGAATGTGGGATTAAATATATCTCCATAGGGGAGAGGGATGACTAGTATGAGAGAAAAACACATTACCATATTTGTTTTGAATGAATTTTATCCAAATGTTACGACCCTCGATCACTTCCCAAGAAAGCCTGCCTTGTAGATGATGCATGGAATCAGACACATTCCTCATGCCTACCCCCCCCCCTCGTCAATAGGTTTAACAAGACTCGTCTAGAAGGCCCAATGGAAACTTCCCTCATCATGAGCATCCCAAATAAAGGACCAGAGAACCTTCTCAATATGCTTTACAATTTTCTTAGGAACCTGGAGGACAGACATGATGTGCATGAGAATAGCTGACAAAACAAAATTGACCAGGGTGATATGGCCTCCAAATGAGATAAATTAGTTCTCCCAATAAGAAATATGACTTTTGATATGGTCCACTAAATTTGTATAGTGCTTAATATTGATTCTACTGGGAGCTAGGGGCCCCCAACATAATACATAGGAAATTATTTCTTATGCATGCCTAATAGGGATCCAATGTTATCTCTTCTTCTCTTTGTGCACCCATAGGATAAGAACACCCAACTTTTGTCCCAGTTAACAACCTACCCTCTCCACATGGAATACACCTATAGTGATTCATTAAGTCCCTTAACAGAAGAAATATTCCCACTGAGGAAGAACACCATGTCATCAGCAAAAGGAAGGTGAGAAACCCTAGGATCCAGGACCCTACATCTATAAGGGTAGATCAATCTAGACTAAATGTAATCATTAATGAATCTACTAAGGGTATCCAAGATCATAATAAAAATTCAAGGGGAAATATGATCCCCTTGAAAGAGACCCATGACTGGTTTAACAAAACTAAATCTCTTTCCCATGAAAAGAATATTGAACCAGGTAGAGCTATAATAGTGAAAAAAATAGATCAATCACCCATTCCGAGAAACCCATACTCCTCATGACCTGGAGGATGAAATTACACTCAAGACAGTCATATGATTTGTCCATATCAATCTGGATAATAATGTTTGAGCCAGTTACATTCGTGTTAATGTCACTCACAATCTCCTAGGTGATGTCAATAGAACCCTAGATGGATCTACCCTTCATGAAGCCATGTTTCTCCTCTGAAATCAAGCCAGGTAAAATCTAGGAGAGTATTCTATTAAAAATGGAAGACATGATCTTGTACAATAAATTACACATGCTTATCGGTCTAAATTACATGATGGATGAGGGGTCTTTGACTTTAGGAATGAGGACTATAGTGGTGGAACTAGCTACATGAGGGAGAGGACCACCATGGAAAAATTCTTTCACTGCCAAGATCATATCGTGCTTGATAATGGGCCATGTAATAAGGTAAATGGAGCCTAGGAAGGAGTCTGGACTCAGGGAGCTCTCTTTATTAAGGGATCAAATTCTCTCCCACACCTCCTATTCACTTGGAATGACCCTGAGGAGATCACTTTTAGTAGAGGAAACCATCTTAGGGATGGGATAAAAAATGTTTGAGTGGCCACCTGAGTAGAAAATCTATAACCTCGGTCAAGAGTCACAAATTATGGATGAAAAATGAGAGTTCACCATACCCCCAATCACCCCTGATCATTAAAGAAAGAACCATCTGTTAATCTGATGTTAGGAGGTTGGCGACGACTCCTTTATTTAATATAGGCATGGTAGTAGGTTGTATTCCAATCTCCCTCTCTAATCCAGGTGGCTTTGGATCTTTCATGGAGACTAGCATCATGATTTGAAAGGTATGCATGAAACCAGATTTTAAGATAACCCAGGTTGGAAAAGCTAAAATCATCCCAGTTTTCTTTTAAGTTGAGTGCCACCTTTACGGTGTCTGCCTCCAAATGGGAAAGAGTATGCAGATCCAAGGGAAGATCACGAGACCAGGTAGTCAAGTCCTATTTCAAATGCCTGAGTTTGTTGTGGAAATTAAACCAGTGATGACCATGTGTGGGATTCTCCCAGGAGGCTCAAAAAGTAGATCCAAAGGAGGACTGTGAGGACCAACATTTGGAGAAAAATAAATGATCCCTTCCTGAGGAAGAACACTTTAAATTAATGAGTAAGAGAGAATGGTCTGAGAGAGAATGAACCAGGTGGATGACCTCTACATTGGGAAAGGAAGAGATATCACATAGATTTCCAAGGCATCGATCCAGATGACACCACACTCTCCTGTTACCATACTGATTATTACACTAGGTATATGTTCCACCATTGTATCCCAGATTAAGGAGTCCCACCTGATTAGTAAAGGTAGATAATCTAGAGAGATTCATGAGAGAAACTGGCCCACAACCTTTCTTCTCGAAGGGATCTAAGACCGGGTTAAAGTCGCCACTAACAAACCAGGTAGAATCACCTTGATTGATAGAATCCAGATCCCTCAAAATTTGGATTCTATTATGATCATCACATTTATCATAAACAAAATAATTACAGGGATACTCGAAACCTACAAAATTTGAGATCCCTAAACAATAACAGATGAATTTAGAATCATCATTCTTGGAATATTTTTCTTCCACCCAATTTGATTCATAATCTATAACTATCAGGATATAAGAATTATAGAATTATATTGGGAATAATCTTATCATATTGATTTGTAATACATAATTTTTTCAAAAATGGTAATTATTTTTGGTGGAATTTATTTTATTTATGATATATTATAGGAAAACTTTCATTTTCTCATTTCTTATAATAATAAAAATAAACTATAAATATTTGATCCAAAAACTTTTTGTATTTAAAACATTTCTTTCTATCATTTGGGGTCTAAAATGGAATAAAAAAGATAATGTGTTAAAGAACTTGAAAATTTATTCAATTTCAATTTTAGTTAAATATCTCCTCATTACATTATCATTGTATATAATCCAAATTAATGGATCATCCCATATATAAAATCTAGAGTCATATTTTAGTTTATGTTTTTTATGTGAGTTTATATGAGAGATTACCCGAGTTGTGAATAGATAATTAGGAATGTTGACATACAATGGTATGTCACCTTCAATGATGTAATGTTGTTTAGTAGGTAAATTATCCTTGAGTGGATTTGGATTTGGAATTTTTTCTTCAGTAGTTTTCAGAATTTTATTGACATAATTTTTGACCTAATTATTGGCTCCCCTCTTATCATTAATTTCTAGGTGGAACTCCTACAAAAGAAACATCCATCTCACCAGCCTTATCATAGAATTATCCTTCTCCATTAAGTACCTATGTGATTATTGATCATAAAAAACAAAAAAAAATCCAAACTGATAATAATTGATTTTTTCGATTGAAAAAACAACTACAACGAATATTTTATTGGCTGTTATGTGGTTGATACATGTGTCATCCAAATTAGTTGATGCATAAGCTGTGAATTTTGGGTTTCCATAAATTATTAGTGATTTATTTAATCCCATGGCTTTGTTTTATGTTTCATAGAGCATCTCATAATGATATTTTTAGTTGGGTGGTTATATTATTGATGGTGTGATCAACCATTGTTTAAACTCATTAAATAATTAAATAAAATAATCATTAAGATCCAATTCATCTTATTTTAATAGTAATATTGATATAGGAAGTGAAATATTACTAAATTATTTGATAAATATTTTATAAAATCAGGCATATCCTAAAAAAGATCTATCTTGTTTCAAAGAAGATAGATATAGAAATGAATTTCCCACTTTAACATTTTATTTCTCTAACTCTATGCCTTTGTTTGAAATTATGTTCCCAAAAAAATCATTTTTTCACCATGAAATAAAATTTATTAAAATTTAAAACAACATTTTATTCAATGAAAATTTTTAGAAATTTTTGGAAATTCCTTAAGAAATGATCGAATGAATTGGTAAAATAGTAAATTCATCATGAAATACCTCCGAACAGTCCTCCATTTGATCTGATAAAATACTAACCATTCACCATTGAAATTTACTTGTGATGTTGTATATCCCAAAAGGTATTCTCTTATAGATGAACATGACAAAAATATAGGTGAATATCATCCTTTAATGGTCATAAAGAGTAATTAGTAGATGAAATTATTCTAAAAAACATCTATGATGAAATAATATGTTTTCCCAGCTATCTTTTCTAGAAAGTGACCAATGAATTGGATGTGAATGTGATCTTTTTTGGGTACCTTAATTCATATTTTTGTAATCTATACACACTCTCAAACTTTTTCATGCTATCATGGGAATCAGTTCATTTTATCCATCTTGACAATGGTTAGGCTAGTTTTATTTGGGACTACATGGATGGGGTTGGCCCGCTCTGAATAAAATATTGAATAATAGATATCAGGTGCTAGGATCATTAAAATATCTTCCATGAATAACTCTGTAATTTTAGGATTATATATTTTTCGGGGTTGTCTAATGGTCAAGAATCACCTTCTAATAAGATCTAATGGGAGAATAAATTATGTTGATCCCATTGATATTAACTAAACTCTATTATATGGATCATATGTTTCTTTTTAGAAATTCAATCAGATATTGTTCTAGGATTTTAATTAGATTATATGAAATGATCACCAGTAACCTCTCTCCTTTCAAGAGGTAGAATAAAAATAAATAATGGGGGATTGGTTTTAACTATAGACTTGGGTGCCATTCATGAGATGAGGGTGAATTGAGGTTTCTTATTTCTAAGGATTGGGTTTCATGTATCACGTCAGTTTCTTTTAATAAGTCATTAAAGATATCAAAAGATAACTATTTTTATAAATTGAATTTATGATTTTCCAGTTTTTAGGTATCAGTATTTTTAAATGAAAAGTGTTCTCTCAATGATAAGAATTCATGAAGCATTATTTATTTTCCAATTTTTTTTATATAATCTTCACAGGAGATTTCATAGAGTGAATTATTTCTTGATGTATGCTTCATTTATTCAAGAATTTTTAAGTTAAACATGGTATCTCTGAAAAATCTCAGCTCTATTTGATGCTTACATCATGAGATATGTCATGCATAGTGTCCGGATTTTAATTCTCGGCCAGAATGGTGGGCTAGACTTCAAAGCTTTATTTGGGCCCCTTGTTATTAGATTTGGGCCCTGACATTTTTACCCATGATTCTTTTGGATAATCACAAAAACATGGTAGAGTTTCAAAAAATATGGGCTTCATGAGTAAGACCAGTGACTCAATCATCATGGCTGGTCCAGTTTCTTCACAAATTATTTGGGTCATATTGTGTGGTCCATATGAGCCTTCAAATGTCAGAATTGGCCCATGATTCCTTCTAATGATATGTGAAAAATTGAATAAGGAATACTAAAAAAGAAGAACCAAATAGTTTTAATCAGTAGGGTGAGAGTTATAAATAAAATAGTAAACTGACTCAATTGGACTAATTCTAAAAATGATCAAAAATTATACTTAGTATTAAAACATTAATATTTCACACAAATTAGGAACATTTCATATAAAATAAGTAAAGGGAGTATATAATAATTCATAAAAATATTAATAACATCAACTCTCCCACACTTAGTCTTGTGCATGTCCTCATGTGCAACAAATATAAAAACATAACAAAATCATTTTCACTCACTAACAAATAGTAAAATTTTATTTTCTCCAATCAGGGGAGGTTTAGACTATTTCACTCATCAATTTTGAATTCCACTGTAAGTTGTTATAGAAACAATTTTCCAAAACTAATTAATTTTTTTCATGCTCAATTTTAGAAATGGAAAATGTGGAAACTCAAAACTCACACCTCTCAAGATGATAAAATTCATTTTTGGAGGTTCACTTTTCACCAACCAAAAGTTAAAATCATAGAGTTTGAAAGAGCTATCAGCTTCCAATCCCTATCCAAAGTGCACAATAATCAAGAGGTCTTTTAAGGGGTTTTTCTGTGGCTATGGGACGGTAGGAATATAATGTCCAAGAGAGAGAAGAAGAGTAAAACACCAACATAGAAAAAGAAATGCTCATTTTTTTTGAAATAAAACATGGAAGGAAATGAAAATGCATATTTTACAAGGGAATGATTGTGTGAATAAAGACATAGTAGAGGAAAAAAAATTTAAGGGGATGAGAAGATGAAATATTTAAAAACCAAAAAACTTCTCTTAATAACATAATAATATAATGCAAGTGTTCTTTTTTTCTTTTTTTTCAAAAGTTGAACTTGGAAAAGATCTCACACTCATATCCCAACCCATTATTGATCTTATCATGACACTAATTGTAATATTTATAACAAGATAAAAGGTTGAGGAAGAGTGATTTTTGACCTACCCAAGAAACAACCCAATTTTTTTTTCTTTTTTTTGGATTTTTTTTTGAACACTTGTCAATAAAATTTACAAAATTACATAAATGAAAGTACATTACATTCCCCAAAACACACTGAATGACAACATCTACCCCACACTAAAATGGATTCTTTCCCTCAAGAATATAATAACACGGTGAAATCAACAAAGGGTACCCATAATGAAATCCATCCCCCCCACACTTAAATTTCAAAAAAATTATGCAATGAAAATACATGTTGATATTGGGTTGGAAAAGTTATTGGGCTTGTAATGTGGCTATCAAATAAAAGGTTTTCATAGGCTCGAAGGGGCTTTCAAAAGTAGGATTAATGTAAGGGAAATGGGAGGCTATTTGGCTATTGTGATTCTCATGTGGTTCAGAAAACGCCTCTATCATATTAATGCACACTAAAGTAGGAAATTCATCTCTAAGGTCCACAAACTCAAGACTCACAAATGGGGGTAAAAACACACATTTTGAAAATATGTCCATAGGTGGCCTTGGCATGAAAGAAAATGTTGTTCCTCAAGGTTTGGGAAAAGCATTTTCCAAATCAAAAATTGAGCATTCAAAATTTGTTAATTTTGACACAAAATTCTTTATCCAATTTCATGATGAAAGTACAAAATTTTTTAGGTGAAAACGTGTCTATTAACTCCCCAAAATGGTTGGACAAAATTTCAAAACTTGATGGTGAGTAAGCATGACTCTTTATTTTTTTTATTTTTTTTTATTTTTTTTAAGTGATTGTTTTTTTTTTTGTTTTTTTTTTAGGTTTTTGTTTCTTTTTTGTTTTTTATAAAGGTACATCCACACAAAATATTAAGTGAAAAAGAAAGGTTTTGATAAATAAAGTGGTAAAAAATAAAATAGAGAGGAAGAAGAAGAAAGTGAGAGAGAGGAAGAGGTAGAGAGAGTTAAAGAGGTGCCCCCTAGTTTGGATTTGGTGGGTCTCCATCTCCACTGAGTGGTGGGTCAACTGCAGAAGTTGGAGATCCAGTGGAATTCGAGGTGGTTCCAGGATTGTGCATCCTCTCATGGTGATGCTTTAACCGATGTCTGTTAACCATGAATGTCCTTTTGGAAGAGGGGTCTTGGACTTGCACTGCACCAAATGGGTAAACATTAGTAATAAAAAAAGGACCTTCCCAATGAGAATTAAGCTTACCTGGGTGAAGCCGAAATTGAGAATTGAAGAGCATTACCTTTTCACCTTCATGGAATACCTTTATCAGGATGTGTTTGTCATGGAGTACCTTAGCCTTTTCTTTGTACAGATTGGAATTATCATAGGGTTCAGGTTGAAGCTCCTCCAATTCAGCCAATTGTAAAAATCTTTCTTCACCAGATCTTCCACAGTCAAAATTACAGGTTTTCACAGCCCAAAAAGACTTATTTTGTATTTTAACTGGTAGATGACATGATTTACCAAAAACTAGCCTAAAAGGAGACATCCCAATGGGTGTTTTATAGGCAGTTCGATAATCCCAAAGTGCTTCACCAAGTCTTTCATGCCAGTCTTTTCTAGTGAGTTTTACAATTCTCTCAAGAACTCTTTTCACTTCTCTATTAGAAAGTTCAGTCATTCCATTTGTTTGGGGGTGATATGTAGTTGAAGTTTTATGTATATCCCCATTCTTTTTCAAAAGAGATTATGTGGTTCTATTATAAAAATGAGTTCCTAAGTCACTTATCAAGGCACGTGGTGTGCCAAATCGGTGGAAGATATGTGTCTTTAGGAACTCACTAACAGTATGTGAATCATCCTTTCTAGTGGGTTTGGCCTCAACCCACCTAGAAACATAATCAACTGTAAGAAGGATGTATGAGAATCCATTGGAAGGGGGAAATGGTCCCATGAAATCGATACCCCAGACATCAAATATCTCAGAGAAAATTAAAGTCTTTTGGGGCATTTCATTTCTCTTGGAAATTGTGCCAAACTTTTGGAAAGTGGGACATGATTGACAGAACTCATGTAAGTCCTTGAAGAGTGAATTCCAGAAGAATCCAGAGTCTAGGACCTTTCGGGAGGTCATTTGTGGTCCAAAGTGTCCACCACTAGGAATTGAGTGACAGAATTCTAAAATAGAGGAATGTTCATCTTTATCAACACATCTCCTAATTACCATGTCTGCCCCAGTTTTTCCAAAGTTTATTTTCTTCCCAAAAATAGTGTTTTGAATCACTTTTCAACTTCATTTTCTGTTCTTTTGAAAAAAATTCAGGAAAAACACCAGAAACCAAGTAATTTACAATTGGGGCATACCATGGTATTTTTGGAGTGAGAGATGAAAGGTGATCAGTGGGGAATTCAGGATCTATGATTTTAGAATGAGAAGAATTATAAATTCTACTCAAGTGATCAGCCACAGGGTTTTCTTTTCATGGTCTATATTTGATTTCAAGGTCAATCTCTTGGAGCATTAGGATCTATCTTATTAGCCTCGTTTTGGAATCACTTTTCTTGAGTAAGAACTTTATAGCAGAATGATCTGTGAAGATGATGATTTTGGAACCTATGAGATAGGTCCGGAATTTATCTAAGGCAAAAACCACTGCTAAAAGTTCCTTTTCAGTGACAGTGTAGTGAGATTGAGTTTCATCCAATGTTTTTGAGGCATAATAGATGACATGAGGAATCTTTTCTATTCTTTGACCAAGAACAGCCCCAATAGCTCTATCAGAATCATCACACATCAACTCAAAGGGTAAGGACCAATCTCGGGGTTTGATTATCAGGGTAGATGTAAGAGCAGTTTTGAGTTCAATGAAGGCTCTGTTGAAAACCTCATCTAAATGGAAAGTGACATCATTTTGGAGCAACCAAGTGAGTGGGAGGGAGATTTTACTGAATTTATGGATGAATCGCCGATAGAAACCGGCATGACCGAGGAATGAACCAATGTATCGAACAGAGTTGGGTTCAGGAAGTGATTGGATCACTTCAATTTTGGTAGGATCAACTTCAATACCCTCTTTTGAAACTATGTTACCTAGAATAATCCCATTTGCAACCATGAAGTGACATTTTTCAAAATTCAACACAAGGTTGCACTTGACACACTTTTGAAGGACTAGAGAGAGTGAATTCAAACAAGATTCAAATGACTCTCCATAAATGGTGAAGTCATCCATGAAGACTTCCATGAAGTGTTCAATGAATTCGGAAAAGATACTCATCATACACCTCTGTAATGTTGCAGGAGCATTTAAAAGGCCAAAAGGCATTCTTCTATATGCATATGTTCGAAAGGGGCATGTGAAAGTAGTATTTTCTTGGTCCTGAGGTGCAATTGGGATTTGGAAGTAGCCATTGTATCCATCAATAAATAAATAGTGTGACTTTTCGGCTAATTGTTCCATAATTTGATCAAGGAATGGAAGAGGGTAGTGATCTTTTCTTGTTTCAACATTCAATTTTCTATAGTCGATGCACACATGCCATTTTTTCACTCGAGTTGTGACTACCTCTCCATGTTCATTTGTGACAACAGTTATCCCACCCTTATTAGGTACAACTTGAATTGGACTAACCCATTCACTATCAGAAATTTGATAGATAATGCCAGATTTAAGAATCTTGGTGATCTCTTCCCTAACCACCTCAAGTATGAGTGGATTGAGTCTTCTTTGTGGTTGTCTAATTGGTTTGTATGACTCCTCAAGATGGATGTGATGCATGAAAAGGGCAGGGTTGATTCTTGTTATGTTATCTAGGGTCCAACCTATGGCCTTTTTGTTTTCCTCTAACACCTGAACAAGTTTTGACTCTTCAGTTTCAGTAAGAGAAGCAGAGATAATGACAGGATATGAGTGATCACGGAAAAGGAATGAATATTTCAGGTGTTCAGGAAGAGGTTTCAGATTAGTCTCATCTTTAACTTTTGCGCTAGAAAACTTAGGAATGGAAGAAGGGACTTCAGTTGCTTCAGATTCATTTTCCTTAAAACTGCCCAAGGTGGAGTAATAGAGATCAGAATTGATGTTGGATTCAAGAGAGTTTTCAAGATCCTCTAGATTGATAGAGTCTATGAATGAAAGGTCCACATTAACTTCACCATTTATGACTTTGTTAATCATGGTGAAGATTTCACAAGATCCTTTGTCATTAGAACATGAAGAACATGGTGGATTGGGGTTTGATTGAATCTTAGAAGTGTCCTCAAAAGCATGGATTGAGAATGCAGAGTGATCCTCAGATGGGTATCTCATGGCTTGTAAAATGTTGAACTTGACCAGTTGGTCACCTAATTCCATGGATAAGATGCCTGAATAGACATCGATCTTGGTTTTTGCAGTCATGAGGAATGGTCTTCCTAGAATTAGGGGAGATTGAGAAGAGGTCATCTCACCTTCCATGTCAAGGACATAGAAATCAGCAGGGAAGATAAGATCATTGACTCGGACAAGGACATCCTCAATTATTCCCTCAGGACTCATTATGCTTAGATTGGCTAATTGAATGACAACACCTGTTGGATGTAAGGGACCTAGACCAAGGTTGGAGAAGATGTATTTGGGCTTGAAATTAATTGAGGCTCCTAGGTCTATGAATGCATCATCAAAGTTGGAACTTCCAATTTGGCATGGAACCGTAAAGGTCCCTGGATCTTTGCACTTAATGGGTATGTACTCTTGGGTTAAAACATTTTCAAAGGTCCTAAGTTGCCTCTTGTGGGTACACAACTCCTTGAGAAACTTGGCATACTTAGGAATTTGTTTTATGGCATCTAAGAGGGTAATATTGACTTCAACACGTCTAAACATGTCGAGTATTTCAGGATCGGGTTCAAAGGACTTCTTTGGCTTAGAAACAACTTGAGGAAAAGAAATTGGGTTCCTATGTGGAATACAAGGAGGTGAGGTTTCAAATTTCTTTTTCTTTTAATTTTCTAGGTTAACATTTAAAGGAGGGTTAGAGGACTTATCTTGGGGCATAGAAATTTTCTTTCTTGATCTAAGTGAAATTTCACTTACATTACCCTTGGGGTTGGGTAATGGTTGAGCTAGAAGTTGGGAAGAATTAGATGGTTGATGCTGACTAAGGTGGGATATCAGTTGACTAATTTGGGTTTCAATGTTCTTGAGGCTAGAATGGGTGAAAGAGGCAAGATCTTCCACTGCACTTTCTCATGGTTTCTTAAAAGAAGAGGCTTGTCCCTAATTGGGATCACCTTGATTTTGGTTCTTGGGAAAGTGATTTTATTTGTTTTGGAATTGGGAAGGCTCGCTAGGATAATGGAATCCAATAGGAGGATTGTTCCTTTGAGGTTGAGGAAGAAAAGGATAAGGTTGTTGGAAGTTACCAACACTTTGACCATATTGGAATCGGTTTGGGTTTTGAGGAGGGAATTGAGGAGGATGAGATATGGGATTACCATACCTATGGCCTTGGTTATAGGAAGAAGAGAAGGGCTCAGAGTGAGGTTGGTTGAAGTTTCTAACAAATTGACCTGATAGTTGAGGGTTGGTGTTCTGCTGAACATACGCTGCATTGAACTCCATTGGTCCAGATGAATCAGATTGATCCTCTTGAAGTTGTGTACATGTGTCAGTTGGATGAGATGAAGAGTTGCAGATTCCACAGTTTTTGACGGGTCCAGGAAACATTGATTGCAGAGAATATGAGGTTGGGTATTTGGTAGCCATAGCTAGTTGTCGTACAAGACCTGTAAGTTCACTCATCCACTCGGTCATCTTGTTTGGCTCAATTGATTGATTATCTTTGGCTTTTTTGACTTGAGCATGTGCTAGAGTATGGAATTGTTGTGTGTTTTCAGCCATGTTACTTATGAGATCTCCTGCTACTGTAGGAGTTTTATCAACAAGAGCACCTCCACTTGTGACATCAATGAGAGTTATCTCCATTGCCAATAACCTCTCATAGAAGTATTGGATCAAGAGTTGGTTGGGAATTTGGTGATGTGGGTAGGTTGCAACAAGCTTTTTGAACCTCTCCCAGTACTCATGGAGTGATTCACTTGGGAACTGACGGATACCACTTATTTCCTTTCAGATAGAAGCAGTATGAGAAGAAGGAAAGAATTTTTCTAAGAAAATTCGCTTCATGTCATTCCATGTGGTTATGGAACCAGGAGGGAGGTAGTAAAGCCATGAATTATTAGTGTCAGCTAAGGAGAAATGGAATGCTCGGAGTTTGATTTGTTCCTCAGAACCCCCTTGAGACTTCATGGCAGATCACACTACTTGAAACTCTTTAAGGTGGAGATGTGGATCCTCACCGACTAGCCCGTGGAAATGAGGGAGAAGATTAATCAAACCCGATTTGAGTTCAAAGTCATCCTATATGTTTGTATATTGAATACCAAGAGGTTGGTAATTCATATCATGGGAAGCAACTTCTTTAAGTTTTTGTTCCCTAGGATTGGCCATATCTAATTCAATTGGTTGGACAAGGACTGGTTCTTGAATTATTTGATTATCTCTTATATTCCTTCTAAGTTGGCAAAGTGTTCGCTCAATTTTAGGGTCAAAAAAATCCAAGGGATTGTTTGGAAGGCTATAGGTCATTCAGAGAGATTTTGGAAGAAAGAGGAAGATGGGTTTTTCTTTGTATTTTTTTCAGTTTATAATAAGTTATGAAAATATTAATAACATCATTCTCAAAGATCCATTATAAGTTTTAATTCATTAATTTTTATGATTTAATTTCCATATTCATAAATATAATCTAAATAATTATGTGTGAGTGTAATAAACTACAATCTTTTTCCATGTTCTGCACATAGAAGTTAAATGGGAACTTCATATCATTGATTTTCACAAGGTTGTCTTCCAAAAATATTATTAGGAAGATAATGGGTCTATTTTCAATATGTACCACCACACTAGTGGTCTTCAATTTTCATATATGAAAATCTATAAATATAGAGTGATACATGACATTTAACAAAGAATCAAGATCACATAAAGTATCAAAAAAAATATAACCAATAGTGCAATGAATAACGAATGTCCTTGGAGATTTTGACAATTAATTCATTTAACTCACACTATAGTATAAATTAAAATTCCATATATTCTTTCTCTACACTACTATATAATTATTTATTGATCACCTTGGAAACCAGAAACTTCTCACCATGATCACTTGGTGATGAATCCTCTTCACTTTCATTATAATTACACTCTTCTTTCCATCATTGAAAAAAAAAATCTTCTTGATTTTTGAAAGTGTTTTTATTTTCCCTTAAAATGTGTCTTCTTTTTACTGAATTGTTAAGTTCTCTTCTTCGATAATTTCCTTCAAGACACATCTTCATCTTCAAAATCTTCTTCCTTAAACTTTGTGTAATTACACCAAAATTACCAATTCCATAGCAGCTAAAACACTTCAAAGGAAATTTACCTAAGTATCCACCCTTACATTTTCATACACTTCTTAGAATAAATGATATGAGTGTACAAACTTAAAATCAATATCTCTATCTAACTTTGAATATTAATTTTTATCCTTGAATCCCTTAAAATTCTTTCCAATATCTCAGGCTTTGAAAGATTCTCTTCTTTAAATAAGTTCCTTTCCTAATTTTATATGCCAAAAACACACTTTATAAGTCATATAGTAGAAATGTATTTAAATTTATTCAAATTTTCATCTGATTAAGATAACAATATCATTAACTCTGGTAAATAAATCATCCACCAATTCTCTATCAAGCATACAAATTTCTTTAAATTATCCTTTCCAAATTTAAATCTTATCCTCCTTTACTCTAACATTCCCTGGTGAATTTTCTATAGAATTTAGGAAGGAGATGGATGAGTGTCGGTCTCAGCTTAAAGTTGACTGCTTCCTTGAGATATTGGATGTATGTAGGTTGGCACTCTACATCAAGGGTGGTTGGTTATTTTAAGGTCCAGTTATTTGTAGCCATATTTTTATAGATTTTATTTTATTCACTTTTAGATTGGTTTAGGACATCTTGAGGTTCCATAATGGACTCATCTCTATTACTTGATTGCCCTGCTCTAGAAGGCATAATGTGTGAGAGGAGAGTATTTTCAATTTCAGGGTCTATTTTAAACAACTTTTCTTTTCCTGATCGGGTCATGAAAATATGTTATGAAGTTTTTTTAAATTAAATAAAATATGAATAAAATAAAAAAAAACTTAAGAAATATCTAGGGGAAATGGAAAAAAAATACTATATTATAGAACTGGAGATAGAGAAGAGAGAGAGAGAGAGAAGGAATAAAAAACATGCAAAAATAAATAAAAAACGAGAGAGGGGGAAGGAAATAAAGAAAAGGGAAAGAAAATATAAAAAAGAAAGAAAAAAATAAAAAAATGATTAAGGATCCTCGAAAAAGACATCAAAATTTTATCATGTTGTCGAGCATGTCAAATTAGATTTTTATTTTTACTAGAATTTTTGCAGTATAGAAAGAATCCTATGAAGCCTCTCGATGGAGCCTTAGATCCTTAATATAAAAAAGGTTTTGATTATGAAAAACAGTGGGTTTTCAAGAAATAGGGGTTAGATTTTATTTGAAAATATTAAATTATGTAATTCAAGTGTGATGGTTAAAATAATTTGACATAAGTGTGATAACCCCAGGTAATCACCTTCATGATCATTTGGTATCTCTCTAAGGGAAAGGGTTTGATCTAATAACCCTTGATTTGTAACACCTGGAACGAAAATGTTGTAGAGACTACACTAGGATACCTTGTAGGGTTTGGTCAGAAACAAAAAGTTATTCACTGACTACTATCGATGATAAAGTAAATTATACCCAACTTCATAACTGAAACTCATCAGGGCAATGTAAGAAGAAATCTATGTGATGACCGGGTTTGTTTCCTAATTTAATGTTTCCATTTTAAAATCATGCATCTTCTTGAGTTATAATTTTGGACTTATCAATCGATAAAATCCACAATAGCCCTCAAGAAAAAGAAATGTTGATGGAAGAGGCAACCAAGCTAAAATCATCACACAATCCAAATTATGCATGAGATCATAAGGATTTATGTTCCTTTGATTCTTGTGAGAGCATACCAGCATAAACACAATAACAAAATAAAAAATTAGAGAATAATATAATACAAACCTAGAATTGATTAAATAAACAAGAAAATATTATAAGTTGAAGCTTGGGATTACATCAAGGTTCTCCCCCAGTTGATCACAAGGGGCTTAGAACTCTATGGAATGAGAAGTAATAAAAAATGAGAGTATGGATGTCCCAAGAACTCCTCTAACCCTCTGGTTGAGAATCCTTTATAAATGAGGGAGAGGAGTCTTTTTTTAACAATTACATCTAAATTTCCACAAAAGTCAAGTTTCTAAGAGACTGAGTGACTATTCATGGAAAAATTTCTCCCTCCACTTGGTTCAGATATTTGAATAACTTAAACACCAATTCTTGACTTTAAATTCAGTGGAGAGGTGGGGCTTCAAGTTATATGTTTAATGGAGGTGGAATCACCCAATTTTAGGTCTGAATCCCATTATATGGCCCAAATACAAAAGGGTGGTCCAATATGCCTCACCTATATTTTCTTCTCTTTGTGGGATCCATTGGGCCTCTTGTGATGAGATCTAGCTCTGGTTCAGTCAAATAAATTATGTCCCAATGCATTTTTCATGATAAAAAAAGGAATTCCAATTTGGATAAGTGTATATAATTTTAAGATAAAAATACCAATGTGATGTCTAGTTTGGTCAATGTGTAATTGCATCTTTTTAAGAATGTTTTCAACAAATTAATTCAAAATACATATTATATGAAAAAGGATTTAATAATGGTATAATAAAACTTATAAACAATGTAATAAAGCATAAGGGTTTTCATGTATGATATATCATTGTGTGATTACCAGCATGATTGGAAAAACTGTGCGCCAACTATGTGAAATAGATCTACTAAAACTATAGACATGCATGCACGGTTGCTGCATAGTTTCTACTAATCATGAGATAAATAAATGATTTAGTTTTTTCAAAAAATTAAAATTAAGGGACCCAAAACTCAAGGAAAAAATGGGAACAAAGAAATAAATAAATTAATAATAAAATTAAAGGTTGGGGTGTGATAATTTTCCCCACCATAAAACTTTTGGCCCCCAAAATGTTCCATAATAATTGGTTGACTAAGGGAAAGGCTAGAGATTCCACTTCCTGATAAAAATATTACCCAAGAATCCTAAGATAGGAGCTAACCAGTGCTATTACAAAAAAACTGAGACATTATCATCAATAAGAGAAATGGGAATTCCACATGCACCCAACATTCTGATATAACAATGACCGCTAAAGATCTCATATCAGATTTCCAAAGAACTCAAAACTATAAATACTACCATAAATAATAGTGGTATTATTCATTCCTTAATGCATGGTCTCAAAAACCAAGGAACACCCTAGCTTGAGCACACAAAAAATGGAAGAAAACTAACATGGTTTTCTCAACATCTCTATGAGCATTCACAACACAGTCCTGATTAAAACCCGTATAAATTTTTTAGGGTAGGTCGGGTCAGGTAAGATAAAGGACCAACCTAACAACTAGGCATCTCAACTTTTCAAATCAAAACATGAGGCATACACGAGTTCAAGGAACCAAGATCCTACCTAGGACTTATTAGACCACATTCAACAATTATAAGGACATTATTTCACAATGAGATCGTTCTTTATAATGGTATTCCTACCATATTAAGAACTCTCACTAATTCTTAGACTTTAAAATTATAAATATTTCCCAAAACTCCAATGATATTTAATGACTCAAGGAAAAAGAGGCATGACACCAAAATCCATAACACACTTTCATTAAAATTAAGAATTACCCACAAATCCATAAGCATTTTCATCCAAAAAAATACCTAGCCAGTTGGAGCACAAGGAAAAGCATAGAAAAAATAATAAATATCTCATATGGTCACCACATCAACATAAAGTTTGGCAGATTGAACCTGGGGATATTTTGAAGGGGTAAATCTAGATCCACCTCTCCTATGACCAACTTTACAAAACCTATGCAGGTGACTCAGACGACCGCAACCATGGAAGGTATTAGGAGTCTCTGGACATAAATAATTCTTATGTCCTACCATTCTGCATTGCTGGAACACTATGAACAGATTCCCAGAAGAAGTCGATGTGAAAAATCATAATGGCCTCTTAATATTTCTACTTGGATTCCCAATTAGGTGACCTAGATGACTAAAACCATAGAAGGTCTTAGGAGTATACTAACATGAATACTTCTTATGATCTACCTTTTCACATTACCGGCACACCAAGAATAGATTCCCAGAAGCAAGGTTGGCCTTGGGGAAAGCCCCACAAGCCCCCAGCCTAGGGCAACAGCCAAACAATGGTAAAAATACAAGGGAAAGGGAAAAAACTACCATTTCACTATAGCTCTTAATGAATTTTAGGGCAAAAATTATTATGCGGTCTTGGGCAACATAATTTACTGGGTTGTACCTGTTCGGAAGAAACTGATGTAAAAAATCACAATGGCCTCTTAATATCGCTACCTGGCTTCCTAGGCTTGGCTCACTTCCCCTTTCCCATGTTAGAGCTTCCTCCACTACCCCTGGGAATTGTAGACACATCAATCACCTCAGGAACTCCATCCAAACCATCTTATATTCTGACGGCCTACTTCACCACCTCTTCATAGGTATTGATGCCAAGTAAAGACACTCATGGTAAAAGATATGGTCGAAGCCCTATTATAAAATACTTGATATTTTAGATAATTATTAAAAACTAGGTTAAAAATATGAAACAAAAGTCTATAAAAACATCTAGAATACTCCAACATCAATAAGATACCTTGATAGAGGTCATACAATTCCATAGCCTTTGGTATCTTCATGGCATCAGGTAAGTATTGTTGAATGAATAGTGTCTTGAAACCTTCACGGAAGCGGTCTTTTGGTTTCATCCAAATAATAAAATTCCCCCATTCTTAGCTTGGACCTTCCTATATAAAGTTTGTAAACTTAAGCTTAAGAGATTTAGGAAGCTCAAGCCGAAAGAGGCCCTCAAGGTGAAGCTCAGTTGGTAGTTGCCCCTGTGGGTCTCGTTGTAGTCTCGAGTTTGAGTCTTGCCGAGTTCATCCCTATACTACATGTTGCATGGTTTTCTTTTTACTCTAGCCCCTTCCCCTGATAAACTGATGCTCAAGTTAAAAGAGGATCTCATCAATCTTCTTCAATCATATTTCTTCTAACTGGAATCCCAGTTTCCTGAGTAAATGAGGAGGGATCTGATTCTGAAATTCTTGAATAAAGTCCCTACGATGAGAAAGGAGGAATCACCATTCCCTAATACCAAAGCATGTTGAGCAATTAAATCAATAAATATTTGATCAATCTATGGGTCAACATGTTTCAAACCACTCATTTCTCCCTCTTGAGTCCCCATCCAAACTTAGTGAGGGCATACTCTAAAGAAACAAAAATCATATACAAAACTAGATCAAACTTCAAGATTTTTATATTCATCAAAACCAAACAAAAACAATAATTCAATCTATAAATATCAAGAAAACTCATTACTTCAAAAGTTCTGATATTAACTCACCAAACTTTAAGCACATAAAAATGTTCAAACCTTCTCATAAAACCACTCCCCTTTCGAGAACATTTAATAGTAAAACCTCATTTAAAAGTTCTTAAAACATTACCATGTCATAAAACCGTAACTTTTTTATAACCCATGCTCCATTTCAATTCTCAAAACTTTTAACAAAATCCCACGTTTTTATAAACTCCAACTCCCTCATAAAATAAAACCAAGGTTTTCATTATGAAAATCAAAATAAAATAAACCAAAATACCATAAATAACTCATAATAAACTTCCTAATTCATCCTAAGTCAACAAAAAAAATAAAACGCATAATTCAAACATAAAGTACCAAAACATAAAATTTAAAGATAAATAAAAAAATGTGAATAGTTTGGACATATGGTTTGGTAAACCATGCACCAACCATGCGAAACTCACTATAAATTTATCTAGGTTGGTTCGCACATATGTGCACTATTTTCCAGACTGTGCATAGTAACTATGCAACCCTAAATCTCTTCTCAAATACAACTTCAAAATCAATATTCTCAAAGATAACCCATAAATTCTCAATAAAAAAAATACTAAAAAACTAAAACCCTTAAAACATTCAAAAAATGAGTGTGAATTCAAGATACAGACATCCCAAAAAACCCTAGTAACTAAAGTTTCATCACAACGAGGTGATGATCAGGCACCCACCCATGATCAACCTCTTGTGTTATGATGTTTATATCCCTCATCTATTGGATATCCCAAATAACAATGGTGAGTCTATAACCTAGTAACTCTTAAAAACCTAGACTCTGATACCATTTTATCACGAACCAACCCGACCCCACAAACTGATCACCCAAGTAGGCCTGTGACATAACACGAGGTGCGTTCTCGATCACCCTGGGCTGGAGACAAGCGCCATGGAATCAAATGGCAATCATTGGGAAAATTTTCATCCAAAGAATAAAAAATAAGGGAAGGACTTCCACTCGGAAATACAACAGCACCATTCCATACATCGAAGTGCCACTCCATAGAAATAAGAAGTTACAAATCAAAATAGAAACCAAACAAGACATAGGGAAGATGAACATATTAAATAATAAAATATCATCCAAAAAACATAACAAAAATATCCCAACAAAACTAAATAGGATCACATGAAAAGAGAAGGAGGAAAAAGAAGTCGACACATCAAAGATACCAAAAACAAATAAAAGGAAACAAAACCAAATCCACTCATCTTCATGGGCAAGTGGAACATATCCACTTGACACCATAATCAATCCCAAACAAAGAAAATGATAATAAACTATTGTGTCCCTAATTTTCATGACCCCTCCCCACAAATTGCACCCCTTCTAGGTTGGAAATGGGAGAAGAGAAATAGTGACCCCTAAGTCCCGCCTCCAGTAGGCCTCGGGTTGGTGACTAGCACCGAGGGTATAATAAACATGGAAATGGGAGGCATTACACTCTAAGAGAAATGCATGCAAGAGAGAGAGATAATATAGACACCAACTAACTCCTGCTCAGACTACAATATAAAATAATCCCAAGTACACAAATGTAATTTCATGTAAGAACTAATACAACTGAAAGGAAAAACTTCAAACACCAAAAGAAAGTAAAGACGACAACGACCACAAAGCCAAAATAGCTCCTACAAAATCCCAAGCTAGTAGTAACCAGTCTAATCTCCAAATTTCTCCAACTGACCTAAAAATGGTTTATATAAACATATGGTGATTATAACAGTATACTCAATAGGATCTTCCCTGAAACCTCTCATGAAAAAGTAAAGAAAGCATGCTAAATCACAGTGAATACAAGTGAAACTAACTTGTCACCTAAATAGGTATACTAAGTTCTTAGTATCATCATGGCTACTCTCTCCAAGTATCACATACAAGAGCATATTATATAATAAATAATATCAAGGGTAACCTGCTACCACTTCCCCACTAGTTTTCTACTTTGCCCCAACATCGCACATCCTGAACATCTATCTCGAAAAAGGCTTGCCCGTAGACACTTGGGTGAAGCACCACAACATGTACGTTATGCAACACACCACCACATCCACATAACCAAAAGTAACCAGGTAGTTTCCAGGATCCACCACAACTCGCATAACGTGTATCATACATTAGGTATTATACCTCAAGCCATCATAGCCCATACGCTGAGTAAGGATCCTCAAGCCATCACAGCCTATACATGTTATACCTATAGTAGTCCTTAAGAAAATATATCCATAATATATGTGTGTGAAATAACCAAATCCATTATGGCCCTCTACACACATATATATGAAAACTAACCACTATTCATACTAGCACAAGTAACTACCAAGAGAAGAGAGTGGAGTCAAAGGGGGTAGTCAGTCATACATCCTCCCACCAGGATGTCAGGGAAAACACTCCCAGGGCTTAGAATCCCTAGGGTGTCAGTTTCCCTAACCGACAGGGTGGGGTAGCGTATAGAAATACAAAAAATTATAGGATATAATATATCTCATAGTGGGAATAACTTAGTCTTAGACTCAACTACAGCTAACATCTCTCAGAATCCCGATTTCCATTACTAAGACTAGATATCATATAAGAACACAACCATCTAAAGAGATACATTAAGTTAATTTATCATTTTTTATCAGTTTTACTTTACATTAATTAGTTATTTATTCATTAATTAACTATCAAAAAATTCCACATTACATTCCATTAGCATTCCAAAGAGATCCATGCCCTCTAGGAATAAGCAAACCAAGTCCACGGCTTCTCAGAATTTCAACCTCGGCGTTTTATTCCAGCAAGCTCCAACCCCATGGGTTAAACATAATTTATTCATTTATTTAACAACATTACCACTTTCCATATTTCTAGGTATTCTAAGAAAAAATTATAAGCTACTAAACGCAAGGGGATCAACATGGTGAGTAGATGAACTACCCGTTAAGTCTTTTTCACCTATAGTAGGAGTGTAGACCCATCCAACCACGAGAAGCTAAACATGGAAAGTATGTGGTATACACTGTGCGACTTAGTCTTTCTTGGAAGGAGTGTAAGAAAAACCATCTGTCTCAAGTAGTGGGGAAAGTAAAGTAAATGAATAAACAACTGATTCAAAAAGCATCCAACTTCCACATCAATGAGTAAGCTCAGATTTAACTCCTTCCATCATCCTCGATGTCCTTCCTGACATCCATATGCATAAACTAATGCATCTAGCCACTCCAGGTGTCAACTACTGCCACAACAACTGAACCTCCCTACCCCTCATACCACAAAAACCCTCCAGGATCAGCCATCCCAAGATCACATCACATCCAGGCCTCCCCTCCCCATATACCACAAGTCTCGTATCCAGAGCACATCACAAGCAGCATGAACAAACATAGAAACAGAATCTCGACCCCAAATCATGGCATTTAGCCTTCACACATAATGATATCTCACAGATCCAAAGCATAAGTAACTTAAACTTTACAAGCAAGAGGGAAACTCAGGCCCTATAAAGGCGTTATCTTTTTATCACAAAACTGGTTCTTATTCCATCTTGAATTAACCGATTCATTATTCATAGGTTCCAACGATGGGAAACCTAAGCAATAAGCTATCATAAGCTATCAAAAAATAATTAAACAATTAATTTAACATTCCCTTAATTCTTTTATCAACAAGAATCAACATGATTCAAGTTCATTAACCAATTCCATTAAACATGCACACTTGTATCAATTTGATTAATATCAAATTATAAAACAACTAGATTTATTAAACATGCCTCTTTAACCAATTATCCAATTAATTATTAATTAATTATGACTTTACGTTCTTTACCAATTTCCATCAAGAATGGCATGCTAAACCAAGAAAGTAATAGATATCACTCTATCTAGAAAATCAAGAGGCAAACCGTTATCATGGTATAAAGCAACAACATCGCTATTCGAATGATACCAATTCATTAATCCAGTCAAGTATTTAATTAGGTCAATTCTATTATGATCTAAGGGGCTAAAGCATGATAACTCTATGATTTCACATAATTAAATAGAGAAGCAACAAATCCCCTACCTCAAAAGGTCACCTACGTTCTTCGCATGAGAACAGAACAACGCAACAGATCTTGATCACCTCTCCCGCGACAACTGCATCCATCTGAGGATGTCGTGGCACCACCTGTAACATCCTAGTTTTTAAAAAAAAATGAAATGTATGAAACTTTTTTTTATTTAGATATTTATAACTATCCTTTAAACATAATTTTGATGCTTCTATGTATTGAATTTTGAAAAATAGTCATCTACAAATTGTGTTCAGTAAGTTATTTGGAGTCTGATGGAACCAACTTGTTTTTTTGGGTGAATAGTAACATACCCTTATGAATAGTTTTATGAATAGTAATATGACCCTAATGAATAGTAAACTTTATTATTATTTTATTTTCTTAAGGATAAAAGATAATGACATCTTGGTTAATTTTTTCAATGTGATATAAAGGCAGTTATAAAATTAGAATTGTTAATTTTTAAAATAAGTATGATTTTATTTAAAAATTAAATTAATAATATTTAGAAAATTATTTTCAAAAAATGAAGTTCAGTTTTAAATTCTACACGTTGAAAAATGATTAGGGTGATTTTTGGGGATTTTTCTAAAATTCTTGAATTTTTTATGAATAGTGAAATACGGTAAAATACTATATATTCAAATTATCAGTTAAATACAGTATTTATGACATCATAAGTGATGTAAGACCACTTGATTCTAACTCACATTCCATTATTACAATTTAGGGTCACACTAATTAAGATTATTCATAGTCTTGAGAAAAAAATATTATAATAATGATTAAAATAATGTAAAATACCTCCTCTCCTCCACTATAAATACCACCCCCATTCCCCTCTTCCCCTCACACCTCTCAAGCCTTGAGTATTGTCTAATTTCTAAGAAATTCCCTCCCCAATATCCTTACCCACGTCCAAGACCTGCTGGTCTCACCCAAAGGCCAAAATCAAAGGCCTTAAGAAGGATCTCAAGGAGAAGAGATCAAGAGGTAAGAAATCCTCTTCCTTTTCATGTGTTTTCCTTTCCTTTCCTTTTATTTTATTATAGTCTCTTCCCCTAATCTTATCCAAGAAGTATTAAAGCTCCATAAATCTTGTATATTTTTTATGCTCTCATTTTCATGAAAAATTCATCATCATTCTTCTTCTCCTATCCCACTTATTCAAGGAATAAAAACATTGTCCGTGATGTGTCGAATTACCGACATCGTGGACGATGTGTTTTCAATTTTCTTTAATTACTTCAAGTATGGTCATGAAACCATTTTTATGTTTCAACCAGGTTATAATATATGTATTATGTCTTATCCATGGTTCTGGAATTCTTTTGTACACATGGTTTTAATTTATTAAACAAAATGAGGTCGTTATTATCAAAGAACCACTAAAATGATCTAAACGAACATCATTAATATTTTAACTTATGAATCATCCTCATTTCAGAATTCAAAATGATAAATGGTATAATTTATGGTTCTAGAAATATTTAAATACCATTCCATTCCAATTCTTGAGTTTCACTCTCAATCGATGAGAATATCCATCATGAACCGATCATGGAAACCATGTAAAGAACGCACCCAACACAATATAAATAACAAAATAATACAAATAAATGTGGCGAATAATGTTATAAAATGATCATATAAGGTGTTATAAAAATTAATATGTTTCATTAAGATATTAATAACACTCTTTTAACCATTATACAGGAGGTTTAAACACATTTGAAGTAAGAAGAACCTGAGGTAAGGGAATTCTTAACCCAATTTCCATTCTTTGGGTTAACCTTCTTCTTTATTCATTATGTGGTATTAAGATTATTGGTTTGATGAATTTTTTTTATATTATTTTTCACTATGTCTATTTATAGTCACTACTAGAATTAGAGCTTTTAGTGACCGCCAAAAGCGGCTGCTAAAAGGCTCTAGCGATCGCCCAGCAACCGCTTTTGGTGGTCGCATTAGCTTCATTGGTAAAACCCTTTACCGACCATCATTGGCGGTCGCTAATGTTTCACATCAACACAGCATTCTGATGGTCCTCATGTGGGTCCTCGTCTCGGCATATGTGTGGCAAGGGACACAAGACCTTGCCCCCACCGGCCATGGCGGACACACGATGGCAGGTGGATGTTGGGTTGTTCGAGTGATGAGGATGAGGTCGTCGGAAGTCTGAGGCGAGGGTTCGGGATTGTTAGGCACATAGACGGTGGTCATGAATGTGTTGTTAGGAATCATGGTACGTCATGACAATAGGTAGCGTGTGGCGTCGACTGCGGTACATTGGATTTGCAACGGCTAAAGCGGGAGGGAAGAAGAAGATGCGTGTGCGGGAAAATTCCCGCTGGAATTTTACTTTCGTATTAGCAGCCGCCTATGGCGGTCGCTAATACCCTCTTTAGAGACCGCCAATGGAGGTCGCCCACTTCAGGAGGCGCAAAAACAAAAATTTCTATTAGTGAGTGTATACACATATCCATTTCATTCTATTAATTCTCACTCCAATTATATTTTAAGGGACTTTACTTTTAAAATCCTTTTAAAAATTTCTTTAATAAATTTCAAAAGGACTGTTTTTTATATGAATATGGAATTAGTAGTTTCTCCTGATTTCAAGATACTTTATTACCATAATATGTTCCTTGGACATTATTTATGTTTAGTTGAGCCCATTATATCTCAAGATATGTTGGGTTGAGCCCATTATAGCTCAAGATATGTTGGGTTGAGCACATTATAGCTCAAGATATGACAGGTGAGCCCCATTATAACTCTCCAATGCATTGGATACTCTGGAGATGGAAGTTTACCAACAGGTTATTCCATGTGTAAGGGTGAATGTAAGAGTGATATGGTAAATATGTCCTAAGGAAACTATATGGTGTTTCTATGCATATGAGTTTTTATGATTATGGGTTTTTATGGTTTTTATGTTATCAGTTGGCTAACGATTTTCTTCTTTTTTTTCCCTTACTAAGTTTTATACTCATCCCAAGTTTAAAAAAAATCACGGGATATAAGGATGGGTAAGAGAAAGAATTGAGTCGTGATGAATGATATAGAGGGTTTTCAAATAAATCATGTTTTAAGCTTTAATGTTTTATATTTTGCAAAAATGGATAGTGGTTTTAATAGTACCCTCTTGTATGAATGTGGTATGTTATGTATGTAAGGTATCCTAATTCGCTAAAACTCTAAACCCGAAAATATCCTCAATTTGTAATAATGTATATTCTTGACTAAAATTCAAGATTAAGTGAAGTTTTTAAGGGCAGGTCATTATACTACCGCATCAACGAACAACCAAGAAAACACCATTAGAAACATGGAGATCACATTTCATCACATGGAAAAGAGAAATGTGAGGAAACTAATTGAATAAAACACAATAACTGAGATAAATCATGCCTTATATCGAAGACAGGTCGAAGGAAGGAAGAGGAGAATCAATTCGGGATGAAGGAATCTCCAAACGTTGAAGAGGGGGGCGACCGAGTCATCTGAAGTCGAGAGAGAGCATTACAGTCATAGGGTTTTTGAAAACCCAAGCGATTGAAATGTTTTAAAAACATATCGTAGTAGGGAATTACACAACATGTAATTCCCTTTCATAACGTGTAATGCCTCAGGGTCAGTTTTCGCCAAAAATGCATCGCCTCAACGCTTTATTTTATTTGTTCAAACCCTGAAGTATTTCATGTCGTGAATCCCTCTTTCACATTGTGTAAAAGTCTGCATGTCGTAAAGCTTTCCAGGACAACTTGTGAAACAGGATTTCACATCATGTAATTTGGTTACACGACGTGTAATCCCCCCACCCCCTTTCCATCTTTTACTTAACCGAACTTCTCCAATCTTCTTCTGAGCCTCCACCAAACACTTCGATCTTTGAAAACACGCAAAGGGTCGATCCATGCAGATCTAGGACCTTACACTACTGAACTGATTAGGTCTATAATATGATTGGCGTGAGCATAAAATGCCTAGTAGGTATCCCTCCAGACCCCATGTATCACCTTTAAAGAAAAAATATATATTTCATGCTCGTTTAAAATACATGTAGAAAGTAGATTTTTATATTTCTGTTTAAAACAAGTAACAAAATTATTTCCTTCAAACATCACTTTTAATATGAAAACAATGGTTCTTTCCATGTAAACCCATTATTCATGCCTTTTTCGAAAGAACATTTGAAGGTGAATTGGAAAATGGTTTTAAAACTAATTTATAAAGAAACTAAAATGCATGATCGTAAAACAATAAACACGATGCAATGTCCTAGAACAACAAGTATACATATATAATGAAATTTAAAACAGCATCGTGGGAACCTAGGAGCCCCGGGAACATCTAGAACAGAGCTAATATCATGTCAATAAGAAAAGACCGATGATGGATACAAAACAACCTACCCTAACACCCGGTATTACCCTGTATGACCTAACTGAGGGGTAAATCTCATAAGAGGAAAAATCTAAACTAAGTGTCGCTAGTCAGGGCATGATACTAAACTAGTGCATGTTTCGAGGGCCGACATTTTGTGAAAATCATTTTAAAAGATCCAACCGGGCCTTAAACACTCTTTAATAAAAACAAGTTGCATAAAACACTTTTGAAAACCAAACCCTGCAATCACCATGAAATCTCAACATCTCAAAATGATTCAACACTGCACACCCTTAACCTTGGAACAACTCCTATAGAAAAGTCACGCCTATACTAAAAACATTTTCTCAAATGATGGAATTTCTTTAAAAGATCCAAACATGTAATTAACCAAACACTTGGTGTGCATGGTGTTTCAAAATAAATTTTTCACTTTAGGTCCAAAGGAAAATCTTTTCACTTTTCATGGACTTTCAAATAGAGCTATCATTCTTTGGCAAGAATCAACAAATATATTTAGTAGCATTTGAGAAATACCTAAACCACACATTAAAACCATACAAGCAATAGGGCAAGAGGAACAAATAAAAAAGAAGGAAAAAGAGAGGGAAAGAGTTCTGGGGAGTTTACCCTTAAGAATCGAGTTCAAATGGGAGAGGAGAGGAGGTGGTTTGGGGTTAAAAACATAGAGGGATATAATAATAAAATCAAATTTTTAATGACGCGGACACTTCGCACTGATTGACAAACAATGCATCAATCGCGCGAGCCTTACTGGGTCGATCTGGGCACAATACATAGTTTGGCCGCATGGTTGGATAAATCGTGTGTTAACCATGTAAAACAACTCTATTAAAATAGAAGAGACACATGCATGGTTACCGCACATTTTTTACTAACCATGTGCAAACTATGTGACGGGAAAAAGTTACAGTTTTTCCAAAAAAAAATCAAAGGAACCCGAAACTCAAGGGAAAAAACACGAACAAAAAATAAATTAATTAGTTAATAAGGAAATTAAAGGTTAGGGTGTCACATTTTTCCTAGAAGTCTTATATCTTGTAGTTTTGTTATTTTTTCGGTACTACAAGCTAAGGAATTTTCAACTTCTAGTGATGTCACACATTTGTACATGTTTTCTATTTTTAGTTTTAGTTATTGTAGTCGATGTAAGTATCTAATTTGAATTATATTATCATAAAGTAATAAAAGTGCTTAAATTTTGTTTTAGCTGGTATGATGCATACATAAAGGTTATTTATTTATTTTCATATAGAAAGTATGGCGTCTTATAGAACATGAATACTTTGCGTTCAGTGCAATATAATATGTCTTGTGGTATGCGTTTCGGAGCTAAATGTTTTGTGTTTTGACGTATACTAAATGTTTTGTGGTCGATGTTTCAATTTCATTTTGTGCATGTGAATGGTATGTGTTTTGTGTTTACTGAAAAAAAAAATGTTTTATTTGCGACTTACAGTTGTGTATGTGTGTTAGATGTTATGTGTTACTTTATGATGTGATTTTTTTTGTACTTTTTAGCAGATTAATATTTCATTCTTGTAGCCTTGTTGGCCTTTTTCCAATAGGTGACTGTAGTTGTTGTGCCGGTTTATCCTTTAAGATTAGTGTTGTTCTATCATTTCATGATAATTTCCCCCCCATATGAGAGCTAATTCCCTTTCGTTGAATGAAAAGTATGAGATTTTAGTTGCATGGAAAGAGGTTATGCAAATGTATTCTTTGTTTTTGTATTTTACTACGATATTATAATTCGGATTCTAGAATATTATGAGTAATACATAAAAGGGATACATGTTCACAATCTGTCATTTCATGGAACTAAAATACTATATTCTTAATTTGACAATAGTGAATTGACTCTCAAGTATAGGGGAATTTGTTTTAAAATGATAGATAGATTTGCGGTAGGTAATCATATATCAGAGTATATTAATCATCCTACAGACGTATTTCTCGGTTTATAATTGCCATTGATAATTTAGTTTAAAAATATAATAATATTATTGATTTATTTGTGATGCCAAATGAATTCTCGCCACTTTTAAAACCCTAATTTTCCACAGTTTTAAGCAGGGTGGGTGCAGATTGGTTCGGTTTGATTTTGACTTAAAACCAAACCAAACCACAATCTGCAATTCAATTTTAATAAATAAAAACCAAAACATTTAACAGTGGTTTGATTCGGATCATAAAATCTCCAAACCACTTATTTGCAGTTGCGGATTAGCCTATTATGTTATACCAACATCCTAGATATGGATTCATGATATTTTTATAATGATTGAATGATAATTTGAATGAAATTTATACATAATCACAAACATGGTGACAAAATATCATCTTTTACCTACTATCAAAATAAAACTTTCATCTTTTACCTACTATCAAAATAAAACTATTATCCATTAATGACGACTAAAAATAAAATTTGAAAAGGGTCATTGTCATGGAATGAATGTTTGGGGTTCGATGATAGAAAACTATAAAATTATGTTGTTTTTTTCAAAATAAGTGTGGTGGGGTTTAATAGGTGTGGTTTTGGTTTGACACTTGAACCAAACCACAAACGGCAATGGCATGTTCAATTGGCATCGCAAAAAAAAAAAAAAAAAATGTTATTTCGGTTTGGTTTGCGATTTGGTGTTGTTTTTTACCACCCAACTTTTAAATCTTTTTGAAAATGTTATAATTTAGCTGAAAACTATATCAAACTAATTTTTTTATTAAAAAATCACATTAAATGGGATCAAAACAAAATCAAACTTTTGATAACGATGTTGGTTTTGATTCGATCATCTAGACATCCCCGCGACATTAGATTGAATCAATAAAATATACATATTTCATTACCAATGTCACTCATTTCATATAAAAATACTCCTACCATGATAATCCACCATAAATCTATATGTTTGAAGGCAACTTCTTACGGTTCAACGGCCCCGCTAAAACCAGGTCCATGTCGAAGGAGTCGAAGGAGCCGCTCCACGAACCCACCTATGTAGCGACTCTGAAACCCTTCTTCCAACAACTGCTCCCTCAGACCGGCGTGGTTCCGCCGCACCTCCTCCCCAACCGCGCCCCCTTCCTCCATCACCGCCCTCACCGCCTCCGCCACACCCTCCCTCTGGAACCGCCCGTCCTCCTCCCCGCGCCCCACTTCCACCCCGACCCGCAGCCCCGTCTCCCCCATCACCCTCGCGTTGATGATCTGGTCGCCGTGGTGCGGCAGCAGCACCAACTGGCACCGGCTCGCCATCGCCTCCGTCAGCGATCCGCTCCCGCAGTGCGTCACGAAGCACCCCACCGCCGGGTGCGCCAGCACCTGCGGCTGCTCGACCCATTCTCCCCACACCTCCCCTCTCCCCCTCACCCTCTCCTCAAACCCTTCCGGCAAAGCCGCTGCCATGGATGCAGATTGGTCCGGTGGTTTCACGGCACAGAGAAACGGATATCCAGTGAGCTCGAGGCCAAGAACCAGCTCCTGGAATCCATCCGTCGGCAGCACGCATTCGCTGCCGAGCGCGCAGAAAACTACGGTCCCCGCAGCGAACCGCGCTAGGAACGTTGACAGCCGTTCCTCCAATGCGGATTTCGGCATCTCCGGCAGTACCGGTCCGGCGAGTATGACCGGCCGGTTGAACTGCGACTCGACGTAATCGCAATACGGGCCTTCCATCTCACTGCAGGTCTTGAAACTGATCGCGTCGCACTCTGACAAGGATCGCAGTTGGCGTTCCGTGAACGTCAGCGCCGGGGCGCCGAATTCCATCGAATGCACGGCGGCGACCGCGCGTGCTTCGTGTGCGGAAATACGGATCTGCGGATGAGGAAATTTCGGTGGTGGCCCCATCAAATCGGCCGCCGTGTGGGGTGAGTTCCTTTCTAGACTCAACAGATACCCCACTGTCGCGGGGCTCACCGTGCAATAGTGGACGGATTTGATTCCCAGTTTGCGAGCGATTGCGGGCAACCAGTGGGTAAAATCGAAGAATACGAAATCTGGACGGAGTTCTTGGAGGGAAGCTTTGATCATGGGTTGGGTGTGATCCATGGCAGTCATGATGAGGGGAATGGATGAGGGGGCATCGGCGGTGGTTTCTGCGCCGGGAGGGAGCCCGGCAACGGTGGGGACGGCAATTGGGAATAAGGTAATGAGATGAGGGTGCAAATTGAAAGGTTTGAATCTGGGAATGGTTTTCTGAGGGAGGAAGAAGGAGATGCGATGGCCCCTGTCTGCGAGCTTGTTGGATATGTGAAGGAAAGAGGTGAGATGGCCGATGGCGAACCACGGGTACATTACGATGTGAAGCTGGTTCTTAGTCTCGATCATCTTGGCGTCTGCGCGGTTCACGCAGAAGGCCTGAGGATGGGGATCCTTCACGGCGACGTTCGTGGCTGGCAGCGGCGGCGGACGGGGTTGGAGGTGGCGTCAACGGTGATGGCGGTGATGTCGGTGATGTCGTCGGGGCATCGCGGCGGCGGTGTACGAGGCGGGTGGTGGCGTCCTCGGTGACGGCTGTGATCGCGTCGGGGCTTCACGGTGGCGACGGTCGAGGCAGATGGCGCATTGAGGTGGCGGAGGTTGAGGCAGTCGATGGCATCTATATATCGTGATAAGATATAAAAATTTATGATTTATGATTATTTAAATAAATGGTAAACGAACATCGGATATCTCGGAATACGGGTAGAGAGTCTTGGGCAATTGAAATCCAAGTGGGGAAAAAGAAAAAAAGAAAATAAAGAAAATAAAAAAGAAAACATGGCAACATTTTTTTTATTTTTTAACTTGAGGTCACCGTCACAACATCGAAGAACTGATCTAAATATATAATAATAATATTATACACCATCTTCACCATTGTCCACATGCCTCGATTCAAACCCTAGATCTATGACTTCATTGCCCAATGACTTTACCATCTCCTAGACTTCTTTAAAATTTTACAACATATATTTTATATATATATACATGATTGTTTTTTATTTATATATTTATTCATATAATATATACATTTATATAATTATTTTTAAATATGTTTTAAAATATGTTTATATATATGTACAGATAGTTTTTATTATTATTTATTTATAAATATTTATTGCAGTTACGTTTATATAATATGTGTTAGGTCCACAAGGCTAAATACCCTGAGAGGGGGGGTGAATCAGGGTATAACTAATTTAAAGTTAATGCTCGTTCTGATTTTGTTTCGCTGTTCAGCAAAACACTCTTCTCTTTCTTTCATGTTGCACAGTATAAACAGAAAGTAAAGTAAGCACAGGACGCAACAATTTTACTTGGTTCACCGCTAAGAGCTACGTCCAAGGAGCATACGCCGACAGGTTGCCGGTCGTACCAAATTCCACTATACTTCACTAGTTGTGGATACAAAGTTCGGGCTAGATCACTTCTATGCCCAGGTTCACTGCCTTTACAAAATTTAGGGTCACCTCACTGCTTTCCCAAGGGTCACTCCCTGTTTCTCTCTCTCTGGCTCACTGTCGGTGGAGAGGATTACCTTCTTCCTCTTCCTAAGCTCACTGCTCTCGAAGGGAATCCACTCACAGTTTATAGACCTGTAGGTCTCTTCATTATCATGAAGGAATGCATCATCAACTGTTGATAGATGCTCTGTTAAAGTCCAACTTTCATCCACCGATGAATACCACTTTGCCTTTGAACACTAGGCAACTACCTTTGGAAACACCTCCGCAAAGCACTATACTTCGTTAGGCTCCCAATTTCACAAAGCTCAAACAAGCATTCGCGAAGCTCCTGCCTTTTCGCGAAGCACAACCGCGAAGCACAACCGCGAAGTACTACCGCGAAGCTCAAGTCATTGCAGAGCAACTTCCCTCGCAAAGCTCATTGAGCCAACGTGGAGCGCACAATTTTCGTGAAGCTACACTAGCCGTCGCGGAGCTCTTCTTTCGCGAAGCACACAGGCTACGCGAACTACCTTCGCGAACCGAGAGCAAATGATCTTCTCTGAAAATTCTCTCTGCTTCTCTCGAGGGGGTCGGCCTCTATTTATAGGCGATTCCACCGACCTTCGACCCTTCCGCGCGAAGTCAACGCCACGTCATCGCCAATCGCGAAACTCCAAAGTTTCCGCCGGAATTCTGTCCAAATCGCGAAGCACCTCGGCAATTTTCGGATCGCGGAGCTCGTCGTAATCGCGGAGCATCACCGTCAACATTATTTCGCGCCTTCACCGCGAAACTCCCTCGCAAAGCCCTTCACCGCCGCGATGCGCTTCAATTCTGCCGTTCGGGAAGCTTTGACGTAATCACGAAGCATCACCGCCTCCATTTTTCTGGTCTTCGCGAAATCCAATCCATGCATCCTCTCTTCGCGAAATTCATGCTTTTGCCATATAAAAATATGATATTCATGGATATCCACTTTTCGCGATGCTCACCAAACTTCAAATTTTGGACCCCAAAAATTTGGCAACCACTGGGAAACGACGCCACCTTGTACTGCTCTTTTGTACCGCCTCCAGATCGTCCTTTCCTTTGTCATCGTACTTTGTCAACATGGATTGTCAACAAATTCTCGGGAACTCGACAATTCTCCATAGAAACCTGCTTTGTCAACAAACACAATCAACCCAAAAATACTGCAATGTTACCTTGAGGGATTTTTGCCCAACAATATGTCTAATATATTTAAATGTGTTTATTTTATGTACATTTATATTATATATTTAATGATAGTGATATATTTATAAAAATACATTTATATGATGTATTTACACAATATTGACGCACACATATGCACACATACACACACATATCTACACACGTTATATTTTATAATATATAGATGTAATTGTAATTATAAATAATTATAAAAGAATATTAAAACTAAATATATATTGTATTTATATAAAAATATATTTATTCTTATATCGTATTTAAGTATATATAAATTTGTATATATAAAATATATATGCAAAGTACCTTTTATGTGTGTGTATTTATTTACATATATTAAAATATGGACATGAATATATGAAAAACAATTAAATGTGAACACTGATATTCATATAAGTGTAAGACTTGAGAATACATTTAATCTCCACTGAAAAAAGACAATAAGACCCCCTCAAACGAGAATAAAATTCCATCAAATTTTCGAAAATCAAGATATATCCTGACAAAAAACTCATTTTTGGAGGCATTTCAAGCATTTTTACCTTAAAAAACAAAAAAAAAGTTATCGCTTAGTCACCAAACCGTAGATCTTTTCAAAAGTCTCGATTTGATATGTGATAAAACTCAAACACCCAAATCAAAAGTTATGGTTGTTTGAAGTTCAAATCATGTATTTAACTTATCTTATACCGTTCATTAATTTGTTGAATTTTTATGTCATTCAACTGTTATTAAATGACAATTAATCAATAATAATTAGCAAATTATTAATTAATATTAAATTTCAATTATTTTATAAGCCATTTTTCACAAAATATCATATATATTAACTTTAAATGCATATTTAGTCATATATCAATCATATTTAATAAAATATATAATATTTATATCAATATAAATATATTTATATATTAATATATGCTTTTAAAGATATATAATTTTTTAATGAAAAAACACCTGTTACCGTCACTATTTTAGTGCTCATAAAGGTCACCAATTATCGATGCTAAAAAAACGCTGTCAAATGTGTCTTTTATTAGTGCCAAAAAATAGTGTTTGCAAAGAGACACTTTTATCAATGTTTTTTTAGCGCTAAATTTCACGCCATCTGCAGTAGTTTTCCTAAGCTCAATCAATTCGGATAATGTCGAACTGGGTCACACTATCATTACGTGACCTCAAGTATGTCTTCCCGTAGCCACGATCAACATGCATGTGGCCCATATTGTCGTAGCAATAGAACTAAAGTCACATGCAATGTCGTTGTTTTATCCCAACACCCATGGGCATTACTCGTTTCTTTGTGCTAATTCCATCTTCATAAATCAAAATTTGGATGTGTGTGTGTGTGTCGGCATTTCATAGAAAAAACCCACAAGTCTAAAAAACACCACCCAACGAGCCTGTACCTGGGTGGTAGATGTTCTTGCTTGGCATCTAAGAGACACAAGATCAAATCTGGGTGGGGGCGAATTTTCCGGGTACTATAGCAGTGATGTAGCTGGTACTATTCAGTACTGTAGCAGCTGACACTATTCACCCGATATGGGCCTTCGGGCCACAGAACTTTCGATGTAACGTCCCGACCCGTATGCCACTAAACCGGTACTCCGAGTCGGTTCTCCACAAGGCCTCAAACGCACCTCCCTATATGCCAGAGGATGCCGACTAGCAGCTAAGGCCTAGGGTGTGATAGTGGAGAGACTAAACCCTCATATTAGAGTAAGCAAACAACGGAAATAACTAAGTATCATACACAGTGGAAAGTAGACATAGTGCGGAAGCAGTAAACAACTAAAATAGAAAACTGTAATAGTAAAATGCTGTAAAAAGCCTGAACATGCAACACTGGGCCTCAGCCCTATCCACCATGCAACTCGCGCTCAACCCAAAAAACAGACATAAGGTCTACACGTACACCGAGGTGCATGTGCAGGGGTGAGAAATAATCTCAATAGGCCACCCCGACAAACAACCTATAATTGTGCTAATAAAAGTGCATGCAACAACAACGTACTCAGCCTAGCTGGAACACCTTAACATGAAGTAAACCAAACGTGCAACCACAGTCGAACTAAGGGTCTGTAATCCCTGTCAACTGGGCAAGTGCCACCATGGATGTCCATATCTATATACGTATACATGTATAGTCTCATACCTATACATATATAAATATAAATATAAATATTCATGAGTATGTGAATCAAACAACAAGAAACCACATAAGTAGTCGATCCTTGGGACTGTAATCCCGATCACATGGACATCATGTGCAAGGCATTGAGTTGGACGTCGTGCCACTCAGGCCGTGTATCATTAAGTTGATCTCTGGGTCCATAATCCCATCAATATGTACCTGCTTCAGCCAATGCCAGAATTATATCTCTGAGCAAGTTACATCACCACAAGGGGGATGCTTGTCCTACACTTAGGTTCACTCGTACTCGCCTCCAATCACTGAACAAGGATACCGTATACTGACGGTCAATATTGTAAGGAAGGATACCATATACCGACGGTCAATCCTGATTGATCCGGAAGAGCGTAATTATTCCGGTCATAGGTTGAGGAGAGCGTAATCATCCACACCTGTAAAGAAAGATTCCGGAAAGCATGTCCGGACATCCTGTAAAAGGTTACTGAGTTAGTCGCCATGCTTCTCAGGCCTGTGAATCCAGTCCAATGTCTGAGCCCTAGGTCTTGGTCCGTAGGCGGTTGCGACATTTGGAACTTGGATGATCCCTAAGGGGCGTACCCTTAGGCGATCTATAATGAGAGAACTCTCCGGTGAGCCGCTATGCTATACCCCTGGAGTCTCGTAACTGATCGGAAGAGTGGAATCATTTCGATCAAAGGCCGAGGAGAGCATAATCATCCCCACCACTCGGGAGTGCGTAATCTACCACGAGTCTTGGGTCCCGATGCCTGTATAAAGAGAGAACTCTCCGGTGAGTCGTAATGCTACACCCTTGGAGTCTCGTAACTGATCTGGAAGAGCAGAATCATTTCATTCAAAGGTCGAGGAGAGCGTAATCATCCCTATCATATATCATCATGTAAATTTCAATAGTTGGATACCAGGAAACACTTCTGGTCATCCCAAAAATATATATATATCACAATATATAAAATCAAGCTTAACAACCATCTCCCAGTTAGTACCTCTAGGTATACAGTAAATATAAGAAATAACATGGTTCGGAATATGGATCCCAGGAAATCATGTCTAGAGATCCCAATAAGAAAAGAGGATCCCATGAAGAATAATCGGGCATCCCAACAGAAAGAAGAAGCCTCACGTTAGGCTCAACAGCCACCAACCAGGAAGCACCTCTGGTGAACATCACTGCATCAACAATAAAAAAGTGAAACATAACAAAGAGTGAGGGTGGCCCGAACGTCCAACCCAACACTACACCCACAAACCCATGGGCTTACTAGTTCGGCACATGTTCTAGGTGACACCCGGACGCCATCTCTACCCAAGCCCGATGTACAACTCAGGGTCGGTCAAACCACAGGCACCCGTTGAGTCCCTCAAGTCAAACACAAAGAGGCATCCTACTCAGGATCCTCCAGGTAAACACGAGCGAAGACATCCTACACTAGATCCTTAGTGAAAATAAAGGGAGGAATACTACACATAATCCTTGAACAAAGAACAATAGAGGCATCCTACAATAGATATCCTCTCAAAGGAAAAAAAGAGAGATCCTGCAAGGGACTCCCTAGGTCAGCACATAAGCAAAGACATCCCTCACCGGATCCTTGGAAGCATCTGGTCTCATGACCTCGTAGGCTAGAAGGGAACATCTCACAAGGGAAACGTCCTCAAAAGCATAGGTCATGGGAGATAGCTCATAGCTCATCTCAGATCAAAAGTCTCAACTAGGTCGGTCTGAACACCCAACCTATCATCCACGCCAAGCCTCACTCTCAGGTGACAACTGAACTCGATAACTGGATGAAGAACCTATTCATTTAGATATAACCCCCAAAACATCATTTATATGACCTCTAAATGTCAATAGGATTCCACCATTGTGATCTATGTGAAAAAATGCTCAGAATGAACTACTCACATGCCCAATTCTGACTTCCAGGGCACAAAATACCTCAAACTACTAAGCTGGAAAAAGTATATGGTGTGTAATTTAGAGTAAACGGTGTGTACTCTTATCCCTCCCCCTAGCTGTGTACCCATACATGGCCAGAACAACATTGGGTCTACCTGTGTAAAAGTACACGTCATGCACTTCAAAGTACACGACGCATACTGTTTAAAAACAAAAAACCCGTGTTCTTTCTCACACGGATGGACACACGACTATGTGCCACCACACGACGTGTAATCAGAGTAAACAACGTGTACTAAAGATAACTTCTTCTTCACCGAACAGGAAGAACACACCGTGTGTTCCATTGGAACACACGTCGTGTAACATGGGTTTTCCGATGGGAAAACCCTCGGATCGCCTGAAACCCTCGTTTTCGCCCCCGAAACAATAGATCTGGCCTTAAGAGGCCACAAGAAAGCATAAAAAGGATTTAAGAAAATAAAAAAGCACGTTTAAATGGGATATGTGGTGAAATCGTAAACATGCCTACCTTTGTGTGGAAACCGCTGAAGCTTTATTTGATATCATCATCCACGATCGCCATATGCCAACTCAGTGTGTCGAGGGCTTCGCAACAGTACCTCTCGTCCCTCCCCCCCTCTCTCTCCCTTAAAATTTTCTCTTGGTCGAACCGAGTAGTAGGATACACAGGATATGCATGCGCAAGAAGGAGGAGGAAGGAAGAGAAAAGAAAGAAAATAAAAAGAAAAGAAAAAGAAGAAAAAGGGGCCCGAGCCGTTCCCGGTGCCCGAATCAAGTTTATGCCTTGCCTAGGCTAAACTTCCCATTCCAGACTCAATGGAGGAGATAAAATCTCAATATGATGATCCATTTAAAAGTTATCACCAAACGAACCTATGCGAATAAATTAATATTTAATTTAATAATATTAAATATTAATTATTCTGCTAAAATTCGAACATCTCAGATTTCCACCAAACTTCTATCCTAGAGTAAAAACCCTATTATGGGACCAAAGGAGTGGTCATAAAAATTTTCCGAGATCATATTCTAGGGGAAAATACCATTGTACCCATTTATAAGCATCTAGAGCAAAAATTCAAATTTTTTCTCAAAACTGCAGTCCAGAAAAACACAGGTCCTTACAAACTCCCCACTATAAATCTTTCATCTCCGAGAAGCTTAGTGAAAGGACCAAAAACCATCCTCCCAACCCGATCATCTGCACAATAAAGCTATTTATATTGTTTAATGATCAGCCTTAAAGCGTTAACAACTGCCTTCTACACAAAATACATTTAACTACGATCGATCTGGTACTCCCCATCATAGTAATACCCCTATCGCCGTCTTAGAAGAAAAATCCAAGATCAAAAGCTCATGGAAAACTCCTAAGTTTAACTGAAATGAGGAAAACCACCCTCAAACAGCCAATGGTGCACTCCCCACCATATGGCTTTCCTTACACTGGTCATAGAGCACAACCATGACAGGTTCCCTCCTCAATAGGGAAGAACTTTAAAAAAGAAAAAGGATCTCGGCGTAGGGACGAATCTCTCTCAGCATACTCAAGACGAATCAAGATAGCGCATGATAATATCTAATAGGAATACACCAAGATTCTAAAAATAGGCACGTCCAGCTCCCTCCGAGACACACTCACCATCCTGTCAAAACCTGACTAGGATTCAGCCATGGGTCAACCGTCTTACGATACCCGATTTATTCCACGATGTCACCTCTACCATGGAGGGACATTCTAACACAACTTACGGGGTCCAAACCCACTACAAGTCTTAAAACCTTGGTCCTCAGATCACACCCAACCATTCAATGATTTAAATTCAAACGATACCACGCGCAACCATTGTGTATCTTAACCACCTGGCACATAAACACGACGTTGTTCCAGTCGTGAGCATCTACCCAAGCTCCGACTATATTAGCAACAACAAAAACACTAGTCGAACAGGACAGGCACATGAACAATCCTTCCCATCGAAGATAGTCTTGATAAACAAGCACTCCAGGTGCTTCATTAAAAGAGGAAGGCATCAACATGCCTAACACAAAACTCGAGTACCTACAGTGCCTCAATTGAAAAACAAGCTTAAAACCAAGATCACTTCCAATAAGGCATTGGAAAACACGATCCAACCTTTCAAGAATGATACCCCAGAACAAAGCAGACATTGACCTACAAGGGGCCTAATTCAAAACCAAGGGTTTCTAGGTCTTCCACCTATCCCAATAGAAAAAGCCTCACAACTGGGTCACAAGGTCTAACCACCTATCCCACAAGATACAAGTGATAAAAAATTATTTTATTGAATATTTTATTGATAATAAATTATATAATTTCCTCAAATTGTGTTAAATATGTTCAATTAGAAAGTATTTGGGATTAGATCATACATTTGAATATTTGATGAAAATTCCAGTTTTACCCTTTCAAAATCACTGTAGTATTTCAATCATAAATATTTTTATTTGAATTATTTGAACTTAATATTTTGTAACTGTGTTCCGTACTTCATGGTATACAACTTTTATTCAGGACACATGATAAAAAGAATGCATTTGGATGGAGTAATTGGGCCATAAAGTCAAAGGTGGGCTGGACACGCCAAAATGGAGAAGCTTCTGTATTTCATCCATAAATACTTCATCTGGGCTTTTATTGAGCCCAAATGTTTATATGAGATAGAGGACCCATATCCTCACATATTATCCTTCTGGAAGGCCAAACAATTCACACGTTTTGGTATTCAAATGGGAGGTGAAACTTGGAATAAAATATTTGGCCGAGATTCCCCATTCACACTTGAAACTACTTTGAACCTAGCCTCCCCACCACTCTATAAATTAGTGTTTTTATCATTTTTTAGGTTTGGTACGTGAATTAGGAGATTTTAAGTAGAGGAGAATTTGTTTCACCTAAATTATCCAACCATTTTAAGAGGGGTAGCTCTTGAAGCAAGGATCCCCTCTTCGAAGCCTCCTTCTCTTCTTCATGTTGTAATATTTTCATTTGTGTTTTAAACTTCTTTGTTATTATTTTATTTCTTCTATTTTCTTCTGTTTTGTTTAAATTTATTCTTCTATTAATCTTCCTATTTGGGTTGGAATTCTTGAGTAGAAGCGTTATTGGGTTATACCCATTATAAGCCTTTGCACATGCAAAACGCTTCTACGATGATTACGCCACCTATGGAAGAGTAGTATTTTAGTAATCAATCTATATCTTACCTTATACATTCATTTATTTTGAATCAATGATATACTTTAATTCACATAATATGATCAATTAATTGAGTTTTTAATTTAATTGAAACTAAGCAAGCAATTGAACAATTAACACAAAAACACGCGAGGACGAGATTTTGTGTAAATTGTGAGAGTGAGAACTTAATCAGTTATACAAAACCATACGGGATAAATTTGTAGTGCTAAAATATAATACCTAAACTCAATTAATTCTAATTTACATAGGGGAAATGTGCCTTAATTTACCACTGACCATAAGATAATCTTAGAACATCAATCAAAGCAGGGTGCTGCGATTACATGTTCTGAAGTTAGCCTAGGGTTAAATTCACATCATCTTCATGGTAAAGTTCATTCTTGTAGGGTTCGGGATTTAACAAATTAAAGGATCATAATTAAGTGAATGTTAATTTAAATGATAATGATTAATAATAGAGTGAAGAGGTAGAGTTAGATTTGTAATGATCCAAAGTTTCATTAATGGAAATCCCTTTTGATCTAATTAAATGTCTCTTTATGTTTATATAAAATGTCAACTTCTTTGGTTTTATGTTAAGAATTTTGACCATTGCTAATATATACGTTGAACAGTGATCACATGATTAGTATAAATATAGGACTTTAACAAATCTGATTTACTCAGACAAAAGAAGCGATGACCTCATCCAGTAGAATTGGTCCATACGAAGCCCATTTGTCGGAGCTCGGAAAAGAGGTGTCATCCTTGGGATTCACTCTTGACCAAGCCCAATCTGAGCTTCATCATGTCAAGCTCAAATGGGACCATCTACGGGAGAAGTGGAAGTTGATAGAAATTACCACTCGAGCGATGTTATCCGAGCCACCCCAAGAGTCTGTCACCATCGCACATCTTAACCTTAGGTCTTATGCGGCTATTTTAAGGGGTTATGTAACAAATCTATAGTACTATGTTCATTTATATTATTTTTGTATATAATAATGAATATACCTCCTTGTCATTTTTGATACATTGTAAATGATTTTTAAAGTACAAATAGTGTTTTTAACTATTATTTAATTAAGAATTCTATTTTATTAAATTAATGGATTTTTGAATTAAATAATATTTTAATAAAATATTATTATTATTAAATTAATTTTTATTAAATATAAATGATCTTATAATTTTATGAATGCAATTATAATTTTTATTAAGGTTTGAAATCCATTTCTGTCAAAACCCGTGAATCTTCGATAAATGTCGGTTTTTATTTTAAAAGTGAAAATTAACATATTTAGAAAATTATTTAGATAAAATAAATGTTATTTCTGAAATCAGGACATCGAAATTATCCAATGGTGAATTTTTCATAATTTTCTGAGACAGTCAAATTTTTGGGTAAAAATTAAATACCGTTTAAATATATAATGTGTTTTATGACATCATAATGACCCAATAGTGATGTAATAAAATACTATAATCTTTATGTTCGGCCAATATATGTTTTAACATTAAAATAATGTGATTTTGGGTTTTTTTGACTTACTTTTCAAAGCATTAATGGACCCCTCAAGACTTATTAAACACCTTGTCTTTTTAAATTGTTTTCCATGGGAGTGTGACTCACCTCCATATAAGCAACCCTATTATTTTAAGAAGTTAGGACTTTTGTCTTATAAAATATTGTTTTAATCTTCCCTTTTATAAAAACCATGGTCAAAAACCATGGGATGGTTTGTGGTTTGGATTAATTTAATATAAGGGGTCTCAAACCTAAATAATAAAGAATTCCCTCACATTTCCTATATAAACCCACCCAAGTTCCCACTTACTCCTCACTCAAAGCCTTTGGAGTTCGTCCAACCTATTCCCTACTCTCTCTAGAATCCTCCCAAGGTGCCCCAAGCTCCCGAGAAGCCTCTCACAAGCCCCTCTCTAGCCTTTGGAAGCACGCTTCCAAGTAAGGGTTTTTTCTTCCTTTCTCATTTTTGTCCAATTTTATTTAAGTTGTTTTGCCCTTTTAATTTCAATTATGAATGTTGGGGTATGGTTTCACACCTCCCTCATACTTCCCTCTTTATGTTTTAATAATTTTAGACCCCTTTATCTCTCATCAAATGCCTCCCATGTACACTCGTTACTATGCCGAAATTCCGAAAGGAACTTCTCTCTCCTCTTTTACATTCAAGAGATACTTTTGTATCATGAATCTAAATTCCATTACAATTGTTGGGACATGTATATATATGACCTCCTTACTGTCCATTACATGTAAATATGATTAGGAACCCCTTTATCTCTCATCAACCATTTTTTTATGAATTCTTATGTCACACCGTTACGCTGCCGAAATTGCACCGATTTTCTAAGCCAATGTCATTGTGTAGTGAATACCATGCCCATTTCTCCATAAAGGGTATTAAACTTTATGCACATTTACTTATTGATTATAAAGTTTCATGTATTAATTCCACATTCTTTTATCATGGAATAAATGATTATATTTTATGAATCCATGTTTTATGATCCATGTGGCACACTTATGCATGAAATAAAATGTTTAAAAAGGGTGCGCCCTTATAGCGCTCCAATGCATTGGGTATAGTATCATGATACTTCATGTGCAATGAGTGTTGAATCATGCTAATTCAAGTGAAACGAGGGTTTACTCGTGCTTCATGTGCAATGAGGATTTACTCATGCTCCATGTGCAATGGGCCTTGGCTCATGCTAATTCTATATTTAGTGTTGTTGCCACATTTCCATGTTATGATTATCATGCTTTATCATGCCTTTATGTTCATGTTTCTATTGTGCTCTATTTATATGCCTAATGTCTAAAATGTATTTTACTCCTCATTTTATTCCATGTGTATTCCCTTACTGGGCTTTATAGCTCACCCTTTTCTTATGAATGTCCTCAGGTTATCCCATGCAATGCTAAGTATGAGGGGATGTAGTGGTCATGTAAAGAAAGTTTTCAATAAAGATGTTGTATTTCATGTTTCAAGTTTTTATGTAATGATCCTAAGCCCCAAAGACACTAAACCTCTCGATCTTCTTTGTTGTATCAAGTGAAGTTTTATATAATAAATCATCTTTAATTTTGTATTAAAAAGCAGGGTTGTCATAAGATCGATTACGCCTTTTTAAATATTTTTTTAAACAAAACATCTTAGTGTCTTTTTAATCAAACTTCATTTCAAAATTAAAAACAAAAAAAATGCAATCTTCTTCCAGAAAACTTCTTCTAGATTTATAAACTCTAAACAACCTCCATCCTTTTAAGTAGTGTTTTAATTATATTCTATTTTATTTCTAGAATACCTCTAAAAAGTTGTTTTAATTCACTTCCTCCTTTGAGAGACGGCCTTGGTCAGCCACTCTGATGCACCTAATTACCCCAAAATCACACTAATCATTTGAGGGTGCCCACTACAATGCTCATCAAAATTGGCGCTGTTGCTGGGGAGGTAAATAATTATTTCAACCAATTAAAGGTATTTATTTTATTTTACATTTTATTCTACTCCTCTCTTCTTTCTTCCTTATTTACCCAATCTGATTTTTTCTTCTTTTATTTTCTTCTACTTCTTTTTGGACTATCAACTCAAACTTCTAATTTTTATTTTACTATGGTCCAATTTCTTTCTTTTCATTTTTATTTGATTTATGACACGAACTAATCTCGAAGATCTCTTAGATCTTGACCCTGAGATTGAATGTAGACTTCGAGCTCGAATCAAACATTCTCAGTCTACGAGAAGTTTCAATATTCAACCAGTTGGTGAATTCCTCTCTTATGGGAACATTGAAATTGGAATCAATTCAAATTCAACCATAAAACAAGAACCAATGGCTGAAAATAATGGAAATGAACTTAATAGAACCATTCGAGAATTGGATGCACCTAATATTAACTATCAACCAAATTCTATTGCATACCCAAATCTCGAATCGGACTTTGAACTAAAATTTGGGTTAATTCACTTACTTACAAAGTTTCATGGACTCTCTGGTGAGGATCCCAATAAACACCTTAAAGAATTTAATGTGGTTTTCTCAACTTTAAAACCAAGAAATGTTTCTGAAGATCAAATAAAACTAAGAGCATTCCCATTCTCACTTGATGGAGCTGCGAAAGACTGGATGTATTATTTACAACCCGAAGATGTAACTTGTTGGAACGATTTGAAACATATTTTCTTGCAGAGATTTTTTCCAGCATCGAGGACCACTTATATTAGTAAGGAGATATCTGGGATCAAGAAAGCACAAGGGGAGTCAATGTATGAGTACTGGGAGCGATTCAAGAAGCTGTGTGCAAGCTGTCCACATCACTAAATCAGTGAGAAACTCCTCATTCAGTACTTCTATTAAGGACTCACACCTATGGAGAGGAGCATGGTGGATGCTGCAGCTGGAGGAGCATTGGTGGACAAGACACCAGTAGCCGAACGTGCGTTGATCGACAAAATGTCCCAAAACTCCCAACAATTTGGCGATCGAGGTACACCACATGTCAGGGGAGTACATCAGGTAAGTCCTTCTTCTCTTGAAAGTCATTCGATTGATACCAAGTTGGAAGAATTGACCACTATGGTGAGACAGATTGCTTTGGATCAAAAGGAATCCCAACCCCCTCCTTCAAGACCTTGTGGTATTTGCACTGAGACAAACCACCCAACTGACTGTTGCCCCAACTACAAGAAACAAAATATTGTGCAACAGTATTCCATGGGAGACCATATCAGCAACAACAACAACCACATCCCCAAAATAAGTATGACTCCTTTTCACCAACATTCAACCAAGGGTGGAAGGATCAATCAGACATGAGGTATGGCTCTGGGCAACAAAAAAGGCCCCCTTTTCAACCAAACTTCCAACAGCCTCCACCTTACCAACAGGGTTTCCAACAACCCCAAAGGAGATTCGAAGCTCAAACATCAACAACTCAACAACAAGGGAATCTCCAATACAAGGTAGAATCTAACAATGATGATCTTTTGAAACAAATTGTTATTAATCAACAGAATGAGCTGAAGAGTCAAGGTTCGGAGCTGAGAGAGTTGAAAACTCAAATGAGCCAGATTGCCACCGCCCTCCATGAACTTGTGAGTAAGAATTATGGAAATCTACCTTCCCAACCCACTCCAAATCCAAAGGGGAATGTCAGTGCCATCACATTGAGAAGTGGGAAGCAAATTAATGATACATCTGTACCTACCATTACACCGGGATTCACCTCAACTCCAGAGAAGCCGCATTCCATACCAACTGATGAGAAATGCAAGGAGAAAGATAAAGGTAAGAAAAATATTAATGATGTTCCTCCTAAACCCCTTCCTTTTCCAAATAGGGTTGTTCAAACCAAGAAGATAGCTGAAGAGGCGATGAAAAAAGAGGTTTTGGATACATTCAAGCATGTTGAGATCAACATCCCTCTACTTGAATCCATCAAACAAATCCCAAGGTATTCCAAATTCTTAAAATAACTCTACACCAATTGAAGAGGGCTCAAGGGAAATGAGAGAATCAACCTTGGAAGTAATGTCTCAGCACTCATTACACTAACTCTAGCAATGCCAACAAAGTGAAAGGATCCCGTGACATTCACCATCCCATGTACCATAGGGGAGTTACACTTTTATGATGCACTTTGTGATTTGGGAGCTTCCATAAATGTGATGACTCACTCTGTATTCTCTTATTTGCAGGTTGGTGAGCTGAAACTGATGAGAGTAGTGGTGCAGTTGGTGAATAGAGCTACGACATATCCAGCGGGAGTCCTTGAGGATGTACTTGTCTGGGTAAGAGACATGATATTTCCAGCAGATTTCTACATGCTTAACATGGAGGATGATCAGGTAAGTTCCCATTCCCCCATTATCTTAGGTAGGCCCTTCCTCAAAACTGAAAAAACTATTATAAATGTCAATGATGGTACACTTTACATGGAATTTGGGGATGAAGTTGTGATATTTAATGTTATGGATTCCATGAAGTACCCCTCAGAGGACCATTCTGCATTTTTTATCTCCCATTTTGAACCACCAAGTAAAGACACCATGGAATTGGATTGTCCTATTCTTAGTGAGATTATGAGTATTGGTTCTGATTTAATGTCTAAGAGAACTTCCACACCCGTTTCTAAGGAATAATACTCTCTAATATTTGATTTTGAAATGGAATCATATTCTGATTTTGATCATGTGAACTCTAATTATGGCATGTATATTGATTATGCTGATGGATTTTATGCTTTATTCTTTGATTGTGATGATTTCTATTCTGATGCTGATGCTCTTTGTGCACATATTTCAGTTCCTTCTATGCCCCCATCCATACACCACCCCCTACATTGGAACTCAAGCCATTGCCACCAAATCTCAAATACTCATACTTGTTAAGTGGTGACAAATTACCTGTTATCATTGCTAAAAATCTCCCTTTTGAACATGAAGAAAAACTTTTGAACCTTTTGAGGGAGAACATCAGTGCAATCGGGTGGACCTTGATTGACATATCAGGTATTAGCCCCTCCAATTGCATGCATAGGATTCTTTTGGAGGATGGGGCTAAACCGGTGAGACAACCATAAAGGAGAATCAATCCAACCCTTCTTGAGGTTGTTAAAAAAGAGGTTGAAAAATTGCTTGAGGCGGGTATAATCTATCCCATTTCATATTCTCAGTGGGTAAGTCCTATTCAGGTTGTGCCTAAGAAAAGTGGTGTTACTGTTGTTAAAAACGATAAAGATGAGTTGGTTACAATGAGGGTACAAAATAGTTGGCGTGTGTGTATTGATTATAGGAAACTAAATCATTCCACTCGTAAAGACCATTTCCCCCTCCCATTTATTGATCAGATGCTTGAGAGACTAGCTGGGAAGACACACTATTGTTTCTTGGATATATTTTCTGGATATTATCAGGTTTCTATAGCTCTAGAGGATCAGGAGAAGAATACATTAACCTGTCCCTTTGGCACATTTTCATACCGGAGGATGCCATTTGGACTTTGCAATGCCCCAGGTGCCTTCCAGAGATGCATGGTGAATATTTTTTCTGATTTTATTGAGACCTGCATGGAGGTATTTATGGATGATTTTACAGTGTATGGGTCTTCATTTGATGAATGTCTAAGTAGTTTGGGAAAGGTGTTGAATCGTTGTATTGAGAAGAATCTAGTCCTGAACTTTGAAAAGTGTCATTTCATGGTAGAGCATGGCATTGTCTTAGGGCATGTAGTGTCAAAACATGGGATAGAGGTTGATAGATCTAAGGTAGATATTATTTCATCCTTACCATATCCTTCATGTGTGCATGATGTTAGATCTTTCCTAGGGCATGCAGTATTTTATCGGCACTTCATCAAAGATTTTAGTAAGATCGCTCTTCCTATGTCACGATTACTTCAAAAGGATTCTGATTTTGTGTTTGATGTTTCTTGCAGGAATTCCTTTGATGAGCTAAAACAACGTCTGACCACCCCACCTATCATACAGCCCCCACGGTGGGAGATTCCTTTTGAGCTTATGTGTGACGCCTCCAACTTCGCGGTTGGACCTGTCTTATCTCAGAGGGTGGAGGGACATTCACATGTGATCGCATATGAATCGAGGACACTAGATTCAGCCCAATCAAACTACAAAACCACAGAAAAGGAGTTTATTACTGTCATATTTGCTTTAGATAAATTCAGTTCATATTTATTGGGATCTAAAGTAGTTATTTTTTCTGACCATGCAGCTCTGAGGTACCTCTTGAAGAAGCCAGATGCAAAGCCCAGGCTGATCCGATGGATGCTCCTTCTTCAAGAATTTGATATTGAGATAAATGACAAAAAGGGGTCAGAAAACTTGGTGGCGGACCACATGAGTAGGCTTACTCACACACTAGAGGATGACACCTTGGACCAGGTACCACTTTGGGACACTTTCCCCGATGAGAATCTTTATTCCATATCAAGTACGCATCCTTGGTATATAGATTTAGTTAACTAACTTGTTGCCTCTGAAATACCTGCAAATTTAAAGAAACATCAAGTCCAAAAATTAAAAAGTGATTCTCGGTATTATGTTTGGGATGATCTATACCTCTGGAGCATGTGTAGTGATCAAGTTATTAGGAGGTGTGTTCCTGATCATGAGTTGGAGTCTATTTTACATTTTTTTCATACACTTGATTGTGGTTGACACTTTGGACCCCAACGGATATCTAGGAAAGTTTTGGACTCTGGATTATATTGGCCTAGCTTATTCCATGATGCACATGTGTTTTGTAAGTCATTCTCTCATCGCCAACACACTGGGGACATTTCTAGGAGACATGAGATGCCCCAACAACCCATACTATTCTGTGAGATTTTTGATGTATGGGGCATCGATTTTATGGGTCCTTTTCCTAGTTCATTTGGATTTTTATATATTTTGGTTTCTGTTGATTATGTGAGTAAATGGGTGGAGGCCAAGGCCACTAGGACTAACGATTCTCATGTTGTAGTGGATTTTGTCAAGGCTCAAATTTTCTGCAGGTTTGGAGTACCAAAGGCCATCATCAGTGACCAAGGGACACACTTTTGCAATCAGAATCTTACTTCCCTTATTCGGAAGTATGGGGTGACACACAAAACATCAACACCATACCACCCCCAAACAAATAGCCAAGATGAGGTTTCAAATCGTGAGTTTAAACAAATTTTGGAGAAAACTATGCAGCCAAATAGGAAGGATTGGAGCAAGCACTTGGATGATGCGTTGTGGGATTATAGGACAACATACAAGACCCCCATTGGTATGTCCCCATTTTTGATTGTTTTTGGGAAAGCATGTCATCTCCCAGTGGAAGTCGAGCATCGGGCATATTGGGCTATAAAGAAATGAAACATGGATTTGGACCAAGATGGAATTCAAAGGAAGTTACAAATTCAAGAGCTTGAGGAGATTCGACTATCATCATATGAGAACTCAAGGCTATACAAGGAAAGATCAAAAACAGTTCATGATAAAATGATCTAGAAAAGGGAGTTTCATGTTGGAGATAAAGTCCTTCTCTATAGTTCACGACTGAAGATGATGACTGGTAAGTTGCATTCTAGATGGTTAGGTCCTTATGTTGTGACTAATGTTTTTCCTTATGGTGCTGTGTAGATCACACAAGAGGACACATGAAGGAGCTTTAGAGTCAATGGGAAACGTTTGAAGAGATACATTGAGGGACTTCCTACCAATTCAGTGGATTTTATCACACTACATGACCCCATCATCACTTGAGCACATCAAGCTGTTCCCAACCCTTTCACTTTTATATTATTTATCCTATTTAAAAATTCTGCATTTCATGTGCATATATCATCTCATGGGTTCACATTGAGGAAAATGCAATATTTTAAGTGTGGGGGAGGGAACCTTTTAGTTTAGTAATTTCAATTGTTTTCCTGTTTAAAAAAACAAAAAAATGTGTGTTTTTCAAATTGTGAGTTTTTATTTTTTCAATTTTCTTTGTGTTTTTGAAATTTTTGAGCTGAAATGATTCTCATCACAATTTTGAAATGCATATCAATGAGTAAAACAATTTATCCCATGAAACTGAGCTTAAATGAATGCTGAAAATGACTTTGTTTCAAGTTCAAATATTTATTAATTTCATGAAAAGTACATTGAATTTTGAATCCCATGCCACATCTCACTGTCTTTATATTTGAAACCACATTCCTGTGAGGCTTCTAAACCATTATTTTCATATTCTTTAAATTCAACTCACTTCTTGAGAGAACCAAACCATGCTTGATTTAAGCAGAATTTGATCTATTCCTATCAGAAATTGAGGGTTTGAGGTACTTGTGTTTAAATGATTGAGGCATTTGTTTGGTATTAAAGCCCCTATTTCAAAGAATCCTTTTTTATAATGGCCTACCTTGAAAATTTAATCCTTGTATCCATTATAATCCATGCACATCCTATTAGGTTATCCACATTACAAGCCAATTTTCCCTATCCAACCAACTCTTGAAGTGAAATTGCATAATCTATTTGAGCTTAAGTGTGGGGGAATCTATCTTGTTTTGTGCTACCAAATTCTGTGATACTTTGGGTAGGAAATTAAATTATGAAGAGATGTGTTTGATGCTAAAGAAAATCATTATATTGAAAGCTGTTCCTTTTTTGGAGCTTTCATGACAAGTGAAGTTGTTCCTTTTCTGGAGCTTCTAATTAAGGTGGAAAACTATGCCTATCTGAAGCTTTCAAGAAAATCATGTTTGAGAAGATTGAAATTTTTGATACTGAAATGATGAATTGTGTAAACTTTCCATGACTTTTCATGATGATGGAGCTGAATTGATACAATGGGGATTGAGGAGAAGACCATATTTAAGTGAAAATTAGATTAATGCAATTTTTCTTCAAAAAGAGTCAAGCCCTCCTCATTCGGCCTCAGAATTTTTCACACCTTGATCCTACCAACCAAAAGCCACAGAACAACCCTGAAAAGTTCTAATGATAAACATATGTCTTTGACTCACATCGGGTGGAGATGTAGGGATTTATCAAGCCTATGGTGACCCTTGTATGAGTTTGGATGAGAAAGTCATTGCAATTTTTTTTTGATATTTGTGTGATAAGAGAAAATTCAAGCGAGGTAAGTGTTTTGTGCATGGGAGGATAAATGAAATGGAAATATATTGAATAATATAAATGGAGAACATGAAATAATGATTTTTTATGAGGCATGATATCTTTTTTTTCTTGGTGTGTAATTGTTGGATCTCAAGGATATGTGTTTTAAAATTTGTTTTGATTTGATATTGATGTTTACTTGATATGAGGTTTTGCCCAGGAGTGCAAAAGGGTAAGTGTGGGGGAGTTGATAAAACATTATTTTATTGAATATTTTATTGATAATAAATTATATAATTTCCTCACATTGTGTTAAATATGTTCAATTAGAAAGTATTTGGGATTAGATCATTCATTTGAATATTTGATGAAAATTCCAGTTTTACCCTTTCAAAATCACTGTAGTATTTCAATCATAAATATTTTTATTTGAATTATTTGAACTTAATATTTCGTAACTGTGTTACTTACTTCATGGGATACAACTTTTATTCAGGACACATGATAACAAGAATGCATTTGGATGGAGTAATTGGGCTATAAAGTCAAAGGTGGGATGGACACGCAAAAATAGAGAATCTTCTGTATTTCAGACATAACGCCTTCATCTGGGCTTGGATTGAGCCCAAAGTTTTAGAGGATATAGAGGACCCATATCCTCACATATTATACTTCTGTAAGGCCGGCCAATTCACACGTTTTGGTAGTCAAATGGTAGGTGAAACTTGGAATAAAATATTTGGCCGAGATTCCCCATTCACACTTGAAACCACTTTGAACCTAGCCCCCCCACTCTATAAATTGATGTTTTTCTCATTTGGTAGGTTTTTTACGTGAATTAGAAGATTTTAGGCTGAGGAGAATTGGTTTCACCCAAAGTATCCAACCATTGTAAGAGGGGTATCTCTTGATGCAAGGATCCCCTCATCGAAGCCTCCTTCTCTTCTTCATGTTGTAATATTTTCATTTGTGTTTTAAACTTCTTTGTTATTCTTTTATTTCTTATATTTTCTTATATTTTGTTTAAATTTATTCTTCTCTTAATCTTACTCTTTGGGTTGGAATTATTGAGTAGAAGCGTTATTGGGTTATACCCATTATAAACCTTTGCACATGCAAAACGCTTCTACGATGATTGCGCCACCTATGGAAGAGTAGTATTTTAGTAATCAATCTATCTATTACCTTCTACATTCATTTATTTTGAATAAATGATATAATGTAATTCACATAATATGATCAATTAATTTATTTTTTAATTTAATTTAAACTAATCAAGCAATTTAACAATTAACACAAAAACACGCGTGGATGAGATTTTGTGTAAATTGTGAGAGTGTGAACTTAATCGGTTATACAAAACCATACGGGATCAATTTTTAGTGCTCAAATATAATCCCTAAACTCAATTAATTATAATTTATATAGGGGAAATGTGCCTTAATTTACCACTGACCATAAGCTAATCTTAGAACATCAATCAAAGCAGGGTTCTGCGATTGCATGTTCCGAAGTTAGCCTAGGCTTAAATTCACATCATCTTCGTGGTAAAGTTAATTCTCATAGGGTTTGGGATTTAACAAATTAAGGGATCATAATTAAGGTAATGTTAATTTAAATGATAATGATTAATAATAGATTGAAGAGGTTGAGTTATATCGATTACGCCTTTTTAAATATTTTCTAAAAAAACATCTTCTTGTTGTGTCTTTTTAATCAAACTTCATTTCAAAATTAAAAACAAAAAAAATGAAATCTTCTTCCAGAAAACTTCTTCTAGATTTATAAACTCTAAAAAAACTCCATCATTTTAAGTAGTGTTTTAATTATATTGTATTTTATTTCTAGAATACCTCTAAAAAGTTGTTCTAATTCACTTCCTCCTTTGAGAGATGACCTTGGTCAGCCACTCTGCTGCACCTAAGTACCCCAAAATCACACTAATCATTTGAGGGAACCCACGACAATGCTCTTCCAACAAGCCTATGAAAAGTAGGTAAGATCACAACTAACTAAAAAGGTCAAACTAAAAACATAACCTACGAGGGCCCTAATCCTCTCCGAGTATCCTCAGAAGGAACTACTCCCTAGAGATCACAACCAACGCAAAAGAGAAACTGAACTGACACTCATCGGGTATCCATATATGGAAATACCCCATGGAGGTCCAGTTTAGAAGAAAAGTCCTAGTATCCATCGACATCGTACTTAGTGATCCAACTAGATAACCACGACCTGAGAAACAACACCCAAAAAGGGTCACAAAAAAACTCATCAAGTGCCAAATTAACCTACTAGGGTTACAAAACCTTTTATAAACGAGGACTGATTCATCATCCTCCCAACAAAAATGCCTTGACTTAGATCCACATAACCTACAATCAAATTAAAATTATGTGTAATCAGATCCAAAGGTCTCAGTCTTCAGTGAAAACACACACTAGTAGGCCTATATGCTGTGAATCCTACGTGCCTAGTATGATGCATGAGATGCCTCTTGCCTTTTCCAGCTAAGAGTCAAAAACTATCTCTAGCATCTTACCAATGTTCAAGAGCCAGAGATACACAATATTTCATAAAATCCACACACAACATGTGTTTCACTCAAGGTGAAAATCATATACAACTGTAACATTGAAAAATTAGAACAACAATCCCATATCCTGGAAACCAAGACTTCCTACCAGAACAAGTGTTCTCGATGCACCAGTCCAATATCCATTACAGGTTCTAACAAATTCCTAATACTCCTGTCTACCATATCCCAAATAGTAAAGACTAGGAAAAGAAAATTGCTCTGATACCAGTTTGTAATGTCCCGACCCGGATTCCACTAAACCAGTGCTTTGAGCCGGTTATCCATAAGGCCTCAAGAATGCCTCCCCATACACTAGAGGCTTCCAACTAGAAGCTAGGGCCTAGGGTGTGATAGTGGGGAGAATATTCCCTCATATTAGAGTAAGCAAATAACATAAATAACTAAGTATCATACATAGTGGAAAGTAAACAGAGTGCGAAAACATTAAACAACTAAAATAGAAAGATGTAATAGTAAAATGATGTAAAAAGCCCGAACATATATGTAATACAATACAACATTGGTCACCCAATGGGCCAAACATATAGATACAGTAATACAAAATAAACTAAAAGTAAAAGTACAGGGCTCTGTTACTAACTCCGAGCTAACCCACATACCCAATCTCTAGACACTATCGAACTGCAACAACCTAATCAGTAGAACCACTTGAGAATCTCCGCTCGATCATGAAACACTGGGCCTCATCCCTATCCACCATGCAACTCGTTCTCAACCTGAAAAGCAGACATAAGGTCTACACGTACACCAAGGTTCACGTGTAGGGGTGAGAAATAATCTCAGTAGGACACCCCAACAAGCAACCTATAACTGTGCTGCTAAAAGTGTATGCAACAACAAGGTGCTCAGCCTAGCTGGAAAATAACAAAATAAAGTAAACCAAATGTGAAACCATAGTCAAAACAAGGGTCTGTAATCCCTATAAATTAGGAAAGTGCCACCATGGATGTCCATATCTATATACTTATACATGTATAGTCCAACACCTATACATATATACATAAATATAAATATTCATGAGTATGTGAATCAAACAATAAGAAACCACATCAGTAGTTGATCCTTGGGTCCGTAATCCCAATTTTATGGACATCCTGTGCAAGGCATTAAGCTGGATGTCGTGCTACTCAATCCGTGTATCATTAAGTCAATCTATAGGTCCATAATACCACCGATACGTACCTGATTTGGCCAATGCCAGAATTATATCTCTGAGCAAGAAACATCACCATAGGGGGATGCTCGTCTTACACCTAGGTTCACTCGTACTCGCCTCCAATCACTGAACAAGGATACCGTATACCGATATTCAATACTATAAGGAAGGATACCATATACCAACGGTCAATCCTAACTAATCTAGAAGAGCATAATCATTCTGGTCATAGGTTTAGGAGAGCATAATCATCCTCACCTGTAAAGAAAGATTCTAGAAATCATGTCTGAACATCTTGTAAAAGGTCACTGAGTCAATCACCATGCTGCTCAGGCCTATGAATCCAATCTAATTTCTGATCCATAGGTCTTGGTCCTTAGGTGGTCACAACATTTGGAACTCGTATGATCCTTAAGGAGTGTACCCTTAGGTGATCTGTAATGAGAGAACTCTTTGGTGAGCCACCATGCTACACCCCTGAAGTCTCGTATTTGATCGGAAGAGAATAATCTTTCGATCAAAGGTTGAGGAGAGTATAATCATACCCACCACTTGGGAGTGCATAATCTTCCATGAGTCTTGGGTCTCCATGACAATATAAAGAGAGAACTCTCCGGTGAGTCGTAATGCTACACCCTTGGAGTCTCGTAACTGATCCAGAAGAGCAAAATCATTCCGTTCAAAGGTTGAGGAGACCGTAATCATCCCCATCATATATCATCAAGTAAATCTCAACATCTAGATACCAGGAAACACTTATGGTCATCCCAAATATATATATATATATATATATATATCAAAATATATAAAATCAGGCTCAATAGACATCTCCCAGGTAGTACCTCTGGGTATACAATAAATATAAAAAATAACATGGCTTAGAAGCCATATCTCAGGAAATCATCTCTGGACATCCCAATAAGAAAAGTGGATCCCATGAATAACAATCGGGCATACCAACAGAAAAGAAGACACCTCCCATCAGGCTCAAGAGCCACCAACCATGAAGCACCTCTAGTGAACATCATTGCATCAGTAATAAAAAAGTTAAACATAACAAAGAGTGAGGGTGGCCTGATCGCCCAACCCAACACTACAACCATATCCCCATGGGATTACTAGTTCAACATAGGTTCTAGGTGACACAAGAACACCATCTATACCCAATACCTATGTACAAATCAGGGTCGGTCAAACCAAAGGCACCTGCTGGGTCCCTCAAGTTAAACACAAATAGGCATCCTACTCAGGATCCTCTAGGTAAACATGAGTGAAGACATCCCACACAACATTATTAGTGAAAATAAAGGGAGTAATCATACACATAATCCTAAAACAAAGAACAATAGAGGCATCCTACAACAGGGATCCTATCAAAGAAAAAAAAGAGATCCTACAAGGGACTCCCTTGGTTAGCACATAAGCAAAGACATCCCTCATCAGATCCTTGGAAGAATCTGGTATCACGACCTTGTAGGATATAAGGGAACATGTCTCAAGGGAAATTTACTAAAAATCATAGGTAATTGGAGATATCTCATAGATAATCTCAGATCAAAAGTCTCAACTAGATCAGTCCGAACACCCAACCTATCATCCACGCCAAGCCTCACTCTCAGGTGACAACTGAACTCGATATCTGGATGAAGAACCTATCCATTTATATAGAACCACCAAAACACCATTTATATGACCTCTAAATATCAAGAGTATTACACCATTGTGATCTATGCAGAAAAATGCTTAGAATGGACTACTCACACGCCCAATTCTGACTTCCAGGGCACAAAATACCCCAAACTACTAAGCTGGAAAAAGTACATGGAGTGTACTTTAGAGTAAACGGGGTGTAACATTATCCCTCCCCCTAGCTGTGTACCCATACATTTCTAGAAAAACATGGGGTATACCTATGTAAAAGTACACGACATGTACTTCAAAGTACACATCGTGTACTATTTAAAAACCAAAAACCCGTGTTCTTTCTCACACAGAAAAACACATGACAATGTGCCACCACACGATGTGTACTCAGAGTACATGGTGTGTACTAAATATAAATTCATCTTCCCCGAATAAGAATAACACATGGCATGTTCCTCTAGAACACATGCCGTGTAACCTGGGTTTCCCGATGGGAAAACCCTCAAATCGCCCAAAACCCCCGTTTTCACCCCCCAAACAAAAGATATGGCCTTAAGAGGCCACAAGAAAGTATAAACATGATTTAAGAACATAAAAAACATTTTTAAATGGGATCTATTGTGAAAATGTAAATGGGCCTACCTTCAAGCAAAAACCGTTGAAGCTTTGTTTGATTTCACTGTCCACGATCGCTATACGTTGACTCAATGTGTCGAGGGATTCGCAACGGTACCTATCTTACCTTCCCTCTCTCTCTTTATCCCTTACCATTTTATCTTGGTATAACAACATAGGAGGATCTATAGGAGATGTGTTCACAAGAATGAAGAGTAATGAAGAGAAAATAAAGAAAATAAAAAGAAAAGAAAAAGAAGAAAAAGGGGCCTGAGCCGGTCCCGGTGCCCGACTAAATTTTATGCCTTGCCTAGGCTAAACTCCCAATTCTGGAATAAAAAACAGAGATGGAATCTCAATACAACACTCCATTTAAAAGTTATCGCCGAATAAACCTGCATGAATAAATTAATATTTAATTTAATAATATTAACTATTAATTATTCCGCTAAAATTCAAACAACTCATATTTACACCAAATTCCTATCCTAGGGTAAACACCCTATTATGGGACCAACTGAGAGGTCAAAAAATTATCCGAGATCATATTTTAGGGGAAAAGACCATATTACCCCTTTACAAGCATCCAAAGTAAAAATTCAAATTTCTGCTCAAAAATGCAGTCCGAAAAAACACATGTCCTTACATTTGGGCCACAAAAAAGACCAAGAAGCACAATAAAACCACATAGGAGCATACCCAGATGAGGATTCATAAAAAAAATAACAACCACCAGAGCAAAGATAACCAGATTGAAAGAATGAGAGGGTATGGAAACTGCCACCAAGACCAGGCACCATGTAGCTCTGCACGGGGAAATGCTAACCGATCATCCATGCAAGGTGTAGAGCTAGGAGCCTTCAAGATGCAGATGCTGGGGAGGTGCTATTTCAAGTGTGTCAGGTCTTGGGCCTTTAAGGTCATGTATTGGGTTGTGTATAAGCCTTGTGCCTTGGGAAAATGGGTCATGTAAGGGTTCCTCTTCAACCCTTAAAAGGGGTATTATCCAAAAATAAATAAAATAAAGGCCTTCGAGCTATTAGGGTAAATAACACCATAAAAATATATAATAAAGTAATTTATAATCATCATAGATCATAAATATAATCTACCTCAAAAGTGATTCTCATAATTAGTGTCAGTACTATCAAAACCCACCCTACTGTTGGAGTTGGTGTTCTAGAACCAACAGACTGCACTTTGATTACATTTATATTCGAACATTTGAATATTAATAAAACATTTTATCACACATTATTCATTGTTCTTCATGACTTTAATGTGATAATGTATTAGGGTATATGTTGTATTAATAAAGTCATAATAATTCCCTTCTATGTTGAGAATATTGAAGTTCCATGATGGTATTCTTAAATATTATTCTATGGACGGATAATGTATTATGATAGGGAACATGGTATGTATAATGACAGGTGTGAGTACTCGTAAGTGGATGAGACTAATTCTCATGAAGTTCACACTTGGTAATCTCCAAGATGAGATATTATGAGAACATATTAGCTAGTAGAAATTCTGCATGTTTATGTGTCATCAGATATTCTTATTTGTGAATGTGTGTAATAGTATTTGGGTTTTAAGATCATCATTAATGCATATCATGATTCAAACAATTATATTTATTAAACAAAACTCTGATACCATATGTTTACGGGAACTAGGGTATGTTAGGTGTGTCACGAATGACATGTTATTAATATATAAGTCAAGAAAGGATTTTGCCCTTCCATCTTTATGGGAGTTGATATCTACGCCCTTTGATTGGAATAGAACTGTCAAATTAAATTTCATGGACACAATGTAACAACATTTTTATTTCAAATAGTCAAAGAAAAATGTATTGAGAACATAAGTTAATGACACATATTTACAATTTTCTTGTAGATATATTGTGAAAAAGATATTATATTACACAATAAGTGTTCGTATGTGGTTGTCGATATTTCAACATTAAGTTTTCTCTCTCGGGTTCCTTGGCCCGTTACTAGACAGTAATTTTGGACTTTAGGAAAGAATATCTAATTCCAATGAGAAAAAATATCAGATGGTCACACGCTAAGTGTTTCTGTTGATCTTGATTAAATTCTATTTGAATTTAATTAATGGAATAGATATTATTGTCAAGACCAAAGAATAATTTTATTAATGTTTTATTGATCACATAAATACTGAACATTTATTCTCTATATTATGAATAAAATATTTATATTATTTATTAAATATTTAATAAATATTTAATAAATATTTAATTTTTGGTTTTTTAATCAAATATTTATTCATGAATAAAAATATTTATTCAGGTATTCAATAAAATATGACGAATTTGAGCAGATCAAGATCGTGTTTGGTGGTAAATATTTATTTCCAAGATGATAAATAATACTTATCATTGTGTGAGTTAGAGAAAACCATAAAATAATAATAATAATATTATTATATGTGTTTAGACCTGAGGTGATGCATTTGGGTCAATGCAAAATGATCTGATGGGTGATAAGCATTTGTCTGTTATTATAGAGACTTTCACATCACCATTTTCATTTCATCCCAATATATGTCGTTATACTTTAGGGGGAATTGGAGTGGCCCCACGGGGACTGGGTAGTTTATCCCCTTTTTCATTATGAAGGAGGTTCCATAGTTAAGTGGTCCCAGCAGGCGATTGCAGGGGGTTAAGTATTTGTGAAATCGGTCCTCCTATGATATGATTTTCTTGGATGGTCTCCAATAGGTTTATTTGTGGAGCCAAAAACACCCAATGGTCCTGGTATCCATGATTCATGGACCTGATTTCCAAAGGCAGGCACTTGTTGGATGATGATTTGGCCAATGACACTTAAGGACTCCATTGGTCAAGAGGATGTGAAGTCAGGATCATCACACCCTTTTGGGGGAATTATTACCTACTTCGGGACTCTCTTATAGATTTAATCCATGTTCATATGTTTGTGAATCCTCAGTTCATTCCTAAAGAGTATATCCATGGGTTACCCCTGGGTTTCAGGATCATAATGGATATACATGGATTTGATGATATGGTGACAGTACTGACTTAGGCCATGAAATGAGGTGCTCTGAAGTTTATTGTCATCCAGGAGGGACGAAAGATGGTTTGATGTTGGGGTTAAACCCATAAGATGGGCTTCCTACGTATCCTTGGGATAGGAATCAGAGCCCACATAGTTTGGTTATTGGGACTTATACCTAGAAGGGACCCCTTTTGAATGTGGGGGAATATTTTATTGGGACTGACTTCTGAGAAGAATGTACCTTAATCTTGGGCCTTGGATAGGTGTACTATGTATCCCAATTATGGTGGGAATCAGAGTTCTCAGAGTTTATTTTTCTTGGGGATTACACTTTGGAGGAGGTCCATTTGTTGGGGGCATAATTAGGTTAACATTTAGAAAGAGAACCCATTTGAGCTCGAGCCTTCAAGTAGGCTTCCTACATATCCTGGATGGAACATGAATCAGAGTTCTTGTAGTTTTTTTGTGGGTGGAAGAATGATATATCATCACAAAACCCTAAGCCCATGTGAGTCATGATCAGTGTGAGAAGCAAGAGGATGTGAAAGATTCAACAAAGGTGCACTTTCTCTTCTCCGCTGATGGAAAAGGAGGATGAAGATGGTGGAAGAGGTTGTGGATACAAGCCCAATGGGAGAGGGAAAGGGGAGCTTTAAGCATGAAACCTTCACCCATGTTGATATCTAGGGTAGTCACGTCTAGTGATTTATCTGTACACGTCTTGAGTTGAGGCGAAGAGGGTGAAGAGTGACACCTCTCACAAAAGGCTAGGGGATTATCTCAGGAGGAGTTCCCTTTTACGAGTTATGGGAAAGGGGAGGAGCATCATCCTTTGTCAAAGGGGAAGGAAAGAGTGACCTTTTTTCTTATTAATATCACTTATTGGAGGGAAAGGCTAGTGGTTACCCCTAAACTCAAGAACGGGGAGGTTCATGTTGGCATCCCAAAGTCGTTCCTCAGGTCACCTTGGGAATGTAGACTTAGAGACATCCTGGGGGTCCAAACCATTGTGGGGATAACCTTCATGGATCTACTTACCTTAAGTATGTAGATTCAAAAAGGCACACTGGTGTGCCTAGTGATCCAATCATACGGGTCCGGTGGCTTTGGAGGAGGCTTTGGCCTGATGTCGGTGGACTGGTTCGTGGGAGCTATGGAGAACTAGATGGTAATACAGGGGCATGATTAGTGCCAGAGGAAGGGACACCCAAAGACACCCCATTCTACTTAGTTTTTTCTCATGCAGGATGGGGGCAGCCCCACGTAGCGTAATGCTATGTGCGTAGAGGGGCCGTCTGCATACTGAAGTGGTATGTAGACGTGGGTATGTACCACCACATACCAACATGGTACGTGGTCCTGGATTTGGTTCTCCCTGCCACTCTAGGTTCTATTTTCATACTAATGCAGTATGTGGTGTAGGGTTTGATTCACATAGCGATGCGCTATACAGAGCGGAAAATTGAAGAAGGGTCCTGGAGCCTGTGGTTTTTGGTGAATTCATCCGCAAGGGATTTATGGTTTTCAATTTCACCAATTAGGTTTGCAGTTCACCAATTATTATTATGTTCCTTATTTTTGTGGTTCATGGATGGTTATACCTACAGAAAAGTTGTTCGTGGTTCACCCTTTGTCGATTATTTGAAATCGAAGTCGGAATCTTCTATGTATCTGAACTCTCTCTTCTATTCTCTAAGGTATCCTTCATTCTCACTTCCACCCATCTCTAATTCCTCATATTTTCAATTCCTCTTATTCTCCTTTTATAGAGAACTGGGGAAATCATATTTGTGGGCATGTGACACCATTTGTGGAAGCCCATGAAGATATATCTCAACCCATGGAAGACTTAGTCAACCCGGGTTTGCAGAGGATATGGTTCACGAGACGTGGTTCACGAAACCCTATCAGTTTTCTTCATTTGTGAATCTGATTAGTTCATAGGATGGTATACGAATGGAATTTCTGTGTTTTATTTTTCCAACAACACAATTCTTGGAATCCTGGGTTTGCTGGACATCGCCCCGTGGGCCAACGCCCCATGGGTCCTTCTACGAACCAATGGTTCATGATTAATGCGCCCTACGAACGTTTCTTGGTGATGGTACATGGTACATTAAAAACCTTTTTAAAACTTAATTTCTTCAAGTTTCTTCACAAATTTGTGATCTAACTTGCATCCATTTACCTTTCTCGACTTGTAGGAATACTTTATTCCCTCTAGAAAGTGCTTGTGGGAGTACTTACTTCCCTTTGAAAATTTTTCAGGACCCTATAAATTCCCCCTATCAGAATGGGGTCTGATCGGAATGAAGAGGAGGCTATTCCAATGTAAAAGCGGTACTGAACTAAAGTGGTTTGCGGTAGAATAGGTAGGTCTAGTAGGGGGGACCACACTTATTTATAGGGTCCCAGGTCATTTGACTTTTACTTTTTCTTATAGAGAAAAGCTCTCTTTACATCTCCTCATCTTCCTTTGCATTTACATACCAACTCCTTTGTGAAATCCGTATTCGCGAACTACTCTATAGGTTCTACGAACTGAACTCTTCACAATTGATTTTTCCTACAAACCTAATTTTGAGTATGCGAACTACACCATGGAATTTAGAAATTATGTCTAAACCTCCATGTAGGAGAATGCTACGTGATTTGCATGTTTCACAAACCAATCTTTAAACTGGCAAACTGAACTTTAAACTTTGTTAAAATGAACTTAAAATTTCAATCGGAAAACTTTGAACATTTTTATAGAGAGGCCTCGGTTTGTAGTTTCTTCATTCTTTGAACCAATTAGTTTTCTGGCCAATACTCCATGGGCCAGCGCCTCATGGGCCTTCCACATACTGAGGCCGTACATGGGAAATGGCTTATGTGTACCAATGTAGTACATGAGAAATGGATTCCATGTACCATTTCTATGATAAGTACATGTAGCCCCATGTAGACCCACTTTTTTATGTCCTTTGGACTTTTTTGTGGCCTTTTTCCAACAACTTTCTCATTGGAATGACTTTTTTTGTGGCCTTTTGGATCTTTTTGTGTAGACTGCAAATGATCTTCCATAGAACTCTATGGAATCAACCAGGATGATAGTAGCCATGATTGAGGACACTTAAGGCCATCTTAAATATTACATTGTTCCTCGGGATACTACCTTAAAAGACCTACCTATTCCAGAGATTCTAGCTTACCTATTATCCATGAAGCTACCACTATATGGCTTTGGTATTTCAAATAATTCCCCTCTGCCATTGGATAACCATAATACTCCCATCATTCTCTTAGAATCACCCCAAGGGCATAACTGAGCTGATATTTCTTTAATAAGAGAAATCATAACTACTCCCATTCAAGAGAATGTGTTCTTACTAAGAGGCCTGGCATGGACTCAGAGCGATTACAGTTGTTTCAACACTTCCTTGAGACTATTCAACCAGGAGTACCCATCTATTATCAACCTTACCTGAGAAAACCCTAATGGTGGGTGGATCACCAAATGGGACATGCGAGTTGGAGGATTCTTTTCTGATGAATGGGCCTGGGCATTTTGGGTCCATAAAATTTGTTTAGAGTGCCCCAATTAGTTGGAAGTGGTGAACTTGTACTAGGAATCTTGGGTCTCCCAATTTATAGTTTTTACTCCAGGCGAAATTCTACCCGAACTACTGAGCTGCTGGTGCTCAAGTACCGATACTTTCCATTTATCGCATGGAGAGGTGGGGATCAGCTTATGGGACATCTATCATCTTGGAGGGCTCCCCATTATTAGAAATATGTACAATGAGTTCCTTCCAGCAACCACTAATTGGGAAAATTCCAATCAAGTATCCTTGTTGGTCAAAAGCCTACTGGTCATAGAATAGGGACTACTTGGTCAACCCCTTCAAGCTCACTCCCTTATCTCGCTTGAGGATTGGATAGGGTTATTTATGTAGGTAAATGGTCCTAGGATGAGGGTCCTCCATAGTTGGACTCATCCAACTTGACAATCAAAACAAATTCTAGGGTTATATTGTGCCACCCTTGAAGCAGGATGATACACTACTTGGGGATACAAGATTCGATTGGACGTGCCACCTGAGCTTAGATTAGAAGGTTTCTTTGCCATCTTTTTGAGTGGATGTGTATTTCCCTCCTGTGATGTATATACCAACATCAGAGTTTATAATCTGATGATGGAATCTACATTGGTAGAGGGTCAACCAATAAATCTGTTCATTCCTACTCTTGGCCGACTTTATGAGTTGTTCGAGCACATTCAAGAAGGTAAACCTCTGCATCATCTCAGTGGACCATTTCAATTTTTATATGGGTAGATGATAGAAAATTTTTTATTCTATGAATATCTTCATACTGTAAGGGTTCCTCATTCTGACTTTCACCCTGCCCTTCTTAACATTTCTGTTGTTTGTCCTATGACCTTAAGAATTAGCGATGCAGTTGGGCTACTGAATGATACTTTTTGCTTTTCTTTTGCACCGTACCCTACCCCTCATGGGTCAGTAAGGGGTGATGGAAGTGGTTCTTCAGAGGATCACTTATATATCATCGTGCTTCAAGTTAGGATTCTAATTTCTCACATAGATTGAGTGGATATTTGTGATCCATACACACCCTACTGGTTTTCTCGGAAATTCGGATGCCTTTAACAGACTATGCTTCTTCCCGCTGTTCAATTGATGGGAGAATCTCATCCTGAAATTATTCACTAATTATGGATTATAATGACATGGGAAGGTGCTATCATGGAGTTCATAATCTCTAATATGACGGGATCCACATTTCTATCATTGGCCTATGCCCAACTATGGGTGGACTGTTACCCTAACAGGGTGCTAGGAAGACCAATTTGACAGGTCCAAAATCCATTAACTGTCCTTCGCCCTGTCTTGACCATGACGACCACACCATCTATTCCTCTCCCTGTGGTGAGAAGATGCTCAATCTAACATCAGATGTGTTTGGAAGGGGTTTTATCTACACAAACCATTTAGGTAGGGCATGATTCAGACCACTCCCTTCTTGTGGATACTGTTCACAGACCTAATGAGGCTGGCCCCAGTAGGGTGTCACCAAACATCTAGGAAGTCACAGCCAGTCCCCCGTGTCTGGATCCAGGGGATGAACCATCTATAGGGAGGGAGATCCTCCCCATTTGGGTAACCTATATTAGGTCCCTTACAACTATCAAAATGATTCTTCCCATATATAGACCCATTTTAGTGAGGGAGGACCAAGGTCCTAGAACCGCGAGGAGGCATCAAGCAGTGCAAAAAAAGGCATGGTGTCAGTTACATTCCCTTACTGTGGAAACTCCTATGGATAAATTCACCGATGAAGAGGAAAAATCTAGTGATTATTTTCTGAATTGGGTTCAGGTGGATTCTATTACCAAGACCTACACATTCCTATTCACCAGATTGTCATAGCTCGAGAAGACCTCACTTCTTGTGAGGACAACCTTACTAGATTAAATTCTTCACATCATTAGGAAATGAAATTCTGAGATGTTTATAAAGAACTCAATCATTTGATGGCTAAGGAGGTGAAGGATCATGACTTGGTGGTCACCCAAATAGAAAATCTATGAGAATGTGAGGCTCACATGGCAAGGTTGAAGGCTAAACTAGCCTCCTCAGGTGTCGAATATGAAGGTATCAAGCAGAAAGGGTGGGACCACAAATCTATTATAAAAAACATACGCCTGATGGTTAAATATAAGGAAGAAGAGAGAGATAATCTAGAGAAAACCCTTGATGGACCACAACAATCTATCATCAATTTACTGAAAAGGGCGAGCCAAGTCTCACTATAATTTTCCAAAATTGTGATGTAATCACTTTATTTTGATACCATAGAGAGACTCCAAACTGGGGATGTTCCTCCATTTTTTATGGAACTAATGGAACTATTTATCCCTCCAATGCTTCTTCTTTTCCTTTTTCCTACAATGTAAATCAATCAAAATTGACCATATAAACAACATTTCAATTTCATATAACCTGGATCGTGATTTAGAATAAGTAATTCTGACATAACTAAATCATGCTCTAATTTTTTCCTGAGTCGAGGGACTCAGTGAGCATAGTGTGGATATTACTGGGGTTATATGAAAAAACTCATGAAATTTTGTGGCCTTTTCATTATTTCCCCAATTTTTTCCTAAGCCTGTTTGGTACGAGCTTAGTGGGTATAACTTGACTTTTTTTATGCCACCCTTTGCGGTTTTTCAACCCAAAAATCTTTATGTCTCTTTTGAATATTTGATTGCTCAACATTTTTTCCTAAAACATACATAGTATATATTTAATGTTCTAGTACTCAACTTTTATATAGGGGTTCCCTTTGTGGGTTTTCAATTTGGTGAGTAGTGCGTCTTTTTTGTTGGCGGTTTATAGTCTTTCCAATAAGACCTATTACTAATGTTTTAGGTCGAACATATTTAACCAAAATTGATGGGGTAGGGGCCCCAATTTGGGATTCATCAGCTGGGAATGTTCTAATAACTCTCATACATAAATGATGGATTTTTCTTGACCCTGAATTTGCGAGTTTTGGAGGTATATGGGGCTTGGGAGTCATTTTAGGCATACAGAGGTAAGAAATGGATCTCTTGAGGACAAATTTTCCTTTAGTTGATGGAAATTTTGTAGGAAACATATGTAGAGACACTGGGTTATGATGTGAATAGTCATGTAAAGGTGTCCGCAGGACACTGGCCTTCCATTTCCGATGGCCTGGGAGATTTATGGGAATTTTGGATTTGTTTTGTGGCTTGAAGACCATAGTGGGTGACTTATCTGGGGGACGATTTCTAAAAGTATTAGGGAAATTTGCATCATCTTTGAGTGGGAAACCACTACCACATGAATTTTTATTATGTAAGGGAGGGCCGGTGGATGGTATAGTTTAACGTCATACAACCAGGACACTTGAAACTTATTATGGGGATCATTTTTCTCAAACCAAGAGGGAGTAAATGATTCAAAAGTTCAACTCAAAATTCTTTTAATCTTTGGGAATTTGAAAGGGAAAAATTATGTAAACCGTAATCCAAGGGGTTCCCAAATCCAGGGAGTGATATGGGATATAAATGTCATTTGGGCGCATGGAAACAGGAAGGGACTCTCCTAGGGATGGATTTTCCTTTGGTTGATGGCCGTTTTGTAGGAAACATATGCAGATCCACTAGGGCATGATGTGAATAGTCTAACAAAGGTGTCTGCAGGACACTAACCTTCCATATCTAATGGCCATGAATGATTATGGGGATTGGTACCTTTCTAAACATAGAATATGGATTATGAAAGGGTGTGTTCCTAAACATGAAAGGGGGTATTTCTTTGGCTGAACTTTACTAGGAAAATCAGAAATAAGTGAGGGCATTTTGTTTTTCATATGTGGATCAACTTTGTGCATATAGAAAGGGCATATTTATTTTGTAGAATCCTTGACAGACTGGTGGTGAATCAGGCTAGGATGTCCTGATATATCTAGGACGTGGGTTGGAAAGATAATGTAAACCATGATTTTTATGGTTCTTGAATCTAGAGGGATTTCATGGGGATTGGGATCCGTTAGGCATACTGAGGTAGGAGATGACTCTCCTGAGAAATAATTTACCTCTAATTGATGGCCATTTTGTAGGAAAAATATGCAGAACCACCAGGGCATGATGTGCATAGTTAAACAAAGGTGTCCGTAGGACACTGGACTTCCATATCCGATGTCTATAGAGGGTTATGGTGATCCAATATCTCTTAAATCACATAGTTTGATGTGTGATAGGAGTGTATCCGAATATATTAGGAATGTTCGGGATGTGATTTACCTATGGGATCAAGTAATCCCCTACATAGATTTAGATCATATGCAGGGTGAGGCATCTATTCCATATTTTGAGTACCCAACATTTTAACACCGTACAACTAGGACCCAGGGTTCCTTATAGGTAAGGAAACAATAATATTACTTTTAGGGTTGTGCAGCTAGGACCAAAATCCTGGACCGATTTTCCATGACACCATATTGGATCTCCTACTAAGGTCCCTAAGATCACGTGAGCTATGCTCGATGTGAGAAACAAGGGATGACAAGGACTTCATGTCACCACTTAATAATGGTATAATCAATGGTAAGGAGCATTTTATGCTTATACCAACATTGTGAAGTTTAATGTTGTGTAGTAAGGATGAATTCCACACAATTTATCGTCATGTGGGGTGGACGTAGGGTAATCCCAGTGTGAAAGAAGGTAAATATGATTACCCTTAAGAAGACCTGTAAATAGGACATTTCCAGGGATTCTCTTCTTTGATTCAATTTGTGTGCAGAGAAGGGGACATTTCAATAATTTCTGTGGCTGAGTCCGGATCATAGGATTCGAGTCTACCACACATCTATTAGGGGGAAACCGATCCACATAGGATTACCAATAAACATTCCCTGCAGAGGTATATCCCATATGCAGGAAGGAAAGGAATTTTGTTTGAGGAGGCCGATCCAAGATAATAATATAAGAATTTCCATTGTGTGGTGTAGTTTAATGTTTTGTAGCTGGGACACTTTTGGCCTTTTAGTTTAGCGTCGTGTAGTATGGATGTTGGCAGCATAGTTTACCATCGGTTTATAGAGAAAAATTGTCAAAATACCACAAATAGATTTGAGTTAATTGTGTTTAGGATATTCTGGTATTCCTTAGACACGAGCGATGATAGAAGGCATAAACCATAGTCTTGAGGGGACCTTGGATCAAGAGTAATGGCATGGGGATTAAAAGAAATTAGACGTACATAAATAAGAAAAACCTCTCATGAGGACGAATTTTCCTTTGATTAATGGCCATTTTATAGGCAACATATTCAGAGCCACCGAGGCATGATGTGCATAGTCAAACAAAGGTGTCTGCAGAACACTAACCTTCCATCTCTGATGACCATGGATGTTTATAGGGACCCAATATTTCTTAGAGTATGGAGTTTTAAGAATGGGAAATATGTGTTTGGGAATGTAAGAAATATACAGACCATGATTAGTCGTGAACTACAAAAGATTCTACATAGATCTGACTCATATGTAGGGGGAAGCATGATATTTTGACTCCTTCTGGGTGTTGGAATTCAGAATTAGAATTTCCAACATCTCTTTTCATTTTGTTGTGTAGGAAATTAAGGGCATGTTTGGGATATCATAACACTGAGAATCGGGCTGCACATGATTCTTGAGGAACCTTGCAGTTTAATGTTATACGGTTAGGACCTTTCATGGATTCCCTTATGAAAGTTTGCCCTATAAACAGAGGAAGGGGATTTTTTTTTTGTTTTAAATGGATTTTGGATGAGGATGTAGGATCTGGACATCACTAAGTATCCTTCAAGGGTAGGAATCAATCCACCTGTAGTTCTGGAAAGGAATTCCCTACCTAGGTTTGGACCATACATAGGTAAAAGGGGAATTTTTGTTTCCTGGTGGCTGGACCAAGATTTGGGGTCAAGGTGTCACTACGTGTCCTACAAGGGTAGGAATCAAGCCACATATAGTTCTAGAAATATCCTCCCTGTAAAGGTTTGGTCCATACATAGGGAGGGGGAAGACATTTTGAATGATGGCTGAACTGGGATATAATATCTGGGCATCACTACATATCCCATTAAGATAGGAATCAATCCATACATAGTTCTAGTATATTCCATACAATTTAACATCATATGGCAAGGAATAAGGTAAACTGATGTGAATTATAACCATATTGCGGCTAGGCCTGAGACTTGGGATTCTGGAATCACTACGTATCCCACTGAGATAGGGATCAATCCATACATAGTTCTAATAGATTCCCTACCTGTATAGGTCCATTATATACATAGTTATGGAGAAATTTTTATATAGTATCGATGGATAGGCCAGGATAGATGATCCCAGCGTCACTACGTATCCTACAAGGGCAGGAATAAAGCCATACATAGTTTTAAAAGTTCCCTACAGAGGTATGGTCTATGTGTAGGGAAACAAGATTGCATTTTTCTTTGATTGGTGGTTGGGCCAAGATGTTAAATTCGGGCATCACTACATATCATACAAGGGAAAGAATCAAGGCATACATAGTTCTGTAAACAATATGCTCCCTGTACCGATCTGTCTTGGGCGTAGGAGTTAGGGCATTTTGGTTTCATCATCTATGAGTGTCGGGTCTATCATATTATTATATGGTTTGTTTACGCAAGGGAACCCTTACCACTGATCCTAATCTTACGTGAGTTATACTCAATGTGAGAAACAAGGAGTGACAAGGATTTCCCTCGTATTATGGGGTGATAGAGGATATAACAGGGGCATTGTGTTTCATGTGATGGATGGGCCTAGATCGAGGGTCGAGGCATCACTATGTATCCCAATGATGAATGGGAATCAAGACACACATAGTTCTTAGGAAACAATGCAGTTTAACATCTTAAGGTAAGGATATAATTCATATATTTTAATGTCATGTGGTTGGGATGAACTTGTATAGTTTAACATCACACACTTAGGAAGAATCTACCATATAGTTTATCGTCATGCGATTATAAAGAATCTATCATATAGTTTATCATCGTGCGATTAAGAAGAATCTATCATGAAATTTATTGTCATGTAATTAGGATGAACTTGTATAGTTTAACATCATTCACTTAGGATGAATCTATCAAGCAATTTATCATTGTGAAATTAGGACGAATCTATCATGCAGTTTATCATCATGTTATTTGGACGAATCTATCATAAAGTTTATCATCATGTGACTAGGATGAATCTATCATGTAGTTTATCACCATACAATTAGGATGATTCTATCATGCAATTTATCATTGTGCGATTAGGACAAATCTATCATGTAGTTTATTGTCATGTGATTTGGATGAATCTATCATGCAGTTTATCATCATGCAATTAAGTTGATTTATATTGCTATGCAGTTTAATGTCTTGTAGCTAAGACACATGTGTCACTATTATGTGAAGTATTTCTTTATAAACCTTTCATTGGTAGGAGTTGTGATGAGCTGTCCATCCATTGATATCAATAAATATGCTCCATTGGAGTAGACCTTATGTATGAAATATACCCCTCCCACTTTAGCTCAAGCTTTGGGGGTTTCTTCCCAAGAATCATTAGGGTTCCGAGGACCAACACCATCTCTCTTTCAAGTAAAGACTAAAGGCGAACCTTTTTGTTGAAGGCTCATGTGATCCGATTTTGGTAGATTTACAAATGATGCAAAGTGTTCAACCTTTTGTCATCTAGTCGCTCCAACTCATCAAACCCTTTATAAGATTTCTCATCTGTGGAAAATTGATCACAAAAGGCAACATGGAGTGATTACACTTGAACTTCAATGGTAAAAACTACCTCTGTCCCATATACTAATGAGTATGGGGTTTCCTGGGTGTCAGTACTGGTCATGGTATGATAATATTATAAAGCATGTGGGAGCTTGTCCGGCCACAATTTCTTGTCCTTTTCTACCATCTTCTGAATTATGTTGGGAAAAGTCATGTTGAAATCCCCCATCTATCTGTTGGCCACTGTATGTTAGTGGGATGAATGGTTGGATTTGATTCCATATTACTTGTATACCTTGTCCAACTTAGCAGAGTAGAAGTTGGTGCCATTTTCCATCAGTATTGTATTAGGGACACCAAATCTGGTAATGATGTTGTATTTCACAAAGCTAACAATGTGTCTTTCCCGACCTCTTTAAGGGGTACGAATTCAGCCCACTTGGAGAAGAAGTTGGTTGCTGTGAGAATGAGATTAACTTGTCTGGATGTGGTGAGAGGATATGGTCCCACTACATCCATCCCCTATATGAAAAATGGCCATGAGTACTTAGCTATGTAAAGTAGTTCCGGGGTTTGGAGAATGGAATTTTTATGAACTTGGCAGGGATGTAACTTCTTAGAGAATGTGGCACAATCCTATATCATAGTGGGCTAAAAGTATCCAAGCCTTCGAATTTGATGGGAGATCTTGGCTACTGATTGGTGTGCTCCACAAGTTCTGACATGCACTTCATTCATGACGGAAACAGTATCTTCTCCATCGATGCACTTGAGAAGGACTCTGTCAAGGCCTCATTTATAGAGAACCTTTTCATGGTTTTTGACATCGTACAAAACAAAATTAACTACCTACCTCCAGATCTGTTCTCCTCCAACCCTATCTATTGGGAGTTCCCCCCTCCGGAGTTAATTTTCGATGGGATTCACCCAGTTGGTGGTGTGACCGTAAGGCTTAGGAACATGGATAATCTCATTGATTTCTTCCATGTTGTTCAAAATGAATGAAAAAACCATATGATAGTGGGAAATTATGATGATTGTTTCATCCCGGTCTAGATCAATGAGGGTTATGGGTGCATTTTCCAATGCATCGTCTTGATCATTTTGTTACCGGGGGACATAAGTCCGTATTGGTTATGATAGGAATACTACCATCAGTTCTTGTACATGGTTCATTAAAGAAACCAATACCTCTTTATTGATTGCATAATCACCATTGATCTGCTTGATGACCAACTCCGAATCACCTTTTATCTTTAGGAGATCAGCTTGTGCATGATGTTATAGCTCCATGCCTGCAATGAGGGCCTAATATTCTACGTCATTATTTTTGAACCCCTCTAAAATAAAGGAGTAAGGAAAGATGTACTTTTATAGAGATATGAGTATAACTCCTAAACCCACTTTTTTTAGAATGGGGTCCTCTATACTTTTACCTACCGGGCTTCTGGAGGCACCGTTGAAGTATATTTTCCATGCCTGGGGGCCTTCTTGGGCGGAGAATACTTCTTCATCAGGAAGTTTAGTATCCAATAGGGTCATTTCTACCAAGGGGTGCTTCACCAAGAAATATGTTAATTCATGGAAATTGATGTATTTTTAGGGCATGTACCATTTTTTAAACTGCTATAGGATGACTTCCCACTACGATAGGCATTCAATTAGCATAGGACGACTAAGGATATACTTGAGCGGGTTGCAGCGGGATACCAGATAGACCTCGTGGTGCTGCAGGTAATGCCCAAGTTTTTGAAATTAAAAGATTAGGACTAGTAAGTTCTTTTCAATTCTTGAATATTGCGTCCCATCATCAATCATTGTTCGAATAAGGTAATAGAGACTATTCTCACTGCCGAAATCATTCTTCTATACGAGAAAAGTGCCTAGTGACTATTCCAAGGTGGTTACATAAAAAATGTGTAGTCTTCCCTCAACTGGAGGCATCAACCCCGGTGGGCTTGGAAAATACCTTTTAATATTGTTGAATGATTCTTGATAATAATTATCCCACTGGTATGCAACACCTTTCTTCATCATCCTGGTAAAATGAAAACACTTACATGCAAGGTTGTCTATAAAGTGCTGAATATAGGACAGGTGCCCCTGGAGACCCCTCAACTCAACGAGGTTGTGAGGTTGTGACATTCCAAGGATGCCTTTTGTCTTCTCAAGGTCGAATTTGATACTGCAATGGCGTATGAAGAATCTGAGGAATTTCTCGAAGGTAACACCTAAAACACATTTCAGGGGATTCATTTTTAGACTATGCTGTCATAGTTTATTGAAGATAGTTTCAATATCTATTAGGTGGTTTGAGAATTGTCATGATTTAACCCCCAGGTCATAGATGTAGCACTCAATGAATTTTCCTAGGAAGGTATTGAAAATAAAATGCATGACATGCTGATACATGACACCAACATTTTTCAGATTGAAGTGCATCACCTTATAGAATAATACTCCCGGGGGGTCCCTGAGAGTAGTGGTTTCTTCATCTTCTTGGATCATTCATATTTGGTTGTATCCAGAGTATCTATCCATGAAAGAGAGGGCCTCATATCTGGTGGTCACATCAATCAGAAATTCTGTGATCAGGATCGGGAAATCATCTTTCAGGCAGTTCCAATTGAGGTTCTTGAAGTCAATGAAAACTCTAATATATCTATTATTCTTTTTGAAAGGGACTATGTTTTAAATATATATCAAATATTGGACTTCCCGAATGAAGTTATCTTTTATTATATTTTCAACTTCAGCCTCTATTTTGGCAGCATGTGTCAGGTGATTCCTTTTGATATGTTTCTTGTAACAATGATGGTCTTCTAGAAGACCCAGGTGATGAGTGGAGACCTTAGGATCAAGAACTAGAATTTATATGTAGTTATAATTAAAACCATCTCAATTATTCTTTAGGAAGGAGTTATGTGACTCCTCCTAGAAAGCATACCATACTAATTAAAGAGGGTTGTGGGTTGTCTTCGGTGCCCAGATTTATCTCCCTAAGTTCATCGATCATGGTGGAGATGCCTTCTTCAAATGAAGGAGGTGCATATTTGAGATCTTATTCTTCATAATCCTATTTGTCATATTCTTCCTCTTATTATTGGGAGACTATTCTTGAGATGAACTCTCCAGTGTTGGGATAGGAATCACAACTCCGATTTCAAGAAACTGAAATAGCTCCTTTTTCCCCAGCTGACTATGGGGAATTTTATAAAGAGTATGGAATGGGGGTGGAAGAGTTTATTCACTTTATTTTATTTATAGGACATTGTTTTCTACCTTAGTGAGTAAAGTAGGAACTATCTGAGGCCTCGAGGACAGGCTGGGGGCATTTTTGTTCGAGCCATCACCATTATCATGGGGGTTATCATGCTTTTCAATATCCTTGGACTTGTCATTCATAACAGAAATCACGAAGATGGCTGAGTCTGCATCTAAGCTTGAACTTATGCACTCAACTTGATTTATGGGTAATACATACTATTCTCCAAGCTATTTTAGGGGATTGGAAGGAGCCATTTCAAATCCACTTGGGGCAGTGATCTAATCAACATCGTCAGCCAAAGACTGCTTCTCTTTCAGTTCATAGAACCCTGCATCAATGTAATGTGACTTGTAGGATTTGAATAGGGATTTATCGGTGTGCAATGTACCATTTTACCATTAGCATAACATTTGACTCACCGATGGTATAATGAGGGGCTTAAATCATGCTAATACAGCCAGGGCCTCCCAAACAGTACGTTGAAGGTTGTACTTTTCCACACTACTAAAAACTCAGAATTAGGCATAAGGTCACCAAGACAAGTTTCAAGATTGATTTTCCCAATAACTTCTTCTCACTTTTTTCATATACCAGTAGATTTTTGGTTTAGGGTGTCATATTTTCCTCATCATAGCCCAACCAACGAAGTGTTCATACTAGGAGGAGATTAACTCCAAATCCATTATCGATAAATTTTTTCTAGACATCAACGCCATTTATTTTTCCAGACACATATAAGGGTTTGATGTGTCCCTACATGATGGCGTCTTCATCCTGATCTGTGAAGGAGATGACAACATGGAATTCTATGGGATTGGAATCCATCCGATAGACTTCAACATCTGCTACTTTGGACTCAAATTCCTGGGGACTTATTAAAACTTTGATGAGTGCCTCCCTAAGGTCTGTTGATAGATTCAAGGCATCCAGGACTAATAGATTTTCCAGTACTGAGGCCAGATGCTTCAGAATATCATATTTATACTTTAAAGTCTGGTACTTCCCAACTTGGGGATTTTCTTTCATGGGAACTTTAGGGGATTGAGCTTTAGAAGTAGATGGTCTGGCCTTTGTGATAGGAGCTGATGGTGCTGCTATGCTTTGTGAGTTTGGCCGAACTGGTCTACCTATACGCCTTGGGATATTATACATCTGCTCTTCCTTTGACAGATACTTCAAGATGATTGGGATCAAATTTCTTCTGACAGGGGAAGAGAAACACTCTGGCTCCTATTGTGTCTAATGGAGGGTCCTTCTGTGAGTTTCGCAACATTAATAGTTTGAGTTAAGGTGTGGCCATGAATTTGACTCCTCCCATGATCGCGCCTTCTTGGAAACCCTCAAACTCTTCCACTACCTCTCTATTTGGACATGGGGAATTCGGGTTTGTGGCCATAGTATCCATCAGAGAAGGGGTCCATTAAGTGAATAACATTAATGGAGCTGAAGATCAGTTCTTTATCTGACATTGATTATGTCTGACTGTCTTCCTCTGATGGTGCTATTTGGTGGGTTAGTTCCCATTGTCATGTTTCTTGAGGTGGTTCCCATTGTCCCATTTGGTGAGGTGGTTCCCATTGTCCCATTTGGTGGGTCAGTTCTTGTGCTTTCAAGTCTGCTGGCATGAAGTTTGAAAGTTTCAAGACCAATTTTGGCTTTGGTGTAGGATTATCTTCTTTCTCCTAATTTCTACCTTTTTGGCCCTTAGAGGATTGTGGGACTAAGGATGATGGTTGGGTTGCATTAAGATCTATTGGGGTAATAATTGGTTTCTTCAACTATGCCTAGAGGATCCCATGAGCCTAGTTGATTGTTTTCTGAGTCATCGAACTTTCAAAAAAATTCTCCTTTTTTATAGTGATTGTTTGCTACTCCTATTCCTCTATTGGGTCTAAGGTGGAGACATATGCCACTTGTGCTAGTGGAAGAACTAACTTGACTTGTTTGGAATCCACCATCTTTTGCAGGAGATTCTTGAAGACGAAGCACTCCTAGATGGTGTGTCCCAGTATACAATGGTAGGGACAATAATTTGGATGATCATAAAGATCCACTTCATCGACTATCTTTGGATATATTATCTAGAGAAAGTCACAATTCATTGAGGCTATGATGTAACCATGAACTTGGTCATATCAGAACAAGTACACTTTGTTTCTTCATTCCTTGAACTGATTTCTTTTGGCACCCCTTCACTCATCCTTCCAAGGTGGGGGTGGTTGTTGGAATCCAGAGGGTCCTACATGGTTTGGTGGAGGCCTCCCAATTGGAGCTAGTGTTAGGGGTGTCTTAAGAATGACATAAGCCACTTTAAATTTTCACGTTCTTTTTCCTGAGTCCGATGGGACCAATCAAGACTTAAGATTGGTCCTCTATAAGGTGTCCTCTATCCTTTGGAAAACAGAAGAGAAATCTTGGAACCCACTTGTGTAATTCACTAGGATGAGTGGAGTCCACAATTCATCATAAAGATTATCGATCCATATAGCGAGTATTTCATCATGGGGGAGTGGCTAGTTTAGGGAGTAAGTCATGACTTTCCATCTGGATATTAAGTATGAAACACTTTCATTCTCTCTATACTTACAGTTCATGAGATCACTGACCACTATCTTAGGCATTGTCAAACTCAACTGTAAGATAAACTATCATCGGAGGTCCTCCCAGCCTATGATTGAGTTAGCTGAAAAAATATTATACCACATTAAGGCTGAAACCTACAAATTTTACATGAATAACCTAAGTTTCACTGCTTCTTTTTTGTTTAAGGGTGCCCATCATGGGGTCACAGTAAGATTCATAGTTCATTAGATGTTGTTCTGGGTCTCCCGAACCATTGAACACCAGGAATACGGGGTTCCCAAACTTTGGCGGTGGTAGAACGCTGCTCACCCAATCAGGGTAAGGTTTGCATTCTATTTTTATTTGAGCATGCCACCCTTCCATGGATTCCAGTCGAGCTGTCAATTTCTCAAAGATATTCAAGATCCATTGATGCATATCCTACCAGACTTGAGCTTGGGCGGGTTTAGTAGGGGGAAAAATGGACGTACCGACATTGATGGAATTTGGGGTGGATACCTAGCTGGAAGTATCCTTTGTGGGTTATCCTGAATATATTCCATCTACTTCCCCAATGGAGGGAAGTCTTGATATCCTTCCAGGGTTGGATTAAAGTAGACTGATGGTACCGATACTGGATTGGATGGGAATCCAAGATTATTTTCATTTACTGGGATGAGTGTTTTTGGTAGAGGCACCTCTTCTGGGAACACCTGTTGATGTTCCACTTAAGGAACACATCTGACAAGATATCTTTCCCATTGATTCTTTTGAGCTCTTTCATTTCTTCCTCCTGCTTGGCGAATCATTCCTAGAACATGAGGGACACATTCTCAGGGGGAGGAGGAGGTGGGTCACAGATGACCTGGGATTTATTCTTCTCTTTGTTGGGGATTATCAAGGGAGGTAGTAATGGGTCTACTAAGGGTGCACCCAAATTTAAGGAAGATATTTGTTTCCGGGTATGCACACCCTCAGGCTCGGTGTGGACTGCCTCTGAGAGGGAACCATCTTCTCTTGCATCCTCTTCATTTGTATCATTTCCTATGAGGTCAATGGGACTGAAGTCCACCACATTCATTGATGCATACAGCATTGGGGATGGTGTACACATTGCCTAATGGTAGGATATCTTTTTTCATCATTTTTTAGACTTTCTCCTTCCATTTTGTGGTATTATTAAAATTTTTTGGAGAATAGAGATTCTAAGGGAGCCCTAATTTGACCTTGTAATATGCCTTCATCTCAGGGAGTATGAACCATGAGACGAGATTGAACGGGTGACCTCTCTGCTCATCGTTCTTCTTAGACAAAAGAAGACAAATGTCCACTGTGGAGGAATTTGAGGTAAAAATTCCCCAGCCCTGTGGGCTGAGGTTTCTCCCATTCTTCCATTGATACGCTATGGCCCAGATTCATTGGTCTTATAGAGGCATTTTGAGTTAAAAATTCCCCCAGCCTTGCGGGCCAGGGATGTTCTTATATTTAAGGGGTAACTGGCACTATTTCCACCTTATTTATATCATGCACTCCCATGCGGGTGTGAGCCAGGTATGGAACTGGGGTTTCACATGATTTATTTTCTTTCAAGGACATGAGAATTATTTTTTGGTTGTCTTCCCTTAGGCGGGAATCCTACTGGATGTTCTTGGTGGCCAGGATCAGAAGCTTCTTGATGACTTGATCTCGTTGAGCCTGACTCTTTTGAGAATTACTCAAGGCCGGTTCTTATTGAGCATCTCACCTTTCTTGAGAAGAGATTTCATTTGATTTCTTCCTTTGGGTAATTACATTTCAAGATGTCATTTTCGATGAGGTCCAATGGATGAGATGTGGGGAGAAGTGTAGAGATCCATGTTCTCCCCACCCCTGGATATGAACTCCATATGGGGAATTTCTGATGAGGTAATGCAACTTGTGCAATGCGTGGAGGCATTCCAGTTCAAGGTCTTTCTTTCACCTTTCTGATTGTGGCTGCTGTGTAGAAGAGAGGGATTCTAGGTCAATTATATGGCGAAGCTCTCCTAATACGTTGACATGCCCTGCATACCCTTCATAGGGAATAGAATTTTATTTTAGCTGGCGGAGAGTTGTCCATATATTGAGGAGAATTTTATTCATACATTCCTTAGAAAAATCCCTTAGTATGTTGAAGTGAGAAGTGGCCATTGGATAATAAATCACTAGTATATCATCCCTAGCTAGTTGTCTTCTTACGAGTAACATATCCTATTATTGTTCTTCTAGAGACTCCTCTAATTGATATGATCATCTTGACTACGTCTTAATGATTTTGTTCCTATAAGTAGGGATAGTAAGAGCCTCATTGATATGTGAGTAGTGAGAGGGTGGCTCGAAAGATGAGCATGGCCCCAAACAATCTTCAGGTTGAGAATGGATATCACTCGTCATAGATAGAGTTTCTGACATGTTCGACTCCATCTTTACGAGCGCCTTAGTGTAGGAGGGATTTATCACATTTTCCTCGGTAAGGGGAGGACCTTCTTTCCAGTGTGAATTTTGACTTCAGGGAGGAACTTCGCAATCAGTGGTACAATGGAGAGGAATACCATTGCAACTTAACACTGGACTGTGGGGAATGCATGTACGGTGTATGACCCGGGGAGGACCTTTAGGGGGGGATATAGTAGGAGGAGTATCTTCTTTCTTCTTGATGTCATTGAAGGGAGGACCTCCTTGATGACTACTATGATGGAAATGAATAATATCACAGCTTAATATCTAGATGTAGGGACAATTACTGTAATGTAAATTCTAGGGAGGGCCTTCAGGATGTACTGTAATGAGGGGAGGAACTTCTCATTGCTTGATGTTGCTGTGGGTAGGACCTTCACAAAAACTTCTATTGTGGGGGGGGGGGGGCTTTGCAATGGATATCATCATGGTGAGGACTACCATCATGACTTGACATCCAACTAGAAGGAGAAGCATATCTGCAAAATATACCATAGGGAGGACCATCAGGGTGGATGACAGCAAGGGGAGGGCCTTCTTGCTGTTTGATCTTATTGTCAAGGGGAGGGATACCCTGACACGCATCAAGAGATAGGATCTCATGATTGATCGTTCCTGGACCATGGAGTAAGCCCCCATGGGTGCTCTGGGGAGGACCTTTAGAGCTTTTGGTAGCAAAATTATGGGGACATAATTCACAACTGCTACTGCCACTTCCATAATATGGTAATGGAATGATAGGATCTTGGGCCTCTATTGATATCTGCTTGAGGGTGTCAAGAACTACAGCTTCCAGTAGAGCAGAATCATGTATATTCTCTTCATTTTATGGTTGCCTTTGGCGCATTTTGTTTTTGGGTACTCTCTTGCGGGTAACTAGGGATATATTCTGTTGGTAATGAATTTTATATACGGGTCCCTACTTTGTTGGTTCCCATGATGCCACCAGGATACACCAACATACATATTGAGTTTTGGCAGGGATATATGCCTGCCCTGGAGTGGCCACCATGTTGGACCGACTTTCCCTAGTTGGAATGAGTATTTGTTCCCAATATGTTTGTCTGTGTATCATAGGATATTGCCATTGACCCTCCTGGACTAGAGCAGGGATGCATAAATTTTCTCGAGTGACCAACCAATTTTGTAGGTAATTCATTCTGTTCGAGGAAACTGGGTCATGGGCCTAGTTCCTCTCCTTTTCCACTGATGCAATGATGTCTTGACATGTCTGGAGGATATGGTCTAGAATCGACATTTGATCTTTCATCATTTTCTGGATGTGATGAGATATATCTTTGGCTGAAATGGGTATGAAGGCACATTCTGATGTCAGAGCAGGAGTTTGTGTCTGCTCTGGTCCTCCATAGGTTACTAGTGGATACTGGTAGTTCTCCCATGCTGGGATAGAGGAACGAGTCTACCGCCGATTTTCTTCTCTGGTTTCCACCATATTTGACTGGTGGTCTTCATAGTTATGAGAAGGAATTTTCATCTATCTGATTACCACTATATTTTTATCAAGGGATTTTTATGCATCCGTAGAAATTTGACTCTACATATATTCATTTACCGCCCAATTTGTATGGAAAGCTTGTTATGAATCAAAAAGTGTTTTTGCCTGCCTATAGATAGTTTCCATCATATTTAGATTAAAATCTTCTTGCATATTAGTATATATTTTCATCTGTATTTAATTTTCCACTATGTCTACATGGTGGGACTGGTGAGAACTAGTAGGAATGTCCACACACTTGTATTATTCCACCCTATTTTTGTGGTGTGCTTGAGTGGAGGGGGAAGAGTTGTATGTATGTCTGTTGAATGTCTCTACGTTTTTATGAAAGAGTTCCTCCTTAGGAATCAGGGTGATTACCTAATCCTAGTTATATGTTTTCCTCCATTGGTGGGAGGACCGAGGGGCCCATGTCCTTTGGACCTCAGTAGGTTCCCTCAGCATAAGATCCTCTTCAGAGCGAGGATACTTGGTCACCCAGTGTTGGCAGTGACACTCTCCAGCAGAGGCCTGTGAGTAAGACCCCTGTGCATCTGGGATGAAGTCATCAAAATCGACTTTATTTTCCTCCCTAAGATAAGGAAGGTACTTGTTGTCGTGTTTCAGGGATAAGCTCCCAAAATGGTTCGAGACGAACACTAAGGCCACCTTGTGCTGGGGTTCCGGATGCAGGCTGAAGAGGTGTCTAGTGAGTTTTTACAGATTGGAGGGCTTGTTTTTCGACCTCCGCTGTGGGGAGAGTACCGTTTTGGTGGTATTTTCTAATCAGCATGTTGGATACCCAGCGCTGAAGACGCTGGGTAAGAGAGGGGGTCCTGCTCTTCATTGGGGCCCCGTCCACCTATGGGATCGCTGAGGTGCGTGTCTGAGATGGTTTTCGAGATGCCATTTGGACCGAAGTTTGATCTGGAAACCTACAATATATATATATATATATATATGACATATACAGAAACCCCCTATCAAAGTATCATCTTTTGATCATATGCATAATCGATTATTCGGTTTAGCCCCCATACTTTTTATGAGGTGAAGGGGCTTGAGTGGGGTGAAACTGCCACATTGGTTAAGGATTCACGTTGGCTTCACCATTTTTTTTCGATCCGAGGTGATGAATTTTGGGAATGCAAAATGGTCAGATGGGTGACAAGAATTTTTCTATTTTTATAGAGACTTTCATGTCGCCATTTTCATTTTAGCTTGATCCGTGTCATTATCCTTTAGGGGGAATTGGAGTGGCCCTTTGGGGACTGGGCAGTTTATCCCCTTTTTCATTATAAAGGAGTTACCACAATTGAATGGTCCTAGCAGGGGATTGTAGGGGGTTAAGTATTTTCGCAATCAGTCCTCCTAGGATATGATTTCCTCGAATGGTCTCCAATAGATTTATTCATGGAGCCAGAAACACAAAAAGAACCCGGTATCCATGATTCATGGACCTACTTTCTAAATCCAGTCACTTGTTGGATGATGATTTGGCCAACGACACTTAAGGACTCCATTGGTCAAGAGGATGGGAGGTCGGGATCATCACATCCTTTTGGGGAGAATTATTTCTCACTATGGGACTCTATTATAGATTTAATCCATGTTCATATGTTCATTAATCCTTGGTTCATTCTCAAAGAGTGTATCCATGGGTTACCCCTGGGTTAAAGAATCATCATGGATATACATGGATTTGATGCTATGGAGACAGTTCTAACTTAGGCCATGCAATGAGGTGCTCTAGAGTTTATCGTCATCTAGGAGGGATGGAAGATGGTTTGATGTTGGGTTCAGACCCATAAGATGGTATTTATATATATCCTTAGGAGAGTAATCAGAGCCCACATTGTTTTTTTATTGGGACTTACACCTAGGAGGGAGGCCTTTTGAATTTTGGGGAACATTTTATTAGGACTGACTTCTGAGGAGAATGTCCCTTGAGCTCGGGCCTTAGAAAGGAATCCTATGTATACCAATTATGGTGAGAATTAGTGTTCTCATAGTTAATTTTTATTGGGACTTACACCTATGAGGAGGTACATTTTTTGGGGTCATAATTGGGTTAACCTTTGTGATGTTCACCCCTTTGAGCTCAGGCCTTCAAGCAGGCATCATATGTATCCTAGTTGGAACATGAATCAGAGTTCTTGTAGTTCATTTGTGGGTGGGAGAATGTTGTATCGCCACAAAACCCTAAGCCCACATGAGTCATGGTTGGTGTGAGAAACAAGAGGATGTGAACGATTCAAAAAAGGTCCACTTTATATTCTCCATTGATGGAAAAGGAGGACGATGATGGTGGAAGTGGCCATGGATACAAGTCTAACGAGATAGGTAAAGGGGAGATTTAATCATGAACCCCTCACCCATGTTGATATCTAGGGTAGTTTCATATAGTTATTTATCTGGACACATCCTAAGTTGAGTCGAAGAGGGTGAAGAGTGACACCTCTCGTAGAAGGCTAAGGGCTTAACTCAGGAGGAGTTTCCTTTTATGGGTTCTGGGAAATGGGACAATCATTATCCCTGGTCAAAGGGGAATCAAAGAGTGACCTTTTTTCTTATCACTGGCACTTATTAGAGGGAAAAGCTAGTGGTTACCCCTAAAACCGAGAATGGGGAGGTTCACGTTGGCATCCCAAAGTTGATCCCTGGGTCACCTTGGGAATGTAGACTTAGAGACATTTTGGGGGTCCAAACCATTGTGGGGACAACATTCATGACTCTGCTTACCTTAGGTATGTAGATTCAAAAAGATACACTGGTGTGCCTAATGATATGATCATATGGGTTTGGTGGCTTTGGAGGAGGCTTTGGCCTAATATTGGTGGACTGGTTAGTGAAGGAGTTAAACTGGATAATAATGGAGGGGGATGATTTGAGTCAGAGGGAGGGACACCCAAAGACACCCCATTATGCATACTAGTTTCTCATGAAAGATGGGGGTAACCCCACATAGCATAATGATATGTGGGTAGAGGGGTCATCCGCATACTAAAGAGGTATGCAGACGTGGGTATGGACCATCGTGTACCAAAGTGGTATGCGGTCCTGGATGTGGTTCACCACGCTGCTTCGGGTTCCATCCATGTACTGATGCAATACACAATACAGGGTTCGATCAACATAATGATGTGATATGTGGAGTGTTGAATTTAAGAAGGGTCTTGAAGCCTATGATTCATGGGGAATTCATCTAAGAGGGATTTATGGTTCAAGATTTCACCAGTTAGGTCTGAAGTTCACCAATTATTATTAAGTTTCTTCTTTTTTTGGTTCAACACTGGTTATACCTGTGGAAAAGTGGTTCACAGTTAGACCTTTGTCGATGATTCAAAACTGAAGTTGGAATATTCTCCATATCTGGACTCTCTCTTCCAATCTCTATGGTCTCCTTCACGCTCTCTTTCACTTGTCACTGCTTCCTCCTCTTTTAAATTCCTCTTCTTCTCCTTTTATAGAGCACTGGGAAAATCATATCTTTGGGAATGAAGCACCATTTGTGGAAGGCCATGAAGATATATATCAACCCATGCAAGTCTTGGTCAACCGAGGTTTGTGAAGGCTGTGGTTTGCGAGATGTGGTTTGAGGAACCCTGTTAGCTTGCTTCGTCTGTGAATATGCTTAATTTGCGGGATGGTATGCAGATGACATTTCTACATTCAATTTCACCAATGACACGGTTCGTGGTGTCCTGAGTTTGCTGTCCATCACCCCGTGGGATAGCACCTCATGGGTCCTTCTGCGTATTGATGGTTCGTGGTTCATGCACCCCACAAACCTTTCCTGGCGATGGTATGCAGTACACTAAAACCCTTTGAAAATTTTGATTTCTTCAAGTTTCTTCTCAAAATTTCAATCCAACTTGCATCCATTTACCTTTCCATATTTGTAGGAATACTTTCTTCCCTCTACAAAGTGATTGTGTTAGTATTTACTTCCCTTTTCAAAATTTTTAGGACCCTAAAATATGGCATAGAGTTTTATAATGATTATTATATTATTTAAGATTTGGTTCACAATTAAATAATATTTTATCCTAAAATACAACTCAATAAATAGATAGTTATGTCTATTGTGCAGGGTTTATCGATATTTGAGAATCATTGTGCACAACAAAATTATATATCCATTATTCCTCCTCTCATATTCTCAAGAAAGATAAAAACTCCTTCAAGATAAAGTATCTTAAAGCGATCAAGACGAACAATTCAAGATGACTGATTCACTGTACTAGCACAAAAAAAATCAAATGACATTATTCAGATATCAAAGGAGCATGGGTGAATAATCGCTAGATGGATTCTATACTTGGATCCTTACAACGCAACAAAGATAATCCTGAAAAGGGGGTTTTTCATATGATCAACACCATAAATGAAGAAAGTTCCTCAACAAGGTAACCTTCTCTTATTATCATAAATAAATTAATTATAAATTTAATGTGAAAATATCCTCTCCATGTTCTGGGTTTTCTCTATGAAAATATTTGGTGGAAAAATTTTGTTAGTCATGACATTCACTTCATGTACAATATTGAGAATGATCCATAAAATTGACAAAACCTTTATGGTTTATCGCACACCAAGGAACTTCTGCTATGTCCGAAACCTTGAAGTTGTATAATATGAGTCATGTTTTAAATTTATAATTATTTATTTGATTGATGATCTATATGCACAATAGTGGTTATATTTTCATTTTAAGAATTATTATTTCTTTATAATGATTTTTTAATTAAAATGAAATCAACATTTTAATTATCTTTGTTAAGTGTTTCATTTTATTAAGGGACTAAAAATAAATAAATAATAACCAGAGATTCCATCTAAAAGTACCAAGGATTCTGGTCAGATAATATGGGATTGCACGACATGTAACCGGAGTACACTCCATGTACCCAAGTGAGCCACATTTGGGCGTGTCGCGGGGTACATGACACACCAAATAGTAATTACATGTAGTGAATTTATTATATTCCACATGTAGACTGGGCCAACCTGGAACAAAACTTTTCAGATTATATGGCGTGTATCTGACATACATGTCATGTAGTCTACATGTTTAGTAGAAAATTCGTAGTAACCATGTGGTCAAATACATGTTCAAAACCACACGAGACTAATAACCTAAAACATTAATGATATACATGATGTGTAACTGACATACATGAAGTGTAGTTTATTAATTCTAGTTCCCAAAGAAAATGCTGAGTCCTTCGGTGGGTTGCACAAACATGCATCAAGCGTGATAAATGACATGTAGCTAGCTAGTACACACTGTATAGTCTAGCAGAGGTACATGCTGAAGCCCCAAGAATTTATCCTGGGTATATGAAAATCAAGGTACATGATGTGTAGCTTGTAAGTATACTCCATGCAGTCACCTAATAAAGGATAGAATTAAATTACATTAAATTTATAATTTCAACATTAAAACCTTATTATATTGATTGGTGCCTCTTGTGTTTAACAATTTAATAATGGTTTTAAGAAATTATTAAATACTCAATTAATTTACTATAATTATATGTGATTATTGGTTCTTCCATTTATTTTCCATGAATGAATTTATGATGAGTATGTACAAGTGAATTTATATACCCATTAAGATAAAAGGGAATCAATCAATCAATCAATTAATTAATGAAAGAATAATAAAGAATGAATAGAAATAAATGTTAGTAAGTGCACTTTTATATAGTTGTTTTATGTGTATGATCATTCATGAGCTTGAACAATACATAGGTATATGTTGTATTAATTTAATTTAATTTATTGCATGATTTTTTAAATTATTAATTTTTAAATTAAAATGATGGACCGTGAGTCATCCCTCCATCCTTTATTATGCAGGACCTACATGTCCAAGGTGATTTATGTAATTTACCTTAACTGATCCTTTGGTTCCTATCACCTGAATGTGAGTTATAAATACATGTAATAAATGGATTTTCCCAAGGCACATGGAGATGGTTCAAGATGAAACTAATATGATGTCAACTTAGGTGATACACAGGTGGACAGGTGGAATGGTTCAACTCATGCCAAGACCGGCACAATGTGTTTTCCCCTAGGTCATAGGGTGATTTATTGCCCACTAAATAAGTTAACCACTATAAAATATCATGAATGAGTTATTTATTTATTTATTTATGTTATATGCATTATTTATTTTATGCATGCAAGACCGTGATCCCATAAATAAATGAACTAATGTGAAAAGATGGAATATAAATAAATGGATTAGGCACAAATGTTTTATAAAAACATGGTTAATCACTTAAGTAATGTATTCAGTTTGAGTGGTAGGGAAAAATTCTCTATGAAGAGTCATTTAAGGTTATTCCAGTCATCAATTGTAGTGGGCAGATAATATAATATAACATCCCGAGATTTTATGAAATATATTCTTTCAAATTTATTTAAATTCTTTGATAGCTTGAGTTACCAAAAATGCATAGTTTATATTACATTATACACAACACTAAGTTGATCTTATGTTTCACATAACATTGAGTTTCTTCAATAAATTGTGTTACATGAAAGACCGAGTATTACCAAACAATAACATACTATTGATATTATTATTTAATATGGAAGTTATCACTTGACCATTATATTGGTGGATGTGAATAAGACTAACTATATTATTATTACACAAGTTCTTAAAATGTTTTTATATTCATATAATAGATTTTATAGGTATAAGATAAGAATAAATCTAGTTTTATTCTTAAAAATAATATTTTTCTAAAAAATAGTTTTACTGCCTTTTAATAGAGAACCTATTTTAAATCTATTTTTTGAAAATTTTATAATTTTTATATGAAAAAATAAACTTCATTCTTGAAAGTTTAATATCAAAATTTACATCAGGTGTTTTTTTGATATTTTTCAAAGAAGTTTCATTTTTTGATGAATAATGAAAAGAACTGTATTTCAATTGAAAACTAATTTTTCATCTAATTTATTTTATAGTTAATTTATATTTTAAATTGGTTTTAAAGTATAATTAGTAAAATTATACATATATAAATCCAATTTAGGCCAATGGATCCAATTTCACATTGAAATTGAATATAAAAACATTTCAAACTTTTGAATTTTTCTCCTTAAAAACCCACTGTCTCACAGCGTCTGCGAGATTAATTTTAAATTAATTTTAGCCACTTCTGTGAATTGAATTTGAAAAAATGGATATACATATTTGAAATCAGTATGAAATTTTTGGTCTAATAAGATCAACTTAATTTTTTGATCAAAATGATTAGTTAATTTAATTAAAATTAATTACAGTGATTAGCATAAAAACATTTTTACTCAATGATTAAACTTATAATATAAGGTGTATAAATGACCCAAAACTTTTCCAAAACCCAAAATATAAACATATTTATACACTAAAAAAATTAGGATCTATTTTTATGAGTTATTGGGATAATATTCCATGAAAGTGACCTATATAATATGTTAAGTAAGGAAAAGAACAAAAAATGAACCTTCCTTGCCTTTAACACTTATAAAGCTTTGGAGTAGGGAAGAATCTATATAAATTTGGTAATAAGTATTATTTTGGAATATAAATAAGTTATTTTTTATAATAATAATATATATTTAATTTTTAAATATGATATAATTACATTAAATGATTAAGAAACGCCAACGTATGTATTATTTTGTTAATAATTAAATAAAATAAATGATATTTTATCAAATGATTTAAAATTACTAAAAATATTATATTATTCCAAGTGATTTTTAAGTGTTAATAAATATCAAATATTTTCCATTAATGAACCTATTTGTCTTTTATAAGGAATATATTGACCCATAAATAGTAAAAACTTTATTAGCGTAGTTAGGGTTAAAGTAGTGTTTTTGCGCGTTACATGCATTTCTATTAAAATTAATTTCCAACACATATGAGATTTTTATTCTATAAATTATATATAACATTTTATAATAAGTGGGTATAAATTTTATAATAATTATCACTTTAATTTAGTCTTAATGTATGAATTGCATAGTTTATAAAACTAACTACCTAAATGAAAAACCAAAATGAAAAAAATAAGGAAACTTAAAGACTAAGAAATAAATGATAAAAATGATTTTATTTTTGTGTGGTGTGAGTGTGTATAGACCTTAATTATTCTTAAATCCATTATTTATCATTTTTTAAGCACATGAGTCAAGGGATACCTCCCAATAGTGTTTACCTTTTGGTATTTATAAGAATACCACTCCTCCCCCACTATGAAATGACATTCACTCTTCTCCCATATTAACACCACTAAAGACCTTTGGATCTTCCAAAACATTACCAAATAATCTATAAAAATAAATCATCTCATACTATAATCCTAAATTTGGGTATAAATCTAACCAAGTAATTCTTTTGGTGCAAACCAAAAGGATTTACCTGAAATAGAGGTAACATTCTTCAATGTACATTTCTATTTCATTTATTTCTCCACCCATTAAATTATTCTTATTCCAAGATTAAATAATAAAATTAGTATCCTAAATATACTTATATTTTTTTATTCTATGGTTTATACCAACAAATACACATACTTTCATCAAATGGGTAATGAAATTACCGTTTGTGTGTACGGTGAACTACCGCCTCCTGAAACAATGTTATTCGTTTTTTCCTTTACCACCTATCATGGTTGAGAATTATGATGAGAATAATATTTTTATGTGATGTATATTATATTTATGATGTATTAATATTTTTTTAATTGTTATAAAACACATACCTTCATGCTTTCCATTTTGTGAAAATATGATAACATCATTCGTGGACGTGTGGACTACCGCCTCCTCAAAGCGATGCAACATGTTCACACATTACATGGAATGTATTAAGGATGGATTTATGTCACACCCAAGTTCTTAATTAAAGGTAATTATATTTCTTATATTTTTATCCTAAACCCCCCTAAGTATCCCCGAAGTACCTACAAATTTTGGTGGCTTTTGAAGTGGTTTTGAGGGGAGAAAAGAGGGTACACGGTTTAGGTGCACGGTTTTCCAAATCGTGCACACAAACCATGCGCCTATGTCCAAGTCATTAAAATGTGTGTTAAAATTACCTCTTTTACCTCCTGGTATTTATCCAAACTCTCCCCTTTCTTCCCCCATTCAAGCATTTTAGCCATGGAATCCCTCAAAGCCTCTCAAACCTTCATTTGAACTCCATTTTGAAGGGGGGTTTGGTAGAGGAACTTCACAAAACCTCAAGTAAGTGTCTCTCCCTCTTAGTTCCTCCCATTTACATGAATTTATTTAATTTTTATTGAAGTCATAAATGACCATAGGTTAGGGTTTAGAACCTAGGGTTTAACCTTGGGGTTTTTTGGTCAAATCTTCTATTTTTAGGCTTGATCTACCCACCTTGAGGTGTGACAGTTGTGCGATTGAGTTTTCACACAAAGGATTCAAGGTTTTAACAAATTTGGTAGGTGATTAAATTATGTATGAAATTTTTGTGACTTATATTTCTGTGCTTATGGTATTTTCATGTTTATTTCATTTCATTATTGCTGCAAAAATTGTTTTCAGTGGTGTTTGTAATGTAACTGAATTTTTAGTGCTATTTTTATATAAAATTGGGGGTTTTTAATAGAAATATTTTATTGGTTCATTTGGGGATTCACTATAGATAATTAATTGATGTTATTGAAATGTAATAGGGCTTAAAAACATGTTTTTAATGTTTATATCCTTTTGGTGTTGCTGCAAAAATATGTTTTAATGGTGTTGTGAAGCATATGAATTTTAAGTGACATGTTTGTGTGAAAAAGGAGGTTTTACAATTATATCACTTATTAAATTATATGGGGCTGCCCTAAAACTATTTTTTTTGGTTTCATTGAAAGTTTTTTGGTTTAAATTTCTATTTTAGTGACTTTTAAGTATGTACATGGAGTTTAAAGTTGGGATTTCAAGGAGTTTTGGGTGCAAAACAATGTGAGACTTTGGGAAGTTGTTTTATTGAAAATCAAAATGTTTTGTTATGTGTGTTAAGTGTTATAAAGTGTGTATAGATACTTTATTGTTTGTATGTGACCATTAATGTTTTTTTATATGAAAATAGATGTTTTTATCATGCTGAAATTGTTTGAGAACAAAGGGGGAAGCCTGGGTACCTAGGTGGGAGGATATGTACTAGTACGACTAGTGATACAGATGGGTATCGTCCCTGTTTCACTAAGAAAATGGATAATGACAAATCTAAATAAACTATATAGATGATGTTTGGGGACCACTAGGTTATGGGTATGTTATCTACTAGTGTATCATGCACGGGAAATGATTTGTGACATGGTTACTTTACACCAAGATACGAGGTACATAGGGCCCGAGACTATCTAGTTTCTTAGGGGTGTTCCCGGTTTTGGTGCTCATTTTATTTGTGGTATTTAACCTTATATTAGGGTGTGTTTTTTTTGTACTTTACAGTAGCTAAAATTTCTTATTTAAATGTTTTAACATTTGGAATGTTTTAGTTTGAAAACTATTTACAATTGAAAGTTACATTTCTTGGAATTTATCACCGTTTTTCTTTACATAGTAAAACTGCATGCTTTTCACTTGGTATTGAATACCCTTTAGAATCTTTGGGTGGTATCATATTTGTCTTAGGATCACACCCTAATTACACCCCTTAGGTGTAATTAGACTTCATTATGTTTGACATAGGTAAAGGTAAAGCCATGGGTGAAGGCAGTTTGGGTTGTTAGTCCCCTCTTATGGTGCGGTGTTGTGGAGACAACTCAGGGGTGATGACCCCTTGTCATGTGGAGTCATGGTGTCTGACTTGATGCTGCTTTTATTATTATTTGGACCTATTGTACTTTATTTAAAACCATGTATTCAATTCTGCTTTTTGCTTAAGTCTTGTTTGTCATGGAAATTTTAGATTCTTATTATTGATTATTTTTATTGTTTTATGCTTTCATACTCAGGTAAATCATTCCCAAACTTAATTTATTGATACCCGGGCACTTTTTACAGCCCATGGGGATAGGTAATGCCCTTCGGGCCTTATTATGGGTTGGATTTTCTTTCGGTATTAGTGGCTACCATATTCAGTTCATGAAAATTTAATTAAACATATGTGACATGAATTACATTTATATTATATTAATGACATAATTACCTTTCTAAAAATATAATATATCATTTTCTTTATCACATTTTCACACACTGAAAAAGTGATAACGTCGTTTGTGGACATGTAGACTACCACCTCCTCAAAGTGATGTTATTCCTTTTACATCACAATAATTCTACATATAATTATATATTATTAAATAATATGGTATTTATGATATAATTATCATTATAGAATGAAAAATTTTACTTACATTCTTTTCATAATGATCATTGAAAAATGAGAACGTTACTCTTGCGTACACACGACCTACCGTTTTCATGATAACATTGATTCATTTTTCATAGCCATATTTCACGATTGGTTTTAAAAGTATAATTGATGTATAAATATGATAATTATTTCATGATTATTATTATTGATATGTTTTAATAATGACCCCTTTGACCTTATTTGACCTACAAATGTCATTTTTAGCACACAAACCGAATATGGTCAAAACACCCAATGTAAAATTAATTGTTTAAGTGGTTGTATACAACATTGTAATAAGTGAAATAAAAGCAATGATAAAAATGAAAAGGTTTTTAATAAATTAAATAATTAATATAATTTTATTATTCAGTAAGATAAAGACACACATAATAATTAAAACTCAATATAAGGGAGTTATTCTCAATATCCTTTCACCAAGGCATTGTTTTTGATGTTATACACCCACATTCTTTTATGAGGTTTATAAACAACCCCTTTGACATATCACATATTGAATTTATTTATTCTCATGTTATTTAATGTTCAGTTAAATGTTATTACTTTATGGGTATTATGACTCAAATGTTTCAAAGTGGTATGAGATACTTTGGAATGTTTAAATATTATCTTCCTCATGAATTTTCTTAATGATATTTTAATGGTATTTCAATTCATCAGCATCAACAACCCTTGTTTTTACTTATCCTACACTAGAGATATTTTGTATTTATACCATACTCATTATTTATTTGTATAGATTACTATTATTTCAAAGATATTTTTAGTGAACCCATTTCTTTTCCATGGGTTAATCTTATTTCAAAGAGATTGTTATTGAACCCATTTCATTTCCATAGGTTACTCCTGTTTTAAAGAGTTTTTTTTATGGAACCCGTTTTTTCCCATGGGTTAATCATGTTTCAATGAGATTGTTTTTGAACCCATTTTTTCCATAGGTTAATCGTGTTTCAAAGGTATTGACATTAAACCCATTTATTTTACATGGGTTTATCAGGTTATAAATGAATAATTATTATTTCCATGAGTTTTATGATGAAAGTGTTTTACTCTTGATATAGTAATTGATTATTATATAAAATAGGTGATTACAATATAGCTTATACAAAGTGTTAATCACCATTATAGCTCATGAGTGATCCCGATAAAACTTATAAGAAGGTTTGAGCCCCATTATAGCTCGTGAAAAAATGGGTGAGACTGATATAGCTTATACGAAGGGTTTAACCTCATTATAGATTATGGGTGAGACCGATATAGTTTATACAAAGAGTGATACCCATTATAGATCTCCAATTCCTTGGGTATGGAAGTCAGCTACACGGATATTCCATTTGTAAGAGTGACATGTTTGGAAGTCGACCATATGGTTATTCTAATTAAAAGAGTTAAAGGGTTTAATGAATATTATGCTCTAAGTCACCAAAATTGGTTTAATTTATTGCTTTGGGTTTTAATAAATTTCTTTGAGAAAAAATGTGTGTTTTTTATTCATGTGATTTTTTTATTTCATATTCTCAAAGAACTTTTAAGATAAAGGTAAACATTCTATGAGTTTTCATGTTTTTACTTAACTAATGGTTTCCTTTCATTTTTTATATCCCTTAATGAGATTTTGTGCTGATCCCAAGTTTTTAAAGTGTTTTCCTAGGGTTTAAGGATGGGTAAGGAAAAGGAATAAGTCAAGTTGGAAGCCATGGAGATTTTCCATGAAAATAATTCATGATTTATTTTAAAAATTTTATATTATGAAAAAATGGATACTGATCAGAAGTGTCCACATATTATTTTATGTTTTTTTAAGTATGAGTCATGGACTAATTATCTAAAACTCTAAACCTGAAAAGATCCTCAATGTGATAGAAAGTAAAATTCTCGACTTAACTCAAGATTATGTAATGTTTAAGGTTGGTTCTTTATAGTTGGTATCAAAGGAAATTTTTAGAAAACTTTATAGGTTAGGATAGTTTTAATAGAAATCCCTTAGAAGATTTAACTTTATGGTTAAGTTGAAATGATAAAGCATTTTAATATTTCCATGTTTCTTGATCTAAACTATGTCTATTCAGAATCATTTTACACAGAGTAAACAAGAAAGATGTAGTGAGAAGGAACTGGGAGTAAAATATCCTTCCAAAATAGCATCCTAAGATGGTTGGAATCAGAACAGAACAGTTTTTTTGCAATGATGAATCAGTTGACATACACTATTAATTGTTTTGGTATACATTCTAGAGAGGGACTCTATTCACCATGGAGAAACATGTTTATAGTGGATAATTTTATGAGACAACACCCCCCATCATTCAATGTATCATCTAAACCAATGGTAGTCAAAGGATGGATCAATTTCTTGAAGAAGATATTTGAGTCCTGGGATATTCATAACATCAAAAGGTAACCATTTATATTTATTATTTTGAAGGTGAATATGATTGATGGCAGTATTTGGTTAAGAATACTAGAGAGAAATATGATCTTTATTCCATTTATGGGAAACATTTAAGAATCTCTTCCTTGAGAAATATTTCCCTTAGGTTGTTCAACATAAGACGGAGAGACAATTCTTGGAATTAAAGTAAAAGGATGATGATTCAGTGGCTACATATGAATAAAACTTCAAAATATTGGCCAGGTCTGTATCATATTTTATTTGAGAAATTGATAGTAAAATTAATAGATTTTACTCAGGATTTAAACCAATTATATGAATAGATTTTGTCTATTGAGAATTTATAATTTATGATAAAGTGGTTCATTGTGATGAGAAATTTGAGATGGAGTTTTTTTGACACTTATTTTCCACAAGATGACTAGAGTAAGAAACAATAAGTGTGGTAGGAAATGGTTAAACAACCAACTAATAATCCTGTATATAATACCCAATCATGTTCTAAGTGTTGTAAAATAAATTTCAGGGAATCTTTTATAGGATTTTGAAAGTGTTATCAGTGTGGTATGTTTGGTTACAAGCTTTATGACTACAATGAAAAGAGTCCTAAACAATACAAGAAAGAGTTAAAAGATAACCAGTCAACAATAATATGACTTAACTTCAATGAGTTTGAAAATTATTTTAATGTGTGTTGAAGTTACTTACATAAGATGGAAATAATAATTATTTAAAAAAGGTGTAGAAAAATAATTTTCTATTACTACGGTTGATGCTAAGACATCTAGTGAAGTGATGGAAGCTCCAGGGAGATCAATATTTTTTGAAGTTTAACCCTATGTCCAAGGTTTTAGACACTCCTTCTAAGGTTTTAAGTAATGTGATCATAAAGTAATTAAGTAATTTTTCTAAAATTCATAGTAGGCACTACTACAAAACTGGCCTTTAACAGTGCTATAAATAGTCTTTATCAATACTAGAAAAGCACTGATAACATGAGTGACATTAAAAGCCAAGGAATTTTATCAACACTGAAAAATAGACTATAAAGGGTATATTTATCAGTTCTTTTAAAAGAATTGATAAATATAGCATTTATCAACACTTTAATTTAGTGCTTCTAAAGGATTCCTTTATCATCGCTCATAGAAGTACTGATAAAGGGACATACTGCAGTGTGTTGTAACAGTACACTGCAGCACCACTACAGTGTGCTATTACAACACATTGCAGCACTAGAAACACACCAGAAACACATATAATATCAACAAAAACATGTCCCAATACATAATTTAAATGAAATAAAATTTACAACAAAAATACCATAAAAAGGACTATATTATAGACATTTCAAACATTGGTTTATACAATTACATAAATATAAATTATTACATACATTCAAAAACATCATTGTTCCTTTGTCTTTTAATCCTGAACTGACTCATGCAATTTTCGAACAAACCACCCCATGCTTGAGCAAAATAACACACCTATATAAGAAAACTATTATTATGTTAGTAATAATATAAACGAAATTTACAAGGAGTAATGAAAATGAAATCAACATTTTATTATATAATTTTTTATTAAAATAGAAAAAGTATATCATAATATCACCTTTACATCTTTCCAAAGGGTTTCCTTCATTATAGTTTGTTCTTCCAAAGGATTGGTAACATCATCATGTGTAGAAGACATTATCTGCATGAGTAGTCAAACAATTAATTTAGATTATGTTAATGAAGTAGAGAAAATATAATATTATGAGTAAAAAAATAATATATTAAAAAATAATTACCTTCTCATTGAACTCTATATCTTTTTTTAAAGGTTTCAAGGATTTGGTTCCTCTTTAGAGAATCCAAATCCACTCTTTGTGGTCCCCTCTACCATACAAGACTGTTGGTCAGAGTGGACACTCAAGAGGGGGGGTGAATTGAGTTCCAATTAAAATTTCTGTTAAAAACAATTTCTATTAAAATCCCCCAATTTCAAAAACAAATTAAACTGTAGTGAATTTATATAGATTATAAAGGTTCAATTAGTTTCTCAAAGATTGATTAGTTCTCAGTTAACTTAATCTTATGATTAAATTAACTTTTGGAACTAACTTACTGATTTATAATAAATATAAACACTTGCGAATTTAATTATCAAAGTAGCTTTGAAGATAGATTATATTTCAAAGTAATAGCAGCGGAATATGAAATAAATATGTATAGTATGGATATAGAGTATAACTACAAACACAAAGAATTAACCAAGAGGTTCAGTCTCAAGCCGAGACTTATTCCTCTCAAAAGTTTATATAAAAATGATCCACACCCTGGATCGGGGTTAACAATAGTGAACACACTGTCCAGGTCACAGACCTCTACCACAGTTCTACGTGGGAAAACAAACAACAGCAGCCAGCTGTCCAGGTCACAAGACCTCTACCACTATCCACAGTGGGAAAAGAAGTGTAAAAAGGTTTGCTGAGGATTTACAGATCCTCCAGTGAAAGTACAGGAGTCAGTGTGTGTGTTTAATACAGTAGATAACACACACTGCTCAAAATGTAGAATAAATAAATCACAGAGCAGAGATGTAGAGTTTAGAAATGGCTCTAGTGATTTCAGTGTAGCACTAGACTCGTTTTGGAATTGATCAGAAGTGATTCTGAGTCCTCTTCTTGATTTTGTTTGAGAAGCAGAGTGTCGTATGCTTCAGGTTCACAGGCAGTGAGATGTAGTCGATGAAGCTCTTCGATATTCTTTTGTATGCACAGAACACTTCTTGAGTAGGCTTGATTGTATATATGATTCTGTCTTGCTTGGTTCTTCTTGTATGCACAAAGCTCTTCTTGAGTATGTCGTATGTCTTCCTTGTCTCTGTGTGTGTTGTCTCACGCCTCTTCAGCAGAGTCTTCTTGTATTTATGTCACGTGCTCCGTAGGACAGAAAAGGTTTCCTTTCCGCAGGTACGAGGTACGGTTTCCTGACATCCGACAACCTTTATTAATAATCTAACAGAGCATTAAAATATACCTAATATGACCATTGGTTAGATTAAATAAAGATAAAGATAAAGAAATTCAAACAGTTGTTTATGACTGTTCAAGTGATCGGTAGGTCATCAGCATTAGAGTAATGATCGGTGACTCAGATAGATCAGCATCAGTCTGTCATCTGATCGGTGAGTCATTTTGATCAGCATCGGTCTGTCATCTGATCGGTGAGTCATTTTAATCAGCATCGGTGAGTCCTTGGATCGGTGCGTCTGATGGATCGGTGAGTCTGATGGATCGGTGAGTCTGATGGATCGGTGAGTCTGATGGATCGGTGAGTCTGATGGATCGATGAGTCTGATGGATTGGTGAGTCTGATGGATCGGTGAGTCTGATGGATCGGTGAGTCTGATGGATCGGTGCATCTGATGGATCGGTGAGTCTGATGGATCGGTGAGTCTGATGGATCGGTGATTCTGATGGATCGGTGAGTCTGATGGATCGGTGAGTCTGATGGATCGGTGCGTCTGATGGATCAGTGCGTCTGATGGATCGGTGAGTCTGATGGATCGGTGAGTCTGATGGATCGGTGAGTCTGATGGATCGGTGAGTCTGATGGATCGGCATCGGTGAGTCATTTTGATCAGTGCGACCGTTGTCCTTTGATATTGGATCAGTGCTTCCGATGTCTGTTGAATCCAGAAGACTTCCAACATACTTTGTAAGTCAATAAGCATAGTTAAAAACATGATAACTGATTCATTAACAGATTGGAATTATGTTTATGAGAAAACAAACCAGATTAAGCATTAATGGTATGTGATGATTTGTGATTATTAAAACATCAAACATAGACATGAAATCAACAATCTTCCAGAGGGCTCAACAATCTCCCCCTTTTTGATAATCACAAATCTTTATCATTAAATATAAATAATATGATATATCATTAATAAAAACATAATGAGAATGAAAGTAAAGAGATATAAATCTCCCTCTTAATTTAACATTCCCATATATATAATATTCAGATTTCTCCCCCTGAGATATTAATCTCCCTCTGAGATATTCACATCTCTCATATATATATAGATCGTTCTCCCCCTTAGATATATATTTCCCCCATTATATATATCGTTCTCCCATTATATATATCTTTCTCCCATTATATATATCGTTCTCCCATGATATATATCTTTCTCCCCCTTATATATATCTTTCTCCCCCTTTGGGATAATCAAAAAGGAGGGAAAACAGATAAGGGAAAGGGGAAGCAGGTTGCATAGAGTATAGAGATAAAACAAAGGAAAGAAAAAAAAATTATATAAAGTCACAGAAGAGGATAAGCAATACATAGATCACCCTATCAAAAACAATACATGGCTATTTGTTGGGATGCAAAGGGGCTTTGCCTTTGTCTTTTGGATCAATAGTAGGTAAGGTGGAAGGCTTGGAGGCAGGCTATGGTTAACGGAGCTGAAGTGGTGGTAGGACAACTCTGGCAGGTGCAGTTGGAGGTGCCACAGAGAGTTGGTGAGAAGGAGCAGGAGCTGGTTGAGAAGATTTCTGAGAGACTGGTCGCAACTGAGATAGAGCTTGGGCAACAGACAGCTGATTTGGAGCTACATCAGAGGCACTGAGAGGTTCAGAAGTAGGGAGTACAATTGCAGTGGCCTGTGCATCTAAGTAAGGCTTCAACAGATGAATGAAGTCCTGAATGACTTCTTCTCCACACTTCATAGCTTTTTCAAAATCATCCTTGTTCTCCATGAACTGTGCTAAGGTTGGGGTAAAATATTGCAATTGGCGAACTTGAGTTTTGAAGGCCTGAGTGACAGGAGGTAATTTCAGATTCTCTGTCAAGACCTTGAAGCTTGCAGTCATCTCATGCTTTGTATAAATCTTAGAAAAGTAAGTATCAACTTTTTCCTTGATCTCTTGCAGGGCTTTCTTAGCATCTGCTGAATATACCAAGACCATCTTATGACTGTTATCACATTGCTCTTTCATCTTCCTCAAAGATTCTAAATCAAGAATTTGTCTTACAGCAGCTAACTCTTCATGCACAACTTCTCTTAGAGCTTCTATCTCACGGGTAGTGATCTTGGTTACCTTGCCTGTACTGGCTTGGCTAACTATGTGAGTTAACTCAGCTTTCAACTTCCTCAGGTCAGACTTGTTGAGATGTTCAATCAGATTTCTCAAAACTTCCATTATACCAGAGATGGTTGATCTGAACTCATTTGATAGAGAAACTAAGCCAATTTGGAGATCCTTCAAAGTCTGATTCAAAAAGGCTATTTGCCTACCAATAAGTTCACCAGTATTGGCCAGGTCTGGCTTCACATCATTAGATACTCTTTGTGAGAAGGCTTCCAATGAATTTTCAGAAACTTGTAGAGACACTTGAGTAAGAGCATTAGAAACTTCTTCTCTAACTATGTTTCTCACAGCAGTTAGCAATTCAAACTTAAACTTATCAAGATCAGCTTGACTGATTCCAGAACCAGGTAAATTATCATTGGTAGGATCAACAGTAGGAACAGACCTTGCTTCTTGTGGGAGGTTCCTTTTCACAGCTGCAGCAGATTCTGGCATTGCTTCTTCGTCTTCAGAATATTCTAAGCCCAATACAGCATAACCGGGGTAGTCATCCCAAACAGTAGCACACAGGGTGAATTTTGGTTTTTCATAGCTTGCTGTTCCATTGATTTTTGGTGAGTTAGCCTTGCCACTGATATGGATTTCTTGTACTGACTGAGGTTGTTCTACTTGATCTACAGCAAGACCATCCACCGGTCTGTTAACACCATCAACAGCAGCTTCAACATCATCAGCATCATCATCATCACCATCATGATTGTCATCAGCATCACCTTGCTCATTATTACTCTGCTCAGAGGCTTCACTGTGATATTCTTCAGTATCAAAATCTTCTTTATCACCAAGAATAGGTTCTGACTCTGGTAGGGTTAAGGGTGGACTAGCAGGTCCAAATTCTATTCTTTTCTTGGGACTAGCAGTGTCAGGATCACTCCTATCATCAGGAGAAGACACACTTCCTTCTGCAGTCGCAGCTTCTTCTTGCTCATCATCATCAGAATAAACTGGTTCCTCATCTGGTTTTAATCCAGGGTCTCTCAAATCCTTTGGCCTCTTGCCATGATCTATGAGATTGTAGGCTTCATACAATTTATCTTCATCTGTAATCCAGCACTTCTTCCATGGATTCCAATTGATTTTCATCCTCTTGCAGATCTCTTTGTTGAGATAGAAGGTACACTCTGTTTCAACAACTTCATCATCTTCATCAAGACAATCTAGATTCTTGAGCATGATAGATATCATCTTTGAATAAAACAAGGCAGTGGATTTCTTGGATGGTTTTATCATTCCAGCTATGTGTACCATCACATATCTACACAAATTGATCTTCTCATGTGTTTTCAGAAGAAACAACAGGAAAACATCCTGGTACTTTACAGCAGCAAAATCTCCTCTCCTAGGGAAAAGTTGGTGCTGAATAAACTTGAAAAGAAGTCTGCACTCACCATCTAATTCTGAAGCTGTGATTCTCCTCGATTCTCTGTTTCCAGTCAGAAGCTCTAGTGCTAGCTCATAAGAAAAATAGTCAGTGATTGGAGGTATATTGCCAGCATAATCCTCATACCGACCTTCATGAGGTACGTTCAAGCACTCAGCCCACTGCTTAGATGAGAAGGATATTTTCTTTCCTTTTACAACAGACGACATCCTAGAAGCTTCCACACCATCAAGAGTGATTTTCAGGTTCATGTAGAACTCATGTACTAGCTTTGGATAATCTATTCGGGTGTTGTCTGAAAACCAGTCTATCCATCCTTGCGATTCAAGAACTTGTAGCAACAGTGACTTACTTGACAGAAGCCACGTAGAGTTGACTTCTTTTTCTACAGCAACAATCCGAGTTTCCAGGTTCGGATTTACTGATCTTTGAGAGGTACTGCTCGACTCTCCTCGAGCACGCTTTGAAGGTACAAGGCTATCTGGTCCTTTGCTCGGTCTCTTTTGCTTAGTCATTTGAAGATTTTGGGAAGGCAGGAGTTCGAAGGTTCGAAGGTTCGAAGTAGAGGGGAAGAGATGTTGAGAGGTTCGGTGGGAAATGAAAGGTCAAAGGTTTAGGGAAGATAAATAGCCGCGTATCATTTATTTTATCATTTAGGGTTTCCATAAAAAGTAATTTACTAATTAATAAAAAGTAATTGAAAATAGATCGGTTTGACAGAACAGTGTGACAGATCGGTTCCACAGATCGGTTTCACAGATCGGTTTCACAGATCGGTTTCACAGATCAGTTTCACAGATCAGTTTCACAGATCAGTTTCACAGATCAGTTTCATAGATCCGTTTCACAGATCAGTTTCACAGATCAGTTTCACAGATCAGTTTCACAGATCAATTTCACAGATCAGTTTCACAGATCAGTTTCACAGATCAGTTTCACAGATCAGTTTCACAGATCAATCATACACAACTCTTGTTTAATAAATTTCATTCTTTCAGAGCATAAGGGCTTTGTGAAGATATCAGCTAATTGATTTTCAGAACTAACAAATTCTAGAGAAATATCACCTTTCTGATAATGATCTCTTAGAAAGTGATGTCTGACATCAATGTGCTTAGTTCTAGAGTGAGACACAGGGTTCTTGAGAGGTACTGCTCGACTCTCCTCGAGCACGCTTTGAAGGTACAAGGCTATCTGGTCCTTTGCTCGGTCTCTTTTGCTTAGTCATTTGAAGATTTTGGGAAGGCAGGAGTTCGAAGGTTCGAAGGTTCGAAGTAGAGGGGAAGAGATGTTGAGAGGTTCGGCGGGAAATGAAAGGTCAAAGGTTTAGGGAAGATAAATAGCCGCGTATCATTTATTTTATCATTTAGGGTTTCCATAAAAAGTAATTTACTAATTAATAAAAAGTAATTGAAAATAGATCGGTTTGACAGAACAGTGTGACAGATCGGTTCCACAGATCGGTTTCACAGATCGGTTTCACAGATCGGTTTCACAGATCAGTTTCACAGATCAGTTTCACAGATCAGTTTCATAGATCAGTTTCACAGATCAGTTTCACAGATCAGTTTCACAGATCAGTTTCACAGATCAATTTCACAGATCAGTTTCACAGATCAGTTTCACAGATCAATCATACACAACTCTTGTTTAATAAATTTCATTCTTTCAGAGCATAAGGGCTTTGTGAAGATATCAGCTAATTGATTTTCAGAACTAACAAATTCTAGAGAAATATCACCTTTCTGATAATGATCTCTTAGAAAGTGATGTCTGACATCAATGTGCTTAGTTCTAGAGTGAGACACAGGGTTCTTGGATAAGTTGATTGCACTAGTGTTGTCACAGTTAATTGAAACATGTTTAAAATCAAATCCATAATCCAATAAAGTGTGTTTCATCCACAAAATTTGTGCACAGCAACTACCAGCAGCTATGTATTCTACCTCGGCAGTAGACAATGCAACTGAATTCTGTTTCTTACTACACCATGATACTAGGGATTTTCCAAGCAAATGACATGTTCCAGATGTGCTCTTCCTATCTAACTTACATCCTGCAAAGTCAGCATCTGAATAGCTAGTTAGATTAAATGATTGTCCTTTTGGATAAAACAAACCTAAATTTACAGTATACTTAAGATACTTAAAAATTCGTTTAACAGCTAGTAAGTGTGATTCTTTAGGATTAGCTTGAAATCTAGCACACATACATACACTAAACATAATATCTGGTCGACTAGCAGTGAGATAAAGTAAGCTTCCAATCATACCTCTGTAATTGGTTTGATCAACTGGTTTCCCAGTCTCATCAACATCCAATTTACAGGTAGTACTCATAGGTGTATCACTTTCCTTAATACTATCCAATCCAAAACGTTTTAAAAGATCCTTTGTATATTTACTTTGATTTAAAATAATGCCATCTTCATTTTGAAAGATTTGAAATCCAAGACAATACTTAAGCTCTCCCATTAGGCTCATTTCAAATTCATTTTGCATACTTTTTGAAAAATCAGTACATAAAGAGTGTTTAGAAGATCCAAAAAAAATATCATCAACATATATTTGTACAACTAAAACATCTTTAGAAATTCTTTTAATGAACAGAGTTGGATCAGCAATCCCTTTAGTAAATCCTTTGGAGATAAGAAAGTTTGAAAGCCTTTCATACCAAGCTCTTGGAGCTTGTTTTAAACCATATAAAGCTTTAGAAAGTTTAAAAACATGATTTGGAAAATGAGGATTTAAAAAACCAGGTGGTTTTTCTACAAAAACATCTTAAAAAATAACACCATTTAAAAAATCACTTTTGACATCCATTTGATATAACTTGAAATTCAGATGTGATGCATATGCAAGTAAGATTCTAATAGCTTCTAATCTAGCTACAGGTGAAAAGGTTTCCTCATAGTCAATTCCTTCTTCTTGATTGTAACCCTGTCCAACTAGCCTAGCTTTATTTCTAATGATGTTTCCAGATTCATCAACTTTGTTTCTGAACACCCATTTTGTGCCTATTGTCAAAGTGTCCTTAGGTCTGTCAACTAATTCCCAGACTTTGTTTCTTTCAAACTGATTTAATTCTTCTTGCATAGCCATTACCCAAAATTCATCATTGATAGCATCATTGATATCTTTAGGTTCTAACTGTGAAAGAAAAGCTTGATGTTCAACCTGATTTCTTAGAGAAGCTCTAGTCGGTGTTCCTCTATCAAGATTCCCTACAACATCTAAAGGATGGTTCTTTAGAGTCCTAGATGGTCTTGAAAAGATAGGGCTAGAAATTTCAGATTCATCTACAGATTGAGGTTCAACAGAAGCACGTTCTGGAGAATTTCCAGAGCTGGATGTTTTAACTATAGGTCCATTGTCATTATCATTGAGATTCAATCTAGAGAGATCATCTTCAAGAGAGATTTTAGGTTCATGTGGATCAGTTTCATCAAATTTGATGTGAACAGATTCTTCCACACATTTGGTTCTTTTATTGAAAACTCTATAGGCTTTACTAGAGATAGAGTAACTTAGGAAAATTCCTTCATCACTCTTGGATGCAAATTTGTCAAGATTGTCTTTAGTATTGAGAATGAAGACTTTGCAGCCAAAAACTTTGAAGTAGTTAAACTTGGGTTTCCTATTGTTCCACAACTCATAAGGAGTCCTCTTAAGAACTGGTCTGATCAAGACTCTATTAATGACATAACAAGCTGTATTTACAGCTTCAGCCCAAAAGTAAATAGGCATTTCATATTCATTGAGCATGGTTCTAGCTATTTCTTGAAGGGTTTGGTTTCTCCTTTCTACTACACCATTTTGTTGGGGTGTCCTAGGGACAGAGAAATTGTGACTATAGCCATTGTGTGAGCAGTAAGAATCAAACTCATGATTTTCAAACTCACGACCATGATCACTTCTCAGGGTCTTAATCTTAAGTCCACTAAGATTCTCTACAGACTTGGAATATTTAATAAAGTAAGAACAAGCTTCACTTTTGTGAGCTAGAAAGTATACCCAAGTATATCTAGAAAAGTCATCTACAAGAACATAGACATAATGCTTCCCATTTAGACTAGAAACTCTTGATGGTCCAAACAAATCCATGTGAACCAACTCAAGTGGTTGAGAAGTTGAGACTTCTTTCTTTGATTTAAAAGAAACTTTATGTTGCTTTCCCTTTTGACAGGGATTACAAACTTTGTCTGCTGGAAATTCAAGTTTGGGTAAGTCTCTAACTAAGTTCTTCCTAGAAAGTTTTCTAAGTGAGTGCACATTGCAGTGTCCTAATCTTCTGTGCCAAAGCCAAGACTCTTTATGAAAAGCATTTAAACAAGGAATGTTCTGTTTAGCTAAAGAATCTAAATCAACAGCATAAACATTTTCATTTCTTAAGGCAGAAAATACTAAAACATTTTTAGAGTTAAAAACATTGCAAGAATCATTTTTAAATTTCACATAAAAACCATCATCACACAACTGAGAAATGTTTAACAGGTTATATTTAAGTCCATCGACAAATAAAACTTTAGAAATTAATACTGAGTCAGTGTTACCAATCTAGCCTAAGCCGATGATTTTTCCTTTTGAATTATCACCAAAAGTGACAAAGCCTCCATCAACTTTTACTAAGCTCTTGAAACATGAAAAGTCTCCTGACATATGTCTTGAACATCCACTGTCTAAGTACCATATCTTCTTGTGACAGCTCTTCAGGCAGGTCTCCTACAAAACAGATTTAGATGGAAGATGATTTTGGTACCCAGATCTTCTTGGGTCCAGACAGGTTAGCCAATAATACTTTAGGTACCCATATTTGTCTAATGGGTCTCATATAACTTGTAGAAATAACATTATTTGAAAGATAAACCTTATTAGATTCATAACTATGAATATAACTGGTTGAGGCATAAGAAGTTCCAGAATTAACTATCTTCTGTCCAGATTTAGGAATGAATCTAGTTTTGGCAACTTTTCTCTGTCCAGGTTGGTATCCTATACCAGTAGTGTATCTAGGTGCAACTTTCTTTCCTAGAATTTGTGTTAGAGTATTCTTGCCATTGGTGAACTTCTCTAAGTCTTTTCTGAGTTGCTCATTTGACAGTTTCAGTTCTGTATTTTCCTTAAGTAGTTGAGCATTCTTTTCCTTTTCTATATCAAGATCAGATTTATGCTTAACACTTAAAGCATACTGTTTCTTTAGACCTTTATATTTATCTTTAAGCTCATTAAAAGTTTCTTCTAACATGTCACAGTATTCAAACAATTCAGATTTTGACATGTTTTCTGAGTCAGAATCTTCTCCAGAATAGTATGAATTAAAAACAGGAGTCTCTGATGTTACCTCAGAAGTGTTTGTCATGAAGCACATGTTTGCCTTATTTTTGTGTTCAGTTTCAGAGCTTTCAGATTCAGTAGAGCTATCCTCAGAAGCACTCCAAGTAGCCTTCATGGCTTTCTTAAACTTATTGTCCTTATATTCATATTTCTTTTTATACTTCAGCTTTGGACAGTCAGCTTTAATGTGTCCTTTTCTCTTGCATTCATAACAGACAACTTCATCAGTTCTGTCAGCCTTCTTCCAATCCTTTTTCCGTTTGCCTTGGTGATCATACTTACCCTTATAATTCGTTTTTCTGAAGAACTTATTTTTCCTATAAAACTTTTTGAATCTCCTGGCTATTTGAGCCATCTCAGCATCACTGTCAGAATCATTCTCACTGTCTTCACAGCTTGAACTTTAAACTACAGCTTGAAGCTTTTCTTTGTCCTTATTCTTTGAAGTTGAAGATTTGAAAGCGACATACTTTCTTGGAGGTTCATTTTCTTCTTCCTTATTCACTTTAAGCTCTTCTTCATACATCATCAGCTTACCAATTAATTCCTTGACAGGCAGAGCAGCTATGTCACATGATTCTCTAATTGAGACAGATGTGCCTCTCCATCTATCAGGTAGACATCTCAAAATTCTCATAATTTTTTCCTTTGATGAGACATCCTTTCCCAGTGAGATCATTGTATTGACAATTTCATTGAACCTGAGATACATGTCAGAAATGGGTTCGTCGGGCTTCATTTTAAAATTATCATACTTGATAGTATAAGTGTTCAATCTCATTTCTTTAACATTCGTTGTTCCTTCATGAGAAACAGCTAAGGTATCCCAAATTTCATATGCAGTTTTACAAGAGGAAATTCTATTAAACTCTTCATCTCCTAGAGCACATTACAAGGCATTCATAGCTTTACAGTTGTTATTGTAAGCAATCTTTATAGGTTCATCCCAAGTAGATCTAGCAGTAGTGGGAATTTTGTATTCTGATTCAATAGCAGTCCAAATATCAAAACCTATGCTTTCTAGATGAATTTTCATTTTCAGTTTCCACTGAGCATAATTAGTTCCATTGAAGAAAGGTGGCCGGTTAGTAGCAGCACCCTCAAGTCTATTGTCCATGATGAGAAAATTTTAAAGAAATAAAAATTTAGATATAACAGAAATTTTAATAACTTTAAAATACAACTAAAATCACAGTTCAAAAGCAGAGTACTATTAGAAAGTATTTTCAAAACCTTTGATACCAAATGTTGGTCGGAGTGGACACTCAAGAGGGGGGGTGAATTGAGTTCCAATTAAAATTTCTGTTAAAAACAATTTCTATTAAAATCCCCCAATTTCAAAAACAAATTAAACTGTAGTGAATTTATATAGATTATAAAGGTTCAATTAGTTTCTCAAAGATTGATTAGTTCTCAGTTAACTTAATCTTATGATTAAATTAACTTTTGAAACTAACTTACTGATTTATAATAAATATAAACACTTGCGAATTTAATTATCAAAGTAGCTTTGAAGATAGATTATATTTCAAAGTAATAGCAGCGGAATATGAAATAAATATGTATAGTATGGATATAGAGTACAACTACAAACACAGAGAATTAACCAAGAGGTTCAGTCTCAAGCCGAGACTTAGTCATCTCAAAAGTTTATATAAAAATGATCCACACCCTGGATCGGGGTTAACAATAGTGAACACACTGTCCAGGTCACAAGACCTCTACCACAGTTCTACGTGGGAAAACAAACAACAGCAGCCAGCTGTCCAGGTCACAAGACCTCTACCACTATCCACAGTGGGAAAAGAAGTGTAAAAAGGTTTGCTGAGGATTTACAGATCCTCCAGTGAAAGTACAAGAGTCAGTGTGTGTGTTTAATACAACAGATAACACACACTTCTCAAAATGTAGAATAAATAAATCACAGAGCAGAGATGTAGAGTTTAGAAATGGCTCTAGTGATTTCAGTGTAGCACTGGACTCGTTTTGGAATTGATCAGAAGTGATTCTGAGTCCTCTTCTCGATTTTGTTTGAGAAGCAGAGTGTCGTATGCTTCAGGTTCACAGGCAGTGAGATGTAGTCGATGAAGCTCTTCGATATTCTTTTGTATGCACAGAACTCTTCTTGAGTAGGCTTGATTGTATATATGATTCTGTCTTGCTTGGTTCTTCTTGTATGCATAGAGCTATTCTTGAGTATGTCGTATGTCTTCCTTGTCTCTGTGTGTGTTGTCTCACGACTCTTTAGCAGAGTCTTCTTGTATTTATGTCACGTGCTCCGTAGGATAGAAAAGGTTTTCTTTCCGCAGGTACGAGGTACGGTTTCCTGACATCCGACAACCTTTATTAATAATCTGTCAGAGCATTAAAATATACCTAATATGACCGTTGGTTAGATTAAATAAAGATAAAGATAAAGAAATTCAAACAGTTGTTTATGACTGTTCAAGTGATCGGTAGGTCATCAGCATTAGAGTAATGATCGGTGACTCAGATAGATCAGCATCAGTCTGTCATCTGATCGGTGAGTCATTTTGATCAGCATCGGTCTGTCATCTGATCGGTGAGTCATTTTGATCAGCATCGGTGAGTCCTTGGATCAGTGCGTCTGATGGATCGGTGAGTCTGATGGATCAGTGAGTCTGATGGATCGGTGAGTCTGATGGATCGGTGAGTCTGATGGATCGGTGAGTCTGATGGATCAGTGAGTCTGATGGATCGGTGAGTCTGATGGATCGGTGAGTCTGATGGATCGGTGAGTCTGATGGATCGGTGCGTCTGATGGATCGGTGAGTCTGATGGATCGGTGAGTCTGATGGATCGGTGAGTCTGATGGATCAGTGAGTCTGATGGATCGGTGAGTCTGATGGATCGGTGCGTCTGATGGATCGGTGCGTCTGATGGATCGGTGAGTCTGATGGATCGGTGAGTCTGATGGATCGATGAGTCTGATGGATCGTTGAGTCTGATGGATCGGCATCGGTGAGTCATTTTGATCAGTGCGACCGTTGTCCTTTGATATTGGATCAGTGCTTCCGATGTCTGTTGAATCCAGAAGACTTCCAACATACTTTGTAAGTCAATAAGCATAGTTAAAAACATGATAACTGATTCATTAACAGATTGGAATTATGTTTATGAGAAAACAAACCAGATTAAGCATTAATGGTATGTGGTGATTTGTGATTATTAAAACATCAAACATAGACATGAAATCAACAATCTTCCAGAGGGCTCAACAAAGACATTGTCTATATTGGGACCAACATGAAATTATTGTGATGTACCAATGGAAGGGTCATACTTGATTGAATTTTCATTTGACTCAACATTTATTTTAGTCACTAGAAAGACAATCGACCAATTATTATTTGTTGGATCAGAGACATAAAATACTTTCACTGCTTGTGATTCCATTATGAATGGCTCATCTTTTCCCCCTTTTATATTGAAATTCACCTTCATAAATCCCATTTCATCAAAATTAACTCCATTAATATTGTCAAACCATTTTCAATGGAAAATCGACACTTGAAATTTTGTATAATCCAACTCGTATATCTGTTCAATAATTCCAAAATATGAAATATTTTCATAAATTGTATTTCTATCATTGGAACTAGATATGTGCATCGCGTCACCCACAAGAGTAACACCACTGTTTTTCATTGTACTGAAGTCATCATGTTCTTTTGTATAGAATGTATAACCATTGATTACAAACCCAGTGTAAGATATAACATTTTCATTTATTCCTCTAGCTATCCATTGAAGTCATTTGTCAATTGAATTCCAATTTTTATATAACTCCTTAAAAGTTTTATCTCTAAACCATCCTATAAATTATTGATTATGTGCATATGATATCCATATTTCAGCTCTTAATGGATTTAAATATCTAATAATTTCTTTGTGGGATTAAATGTATGGATCAACATATTCACTATTATCTAATATGTAAAGATGTGTTTTCTCCTGCTCTGTCAAGGTAATTGTAACAACATATCTTCTAGAACTCCCTTATCCCATAAGACGTTCACTGTGATGAGACTTTGGGAGACTAATTATTTCAACATCTGATAGGTAATCGGTAAATAATTCAATAGCTTCTTCAACAATATATAATTCTGCAATATAACCTTATGGTCAACTTCGATTCTTGAAATACCCTTTCAAAATATTCATATATCGTTCAATGGGGTACATTCATCTATAATGGATAAGACTGCATAGTTGAACCTCTCTAACCAAGTGAACCATTAGGTGGAACATTATATCAAATAATGGTGGTGGGAAGAACATTTATAATTCACATAATACGATTGAAATCTTTTCATTCACAATGGGAAACTTCACCAGGTTTACAACTTTACTGCACATGGCTTTGAAAAATAAGCAGGGTTTGGTTAATGTATGTCATGCATTTTGAGGCAGAATGCAATACAAAGAAAGAAGAATTAAATATTGCATTAAAACATGGCAGTCATGTGATTTTAGTCCTTGTAAATTCAAATTATTCATTGACATGACATTCTTGAAATTTTATGAATACCCCTGTGAAACTTTTACACTCTTAAGGAAAATGAAAAATTTCAATTTTTCCTATCTGGATAGAGTGTAAGATGCTGGAGGAAGAAAACTATTCCTTTTAACCTTCACCGGTTCCAACACTTCCCTTATCCCCATTTTGATAAAGTCCAACCTAACCTTGATTCCATCTTTTATTTTTCTAGGAACATTTAGTAACGTGCCAATAACACTATCAAATAAATTTTTTATACATGCATGAAATCAAGAAAATGTATGACATAATTTTTTTTTCAAATACCATAATTCAATGAAAATTGATCCCTTCTTCCAACCTGATTTTGTAAGGTTTTTTGAAAATGGTTTACCAAAAATAGTTTTAATCATTTTTACTTTTTTTATACAGTTGATCACCTCTTTCTGGATATAGTGTTGTACCTTGTTTGATATTCCCATCGAATATTGTCTTCCAGGATTGGTATTTATGTCATTTAGGTAAAAAAAAATTATGTCCTAAAGAAAATTCTTTGAGGAATGTTTCAATCGAACTGATTATGTTCATTTTCCACAAGTGGGACACCCCAACATGCCTTTAATGATATAGCCTGATAAATTTCCATAAGCTGAGAAGTCATTTATTGTTCTATACAACATGGTCCTAAATTTTAATTCTTGACTTATATGAGAATCATACATTATATCACTTGTATCCCACATCAATTTCAGATCTTCGATCAATGGAACCAAATAGACATCAATATCATTACCAGGTTACTTTGGTCTAGATATAAGCAGAGACAACATAATGTATTTTCACTTCATGCATAACCATGGTGGAAAGTTATAATTTACCAACATGAAAAGCCATGTACTATGAGTAATACTTTGTACCTCAAAAGGATTTATTCCATCTGTAGATAATGCAAGATGAAAGTTTCTCAGTTCATCTCCAAATTCAAGAAACTCGTAATCAATTTCCTTCCACTAAGGAGAATCTGCTGGATGACATAGCTTCCAATCTTTAATTCTTGTATATACATGCCATGTTAATTTTATTTTGGTTTCCTAACATCCATATAGTCTTCTAAATCATGGAATGATAGGAAATTATCATACATATTTCTAAGGACTTGATTCATTTTTCTTGTATCGATTCATGCCACACTTAGGGAATTTCATGAGTGATTCATGGTCCTTGTGAAATAATATGCAATCATTTGGAAAAACATGTATTTTTTAGAGATCATTACCATTGAATGAAACATTATTTTAGCATCATATGTTCGGAATATTAATTCATTTTCTTATGGTATTATATCTTTCAGAAGACCAAGTAGTTTTGTAAATCTAGTGTCACTCTATCCGTTGTCAGCTTTCACATTATATAACTTCAATACAACTGACAATGTTGTGTATTTACTACAACCAGTATACAATGGTTTCTTGGAAAAACTATTTAACCCCTAAAAAAATTTTGGACAATCACAAAGGTCATATTCAATTACCATTTTCATTTCTTCCATGTGATCTCTATCATCTTTTACAAAGGTATTCATATCAAATGATTCATAAACTGTAGTATCATCCCAATATATGTACACATTCAATTTTCCCCATGTTTAGTAAAAAATTTATATATTTGATATATTTTGTGAAAAATAAAATGATATTTCAACTCTTTCAGACTAATTTTTCTTGAATAACAACAATGTAAACATAGCCAAAGTATTTTAGAAGGGTTATCTGTATGCTCTTTTGCAAACTTGATGAAGTCTTTAAATCCATCTTCATATTCATATTTCAAATGATTAGCGTGCATCAATTTTTGGTTCATATCGATACTATTGGGTTCATAAATAGAGATTTTTAAGTTCTCAGTAAAATTTAAAATAGAGGATATGTTTTAAATACACTCAAGATGACTCGAATGAAAAGTAAGGACAACCCAATGAGATATATAGGAAGGTAAAAATACCTGTGATTTTATTTTGGATTTCTGGGGTATTTTTCTAGCGTTTCATTAATTATTTGGAATATATTCACTATTTTTAAGTTAAATGAATATTCATAAAATAAAGTTACCAATTTTACCAATGAAGTTATGGATATTATTCAAATAATTATTTCCATGTTAACTGTGTCTCTAGTGGATGTATCAAGTGATATTTAACTATAATAGAAGTAGGGAACTAATGTGAACTCAATGAAAAGTTTATTCCTTTGAGAAATAGATTTCATAGGATGGTTAGAGAAGATCACTAGGTTGAAAGAGGTTTCAATAAGAGGTCCAAAAGATGAAAATTGCATCAAAAGATGAAAATTCTTGTTAAGACGTACTATAAAGTTATAAATTTTGATTGAAAGTAGGGATTTTTTTGAGAAATATTGAGCATGAGTTTGTTGCCCAACCCACACTTCCTAAAGTTATTATAAAAGAATATAAATAGTATGCACAAGGTGTAATTTTATTACACTGACAATGAGTTTAAATAAAAAACATGAGAAGATGAAAAGTGTAGGAAGCATCAAAAGAGGAGAATAAGACATAATGTTGCAAAACAAAGTTGATGCAAAGCTTGATCCTTACCTTCCCGTAGATGTACACAGAAGATCAACAGTGGGTGCACACAACAAAATCACCTTTTATCTTTCCTCCACCCTAATAAAAAACGAGCAGTATCATTGGATACAAGTATCATTGGAACAATGCCAACAAATAAAATAACTAGTAGCCCACATGATATAGAAAAATATATTAAACCTTCCATCTGATTTTCTGATAGGAGAATACTAATTTCAAGTAGTGAATGAGATGTATTGATACATCTAAAATTTCATGTGAATGAGTGCAATAAGAGACATCATAACAAAAAAATTAGTGTCTTATTTTTCCATCAAGATCTAATTGATGAGTTGGTATAAACAACCAATCATACATCGGTAGTAAAAACAAACAAGGGACCACAAATCATTCCCTAAACAATAGATCACAAACAAATCTTAAGCAACAGATCATAAAAAAAAGATCATAAAAAAATTATAGAAGAATAAATAAAAAATGAAACAAAAAATAAACAAATAAAATCAGAAAACCTACCTCGCTAGGTTAAAGAAAATCAGAGGCCCTCTTATAATTTTAGACGAGATGTTCAGAGGCAGTCGAGTGGTGTGATTTGACTTTAGATTCACTGAGGAGGAGAACCAGTAGTGGGTGGCTTCCACATAAATCTCTATATCATGATAGGTTCACAAATTATTAGGGTTTTTAAAATAGATCGGGACACTTTTATTAGAACTTACAAACAAGTACTAATAAATAGACCTTTTATCAGTGCTTATAACACAACTGCTGATAAAAGGACTACTTATCAGCGCTGTTTTAGTGCTGATAAAGACCTATCTTTATCAACACTAAAAAATCATTGATAAAACCAATATTTATCAGCGCTAAAATTAGAGTGCTGATAAATGTTTATTTTATTAGCGTTTAATTTAGCACTGATAAATCCTCATATTTATCAGTGCGGAAAAGTACTGATATTTTTTTATCAACGCTTATTATTGAAGTGCTGTTAAAAGATTTATAATTATAAATATAAATAATTTTTTTGTAAAAATTTATTAATATTTAATAAATATATATAAATATCAATATATTAAATTTATTATTTTTTAAATATATTTATTATAATTTTATAATTATTTATTTCTAATTATAGAAATATTTTTAAAAAATACTATTTATATCATTATATATATTTATATAATTATACAAATATATTTAATAAATATATATAAATATAAATATATGAAATCTATTCATTATTTAATTAAATTTAATATAAATTTAATAATTATTTAAATACACATAATTATTTATTTATAATTATATAAATACTTTTAAAAAATATTTATTTATTTATAAATATATTTAATTTTATAAATATATTGAATGTATATTTATAAATATATTTATTTATAAATATTTTTTTACAAATATTTTTTTAACATTATTAATGAATATGTAATTTTGAGTGCATCCATATATGTTAAAATGAGTGAAATTAAATAAATTAAGAATATAGGTACACTTTTACAATATTGAAAAAATGGATAATTTATTTGTGTGTTTATATTGTATATAAAAATGCATTAATCACATATATATGAAATCAATATAACACACATTTGATCTATATTAACACACATTTGAGGCTGAGCTGATCGTTAAGGCTGAGCTGATCATTAAGGCTGAGCTGATCGTTAAGGATGTGGAGCCTGTCTCTGGTGGGTGAACCGTGTAAGGGGCCGAGAAGAGGTATCCGGTCCAGATACCTTCTCATTGGACCGGGTCGTTTTTGAAGTGAGGGTGGTTTGGGATCTGCAAGGGCGCCAGCCCTTAAGAAGGATTGTGCACTCATCCTTGGATTTACGCCATGGATACTGACTTAGTTAATCAATGGAAGAGGATGTCCCTAACAGACAAAGAAAAACGGCAATCGAGGCATGTATAAATGAAGACCCACTCTTGAAAAAACGCATGTCTCTGCTCGTGTCACGACCCGTCCACGGGGCCCGTGCCGTAACTACCCCAAGCCCGCCATCCATAGGCCAGGGGATGGTGACTAGCACCAAAGGCGTAAATCCCGATAACTGGGAAGGCATTGCCTTTATAAAGTAAACAAAATACCACAGAGTACAATCAGAAGTAAAACACTAAGTACAAAGAGAAGTGCTGAAAAGTAAATGGGCCAGAATACAAACCCAACTAAAAGTACAACTACAACTGAACAAAAGTACAATAGAAAAAGACAACAGCTGGAAGAACTAAAGCGGCTCCTGGGACGTGCTCCTCGGATCCTACCTGAAGGGTAGGTACAGATGGCGTAGCTCCTGGATCGTCCACCACGGATCCTACCTGAAGGGTAGGTACAGATAGCCTCCACAACGCTCTCGCCCGTCAACCTCCTCCGGGTGTCGTCTCACCGTGAAGTCCACCTCCGGATACTGAATCGTCGTGTAGTCCACCTCCGGGTACCGTCCAGTCCTTGAACACTCGGCCTCCGTCAGCACTGCCCGTCGTCTACAACCAACACAACGAGGTGTGGGCATAGCCCGTGCAGGGGTGAGTATAACGATACTCAGTAGGGACCCCGAGACCCTCAAGGTCTCACTAAAACCAACAAGGATAACCACAAAGAAGATCTCAACAGATAACCTCTACTTAGGTATATGCCCATACATATACCTAAGTTATCAAGTAACCCATCTCAATCATGAGGAAACACAAAGAGTATGAAATCAACGGATAACCACTACCCAGGTATATTCCCATACATATACCTAAGTTATCAAGTGACCCATCTCAATCATGAGACAAACACAAGGTCATAGACTCAGCTCAAACCAGGATTTTCATTATTGAAACCGTAGCTGCTGAAGAGCCCCATCTCTGGAGTGTACAGTGGTCCTGTCACGACTCCGAGGTACTGCTCACTAATCCAAGTCTCTGAGGTACTCCTCCTGTCGAGTACCGCGCGTCTGCTGCCAAATACTGGGCGCTCCATCTGCTGTGGGTATGCCGCTAAATACTGGGCGCTCCCCCTAATAGCCTACAGCGGTACTCCTCCGGTCGAGTACCGCGGGTCTGCTGCCAACTACCAGGCGCTCCGTCTGTCGTGGGTCTGCCGCCAAATACCGGGCGCTCCGTCCACTGGGCTAGTCGACTCACTCCAAGTCGAGTCGGTCAAGCAGTCATCTGGTCTCAGTCGTCTACACGGTCTCCGTACTCCGTATGCTCGTCTCCGGGAGGGACCGCTCCACGAGCTACTGGTCAAAACTCCAAGTATCAAAACGTCCCAAAAAGATGTATCTCAAAGGATCGCCTCGTCATAGGGGTCTCAACGCAACAGACGGTGCGTCAATTGGACGCCCGGTCTGTGAGTTATTAGCATTTTCGTCCCAGGGGCCCAGTTGGTTTCGTGAGCAAACCAACCCAGCCGTATCTCCACTATACCCCGAACTCTCATAGGGTATACTCATAGGGACCGTTTCTCAATGTGATCACCAACGCCGCTGACGGTTCGTCAAACGGACGTCCAGTATGAAAGATAACAGCTTTTCTGTTCCAAGGGCCCGGTTGGATTTTGGGTATAATCCAACCCGGACACTATCCAACAACAACCAAAATTCGGGCGAAGTATTCCAAAAGTTCCGTCTCATCAAGAGGAATTCAACGAGACAGACGGCGCGTCAATCGGACGCCCGGTCTGTGAGTTATTGACGTTTTCAATCCAGGGGCCCGGTTGGTTTCGTGAGCGAACCAACCCGACCGCACTCTGACGGCTTCCAAACCTCGAGCGGAGTAAGCCAAAAGATCCGTCTCACTTAGAGGAATCCACCAAAGTCGACGGCACGTCAATCGGACGTCCAGAGCTCAAGATATGAGCATTTCCGCTCCGAGGGCCCGGTTGGTTTCGTGTACGAACCAACCCGGCTGAACCCAAAGTATTCCAAAACCTTGAGTGCGATATACCGAAATGACCGTCTCGATCCAAGGATCTCATCTCCACTGACGGTGCGTCGATCAGAGGTTTACAGCTCAAGATATGGGCGAAAGACCATGAGGGGTCAAAAAACGGGGGGTCTGGGCACAGACCGACCCGACCCAACCCCCCTGGGTCGGCCCGAACCGGGTCGACCCGACCCGGGTCCGCCCGGATGGCGTGACCCGGCCCGGCCGGGGTGGCCCGGCCCCGCCTGGGCGCGACCCGGCCCGGCCGATGGGCTGGCTCGGCCGGTTACGGCCGAGCGGAGCAGAGCGGGGCGCTGCCCCTGCGTGAAGAACCGCGGCCCCGCGTGGGGCCGTCCGTGCCAGCGGATGTGGCAGCCGGCCGCGTCTCGCCGCTCCCCTTCGGTACCACGCGGTCGCAGGACCGTGCTCCGCCGCCGCGGCTGAAGCCGCGGCGGATTTTTCCGTCGGTGCTCCGGGCGCCACCACCCCCGACCGCCGGCATCGCCGCGCCGGTGGGGCGTGCCGGTGGGGGCTTCCGCGGACCACCGGACGCGCTCCGTTGGTCCGATTCGCCTGCGCTCTTCACCAGAGATCATCTTGGGACCCGACCTTCACTGCAAAGCCTTTAAAACTCCTTCACGGCTTCGTTTGTCGTTTTCCGGCGCAGCACGACGGCGCCGTAGCTTGTTCAACTTCATCGGCGCGGCGCGACGGCGCCGCGCTTCTTAGCCCTTCCTCATAATTTCTGTGTGGTGCAACGGCACCGCGCCGCCTTTCACGTGCCGCAACAAATTCAAACAACAAGGGGGGAGGAGGGTCGGCCGTGTTCGTGTGGTCCGACCTCCTCCCGTTATAATGATAGCAAGGGGCCATCTAATAGAAGTTGACGTACGACAAGAAATAATTCACGGACAAAAACAATAATCCTCAACATCAATCCGCATGAACGAACGATCCGCGGATCAACCTGGAATTGGTTGGTCCGTGCTCATCGTTCTTTTCTCAAAAGATAAGAGAACACCAAAATAAAATTCCCCTACCTCGTGCGAGATTGAACGGAGGTTCGTCGAACGAGGATTCGTCACGGGTAGAGATGTCGCGGAAGGAGACGTCGCGGAGGAACCGTCACGGTACACGGCGTCGCGTATTTGGTTTCCGAGAACTCGGCGTTCTTCGTCGGAGACCGATGTGTTCTTCGCGTTCTTCGTCGAAAATGAATAAGTTCCTCAATCCTTAGCCTTTTTATCCCCAAGACTCCACCACAAGAAACTAACCCAAAATAAATTAAGCTCTCACTTAATTTATTAACTAGACATGAGTTTGAATTTCAAACCCACACACACATTAAACTCACCTCATTAATAACATAAGTTATAAATTCTTAAGTTATCAAATTTAAACAGGAGTTGAGGGAGTTAAGGAATGTGAAGGGGTGGGGTTCGTGTGGGCCCCACCACCCTCATAACCTCCCTTGGGAAGTTGGGTAGTTACCCAACTTCCACCCAAAGCCTTAAACCACTAAAAGAAAATAAAAATTGTAGTTAATTTATAAATTAAACTTCCACAATTTTTATCATCTTCTCTCATGAAAACGCAACTCCGGAAATGGCGTTCCTAAGAAATTACCGGTGCTACGGTTCCATAAGTGCCCTCAAAATTTGATTCTGAGCACCGGTTCAAAAGATATGAATTCCCGCTCATTCGTTCACTGAACGTACCCAAGCCAAACTTTGGAAAATGATTCCGGGCACACCGGGCCTCGTAATCAGGCGCCGTCAGAAACTGCGTCCTTGTAAAATTCCAAATAAAATTAAGAAAAAATTTTCCTTGAAATTTCCGGGTCTTTAAATTACTCCCACCTCAGGGCTTTACGTCCCCGTAAAGCTTCAACACAAACTAGGGATACAAAAGCGGTACTGAGCACACATCTGGGCCTTCCGCTCCCATGTGCTCACCTGGAGGTTCCCGTACTTCCAGTGAAAGTGCACCCGAGGAATCGTCCATCCTCATAGGATCCGCTCCTGTCGATCCCCGATTCCCACTGGAACCTCCGTGAAAGTCACCCCATCGCCAAAGTCCATCTCCCCATGGTCGATGATATGCGAAGGGTCGAGCACGTATATCCTCAGTTGAGATACGTGGAAGTCGTCGTGCACCTGGTGCAACTGAGGTGGATGCGTCAAGCGGTAAACCACTTCGCCTACCCAGCTGAAGAACTAAGAAGGTCCACTGAACCTCCGGGATAACTTGCCGCCTTAGCCACATCTCCGTAAACCTCATCGAGGTGAAACCCGTATAAGGACGTGATCGTCATCCTCGAACTCTAGAGGCCTCCAAGTCCTGTCAGCATAAGGCTTCTGTCGGCCCTGTGCTGTCCTCATCCGCTCTTGGATGACCTGGACCTTCTCTAGTCTCACAAGAGCTGCTATGATTTCTTCTTTTCCGATAAGAGAAATCCGGTCTCATCCCCTGGATGAACCACATTCATTGCCTAATATAGTCAATCCTGACATGAATGATGCATTCATGCCATGGATGACGTTGTAAGGCCTCGACGTAACTACCAAGAGATCCAACTGTCACTCTCGCCTCCAAGGGTCGAGTCACACTATCGGCATCAGTGTGAGGTCACTAGGTCTCCTCCAGTAGAAATCTCGAAATTGAGGGTCAAGTCAACAGTCTTAACTGGGACCACTCAGTATCAACCAAACAAAAGGACAGGAAAGAAAACATCACAAAGATAAGTGTATTTTTATTATTGCAGCTCATAGTTCAACGACACTAAGAATCTACAAACAAACATCAACAAAACTAGAAGCAACATGATCAATAGCCTCCAGGTCTGGAGCTTGTCCCGCTCCTGTCCATCTACTTCCGGAGCTCTATGACTATAGGCCTCAGCTGCCTGAAGCTGAGATCTCCCATGTCCTCCTGTCCCCTGCGGTCGGGGTGGACCTCCTGGTAGTGGTGGTGGAAACACCCCGAAGCGTCGTCCACCACCAGCTGCACGACCAGCTCCTCTGCCATGGCCGCCTGCTCCTTGCGGTCCGCCCTGATCGAACCTCTTCCTCTGTCTGGGAGGTTCTTCATTTAACTGCTGGTCATCTGCATGGCGGGTCGGACAATCATGTGCCATGTGACCAATTCCGCCGTAGGAGTAACACTGTCCACTCTCAGCACGACTGGATCTGACTCCACCCCAGTTCCCCCGCACAACTGAACCTGAGTCGTGCAGTCGGCCACCGGTAGGTCTGGTCCTCTTGGACCTCTGCGTCATCTGTCTACTGCCTGCTGCAGAGGACTCTTCCACAAGCCAGCTAGTGGTGGGTCCTGCTGCTGGAGACTGCTCAGCAAGGAAACTCTCCACTAAGAGGGCTCTCTCCAACACCCCTGTCTGCGTCGGAATGCTGTGAGAAACAACAGAAGCTATAATCTCTCTCCTGAGCCCCTGCTCGAAGGTTCGATCCCTGAAGAACAGGTCCCGTACCATATCTGTGGAGTAGCGTGAGAGGTCTGTGAACCTCGCTGAATACTGTGCCACTGTCATGCTGCCCTGCCACAGCTGAAGTAGCTCCTGTATACGCACTGATCGAAGGGTGGCTGGTACAAAATCTTCCCGGAACAGGCTCTCGAAGTCTGCCCAAAGAAGTGTCACCTCGTCATGCATCTGGTGTATCAGGCTCCACCATCTACCTGCTGCTGCCTGAAGAAGGCTGGCAGCAAGGATCACCATGAAGTCTGCTGGCATCCCCACTAGCCTGAAGACTCTCACCACAGCCTCCAGCCAATCCTCAGCCGCCTGCGGGTCCATCTCTCCCCTGAACCAGGGTGGCCTCTGGCACTGGAACTCGTGCAGTGCGCTCAAGCGACGTGCACCCTCTGCTACTGGGGCTGGTGGCATCGGTGACCCAACGGGTAGTAGTACCGCTGGTGCCTCCGCTGGTGCCTCAACTGGAATAGAGCCCTGTACTGAGGCCACGTCGCTCGGCGGTCTGTCAGTACGAACAAATCTCAAGGCTCTAGCTGGTCGTCCACAGGGAGACATCCTGAAAGAAACAAACATGACACGGTCAAAAGATTATACCTGGAGATCTGACCCGGTTTGAGCTGACATTAAAAAAAACTTCTGGAAACACACATGCAATCAGTGTTTTCGTGCACAAAGTCGGAAATCAGTTGTTAGGGTCCTGGTGTATGGATACGTCAGCTGCCCGTACCAACACTTGACTCCCTGAACTGAAAACCACACTCGGTACTCTTAACACTATTGCTTCACAGAAAGAAAATATCAGATTTATAAGTTCTGCGGTAGAACCGACTCCTCTGATACCAATTTTTCACGACCCGTCCACGGGGCCCGTGCCGTAACTACCCCAAGCCCGCCTTCCATTGTCCAGGGGCTGGCGACTAGCACCAAAGACGTAAATCCTAATAACTGGGAAGGAATTGCCTTTATAAAGTAAACAAAACACCACAGAGTACAAGCAGAAGTAAAACACTAAGTACAAAGAGAAGTGCTGAAAAGTAAATAGGCCAGAATACAAACCCAACTGAAAGTACAACTACAACTGAACAAAAGTACAACAGAAAAAGACAACAGCTAGAAGAACAGAAGTGGCTCCTGGGACGTGCTCCTAGGATCCTACCTGAAGGGTAGGTACATATGGCGCAGCTCCTGGATCGTCCACCACGGATCCTACCTGAAGGGTAGGTACAGATATCCTCCACAACACTCTCGCCTGTCAACCTCCTCTGAGTGTCGTCTCACCGTGAAGTCCACCTCCAGATACTAACTCGTCGTGTAGTCCACCTCGGGGTACCGTCCAATCCTTGAACACTCGGCCTCCATCAACACTGCCCGTCGTCTGCAACCAACACAACGAGGTGTGGTCATAGCCCGTGCAGGGGTGAGTATAAAGATACTCAGTAGGGACCCCGAGACCCTCAAGGTCTCATTAAAACTAACAAGGATAACCACAAATAAGATCTCAACAGATAACCTCTACTTAGGTATATGCCCATACATATACCTAAGTTATCAAGTAACCCATCTCAATTATGAGGAAACACAAAGATTATGAAATCAAAGGATAACCACTACCCAGGTATATTCCCATACATATACCTAAGTTATCAAGTGACCCATCTCAATCATGAGGAAAATACAAGGTCATAGACTCAGCTCAAAACAAGATTTTCATTATCGAAACCGTAGCTACTGAAGAGCCCCGTCTCTGGAGTGTACAGTGGTCCGGTCACGACTCCGAGGTACTGCTCACTAATCCAAGTCTCTGAGGTACTCCTCCTGTCGAGTACCGCGGGTCTGCTGCCAAATACTGGGCGCTCCATCTGCTGTGGGTCTACCGCCAAATACCAGGCGCTCGCCCTAATAGCCTATAGAGGTACTCCTCCGGTCGAGTACCGCAGGTTTTCTGCCAACTACCAGGTGCTCCGTCCGCCGTGGGTCTGCCGCCAAATACCGGGTGCTCCGTCCACTGGGCTAGTCGACTCACTCCAAGTCGAGTCGGTCAAGCAGTCGTCAGGTCTAAGTCGTCTACACGGTCTCCGTACTCCGTATGCTCATCTCCGGGAAGGACCGCTCCACGAGCTACTGGTGAAAACTCCAATTATCACAAAGTCCCACAAAGATGTATCTCAAAGGACCGCCTCGTCATAGGGGTCTCAACGCAACAGACGGTGCGTCAATCGGACGCCCGGTCTGTGAGTTATTAGCCTTTTCGTTCGAGGGGCCCGGTTGGTTTCGTGAGCGAACCAACCCAGCCGTATCTCAACTATACCACGAACTCTCATAGGGTACACTCATAGGGACCATTTCTCAACGTGATCACCAACGCCGCTGACGGTTCGTCAAACGGACGTCCAGTCTGAAAGATTACATCTTTTCTGTTCCAAGGGCCCGGTTGGATTTCGGGTACAATCCAACCTGGCCACTATCCAACAGCAACCAAAATTCGGGCTAAGTATACCAAAAGTTCTGTCTCATCAAGAGGAATTCAACGAGACAGACGACGCATCAATCGGACGCCCGGTCTGTGAGTTATTGGCTTTTTCATTTCAGGGGCCCAGTTGGTTTCGTGAGCGAACCAACCCGACCGCACTCTGACGGCTTCCAAACCTCGAGCGGAGTAAGCCAAAAGATCCGTCTCACTTAGAGGAATCCATCAAAGTTGACGGCACGTCAATCGGACGTCCGAAGCTCAAGATATGAGCGTTTCCGCTCCGAGGGCCCGGTTGGTTTCGTGTACGAACCAACCCGGCCGAACCCAAAGTATTCCAAAACCTTGAGTGCGATATACCAAAACGACCGTCTCGATCCAAGGATCGCATCGCCGCTGACGGTGCGTAGATCGGAGGTCTACAACTCAAGATATGGGCGAAAGACCGTGAGGGGTCCAAAAACGGGGGGTCTGGGCCCGAGCCGACCCGGATGGCGCGACCCGGACCGGCCGGTGGGTCGGCTCAGCCGGTTACGGCCGAGTGGAGCAGAGCGGGGCGCTGCCCCCACGTGATGAACCGCGGCCCGGCGTGGGGCTGCCCGTGCCAATGGACGCGGCAGCCAGCCGCGTCCCACCGCTCCCCTATGGTCCCGTGCGGTCGTGGGACCGCACTCCGCCGCCGCAGCTTCAGCCGTGGCGGATTTTTCCAGCGGCGTTCCGGGCACCGCCGCCCCCGACAGCCGGCGCCGCCGCGCCGGTGTGGCGCGCCGGCAGGGGCTTCCGCGGAGCACCGGATGCGCTCCGGTGGTCCGATTCGCCTGCGGTCTTCGCCAGAGATCATCTCGGGACCCAAACTTTGCTGCAAAGCCTTGAAAACGCCTTCGAGGCTTCGTTTATCATTTTCTGGCGTGGCATGACGGCTCCGTATCTTGTTCAACTTCATCGGCGTGGTGCGACGACACCGTGCTTCTTAGCCCTTCCTCATAATTTCCGCATGGTGCAACGGCACCGCGCCACCTTTCACATGCCGTAACAAATTCACACAACAAGGGGGGGAGGAGGGTCGGCCGTGTTCGTGCGGTCCGACCTCCTCCCGTTATAATGATAGCAAGCGGCCATCTAATAGAAGTTGACGTAGGGCAAGAAATAATTCACGGACAAAAACAATAATCATCAACATCAATCCGTATGAACGAACGATCCGCGGATCAACCTGGAATTGGTTGGTCCGCGCTCGTCGTTCTTTTCTAAAAAGATAAGAGAACACCAAAATAAAATTCCCCTACCTCATGCGAGATTGAATGGAGGTTCTTCGAACGTGGATTCGTCGTGGGTAGAGATGTCGCGGAAGGAGACGTCGCGGAAGGAGACGTCGCGGAAGAACCGTCGCGGTACACGACGTCGCGTATTCGGTTTCCGAGAACCCAGTGTTCTTCGTCGGATACCGATGTGTTCTTCACGTTCTTCGTCGAAGATGAAGAAGTTCCTCAATCCTTAGCCTTCTTCTCCCCAGGACTCCACCACAAGAAACTAACCCAAAATAAATTAAGCTCTCACTTAATTTATTAACTAGACATGGGTTTGAATTTCAAACCCACACACACATTAAACTCACCTCATTAATAACATAAGTTATAAATTCTTAAGTTATCAAATTTAAACAAGAGTTGAGGGAGATAAGGAATGTGAAGGGATGGGGTTTGTGTGGGCCCCACCACCCTCATAACCTCCCTTGGGAAGTTGGGTAGTTACCCAACTTTCACCCAAAGCCTTAAACCACTAAAAGAAAATAAAAATTGTAGTTAATTTATAAATTAAACTTCCACAATTTTTATCATCTTCTCTCATGAAAACGAACTCCGGAAATGGAGTTTCTAAGCAATTACCGGCGCTACGGTTCCATCGGTGCCCTCAGAATTTGATTCTGAGCACCAGTTCAAAAGATAGGAATTCCTGCTCGTTCGTTCACTGAACATACCCGAGCCAAACTTCAGAAAATGATTCCGGCCACACCGGGCCTTGGAATCAGGAGCCGTCAGAAACTGCGTCCTTTTAAAATTCCAAAGAAAATTAAGAAAAACTTTTCCTTGAAATTTCCGGGTCTTTACGGCTTGTTGTGGGAAATTTCATTGAAAACATTTCGGTTAACCAGGGGGATCTCAAAAACACTCTTCAGAACATCTGGAAACTTGATGCAAGAGTGGCTATTCGGGAAGTAGGGATTAATCACAACATCTTTGAGTTCTTTAACAAGAGAGATAGGGACAAAATATTGCATGGAAGACCGTGGTTCTTCGATAATCAACTCCTCCTCAGAGAAGAATTCAAAGGGGGAGATGATATCCAATGAGTAAATTTAACCCGCTCCCCCTTCTGGATACGAATTAATGGAATCCCATTCCATGCAAGAACGAAACACATAATGAAGGAAATTGGGGAAAGTCTAGGCCACTTTATAGAATGGGATTGCTCAGACCCAATACAATGGGGCCCCGAGGTTCGGATCAAGGTGGAAATTGAGGTGTCAGACCCCCTAATGAGGGGAATGTTCCTGAAAATCGAAGACGCCAACACCTGGATTTCATTCGAGTTTGAGAAACTCCCAATATTTTGTTTTTTTGTGGTTGCCTTGGCCACCTAGAAAGAACGTGAACCACAAAGCATAAGAGTGGATCAGGTGAAATAACCCTCCAATATGGCCCTTGGATCCGTGCTAAAATGAACAAATATGCTTTCATCCCTAAGACGGAAAAACAAAAGGACCGTGACCATCTCACTTTGGCACATACCAGTCAGGTGGAACCCACACATCAAAAAACCATTATGCTTGGACCTCTAGATTTCCCTAATATGGACTTACCCACTCAGAGAGAAGCTGGAGTTCATCCTAACCCCCTGAAGGACAAATCTCAATCATCCACAAGGTCAGCGACGAAGCAAAAAAAGAACCACCAAGGTAATGCTCAACGACAATGCCGATGCACTTCGAACCACCAGATTCAGATCTAGACTCACAACCATCCGCAATAGACTTAACACCAATGGAGGCCCATGGAATGACCAGAACTCCATTACTGGGCCCAACCACCCATCGCACGTAGAAAAGGGTGCAACGTGGAGGAAGTGATGGTCACACGGAAGACCCTAACCCCGGGGTCAGGAAAAGACAAAATGAAACAAGCCAATCGGTGAGGAATCCCACCAAAAGATGGAAAACGACAAGTGGCGAAACAAGTCTGGAGGAACCAAAGGCAGCGGCGGGCGAGACCCTGCCCCGCCTAGAGCAATGATTGTGTTATGCTGGAACTATTGTGGGATTGGAAACCCATGAACAGTTCACATGATTCAGCGCAATTGCGCTCAAAGTCACCCCGGTATGGTTTTTCTATCCGAAACCATACTGGAAAACAAGGAACCAATGGTATTGCTCTGAAGTGTGGCTTTTAAGGCTACTTTACGGTGCCCAAACAAGGCCATTATGGGGGCCTCTTTCTCCTTTGGAAGGACAATTTTGACGTTAAAATTTTGTCTTTCTCCATGCACCATGTGGCTGTGACTGTTCAATCAGACTTGAACCTACCCTGGACCTTTGTGAGATTCTATGGATGGCCATCCCATTCTGATAAGGTGAAGTCATGGGACCTTCTTTTCAAGCTGCGACATGATTTAACTAGACCTTTTCTTTTCGGAGGGGATTTCAATGAGATCATGTTCTATAAGGAAAGGAGAGGAGGAATCATTCGATACACATCCTTGATAAAAAAATTCAAGGACACGGTCAATAGGGTGAACCTGGTCGATCTGGGGTACACAGATAATCCTTTCACATGGTTCCGTAGAAATACTGAAGGAACCCGCATCGCTGAAGGTCTTGATAGATTTTTGGGTTCTACTGATTGGATTAATCTGTTCAACATGTTTCATATAGGCCACATGACCCTTAACTATTCAGATCACTTCCCAATTCTCATTGAGTGTTTTCAAGGCGAACGAAATAGACAACTCTGTAGACCCTTCAGATTCGAGAGCTTCTGGTCAAAAGACCAGGAATGAGAAGAGGTGGTCCGATCAAGTTGGAAGAGCTCTCTCAATGATGTTGGCCTCAATCTACAACAGGTTACATCCGGTTTGAGATCCTGGAGCAACAATAAATTCCATCAACCTAATAGGCATTGTGATGTCCTTGAAAAGAATTTGTACCACTTACTCAGGCTTCCCCCATCCAATGGAAACATTTCCAAGATTGGTGCCACCCAAAGAGAGCTGGACGGGGCCCTTCGTGTTAAGGAAATATTATGGGCCATGCAGGCATGGGACATCCACATTAAAGAGGGAGACACTAATACAAGGCATTTCCACCTGAAAGTGTCAGCTAAGCATCAGAAAAATTCTATCATGAGCTTATCTTGACTTGATAGAAGCATAGTTTCTGACACCAGTGGTATTCATGAAGCATTGTTAGGATATTTCCAGAACCTCTTCTCCACAGGAACTCCTTTCATGTCTGCGGAAGTGGAAGAATGCATCAGACCTGTGATCACCGATGATATCAATCGACAGCTTACAAAAGACGTAAAGAATGACGAGATTCACCCAGATTTGAAACATATCCACCCCACTAAGGCCCTGGGACCGGATGGTTTCCACGCCCTTTTTTTTAAACAATATTGGCACATCATCGGTCCCAACATCTGCAAGATGATAAAAAATATCTGGTCGGGGAATACAAGCATTTTCGCAATCAATGAATCTATCCTCGTCCTCATCCCCAAAACCAAGAAACTCCAGGCAATCCCTGATTTTAGACCTATCAGTCTCTGCAATGTCTCTTATAAGATCTTCTGAAAAATCCTTGTCAATCGGCTACGTCCTTGTCTTCCTGTTATTATCTCAAAAAACCATAGCACCTTCATGGCCAAGCAGATGATTACTGATAATGAAATTGTGTCCCATGAAGTGTTCCACTTGATGAAGATGCGCTCCACTACGAAAAGAGGAACCATGGCCTGGAAACTGGATATGACCAAAGCCTATGATAAAGTGGAATGGCAGTTCCTAAGAGCAGTGATGCTGAGAATGGGCTTTTGCACTAGATGGACAGATATTGTCATGCACTGCATTTCGACCGTCTCCTTAAGAATCAAGGTCATTGGAAAGCTCACCAGATGATTCGTCCAAACCCGAGGCCTGCGCCAGGGAGATCCCCTCTCCCCTTTTCTCTTCATCTTGGTGGCTGATGTTTTCTCTAACCTTATTTCCAGGGCTGCATCTGTTATGTCTATTCATGGAGCAAAGGTCTGCCGTGAGAGCCCAAAAGTTTCCCATCTCTTCTTTGCCGACGACTGCCTCCTTTTCTCCAGAGCAACTATTAATGAATGCCGAGTGATCAGCCATGCGATCCAAAAATATGAGTGGGCGTCTGGACAGTCTATCAATCACAGCAAATCGGAAATATCCTTCAGCATAGAGGTGCCTCCTGCCAAGAGAGACGAGCTTTGTGATTCTACAGTCATCCACATGGTTGATAAACACCAGAAGTATCTTGGTCTCCCTACGGTGATTCGCCATTCAAAAAAAGAAATCTTTGCATCTCTGGTGGACAGGATTGAGAAACAAATTCAAGGATGGACCCCAAAAAGAATCTCCAAATCTGGCAAAAGAACTCTCATTAAAGTTGTCATTTAGTTTTATCCCCAGCTACTTTATGTCTTTATTTATACTCCCGGCGACCATCGTCAATCTGATCCATTCACATACTGCAAACTTCTGGTGGGGGAAAAATGATGGAAGGAATAGACCCCACTGGTTGTCCTGGGAAAAACTCTACAAAACCAAGTTGGAGAGAGGGATGGGATTCCAGAATCTTCTTCTGTTCAATGATGCTCTGTTGTCCAAGAAAGGATGGTTCCTTGTTAACCGTCCATCATCTCTTTGTTCTCGGGTACTCCGGGCCAAGTACTTTCCCCACACAGACTTCCTCAGTTCCTCTCTTGGCCCCCGACCTAACTTCCTCTGGAGAAGTATTTGGGGGGCCTGAAATCTCCCTGAAAAAGGGCTAGGCTGGAGAATTGTAAATGACCCATCTTTCAACATCTGGACCGATCCATGGCTTGTTGATAAGGATGGTATGCGGGCCACATCCCCCGCCCAACCAGGTCTTGAAGATGCCACTGTCAACTGCCTCTTTTCAGACCAAGGTTCGGGGTGGTGTGTGGAAAAGATTCAGGAATGGTTTAATGAGAGAGACCAAAGAATTATCTTGAGCATCCCCTGGGTCCCTAATGCAGGCCCCGACCATCTTTTCTGGACCAATGATATTTCAGGCGATTACACGGTGAGATCCGGGTACAGGATGGCTCTTGGCATCCACTCTCTCAACCGTGATGAGGGACCATGGAAAGCTCTTTGGAAGCTCAACGCCCCTAAAAAAATTCACCAATTATGGTGGCAGGTGTGCACGGGGACCCTACCTACCATGAGCCTTCTCGTTTATTGACATATGGCCACAACCGAGTCCTGCCCCTTCTGCCCGAATATACCTAAAACTCCTTGGCACGCCATCATTCACTACCCAGGAGCTAAGGGAATTTGGAATAAATGGGGCCTAACTTTGGATGCTTCACTGGACATTGCCTTTGACCTACCCGATCTTCTAATGCATTGGTGTTCCTCTCTCTCATCATCTTACATTGGTTCTCTTTGTACCCTGGCCTAGATCATTTGGGTTTGGCATAACGATTCGGTTTTCCACCACGTTCATAAACCTCCTGATTTCTGGATTGAATGATCCATTTCATGGATTGAGGGCTGGAAGGACCACAAAGGACACTTTACGCCAGGTATTACCCCCTCCTATCTCCCTCATTGGACCCCCAACGGAAGGGAGTTTTAAGCTTAACGTGGACGCTTCTCTCCCCAAGGATGGGCCTGTTGCTCTCAACCTCCTAGATCGAAATCATATGGGGTAGATCATTGCAACAAAATATGAATCACATCATGCCCTCTAGAAACCTGCTGTTGCTGAGGCCTCCACCATCCTTGCAGGTGCGACGCTCGCTATGGAACAGGGATTGGCTGATATCATCATTGAGTCTGACTGCCTTACTGTTATAAATGCTATTAACCACAATGACACCGGAATCCAGCCTTTTGGTTTCATCATCAGGAGAATCCACTCGCTTTTCCAAGGCTTCACTTGCTGCACCTTCTCTATTACCAAAAGGGAAGGGAACAATGCAGCCCATCAGCTGGTGGCCTCAGGCCCCTTCGATGTCAACCAGCTATGGCTGGACAATTTCCCTTCATGGCTCTACCTATGTATGGCTGCTGATCTTCATCATTAATATTATCTTTACTTCTTTTCAAAAAAAATGTCAAGTACTATGCAATTAGTCAATATTTTTAATTCATATTAAATTTTAATTATATACTATTATTCAATAAATATATGACTATTTAATATAAAATGTATAAATATTTTGTAATATATAAATAATATTTATATACATTAATATATATCTATATATTTAATATATACAATTTAATAACATTAATTGTCGTAATTATTTAATTAATAAAATTTTTAATATTTAATAATTTATAATCAATCAATTCATTTTTATCAATAATTTAATTAATAAAATTTGAAATAAACACATTATTTATTTATTTAATTATTTCATTTTATCAGTGTTAAAAATGCGTTGATGAAAGAAATATTTATCAACTCTAAGTATAAAGTGCTGAATAAGTGTACCCTTTATTAGTGCTAAAACTTAAGCACTGATAAAAGATACCCTTTATCAATGCTAAAAATAAAGCGCTGATAAAGGATACCCTTTATCAGCGCTAAAAACAAAGCACTGATAACAGTTTACTTTATAAACTCTAAAATAAATGCGCTGATAAAAGGTTAAATGTATCGGTGCTTTCTTTAGCACTAATAAATATGCCATTTATCAGTATTTTCTTCTAGCGTTGATAAATAACAGTGCTGTTAAAGGTTAGTTTTTTAGAAGTGAGAGTTTATGTTTATGTAAGGATTTAGTTTAATGAGAAGTATGCCTTTAATTTTGGACATAATATTTAAGGTATTGATAACCTTTTTATATAACCTTTGATGATTAAGGTTATTTTTAGGGATGTTCATCATACTTTTGGGAATGTTATGAAGATGAAATTATGATTATAGAAATATATCAAGTATGTATATTTCCTTATATTATTAAAAAATAAAAAAATTCCTAAACTTTACGAATATTATCTTTTCAACAATGGTATTTTCAAATATCCAACCATTGTTTATTGAGAAAAATTTCAAATTGTGGGGACATAATTTTTTTAAGGGGGTAGGTTGTAACATATTGATATTTTATGAAGTATATTCTTCTAAATTTATTTAAATTATTTGATAGATTTATTTAAAAATAATTCATAGTTTATATTTCATTATAAGAAACACCAAGTTTATATTTCGTTTCATGTAACATCGAGTTTCTTCGACAACTTATGTTACACGTAAGGCTGAGTCTTACCGAAAAATAATATAATTTTGATATTATTATTTAATATGGAAGTTATCATTTGGTAATTATATTGGAGGGTGTGAATAATACTAAATATATTATGTTTAAACAAGTTTATAAAATGTTTTTAAATTCATACAAAATATTTTATAGGCATAAGATAAGAATAAATCTAGTTTTATGCGTAAAAACTGTATTTTTCAAAAAAGTAATTTTACCGACTTTTAATAAAGAAACTATTTTAAATATAATTTTTGACACTTTTATAATTTTTATATAAAAAAATAAACTTCATTTTTGAAATTTTAATATCAAAATTTACTTTGGGTGATTTTTTTTATTTCTCTGTGAAGTTTCATTTTTTGATGAATAACGAAAAACACTGCATTTTAATTGAAAACTTCATTTTCATCTAATTTTTTATATAGTTAAATTATATTTTAAACAGGTTTTCAAGTATAATTAGTTCAATTATACATAATTAAATCCAATTTAGGTTAATTTATTCAATTTCACATTGAAATTGAATATAATAACATTTCAAACTTTTGAACTTTTCTCCCTAAAAACCCGCTGTCTCACAGTGTCTGCGGGATTAATTTTAAATTAATTTTAGCCACTTTTGTGAATTGAATTTTAAAAAATAGATATAATTATTTGGAATAAGTATGATTTTTTTATATAATAACATCACTTTTTTTACCAAAATGATAAGTGAAAGTAATTAAAATTAATTGCAATGATTATGGTAAAAATAAGCTTACTTAATGATTAAAATTAGAATATAAGGTGTATAAATGACCCAAAACATGTACAAAACCCATTGTATGAACATATTATGTAATTAAACACCTTATTAAAATTTTTTATGAGTTATTGAGAAACTATTCCATGATAGCGACCTATATAATAAGTCAAGTAAGGAAAAGGAAAAAAAGGATCCTTCATTGCCTTTACCACTTATAAAGCTTTGGATTAGGGAAGAAGCTACATAGGTTTGGTTATAAGTATTATTTTGGAATATAAATAAGTTATTTTTATCATAATAATTTATATTTAAGTTTTATATATGATATAATCACATTAAATGCTTAAGAAATGACAATGCATGGATTATTTAGTTAATAATTAAACAAAATAAATGATATTTTATCAAATGCTTTAAAATTTATAAAAATATTATGTTATGCCAAGTGATTTTTAAGTGTTAATAAATAAAAAATATGTTATATTAATTTTCCAATATATATTTTAAAATTAACATATTTACCCATAAATAGAAAAAACTTTGTTAGCACAGTTATGGTTAAAGTAGTGTTTTTGTTCGTTGCATGTGTTTCTCTTAAAATTAATTTCCAACACATATGAGATTTTTATTTTATAAATTAGTTGTAATATTTTATAATAATTGGGTCAAAATTTTATAATAAGTATCACTTTAATTTAGTCTTAATGGATGAATTACATAGGTTAGAAAACTAACCACCTAAAAAGAAAAACCAAAATGAAAAAAATAAGGAAACTTAAAGACCAAGGAATAAATGATAAAAATGATTTTATTTTTGTGTGGTATGAGTTTTTAGAGACCATAATTCCCATTTAATCCATAAATTTTCATTTTATAATCACATTAGGTAAGGTATACCTCCCGATAGTGTTAACCTTTTGGTATTTACAAGAATGACACTCCTCTTCCACTATAAAAATGCATTCAATCTTCTCTTATCTTCACACCTCTCATTACATTTGGATCATCCAAAAACTAACCTGATAAGATCCCAAAATCCCTCATATAATCCTAGAAGACACAATTTTTGAATAAATACAACCAAATATTCCATTTGGTTCAAACCAAAATGAGTTACCTGAAAAGAGGTAACATTATTCAATGTGAATTTTTGTTTTATTTATTTATCCACCCATTAATATTTTCTTATTACAAGATTATATATTAATATCAGTATCCTAAAAATATTTATATGTTTTTATTATAAGTTTTATATCAACACCTACACACACTTCCATCAAATGGGTAACGTAAATTATAGTTCGTGTGTACGGCGAACTACCGCCTCACGAAACGATGTCATTCGTTTTTCCTTTACCATTTCTCATGGTTGGGAATTATGATGGACATACTATTTTTATATGATATATATGATATTTATATTTTATTAGTACTTCTTTAATTGTTATTTAACACATACCTTCATGCTTTCCATTTTGTAAAAATACGATAACATCATTCATGGACGTGTGGACTACCGCCACCTCAAAGCGATGCTACACATTCACACATTAAATGGAATGTATTAAGGATGAGTTTAATTAAAAACACGTGAAATACATGAAATCTATATGATATTAATTACATAATTAATTTTCCTTAAATATAATATATTATTTTCTTTAACACCTTTTCACACACTAAAAAAGTGACAACGTCATTAGTGGACATGTGGACTGCCGCCTCTACAAGGTGATGTGATTCCTTTTACATCACAAGGATTATACATATAAGTATATATTATTAAATAATATGGTATTTATGATATAGTTATCATTATTTAAAGATAAATTTTACTTACCTTCTTTCCATAATGATCATTGAAAAATGAGAACATTACTCATGTATACTTACAACCTACTGTCTCCATGATTACAATGTTGGTTCATTTTTCATTACCATATTTCATGATTAGTTTTAAAAGTATAATTGATGTAGAAAAATGATAATTATTTAATGATTATTATTATTTATTTGTTTCAATAATGACCCATTTGACCTTATTTGATTTACCAATATCGTTTTTAAATCACAAACTGAATATAGTCAAAACACCCGATGTAAACTTAATTATTTAAGTAGTTGTATACAAAAATGTAATAAGTGAAATAAAATTAATGATAAACTTGAAAAAATATTAATAAATTAAATAATTAACATAAGTTTATTATTCGGGAATATAAATACACACATGATAAGTGAGACTCAAGGTAAGGAACTCTGTCTCAATCTCCTTTCATTGAGGCATTGTTTTTTATGTTATGCACCCAACTTATTTTATGAGGTGTATACACAAAACCTTTGACATATCAAATATTAAATTCATTTATTATTATGTTATTTAATGTTCTACTAAATTTTATTCCTTCATGGAGATTATGACTCAAATTTTTTCAAAGTGGCATGGGACACTTTCGAATGTTTAAAGATTATCTTCCTCAAGAATATTCTTAATGATATTTTAATGGCATTTCTAATCATCAACATCAATTTTTTTTACTTATCCTAAATTTGGGATATTTTGTATTTATACCATCCTCATTATCTCTTTGGATGGATTATGAATGTTTTGAATATATTGTTAGGGAACCTAATTCTTTTCCACGGGTTAATCTTTTTTCAAAGAGATTGTTATTGGACCCATTTCATTTCCATGGGTTACTCATGTTTCAATGAGATTTATTATGGAACCCATTTATTTTCCATGGTTTAATCATGTTTCAATGAGATTATTATGGAAACTGTTTCTTTTCCATATGTTAATCATGTTTCAAAGGGATTGAAATTAAACCCATTTCTTTTCCATGGGTTTATTAGGTTATAAATGAATAATGATTGTTTCTATGAGTTTTATGGTGAACGTGTTTTACTATTGATATGGTACTTGATAATTATATGAAATAAGTGATCTCGATACAACTTATATGGAGGTTTTATCCCAATTATATCTCATGGGTGAGCCTAATACATCTTATATGAAGGTTTGGGCCCCATTATAGCTTTGGAGAAATGGGTGAGCCCAATATAGCTTATAAGAAGGGTTGAGCTCCATTGTAACTCATGGGTGATCCCGATATATCTTATAAAAAGGGTGATACCCATTATATATCTAATTTATTGGGTATAAAAGTTGATCATTTGACTATTCCATTTGTAATAGTGACATGTTTGGAAGTCATCTGTATGGTTATTTCAATTAAAATGGTTTTGAAAGGGTTTAATGAACATGATTATCTAAGTCACCAAAAGAGTTTTAATTGATTGTTATGGGTTTCAATGATTTTATTTGAGAAAATTTTGTGTTTTTTATTCATTTGAAAACGTTTTATTTCATATTCTTAAATAACTTTGAAGATAAAGGTAAAATTTGTATGATTTTTCATGTTTTTACCGAACTAATGGTTTCCTTTCTTTTTATATCCCTTACTAAGATTTTTTTCTCATCCCAAGTTTTTAAAAAAATTTAAAAGTATTTAAGTATGGGTAATGGAAAATAAGAAGTCAAGTTGGAGGTCATGGATATTTTCCATGAAAATAATTTATAATTTATTTTAAAAGTTTTATATTACGGGAAAAATAGATACCGATCGAAAGTGTCCAATTTTTATTTTATGTTTTTTATGTATAGGTTATGGTCTAATTATGTAAAAATCTAAACCTAAAAATATTCTCAATGTGAGAGAAAGTAAAATTATTGAATTAACTCAATATTATGTAATGTTTAAGGCCAAGTCCTTTTATATAGATAGTCTTTGGCTACACCATCAAGGGAAAAAGGGAAAGTCCTAAACTTTATGAGTTCCTCAGACACATTTTAGGGTTTAATGGTGGATAACACTATATAAAAATCCTTGGTATGATTGTGAGGGTCCTCACTAGGAGGATCCCAACATTTAGGAAGGAGGTGGAAAAGTATCAATCTCAGCTCAAAGTTGGATAATTCTTTGGGGTATTAGATGTATGTAGGTTGGTAATTCAAATCATGGGTGTTAGATTAATTTAAGGTCCAGTTATTTACAACTATGTTTTTAGGGATTTGTTTTGATTCACTTTTATATTAGTTTGGGATTTCTTAAGGTTCTATAATGGGCACCTCTATGTTACTTGAATGATCTACTCTATAATTACTAATGTGTGAGTAGAGAGTCTTTTCAATTACATGGTTTATTTCAAAAAAATTTTATTTTCCTGATTAGGTCATGAAAATATGTTGTGATGTTTTTTTTAATTCAATAAAAGATGAAAAAAATAAAAACACTTAAGAAATATGAAGGGAGAAAACAGGGAAAATTCTATATTACAAAACTAGAGACATAGAGAAGAATAAATAGATAGAGAGAGAATAATAAAAAAAACACTCAAAAAAAGAGTGGAAAAATAAATAAAGAAAAGAGAAATAAAATATAAAAATGAAATAAGTAAATAAACAAAATTTTAAGGCACCCTGAAAACGGTGTTAAAATTTGACTACATAGTCAAGCACATAAAATTGGATGTTTATTTTTATTAGAATTTATGTAGTATAACAATAAACCTAGGTTATATCTTTATGAAGACTTAAATATTTAATTTTAGAATAATGTTTTAATTATGAAAAATAAAGGGGAATTTTCAATAAATGGGGGTTTTAGTTTATTTAAAAATATTGAATTATGTATTTTAAGTGTGAGATTTGAAAAAATTTGATAGAAGTGTTATCACCATGGGAAATTCCCTTGATGGTCATCCATTATCTCTTTAAGGGAAAGGGTTTGATCGCTTAATCACTAATTTTCAACACCTAGAACCAGAATGATACTGATTTTACACTAGGATACCTTCTAGGGTTTGTACTGGCTCAAAGTTATTCATCGACTACCATTGATGATCAAGTAAATTATGCTAGACTTCATAACAAAAACTCATCAGGGTAACACACAAAGAAATCTATGGGATAATCTGGTTTGATTCTTAATTTAATGTTTATATTTTAAAATCATACATTATATTGTGTTATAATTTTGTACTTATCAACTAACGCAATCCACAATAGTTCTCAATAATGATAAAGGTTGAGATAAGTGGACACCATACTCAAATCATGACACAATCCAAATTATGCATGAGAGAATGATGATTCAAATTCCTTTGATTATTGTGTGATCATATGAACCTAATAATAATAATAATAAATAAAAAAATTCAATAATAATATAATACAAACTTGTAATTAATTAGATAAATAAGAAAATATTACAAGTTGAAGCTTGATATGACATCAAGATTCTCCCCTAGGTGATCACAAGGGGTTTATAACTACATGGAATGGAAAGTAAGAAAAAAATAGAGTATGGACATCCAAATCACTCCTCGCCTACCATCTGGTCAATCATCCTCTATAAATGAGGTAGATGAGGCCTTTTATTAATAATCTCATCCAAATTTAGAAAACAAAAGTAAATTTTCTAAGGGATGATGTAACTATTCATGGAAAAATTTCTCCCACCACTTAGCATGACTATTTTTCTGACATAAACACTGAGTATTGATTTGAAATTCAATGAGATGTGGGTCTTCAAGTTAGATATCCAATGGAGGTGGGATAACCTAACTAGAGGTCTGAAACCCATGATATTTCCCAAATACAAAAGGGTAGTCCAATCCACCCCACCTGTATTTTATTCTCTCTATGGGAACCATTGGGACTCTTGTGATGAGATCTTACTCTAGGTCCATTCAAATAGATTTTAGCCCATTGATTTTTTCATCCTACAAAAAAGGATTTTTAAAAATATATATTGAGTAGAAAAGTATTTAATAATGGGATAATAAATATATGACATATCATTGTGAAATTAAGCACATGGTTGGAAAAACCATGAACTAACCATGAAAAAAAAACCCTATTAAAACTATAGACACACACGCACAATTGTTGCATGGTTTATACTAACTGTGCATAAACTGTGTGATAGAAAAAAACTTTAGTTTTTTAAAAAAATTATAATGAAGGGATCCAGAACTAAACAAAAAAAAAAGAACAAATAAATAAATAATTTAATAATAAAATTAAAGGTTGGGGTGTCAAAATTATCCCCACCATAACATTTCTGGACCCTAAGAAGTTTTAGGAGAATTTTTTGATTAAGTGAAAGGATAAATATTCAATTTATTATTAAAAATATAACTCAAGAAGCCTAGGATAGTATCTAACTAAGGATATTACCAAAAAATTAACACATTATCATCAAGGAGATAATTGGGAATTCTATTTACACCGAAATTTCTAATACAACAATGACTGCAAAAGATCTCATATTAGATCTCCAAGGAAATAAAAACTAGAGAGACAACTATACATAAATGTGGAATAATTCATTCCTTAATGGACGATCCCAAAAACCAAGGAACACCTCGAACTAGTCATAAAAAGAAGAAGAAAACTAACATGTTTCTCTCAATATCCCTATGAGCATCCGCAATACAATCCCTGATTAAAACCCAAAATAAATATCTGGGGTTAGGTTCTGGTCAGGTAAGATAAAGGATCAAACTAACAACTAGAAATCTAATTTTTTTGAATCACAACATGAGGAATACATGGGATCATGGAACCAAGATCCTACCCAAGACATACTAGAACACATTTAATAATTTTAAGGACATTATATAGAATCCAGTGACTAGTTAGGTGCCACTAGGGTGGAAGGTGAATAATTGGTACCCTCATTTTACAATTCTCATTTAATTCAATCACTTGAAAATTATTTAGGTTCTTTATCAACTAAATATAAACTCTCAATCTTACCTCGAGTGTATTTATGATGATAGAAAAATAATCACAAAATATTTTAAAGGTTTGGATAAAAGGGTCACTCTTTTCCATGTTGGTTATACCACCAAAATGGATTTTTCACTATCCCCACAAGTGAATACAACAAAATAGAATCCACTGTGCCCTCTCTAAAACAACAAAAATACACTATTCCCTCTCTTTCTCTAGATTCCATTAGAGACTTATTCTCTTAAATGATCTAGAATTAGAAATATATTCTTCTTCATATGGTCTTCCACCACAAGAAAGATAGATTCCCCCTCATTCTATACACTTATTTAAAGGTATTCAATATATACATATAGTAGGTATATTGGTCTTGAAACTCTTCTCATAACTTGAATGATCTTATTCTCTCAATATTATAATACTCAGAAACTCCTAGAATCATCTCACTTTCTTCCTTTGATACTTTGACATATTGGGTTATCAAAATGATCTTGCAATTGTTATTTATGTTTTCTCAACACTTGAATACACAATTTATCCAAAAACAATAATTTTTCATATCTTGTTAGTAATCACTATAGTACTAATTAATTTTATCATTTAAATTATTCATTTATATATCTCAAGAATAAAAAATTATTTTATTTAAAATATGAATACCCAATAATTATTAAGTATTACATTTCTCATTTTGAATACCCCATAATCTGTGGGTATTATTATTTCACGCTGCTCATTTGAAATACAAGAATGGTGTTGGGTATTTACTTTTTCTTCATAATGATTCATAATTATAAATATTTCAACTCATCTCTTCAAAAATATTTATATCATGTAGGTAGTGTGGCTTCCATATTTAAACACCCAAAGGATTCAGGTGCTCTTCTTTCTTCACGCAGATCATCCTCCATGGAGAAAACCTTATATTTATTCATATAGTAAACAAATGATTGAATACTCAGGAAAAGATGTTTCTTTATGTGGGACACTCATTTTTTGAATACATATGACTTCTCATCATGCATCCTCTTCAAACCAGAATACCCAAAGAATCTGTCTCTTTAAGAAAACATGTACATGAATGTCACATGCACTATAACTCATTGTCCATACGTGAAAATCCTAATTTATTAATTCAATGTATATTTATGCAATTGAAACTAAATTAAAAAATAATTTAAATTATACACATGAATTAATTCAAGTATTTAGTTTGTTTAGGAGATTGGATTCAGTGTAGGTGAAATCACAGTCGAGGTTCTTCTATTCATGCATGTAAAATGCATGAATATCATATACAATTAGTGATTTGGACTCACCTAGATCTCAGGAGATCATTTCAACCTTCTAAAATGTAGAACATGCCTTCTATTTGATATACTATATGGATTCATGATCTCCATGGATCATCAATGGTGGATAAGCACACACAACTGAACTCATGAGCATTGAGAGGTTGAAGATAAACACGATAGTGGATGGGATGGCCAAGATAAACCACATCGTATGAAAATAATTATTTTCAAAACATTTTAAATGTGGGAACAATAATTGTGGGATTATGTCCCACATTGATCTTGTGTTTGGTAAAGGAGAACATAATAAGTAATCCCATTTCACTAAATAATCGAGCCGGTAACAGGGTTCAACACTAGCAACATACTCATACACCACATGGAATGATCCAACCTTCTTGACCATTATAGGGGATATGTGCCCCATAAATGCACTTTTATCATACCCTCCCCACCCATGATGGTGCTAACTCTACCTTCATGCTAGCTCTATGCACTGGATCTCCAGTGTGGTTGAGGCATCCTCCTAAAACATAGTTAATGCGGTTCCTCCTTTGCTAGTTTTCCTGGAAGACTTTTTAAGTGCTCCTAAACAAAATTTTTAACATATTCTCAAACTCCCAAGCCAAATAATACTAAATTAATTCTCAAATAAAATTTATACAATATAAAAAGATATATTTTTTAATGTCATCCACATAAATTCCTTTATCATTTTTTCCTGGACTTCTTCTCAATTTCTTAACAACTTCTTCCTCATTAAATGATTATTCATTACCCACATATTAGGATGGATATTTTCATGATTTAAAAAATGTTCCACATATTCAACACCATTAGCACATTTATTTAAGCTTTAAGATCAGTTCAAGAATCATCACATTTAACAAGGATAATTGTCCAAGTTGGCTCTCCCGTGTGGTTGAGGCCTCCTTCCAAAATGCAGTTGATGAGTTGGATCCTTTATTGGTTTGGATGGAATATTTTTTAAGTGCTCCCCAAAAAATATATCCAAATTCTCAAACTCCTAATACAAAAAAAATCAATTAATCCTCAAATAAACTTCATGTAAAATATAAATATATATATTTTTTAATGGCCTCCATATAAATTATTTTAGAATTTTTTCATGACCATCTTCTTAAATTCTTCACAAATTCATCCTCATTAAACGATTCGTAATTCCCACACATATTAGGATGGTTATATTAATGCTATAAAAAATGTGAAACATCTTCAAAACCATTATCACATGTATTTAAGCTTTAAGAACAGTTCAGAAATCATCACATTTAACAAAGATAATTTCCCAAGTTGGCTCTCCCGTGTGGTTGAGGCCTCATTCCAAATTGTGATTGATGAGATGAATCCTTTTTTGGTATGGAAGAAATATTTTTTAAGTTCTCCAAAAAAATGTTGGACAAATTATCAAACTCCCAATACACATCATACTCAATTAATCCTCAAATAAGCATCATAAAAAATATAAAGATATTTTTTTTCATGATATCCACATAAATTCCTTCATTATTTTTCATGGAATTATTCTCAAATTATTCAAAACATAATCCTCATTAAATTATTTTTCATTCACACACATATTATTATGAAAATATTCATAATGGAAACAATGTTCCACATCTTCAACACCATTTTCACATGTATTTAAGTTTTAAGATCAGTTCAAAAATCATCACATTTAACAAGGTGAATTTCCCATGCTGGATCTCCTATGTGGTTGAGGAATCCTCCCAAAACATAGTTGATGAGATGGATCCTTTTTTGGTTTATTTGTAAGATTTTTAAGAGTAACAAAAAAATTTGGACGAATTATCAAACTCCCAAGCCAAATCATACTCAATGAACCCTCAAATAAACTTCATTAAAAATATAAAGATATATTTTTACATGGACTTCACATAAATTTATTTTAGAATTTTTTCATGGACTTATCCTCAAATTATTAAAAACTTCATCCTCATTAAATGATTCTTCATTATCACACATCTTAGGATTAATATCTTCATGATATAAAAAATATGCCACATATTCAACACTATTCACACATTTCTTTAAGATTTATGACCAATTCAAAAATTATCACAATTAATAAGGAAAATTTATTAAGAATTACATCCAATGCCATTTTATGAAACCATAACAATTATCTAAGAATTACCACTTCACATATTTACCCATTGACAACAACTACAACACTTAGTTCCTATACATTCTTTCACCATGAGATCCTTCTTTATAATGGTATCCCCACCATATTAATAACTCTCACTAATTATCAACCTTAAAAACTATAAAAAATTGATGAAAAAAATTCATGAAACTCTAATGAGATTTAAGGACTCAAGGAAAAAGAGTCACAACACCAAAATCCCTAACACACTTTCATTAATATTCATAATTTCCCATAAATCCATAAACATCATAATCTAAAACATCAACTTTCTAACTGAAGCACATGAAAAGGCATAAAATAATAAAAATACCTCAGTAGGTCTCCACATCAATATCAAATTTAGAAGATTGAATCTAGGGATATTTTGAAGGGGTAGATCTGGCTCCACCTATCCTACAAGAAAATCCTTTACAAAACCTCTGCAAGTGACCCAGATGAATAAAATTATGGAAGGTCTTAGGAGTATCCTAATATGAAGAATTATTATGTCCTTCCTTTCTAAAATTTTGGAACATCAATAACTTATTCTTAGAATAAGATGATGTGAAAAATCATGAAGGCCTCTTAATATCACTTCCCAACTTCCCAGGCCTGGATCACTTCCCCTTTACCATGTCACTACCCCCAAGAATTGAGGACACATCAATCACCTCAAGCACACCATTCAAACCATATTCTATTCAGATAAATTAATTCACTACCTTTTTCTTATGTATCAAGGCCAAGTAAGGTCACTGGTCATAAAATATCTAGTTTAATCCTTCTTCTAAAATACCAAGATTTTATAGAATTATTCAAATCCATGTTAGGAAGACATGAAACAAGTCTATAAAAACACTGAGAATACTCCAAAACTGATAAAATACCTTTGTAGAGTCCATAAAATTCCATATCCTTTGGTATCTTCATAGAATTAGGGAAGTATTATTGAACGAACAATGCCTTAAAAGCTTCCCAAAAGACGTCCTTATTTGGTTTTGTAAGAATAATATACTTACAATACTCCTGTCTTAGACCTTCCAGTATGAATTTTGCAGGCTTAAGCTTAAGAGATTCAGGAAGCTCAATCCTAAAGTGGATCTCATCAATCTTCTGCAATCATATTTCTACCCCTTTGGATCTTGGTTTCCAGATGAAATTAGGGTGTTTTGATTATAAAATTCTCGAATGAAATATCTATAATAATATGTAAGGGAATAATTTCCATGCCCCATGACTGAAACAAGTGGTGTGTTTGAAATAATTTTTTTGATCAATTAGAGGTTCTACATGTAGTGAATCACCCACTACTCCCTCTTGAGTACCCATCCTAACTTGGTGGATATGTACTCTAAAACAACAAAAATTATAGAATAACCTAGATCAAACTTTAGGATTTTAAAATTCATCAAAACCAGACAAGAAAAAAGTCTAATATCAAAATATGAAGAAAGATCATTACTTCAAAAAGAGTTAATATTCACTCTCCAAACATTAAGCACATAAATTTTTTCAAACCTTATAAAAAAACTACTCAAACTCCACTTTTGATAAAATTTTATAGTAAAACATCATATAAAATTTTTTAAATCATTTACATTTCATCGAAACAAAACATTTTTATAACCCATGCTCTATTTCAGTTCTCAAAACTTTTAACCAAATACCTTGTTTTCTTAAACTCAAACTCCATCATAAAATATAACCAACGTTTTCATTATGAAAATAAAAATAAAATAAACCAAAATACCATTAATAACTCATAATAAACTCTCCAATCCATCCTAAGTCAGAAAAAAAATAAAACAGGGACAACTCGAACATAAATTACAAAAAATATAAAATCTCAAGAGAAACAACTGTGAACAATTTGGCCACATAGTTAGGTGAACCATGGGCCCATTGTTCAAAACTTAATGGAAGGTTATCTAGGTTAGTATTCATGATATGGAAACAATTTTATAGACCATGGATAATAACTATGAGACCCTGAATCCCTTCCCAAATTTCACTTAAAAACCAATATTCTCAAAGATAACCCATAAATTCTCAATACAAAACAAAAATAATCCAAAAAATAAAAAAATAGAAAAAATTCAAGAACTGATCTTGAATTCAAGATACAGGAATCCCAAAAAAATTTAGTAACTCAGATTTTATCATGAGGATATGGTGATTAGGAACCCACCTATGATCTACCTATTGAGTTTCGATGTACCTATCTCTTTTCTACCAGATATCCAAAATAACAATAGAATCTCTAGAACCCAAGATCTTTTAAAAACCTAGACTTCAATACCATTTTTCACAAACAAAACTGTCCCACCTCGAAACTGAGCACCCGATCCACCCCACGACAAAACCTAAGGAACGTTCTCGATAGTCCTAGGTTGGAGATAAGCAATATGTCATAAAATGGAAACCATTGGGAAAAATTTATCCTGAATATTAAAAAATAATAAAAGGACTTCCAATCAGAAATATAGCATGAACATTCCATACATCTGAGTGATATGCCAAAAAATAAGTAGTTTCAAATAAAAATAGAATCCAAAAAAGATAAAGGGAAGATGTACATCTCATATTATAAAATACAACCCTATAAAAATTACTAAAACATCCCAAAAAAACTATGCAATACCCAATGAAAAGACAAATAGGTTGAAGTAGCTGATACATAAAAGATAAAAAAAACCACATCCACCCATCTGCATGCACATGTGTAACACATCTAATTTCCACCAACATCAATCTAAAATAAAGAAAATTATAAAAAATAGCATATACCAACTAAACCATCTAGACCTATAATATGATAGGCATGAGCAGAAAATGCTCAGTAGGTATCCTCCCCACACCCCATGCATCAAATTTAATGGAAAATATATATTTCATACTAGTTTGAAATACACATAGAAAGTAGATTTTTATATTTATTTTTAAAGAAAGTAAAAACTTTATTTCCTTTGAACAAAACTTGTAATATGAAAACATTAGTTCTTTCCATATAAAATCATTATTTATATCTTTTTTAGAAATAAAATTTAAAGGTGAATGGAAAATAGTTTTAAAACTAGTTTTTAAATAAACTAAAGTATATGATCATAAAATAATAAACATGATGCAATGTCCTTGAGTAACATGTATACAAATGTAATGAAATTTAAAATATCATCATGGAAACATAGAAGCCCTGGGAACTTCTAGAATAGTGATAACATCAAGAAAATTTAAAAAAAAATAAGGTTGGATACAAAAAAACTTACCCTAACACCTGGTATTATACCGTCTCTGGTCTAACCGAGGGGTGAATGTCATAAGATGAGAAAAATCTAAACTTAGTGCCATTATTCAGAGTGTGATACTAAAATAGCACAACAAGTGTTCTTAGATTTCTCACTTAGCTACCTAAGGTTTTGAATCATATCAAAAAGGAGGTGAGCATATCAATCATTACATAGTAATAATAATAATAATAATAATAAAAATAATAATAATAATAATAATAATAATAAAAATAATAATAATTTAATCATGACATTCAATAAATAAACTCACTCTCACCTCTAAAAACCCTTCATGGAAAACCCCCTTTTCCATGTATAAAAATATGAATATGAACTTAATCAAATGGGGAATCCATCATAATATCAAAATTTCAATATTTAAAAAAAAAATAAAATTAGGGATATTTTTCAAGGGGCAACATTTTGTGAAAATAATTTTGAAAGTTCTAATTAGTCCTTAAAAAATATTTAATAAAACAAGTTACCTAAAACACTTTTGAAAACCAAACCATGTAAACACCATGACATATCAACATATGAAAATGATTAAACACCCCTTTAAAGGACCAAGAACACCCTAAACATTAGAAAAAATCCTTTGTAAAATTCACTCTAATATTAAAAACATTTTATCAAATGAAGGAATTTCCTTAAACGATCCAAATAAGAAATTTATTAAAGACTTGGTGCACACAGTGTCTTAATTTTTTTTACACTTTAGAACTAAAGGAAAATCCTTTCAATTTTCATGTAATTTCAAATAGAAGTATCATTTTATATAAATAATCAAAAAATATAATTATTATAATTTTTAAAATACCTAAACCACACATTAAAACCTTATAATAAATCATGATTTTAAATTTAAAGTCTTATACATGAAGCAACCAAACTTTAAACACATAAAATTTACAAACATTAATGTAAATCCACCATAATAGGTCCAAGAAATCTGAAGAAGTCCAAATAGAACCCAAAAAACACAAAACCTCCAAATAAAATTGGATAAATATGAACTCAGGTCACCTAGGCCTCACCGGAGCAAGATGAACAAAGAATAAGGAAAAGGAGAGGGAAATAATTCTTGAGAGCTTACCCTTAAGAATGAACTTCAAATGGGAAAGTAGAGGAGGTGATTTGGGGTTAAAAACAAAGAGGGATACAATGATAAAATCTAAATTTTAATGACCTAGAGAGTTTGAATGGTTTGGAAAACTATGCACCAACTATGTAAGCCTTACTGGATCAACCTAGGAACAATTCATGGTCTGAATGCCTAGTTAGACAAGCCATGAATAAACCATGTGAAGTAGCCTTGTTAAAACGGTAGACACACATGAACAGTTGTTTCATGGTTTCTAATAACCGCATGAAATCCATGAAAATGGGAAAAAGTTTTATTTTTTCCAAAAAAATTAAAGAGATCCAAAACTCAAGGGAATAAATAAGAATAAGAATATAAATAAAATAATAAGGAAATTAAAGATCGAGGTGTAACATTTTTTCAAGAAGTATTATATCTTGTATTTTTGTTATTTGTTGGGTGCTAAAAGATAAGGAATTTTTATATTATAGCGATTCAACACTTTTTTTACATGTTTTCTATTTTTATTTTTAGTTATTATAGTCAATTTAAGTCTATAATTTGAATTATATTATTGTAAAGTAATAAAAGTGCTTAATTTTTTAGCTAAAATGATGCATACATAAAGTTTATTTATTTTTTTCTTATAAAAATTCTTGATTATTATAGAACATGAATGTTTTTTGTTTAATGAAATAGAATATTTATTTTGCTATGAGTTCTGTGACTATAAGTTTTGTGTTTTTATGTATATTAAAAGTTTTTCATTAAATGTTTCAATTTAATTTTGTGTATGTGAAAGATATATATTTTTTGTTTAGTGAAACAAAGTATGTTTTATTGGTGACCTATATTTGTGTACATGTTTTAGATGTTATGTGTTAATTCATTATATATTTTTTTTGTTTTTGTTTCTTAATTTTTATTAGATTAATATTTCATTATTGTAGCTTTTTTGGTCCTTTACAATATACTATAGTAGTTGTTGTGCTGGTTCACCCTTGGAGATTAGAGTTATTATATTATTACATGATAATTTTCCCCACATATGAGAGCTAATTACCTTTCATCAAATGAAAATTATGATATTTTAATTATAAGTAAAGAGAGATTATAAAATTTATTCTTTGTTTTTTATGTTTTACCATGGTATTATAATTTTTATTCTAGAATATTATGAGTATGACATGGAAGTAAGTGATACATGTGTACAATCTGTCTTTTCACTGAACTAAAATATTATATTTTTTATTTAGAAATAATTAATTGACTCATGTACAGGAAAAGTTATTTTAGAATGATAAATAAATTTGTGTTGATATTAAATTAATAGGTAATAATATATCAGAGTATATTAATCATCCTATGAAGGTATTTCTTGTTTTATAATATTCATTGATAATTTTTTTAGATATTTAATAATTTCATTGATTTATTTGAGATGTCTAGTAAATTATCAATACTTTTAAAGCCCTAATTTTCTACACTTATAAGTAGGGATGGGCATAGATTGGTTTGGTTTTATTTTTTTTAAAACCAAACCAAACCAAACCACAATCTGCGGTTGAATTTTTATAAATAAAAATTCAACTATTTAACAGTGGGTTGGCACAAATTATAAAATTTCTAAACCACTTATTTGTAGTTTCATATTAATATATTTTTTATTCTAACATCCTAGATATGGATCCATGATATTTTATAATGATTGGATGATAATTTGAATGAAATTTATATATAATCATCAACAAATTGATAAGATATCATCATTAAACTACTATTAAAATAAAACTATTATCCATTAACAATGTATAAAAATAAAAATTGAAAGAGTGTTATGGTTATGGAATGAATTCATGGGTTTGGGTATTAGAAAAATATAAAGTTAGGTTTTTTAAACATGTATGTTTTGGTTTAATAGTTGTGGTTTGGTTTAACAGTTCAACCAAAACTCAAACTGCAAAAAGTTTGTTCAATTTTCACTACAAGAAAAAACTATTATTTTAGTTTAGTTTGATTCAGTTTGTGGTTTGGCTTGCATCGAGTGATTTTTTTGACCAACCCTACTTTTAAGTATTTCTAAAAAAGATATAATTTAGTTACAGAATAGATCAGAATAATTTTTTTATTAAAAAATCAAATTAAATGTGATCAAAACAAAATACAAATTTTGAGAAGAATAGATCAAATCCAATATAGAAATCCCCATGTGACATTATATTGATTCAATAAACTATACATATTCATTACTCACATTACTCATTTCATGAAAATATTTTATAAACATACTCCAACCATGAAAATACTCAATAAATTGAAATGTTTGAATACAACTTCTTATGGTTCATCGGCCCCACTAAAACCCGATTAAATTCAAAGGAGCCGCTCCAAAAACTCCCATATGTAGAGTTTTTTTAATGTGGTTTTGAATTTTTTTTATTTAAATGGGATAGGGTCTTTACTATTTTAAAAAAGGGGACCTCAGATGCGTGAACCCTGTTCACCCATATCCGATCCCAAGAAGATTCATGAATGGGGTTCTCATATCTCCCTTTGACTCCAAAGATGCGTAAACCCTGTTCACACATCTTAGACATGGTGAAAGATGCACGAAATCTATTCACACATCCTTCGCGTAGTGGATTAAGGATGTGTGAATGGGGTTCACGCATCCCCCAAAGTTTTATAAAAGGACCCCCCTTCAAATATTCTTCTCCTCTGGAATTTGTAACGAAGCCCTGTAGGATTTATTTCTCAATAAATATCTATTTATTTTAAGAAGGTAAAATTTCTAATTAAAATTTAAATTGTTTATTTATGTTTATTTATTTTATTTTTATGGTTTATTTATTTAATTTTTGATGTGTAGAAATTAGTGTTTGTGTGTATGATTAATTTATTTAATATGTATTGATGCATGCATGAATGTGTAAATTACTTTCTTTTGTATGATTTAATTTTTTAACAAGTTATTGTTTGTTGTACGAATTCATATTGAATGTTTAGAAAATTTAAATATGGTATGTCTAAAATTTAATTTATATTTAGAGAAATATTTTTTTAAAATGTATACATTTTTAATTTAAATGGCATATTTGACATATTTATATGTATATAAAATATGTTATTTTTAATGTAATATTAATTTAAATTATAATATTCTATACACTCATTATATAATTTATTAAAAATATATTAGTAATACTAAATATCATATTTAAATTTATTAAAAAATATATAGAAAATACTTTTTTAATGGTATAAAAAATAGTTTCTAAAAATAATAATTTTTAATTATATTAAGTGTAAATAATTATTATTTGAAGTAATAAAGTATGAAATATAATTAATTAAATATTGTAAAATTGAAAAATAAAAAAACATTTATATATATGTAATTTTATTAAATTGAAAATAACATAAGTTTATATTAATTTAATGGTTTTTATGTAAGTGTAAATTATATTACTTTTATTTACTACTAATAATAATTTTAATCAATAAATTAAAATTATATTTAGTTTGAATAATTACTCTTTCAAGTAATAAATTAAAAAATATATTTACCTATATTTTGGAAAGTAGTAGAATGAAAAAAACAATATATATATATATATATATATATATATATATTTAATTTTATAAAATTGAAAATAACATTAGTGTTCGGTATTGTAATGGTTGTTATGTAAGTGTAAATTATATTAGTTTTAATTAAATTTATTTAATGTTATTATTAAATATATATGTATACATAGATAGAAATTTAGAAGTTAATTTTTTGGAAAATAGGTGTAGATATTTAATATATATTTCATATAGTAGTAGGTTTATATAATATGTAAAAATTTCACAAATTTTGAAGTTAATTTTTTTTTCTACATAAATACATATATAAACATATGTTTAATAAAGTACAAATTTCACATATATTCATATTTTATATATGCTATAAACATATATGTGTCTGTTCATGTTTCTTTGTAGCTTTTTAGTTCCCCTTTCTTGACCATTGTAATAAATACATATAGTCTTATATGTTATTTTTCACTAAAAAAAACTCAAAGAATAAGGTATAAAAAATATATCATTCGTCAAGTAATAGTCCCTATCATATAACTAAAATAAAACCTGTTTTTTTTGAGTTATAATTTCAAGTAGATAAAAAATCTCAATCACATCAAAAATATGAGTTCATGATTATCAGTCCTATCAAGAATGAGATTTTATCTATATATTTATCAGTTAAAAGAGATTGAATAAAAAACCAGAATAAAAAAAAACACCAACCGTTTCATTGTGATTACTATTTTATAACTCTTAGAGGTTTACCATGGCTTCCTCTCCTCTAAACAATTTGAATCCAGGGGTGCGAAAATTATTTCCCTGCATCCCCTCCCCTCCCTAGTTCCCTCAGCCTTCTGGCCTTCTATTTGCCATCATCCATGAAGGATAACAAGGAAACAAATCTCCATAAAAATTAGAATTTAATGTGAAGATATCCATTCTATCACGATCACTATTTTTGTTTTTTTGATTATTTAATTAATATGTATTATCATTAATTTATATTAATTTATATCTTGTACATATTAATGAATTTTTAATTATTATGTATTTACATTTATTGATATTATATAAATATTGATGATTTTTTAATTAATATGTATCTATATTTATTTATTACTTATAATTATTGATGTTTTTTGTAATTAAAAATTCTAAAGAAAGCACGAAAAGGGTTTGAATTTCTTTTATAAAATTTGCACAGGATGCGCGAACCCTGTTCATGCATCCTGGTGAGAAGAGATGCGTGAACTGCATTCACGCATCTCGGGATCCTTTTTTAAGAATATGAGAAAATCTATCCCATTTTTCAAAAAAAATAAAAACCCAATAAAACCCCCCTTCTATGTAGGACTCTGAAGCCCTTCTTAAACTACTACCTCAGACTTGCATGGTTCCACCACACCTCCTCCCAAAACCGCACCCTTTCCTTCACCACTTTCACCACCACATCTTCCACTACCTCCCTCTAGAACCACCCATCCTCCTCCTTACTCCACACTTACAAACCTATTCACTCCCTCAATGCATCACAAAGCACCCCACCTTTAGGTGCGCCATCAACCAAGACTACTGGATTATTCTCCCCTCACCATCCCTCTTCCTTTCACCCTCTCCTCAAACCATTCCTACAATGTCACTGCCATGGATGTGGTTTGGTTCAGTGGTTTTCGGGAACATAGAAATGGATACCCAGTGAGATCATTACTAAGAACTACTCTTAAAATCCATCTATTGGTAGCATGAATTTTCTACAAAGTGCACAAAAACAACGGTCCCCAGTGTGAATTGTTCTAGGAACATTGGAAATTGTTCCTCCAATAATGATTCAATTTATATCTCTAGAAGTACTAGTATGGTGAGTATTAATAACCTATTGAACCAAAACTCAATGTGATCAAAGTAAAACCCTTCATTCTCACTTCAGGTTTTTAAATTGACCCCATCACACTCTGACAAGGATCACTGTTGTCGTTCTGTGAACTTAATCCCAAAGGCACTGAATTCCATCAAATTCATGAAGAATACTGTATGATCTGTGTGTGTGGAAATACTAATCTACCAATGAGGAAATTTCAAGGGTGGAACCATCAAATCTTTTATCATGTGGGGTGAGTTACTTTCCAGACTCAACAGATGCCCCAATGTCATGAGGCTCACCATGAAATAGTGGGGGTTTTATATGTTTTTGATTTTTCTAAATGTTCATAGGGTAAAAATATTTTTAAAAATATGATTTAAAGGAGGTAGGACTGCTTCCACCTTTCACCTATTTTTTTTTTACTATTTTAAATATTCTTTTTTATATATTTAAAATTTTTATTTTTATTTTGTTTTTGTTTTTTATATATATATATATATATAAATTTCAACATAATTTATCTCCTATTTAATATCCTACAGTACTTCCATTATAGTAGTATGGTTTCTGGATTCTGATAGAAACCCTCCTTTTATAAGAGGGCTTCCCTAAAAATCAATCTACATTTCCGATGTGGGATTCAGGTTCTTCCTTTCCTGCGCAGAAAATTTTTCATTTATGATGTGAGATTATATTTCAAGTACGTGGCTTTGAAATAATATAAAATATAAAATACAAGACCACTATAAATGACACTTAAAACATGGATTAATCCTATAATAAATAGTTTAAAATAAAAATAATTTCATAAAAAATGTTGATGAAAAATAATTTATAAGATTTCAAAACCACCTACTTGAAACTTAATTTTTTTTCAAATATGTGGCTTTGAAATACTATAAAATATAAACTATAAGAAAAATATAAATGAGACTTAAAACATGGATTAAAAATATAATAAATAGTAAAAAATAAAAATAATTTCATAAAAAATGTTGATGAAAAATAATTTATAAGCCTTCAAATCCACCAACTTGAAACTTAAAAATGTTTCAAGTATTTGACTTTTAAAGCCTATAAAATATAAAATATTGGACCAATATAAATTAAAATTGAAACATGCATTAAACATGTAATAAATATTTCAAAACAAAAATAATTTCATATTTTTTTTTGATGAAAAATTATTTATATTCTTTCAAAAAAACCTTCTTGAAACTTAAAAATGTTTCAATTATGTGGATTTAAAAGACTATAAAATATAAACTATAAGGAAAATATGTTATTATATTTATAAATATATATATGTTTATATTATAATATATATAAATATATATATTTTGTTTGTTTTATGTTTTTTATAGTTATTTCAATAACATTTAAAAGTGAAAATGTTATGTTTTTAAGAAATAGATTTTGTGGCGCTCAAATTTGAGACATTTTTAAGAACTAAGTATGTGTTCTGGTTGATATTCATGTTGATACAAATATCATTGGGTAAAAATGGGTCTTTAATAGTGAAATGGTCATGGAAGTTAAAGTGAATAGATATAAAGAAATTCTAGTAACTAAAAGGTTTAAACAATAATAAGGTATTGGATACAATGAATATATTTCATCTTGGCCATCCACCTGGATCATGCTCACCACTTGGTTTGTTCATCTATGGCATGTGGAATTCAGTAGTTTGTTTGGGTCATTTTACCACTACCACATTATTAGGTTAATTTATTATGACACAATCATTATACCTATTTTTTATGAGATTAATCGATCATTTTTTTCTTTGGATCCTCCAATACATTTCTTCTTTTTTCTCTCACTTCCGAGTAAACCCATAGTGACATCGGAAAAACTTTGTTTTCATCCACATAACTCCTTATAAATGACTTCCAATAGATACACTCTCACTGATCCATCATCCTAAATGAGATATCATCCTAGTGTACACCTTTTATGGATATACAGTTCCCGTCATCAGCGTGTAGTCTTTGACATGAATTCATCAGACCCAGAACTAGTTGTCACCAAGGAGAATCAACAAGAAGATGTTATTTTTTTAAGTAATATCTTTTGTGGTGATAAAATTTGATACAATTTTTAGAACTAAGTATGAGTTATGGTTGATCTCCAAGTTGATATAAATATCATTGGGTGAAAATGGGTCTTTAAGAGAGAAATGGTCATGGATGAGAAAATGGGTCTTTAGCAGGGTTCAATATCTTGGGTTAGTTTTAATATATAATGTTCCAACTTCATCAATATTCTATTAAAAATTAAATTTTAGTATTTTTTAAACCAATATAATGCTATTTATAATATTTTTTACATTCCTTTCCTTTTCATTTATTTATTTTATTTATGAAATTCATTTTATTTTCAACAAATTTTTAGATGTTTAGGCTATCTTTTAAATTTTATTTAGATTATTTTTATACTGTATATTTTATAAGATTTTAAATTTAGCTACTTTAAATTTAATAATTATTCATATGTTTCAAGTAGTCGACTTTTAAAGCTTATAAAATATAAACTGTGCCTAAAATATTAATGAAAACCGAACCACTGGATAAACATGTAAAAAGGGCCGATAGTAATAATAGTATCTTGATTTAAATAGACATAAAACATATACATTAACAAGTACAATCAATGTATATGTCTATTTCTATAAGGGGGGGGGGGAGATTCCATCCCACATGGTGGTCTGTGAAGTGGACACCCAAATCGAGATCATCAAGCTCTGTGCTGGGGTGGAGTCTCATGACCTGGAAAGGGATGATCCTTAGGCACTGGAACATCGACCATCGCATGATCCACCTAAGTGTCAGTGGGATTAGGTGTCAACTACATGTTTTACTATGTTTCTAATAATTCTCCCACTAGGGTAGTAGAAGGATCTGCCATCATCACAGCAGGGAACCAAGCCTGCGATGGATATGGACCTCAAGGCTATGATGGATCTTGACCCCAAGGTTGTGATGGATCTGGACCCCAAGATGGAGAGAACTGCAGATATCCTATCAAGAAAGACGGATCCCATGTCACCTAAGGCACATCCTCAATTAGTTTAGGACAAACTACTAGATGTCCAACCTTTGGAACATGTGAGGCCTCACGTACAATATTACACTATCTACATCATCGTCTTTATGGCTGATCAGCATCAGTATCTACTGGAGGATGTTCCTATAGGGTAATAACTTCCTCTATCTGGGTTGGACTCTCAAAGATTCTACCGAAAAGCGCATGATAAGATGATATTAGCTCCATCACTTCAGCATGGACCACTGCCTGGATAAAGAAACCCTCCTTTTCTTCATCACTCATGCGAACAAGATGCTCTGAGTGAGTACCCTATAAAGAGATTCCAAATGAATTAGAAAATGGTTCAATAAACAAACTAATCAAAATTTATTGACTTAAAATCTTATGAATCTCTCTTCCATGTTGGGTAAAATACAATATAGAATTTATTCTATACCATGGATTATACTCGAGCTGATCTAAAAGAAATAATTGTATCATAGTTACACCCTGGATATGAAACTCTGAACATCTGCACCAACAGTCAAGATAGTCAGCATGTTCTTGGTGCTGGTCCTCATCCTACCTCCCCATCAGCTTCACTTCATGAAGCTTCTCTATCTGTCTCAGCAGAAATGGAATTAGCTGAACATAGAAAAACTGGTGCATGACTCTATCTGGATACTTCCACTCAGTAATATGGTATTGAATGAGGGGCACTAATTCCATAACATCATAAAGTCTAGCAGTGCAGTATGGTGGAAATTGGTCTAGTATAGTACAGTATGGAATGTATGTAATCTGAAAGGACATGTGACCTTTTTCAAAAAATGTTCCTTACTAAAAACCAAAATTGATGCTATTATTAAATTTGTTAGACAGTGATAGATTGTATATACATACCTGGTTGGGTAAGAGATAGTCCAACTTGTGTTGATATGTTCCCAAATGGTGTGTCAGAACTGTGCATAAATTGTTTCTCTGACACCACTTGTAAAATACCACATCTAAAGTGAAAAATAATGAAAAATTAAATTTAATAACTCCTAGTAGAATTATAAATCAATAGAGGTGTGTGATCATACCAGCGTCCACGTGAAGAGTCATGTAACACCTCCATAGTAAGTGGTGGACTAGAATACTAAGGGAAGAATGAGGGGATTCTATCGCATGACCACATCTAAAGAAGGATGACGCATCCCACGAGATTTGTGTGGTCATTACGAGATACCCTGTATAATTATCTGTACGTGCATTCCAAGTAGGCTGATCCCTAGATGTACATTATTACCTAATCAAATTCATTCATTAGAGCTAGATATATCATGTGCACGTGCACCCATGGGTGATCAGCAAATAGGGTCCCTATAATGAGTCATAATATATATGCATGGGCATAACACATGGTAGTATACTCATCAAAGTCATCAGGTAAATGTGAGATCTGCTCCTCCAGATAGGTCATAGATATCGACCTGCTATCTATATCCCTACGGTCAGCAAAAATTTCGACACCAAACAATCACTGTGCAAGGTTAGGCCATGATGCATGGGTGGGTTCAATAACAAATTTTACCTATATAGGAATACTGATAAGCACTGCCACATCCTAGAGGGTGATGGATATCTCTCCCTTAGGCATGTGGAATGTGTGTGTCTTTGGTCTCCACCTCTCCATGAGGGAAGTAAGAAGACGATGGTCAAAAAATGTGAAATATGATACGACAATGACATAGAAGCCAGAACGACGCAAGTATGGTCTAATGACATGTGAAAGGTCCCTCATGAAAATGGTGTACTCGATGCACCCTGATCGGTTGAACCTCACCACCATCTAACACGACCTAGGAAACATGCCTATGCTTCTCAGTGAGTAGTATGGTATCATCTATCTGTATATAAACAAATGAAATGGGTCATAAGTGTAAAATGTAAATATAATGTTATGGTCAGTAAAATTTTATTACCTGTAGACTATAAGACATTCCATGTTTAGTCACATTGTTTTATGATGTTATTTCTTACCAAAAGAAAGGTCCATGTATTCATGTTTTTCAAAGCATATTACTAAAGTGTTTTTAAGAAATGATTTTACCTAGAAAAGGGTGTTTTATATATTTATATATATAAATTTTTTGCCTTCATCATATAAAAGTTTATTATAAAATAGTGTGCTTTATAATTCATGTATTATTTTTCACATGATGGTATGTTTCCTGATTATTTACTCACATGTATGCTTTATGGTTTAGCCATGGACATATTAATTATGTGTTAATGTCACCTCAAATGTACTTGTCATATTCCTTTTAATGTGAGTATGAAAGGATTGTTGTTATTTGATAGTAAAAGTATTTGGAGAAGTCATATATTTATACAAAATGAAGAATATTATTCACATATGCACATGCTATGATACCGATCAAATATCAAACAAAAAAGGGCATGTCTTCAAACTGAGAAAGGAGCGTCTTATAGTACACAACCAATAATAGTGTTTAGTACAACTGATTCTATAACACTAAGTGAACTTCAAGAAATAATTCACAGGAAATGAACCATGATGTAGGAGGAACGATGACAATGATGATGGTCATGTAATGAGTTTACGTCATCACCGTCATTATTGAAACCATTCCTTTTGCGCCATGGTTCATTTACCATGATTTCTTTCATGAAGTTCACTTAGTGTTATAGAATCCACTGTACTAACCACTATTGTTGGTTGTGTACTATAAGAAGCTCCTTTCTCAGTTTGAATAACCTCCCTGTGTCAGTACACACAGTCAAAACATGACTTTCTACATCAAAAATGGTTTTTGATCATGATTTTGATAGTGTAACTAATATTGATAAATATGTTTGATCATACAATATTTATTATAATGAAAATTTTAAACATATTTTTTATACCTTAATATGATACTATTGTTTCGTTATATAAAAGTTTATTAGAATATCAGTCATAGAATATTTTGGAAACCTAGGTAAAAAGAAGAGATAACACCATATAATTTACACTATGAGAATATTACAATGGATACATTACATCATTGTGGATAAGAGTGTGAAATTGACTCAACAATGTTAGGAAATCGTTTCAGGTTATGACTTTATTAATGACATATGGTGCATCACAAACTTTTCCCTTGTTCTTGAGGTCAGTCCATATCATTCCACATCCTGCTAGCCTTCGGTCTCCCATTGGTACGCAACTAGTTGATGTTAGGTATCACTATCGGTTGGCCTTCGGGAATTGGGAAATAAAAAAACTCCCCAATAGGCATCTATGGTGCAACATAATAGTTAGAAATGGAGTCTATCTGGTACAACAGATCAACATATACTTCCCATGATATGTTCACAGAGGCACAACTACGACAGTGTGTGCGTATGGAAACCATAAGGAATAAAATTTCCACATTGACATTTCCTCATTTCCAGTAATACCAAATTTTTTTCACCGATGCTATTTGTGATGGGTTCTGAACGCTCTTGAACTTAAAATTTAGAGTCTTCTCAGCAGAAAAGTATGACATGATAACTAGAAGATTCTTTAATGTTTGTTTTAATCTCTCATTGAAACTGTCTTCCATACCTTAGCCCCTGATGAATTCCATCAGAGGTGAGTTTTTGTCTATCAACAAGGTACTTCACACAAATATATAATGTCTCTTGAACTAGGGTAGTTATTGGTAACTTGAGATGCCCCATGAAGATACCATTGATTCACTCCATGATGTTTATGGTCATGTGTCCATACCTCTTCCCCCTCATCATATGCCAATGTCCTTTTTTATTTTGGAATACACATCATATAATCATACACTTCTTGATTATACTTTTTGATTTGTTCGAAATTTTATTAAAACCATCATTGATCCGGCTCATATGCTACACATAAGTGATCATATTTCACATAAATTGTTTTTTCTTTATGTTGACATAATAAAAAATAAAAAATACATTGCATTCCTATCCTCGTGATTTCCTTCTTCATAGGTTCATTGTGGAATATTTTCCTGACATTTCTAGAAATGTGTGTAATGTAGAACCGATGATGTGCATTTGGGGGTCTCCATATATCTGGGTCCGCATTGATTGCCTGATTCCGATCAGATACCAAACATACACTCTGAATGCAGGTGAAATGGTTGCTGATACATGACAAAAACTAACTCCATGATTCATAGTTTTGTTACTCCACAATAGAAAAGGAAAGTGAAAGAGGTGAATAGTTTCTATCTTGGGTTGTCAAAATCAATAATACACCCTTGTATTTTCCATATAGAAACATTCCATCAATTTTAATGAACTATTTTCTGAAATGAAATGTAGAGATACAGGGGAGGAATACCTATAAAAACCAATGAAATTGAACATGAGATGGATCAAGTTGGTTATCTTGAGACACATGTTAATTTTTATCAATATGGAAGACAACATGGTTAGGGTGCCTTAGTATGGTTAGTAATTGCAGAAACACCCAATACGAGTCATCCCAATCACTATAGACCTTCACAATTGCCTTTTATTTTGCCACGCATTCCTTATTATATGAAATATTACAACCGAATGTTTGTTGTATCCTCTCTTAGAAAAGGGATATAGGAACATCTTGTAATGCCCTAATAATCTCAACGACAATTGTTGACACAAATTCTTCATCCAATGAGGTATGATCTTGTGTTAGGCTTGGCTGAACGCAAGTATGAGCTGCCTTAATCCTTGAGATTCTCCAACCTCCAAATGTAATGTCCAGAATTTCCCTGAAGTAGAATCTACAATCATCCCCATACTTCTCACACCGTATGAGATATTTATTATTTATTGATTACAGAACCTTATATTTGCATTTCCTCTTAATGTGAAATCTCTTTAGCATGTTTTTAATGAATCTTTACTTAGAAAATTTCTTCCAACATATTAGGTTTTGTCTAGATCACTAAAACTATCTATTACAACTCTAGGAAACTCAGTTTCAGGTGTGATAACATTGCAGTTGAATTCAGAAACACATTTCATTGCTTCTGACCAATATACAAAGAGTGGTGGATGATTTATTGTGGGTCGAGGTGATGTACAACTAATGCATTTCTAGAAACTTCCTCCCCAACTTTCACTTCTCCCTCCTCATCATCACTATTGTCACCATCTTTTCCATCATTATGAAACTCCTCATCAAAAGTCGAGTTGACATGTATATTTAAGATATCATCTAGGTTTTACTCCTCTACATCATTTATAATAGGCTTAATTTCATGGGGAGGACCATCTTAAACCACTCTTGTAAGTCTACATATTTCTACAATTGGATGTTGTTATTGTATAGTAGAAACATAAACATATAACTCTATCATTGTACCACATGACCACTGGGAAAATAAATTTATTATTTGGACCCACTACGCATTAGTAACCAATGGACAAGCTAGATTCCAGAGTGTTGCTGAGAATTGCAAATGTCTATAGCTCATAGACTTGATCTCTTGATAGGGTACCAGATTTAAGGAACCATGAATTCAGTTTTGAAGGTCACTTTGGGTTACAAAATCAGCTATACTAACCACTATTATTGGTAGAGTATTTTAAGAATCTCCTTACTTAGTTTGAATAACCTCTACATATAAGTACACATAGGTAAACATGACAATCTACATAAAAATGTTTTTTTTGATCAAGATTATGATAGTGTAACTAATATTAACAATGATTGTTGACCATATAATATTTATTAGAATGTAATTTTAGGATTCTTTTTTATATCAAAAAATATGATAGTAATGTTTGATTATATAAAAGTTTATTAGAATATAAGTCACATAATGTTTTGGAAACTGGGGTAAAAAGAAGAGGAAACATCAAATTAGTTTATTTATCATTGATAACATGACATTTATGATCACATAAAGTGAAATAGATAATAAAAAATACATTAAATAACACATTAATTATTTACAACATACAAAAATTCCTTGAATTTTTTTAATAGAACCTAGTTTGGATGAGATGAGCCTCACTTTGGACGTGAGGTAAAATCCAGCTTATTTTTACTTAGTAGATTAATAACATCTTCAAAAAATATGTACTTAACTTTCCAATTTTGAAAAAGTTTTGGCCTTCTAATAATATATCTTAGATGTTATTAAAAGTCTAAAAGATTTCCAAAATTATAAAGTTAAGTACATATCCATCAAATATTTTATTAAGCTACCAATTGAAAATAAGATGGATTTTACCTCATGTCTGAAGTGAGGGTCATCTCATCCAAACCATGTTCTATTGAAAAATGTAAAGGTATTTCTTGTATGATATAAATCATTCATGTGTTATTTAATGTGTTTGTTCTTCTCTATTTCACTTTATATAATAATAAGTATCATTAGATAATCATTATATGTATTAATTTTTAATCCTATGTTATTCATTAATTAATCTATAATTTATCATTAATAATAATAACAATTATTTATAAACTATATAATCTTTATGATAATAAAATTTTAAAACATTTTCTTATATCCTAAACCATGATACTAATGTTTCTTAGTATAGTTTTTACTAAGTTAATCATTCTTTAATCACTAGTTAATCATTACTAAGTTATTCAATAGTTATTCATTCTTCAATCACTCTATAATCATTCCTTATTCAATCATTAATCATATGATATTTATTAGTTATTTATTATTAGCTAATAATTATATGTATTCATTTTTTAATCCTAAGTTATTAATTAATTAATATATACTTATTCCTTACTATTAATAATAATTATTTCTAAACTATATATAACTAATTAAACTACTTAATAAATAACCTCTTTAAAACTAACTAAAAATAATTCAATTACTAATAAAAACTTTCATTATTTAATGTCTTTGTCCTTTTACATTTCATTTTATATCATCATAATTATCATTTCATCATTGATAAATATAATGATTTTATTTTACTTTTTCTAGGTATTTTAGTAGTTTATAAAGAAAATATGAATCATCTAATGCATATCCCCCGGGAGTGTCAAAACAGGGGTGTAGCAAGGCCTGTTTTCATACAATACTTCCCATTATAGTCTAGATCAAAGAGTTTTTTTTGGGTTTTACCCCTAGGTACATCTGTTCCAGAGACACATCCACTAGTTTGTATCTAGTCAGGGATTTGATTGCTTAGATAACCACATAATATTTATGCTACCAAACTTTTAGAACATTTAATCCTAAGTTGTTCTATAGTTAATCTATATTTAATCATTACTAATAATAACTATTATTTAAAACTATATATAACTAAATAAACTACTTAATAAACAAGATATTTAGAACTAACTAAACTACTTAAAAATGAAATATTTAGAACTAAAAATAATTAAATTAAATAAATAAAAAATTATAAATTAAATAAATAAAAAATTATAAATTAAATAAAAAAATACCTATAAATTATGCTTTGAAAAAAAATCCAGGACTTATTTTTGACCACCAAATCCACTACACATAAAAAGAACTTTTTTAGAGAGATAAGTAGTGGAATGAAGAGAAATGGGAGAAATTAGAAGTGAGGAGATGGGGGGTGCCCTTTTATAGGGCGTTGTGGAAAAGATGAGAGTAGAGGTGCCGCCTTTCACCTAACGTAAAGGTGAAAGGAGGTACCCCCACTGACGTCTTTCGCCTAATGAAAAGACAAAAGGTGGAACCCCTACCAAATTTTCCATTTCATTACTTCAGGCCAAAATCGATGGGGTGGGGTGCGGGGAAGGAAGTCAGCAACCCCGCTGCTGCTTGTGGACATAAACTGAAAGGCAGAAACATGCCTTCCACATTTCAAGCATATTTTTATTTTTTCTTCTAACCTGGACATATTTTTTTTCAAAAACATATTAAAAGAAACTCTACAATAGTGGATGGATCTAATTCCTAGGTTATAGACAATTGTGGGAAACCAATGAGTAAAATCAAAGAACATGAAATCTGTATGGGGTTCTTGGAGGGAAGCTTGAATCATGGGTTGGGTGTGATCCATGGCAGTCATGATGAGGGGAGTCGATGGGGGGGAATCAATAATGTTTTCTCCATCAGGAGGGAGACCGGTGATGGAGGGGATAAAAATGGGGTATAAGGTAATGAGATCAAGGTGAAAATTTAAAGGTTTTAATCTGGGAATGTTTTTTCAGAGAAGGAAGAAGGAGATGAGATGGTCCCTATCTGGAAGCTTGTTAGATATGTGGAGAAAAGATGTGAGATGGATGATGGAGAACCATGGGTAAATTGTGATGTGAACCTAGTTCTAAGTCTTGATCATCTTGGTATTCATCAACCACACATGCAGGTTGGGGATAATGAAGATGGTGAGTGATATATGAAAAAGAATGGGGACACAGTTTTTTTGGAAATCTCTAGGTTGTCAGTGATCATTTATATTTTTAGGTTTTTTGAAAGTTATATTGTTTGATATCTATTTTTTAAATAGATATGCGTTTTTAAATTTTCATCAACCACCCTCTCATTCTAGGGAAATGGACGAGGTATAAATATGTGTAAGAATATTCAATTATTCCTTTTTCATTTTTTAAGGATATATTATTATAAATAAATTCATCTTATCCTCTTAAAATTAATTTTATGATGATGAGTTGTAGGGGGGTCTGTTGGTCACAGAAGGATATTCACTCTCATTTTTCAAGAAAACATTGATTATAGTAATTAATTATCAACTCTTCTATAAACCATCTTTGAACCTATCCATAGGTCCGGATTCGAACCCTATATCTATTCCTTTATTTCCCAATGACTTTATAATTTCTCCATCTAGAATTCTTTAATATTTTATGATATATTTATTTATATATATATACACAATTCTTTTTTATTTATATATTTATTCATATAATTATATACAATTATATAATTATTTTTAAATACATTTTAAAATATGTTTATATATATATATATAATTTTCTTATAATTTATTTATAGATATTTATTGTAAATACCTTTATATAATATATTTCTATAATATATTTAAATACATTTATCTTATGTACATTTATATATTTATCTATATAGCTCATATTGATATATTTTATAATATATAGATGTAATATTAATTATAAACATATAATTATAAATAATTATAAATGATTATTAGACATAAATATATATTTATTATTATATCATATTTAAGAATATATAAATATGTATATATAACATATATATGCAAGGTACCCTTTATGTGTTTGTATTTATTTACATATATTAGAATATACACATAAATATATATTTTTGTATTAACACACATATTTATATAGAAACATTATATATACACTTATATAGGTATATATATATATATATTAATGCATTTTTATAAGGTAAATAAAATCAATAATTTTTTATTTTAAATAAAATGAATAATAAATATTTATTTCCATATGGTTTATATATTTTAATTTTTTTTAAATATGTTTAATTATTTTTTTTATAATTGATTTATTATATGTAAATATATGAAAATATGTATATATTTAATTATAAATAACACTAAAATATGAAAAATAATAAAATTTCAACACTATAATATCCATATAAGTGTAATACCTGAGAATAAATTTAGTATATATTGAAAACATAAAAGAAGACCCCCTCAAATGAGGTTGAAATTCCATAAAATGTTCAAAAATTAAGCTACCTCGATAAAAAACTCATTTTTGGAGGTCATTCGAGCCTTTTTGACCTCAAAAAAATACTAACCAAGATCCCCCTAGTCATCATACTATATATCATTTTCATTATTTTATTTGATATGTGGTTGAGTTCAAATAGGCACCTAGATCAAAATTTATGGTCATTTGAAGTCTGAGTCATGTTTTCAACTAATCTTAGACCGTTCGTTAATTTATTTATTTTTATGTCATCCAACTGTTATTAAATGACTATTAATCAATAATCATTATCAAATTATCAATTAATATTAATTTTTAATTATTTTATAATATATTTTTTACTAAATATATTATATATTAACTACAAATGCATATTTATCCTTATATATAGTACATTTCATAAAATGTATTATATTTATATCAATATAAATATATTTATGTATTAATATATGATTTTTAATGATATATATATTTTTTATGAATAATAACTTTTATCAATGATATTTTAGCATTGATAAAGTTTACCCTTTATCAATGCTAAAAAAACATTGACAAAGGTTCCATTTATCAGTTCTAAAAAAAGTACTGAAAAATGGACACTTTTATCAACACTTTTTTTAGCATTAAATTTCGTGCGATCAGAAGTAGTGGTCTCAAGACCAAAAAATTCATATAATTTCGAATTGTGTGACACTATCATTACATAGCCGCAAGTATGCCTTCCTGTAGCCATGATCAACATGCATGCGACCCCTATTATCATGGAAATAGAACCAAAGTCTCATGCAATTACGTTGTTTTATCCAAACATCCATGGGTATTACTCATTGCTATGTTCTAATTCTGTTTCATAAATAAAAGACTTAATATATATATATATATATATCTATAAATGTAAATATTTCACCAAAATAAAACCATAAGTATAAAGAACACCATCAACATACATAATAAATTATTTTATAATCATCATAGATCATAAATATAATCTACCTCAAAAATGATGCTCATAATCAACATCAATATCATCAAAACCCTCCTTACTGTCGGAGTTGGTGTTCTATATCCAACTAATTATACTTCGGTTACATGTATATTAAAACATTAGAATATTAATAAAACATATTATTACATATTGTTCATTTTACTACATGACTTTAATGAAATAATGTTCTAGGGTATCTATCACATTGATAAGGTCATAATAGTTCTCCATTATGATGAGAACCTTGAAGTTCCATGATGATATTCTTAAATATAGTTCTACTGTGGGATAACATACTATTATAGGGAACATAGTATGTGGACTGTCTGGTGAAATTACTCGTAAGTGGATGAGACTTCTTCTCATGAATTTCACACTTAGTAATCTCCAAGATGGGAGATTATGAGAACGTACCTTCTAGTATGAATTATACATGTTTATGTGTCATTGAATTTTCTTATCTATGAGAATGTGTAATGGTATTTAGACATTAATATTTTCATTAATGCATGCCATGACTCGCACACTTTGATTTACTGACCAAAACATCAATTCCATATGTTTGTGGGAAGTATGGTATATTGGGTGAGTTACAAATGACATGTTATTAATGGATAAGATGAGGAAGGATTTGACCCTTTTATCTTTATAGGAGTTGATATCTTGACCCTTTCATTGAAATAGAACCGTCACATTAAATTACATGGTCATGGTGTAAGGACATGTTTATTTTAGATAGTCAAAGAAATATTTGTTGAGAACATAGGCTGAAGACATAGATCTGTGACCTTCTTGATGAGATATTGTGACAATGAGATTATATTACATAGTGGACATTCGTATGTGGTTGTCTACATTGAGACATTAAGTTATTTCTCTTAGATTCCTTAACCCATTGCTAGACAATAATATTGGACTTTAGTAAAGTCTATCTAATTTCAATGAGAAAGAATCCTAGAGGGTCACACACTAAGTGTTTCTATTGATCTTAATTGAATTACATTTTAATTTAATTAATGAAATAAATATTATTTTTAAGATTAAAAAATTGTTTTATTCATGTTTTATTAACCTGAATGGCCCGAAGGCCTTCATTTTTATTGATTTTTGATAACCCCCCCTTTCAAGGGATGAAGGGGAACCCTTAAAAGTCTCATAGGCTCAGAGATTACATGGCCTATAGGATTAGGAGATTACATGACCCAAAGGTCTTAGAGAATTCACCCAGACTATCTACAAGGAACTGCCCCTCCCCAGCGTCTGCATCATGATAGTAGCTCTCCACCTTCACATGGCCATCTGGCTGGGCTTCCTATGCAAGCACATACTGGTCCCGATGGAATAACCATACCCTCTCATTCTGACAAATCCATTTGGATTTGCTCTGGTGAGTGCACCTGCTCTGAATCCTCTTCTGGGGCTGCTCCTTTTTTGTAGTGTGTCTGGGGAAATTGCATGTGGCCTAAAGACCTTGAGGTGGCCCGAAGGCCTAAAAGGTGGCCTAGAATCCCTACTGACCTGAAGGCCTGGGTGGCCTGAAATCCTTAAGGACTCCAAGCCCAAACTGGTGGCCCAAGGTGAATAGTTCCAGTTACTACAGTACTGAACAACACTTGCACAGTAACTGCTACAGTGCCTGCTACATTACCACATAGTGTATAGTTCTGCTACAGTACCTGTACAGTGTACAGTTCTGCTATAGTACCCACACAGTGTACAGTTCTTCTACAGTACTGCTATAGTGCCTGGTACAGTACCTGCTACAGTACTGCTACAGTATCAGAAATATGCCTCTACCTGGTTTTGAACCTGGGTCTTGTGGATTCACTTAAGTATATCTATATGATTTATTAAACATTTAATAAATATTTATTTTCTAGTTTTTGAATCAAATATTTATTTATGAATAAAAATATTTATTTGGGTCTTCAATAAATGATGAGGAATTATAACAGACCAAGATCATGTCCAGTGATGAATATTTATTTAAAATATGATAAATAATATATATCATTGAATGAGTTATCATAGGTCTTAAAATAATAATAATAATATTATTATACATGAGGGTTCATAATGATTATTATATTATTTAAAGGACGGTACTCAATTAAATAATATTTTTACCTAAACCCCAACTCTATAAATAGATTATTATGTCTTGTGTAGGGTTAATCGATATTTAAGAATTGTCACACATAATAAAATTCTTTTTATATCCCCCTCCCCACTGTGCTAGTACTTGAAAATCAATCGACATCGTTCAAAGATCAAAGGAGCATGTGTGAATCACCACTAGAGGGATTCTACACTTGGATCCTTATAGCTCAATGAAGGTAATAAAGAAAAATGTTTTTTGGATAATCAACATAATCAATGAAGAAATTTCCTCGATGAGGTAACCTTCAATTATGATTATAAATAAATTAATTATAAATTTAATGTGAAAAGATCCTCTATGGGTTTTGGGTTTTCTCTATGTCAATATCTGGTGAAAACATTTCATTGGCCATGGCGTTCACATCATGTACAATTTTAAAATGATACATTGAATTGAAAAAACTATTATGGTTTATCACCCACCAAGTGACATTGATATCTAAGAACATTAATGATATACATGATGTGTAGTTGGAATATATAACATGTAATTCATCAATTCTCACATCTGAAGAACATTTAGAGTCCTCCAATGGGTTGTGTGGACACGTGGAAAGTGTGATACATAGCATGTAGCTGGTTAGTACAGGCCGTGTAGTCCAGCTGAGGTACATGCCAAAGCCCCATGAATTTATCCCAGTTACATAATAATTGAGGTACACGCCGTGTAGTCTCTAAATAAAGGATAGAGTTAAATTACATTAAATTTCTAATTACAACATTAAATCCTTATTATATTTATTAACACTTGTTGTATTTGACAATTCAGTAATGTTTTTAAGAAATTATTTAATGCTCAATTAATTTATTATAATTATTTTTGATTATTGGTTGTACAATTTATTTTATATGAATGTATTTATGATGGGTATCTCTAAGAGAATTCAGATGATCATTAAGATAAAAGTAAATTAATTAATTAATTAATTGATATAAGCACATTTATCTTAATAATAAACAATGAATAAAAATGAATGATATACAATGTAATTTTTCGCAATCGTTGCATGTGTATGACCGTTCACGAGATTAAACATGACTTGTGTATGTGTTGTATTTATTTAATTTAATTTATTTCATGAGTTTTGAAATTATTAATTAATAAATTAAAATGATAGCTTGAGAGTCATCCCTCTCTCCTTTATTATGTAGGACCTATGTGTACAAGGTGATTTATGTAATTCCCCTTAACGAATCCTTTGGTTCCCATCACCTACATGTGAGTTATAAATATATGTAAAAAATGGATTTTCTCAAGGTGTGTGGAGATGGTTCAAGATGGAACCAAGATGATGCCAACTCGGGTGATACATAGGTGGATATGTTGAATGGTGCAACTCATGTCAGGATTGACACATTGGGTTTTCCCCTATGCCATAGGTTGATTTATTCTATACTCAATAAATCAACTATTACATAAGATTATTAATAATTCAATTATTTCTTTATTTATTTTATTATTATTCATTATTTATTTTATGGATACAAGACCATGATCACATAAATAAATGAACTAATGTGTAAATATGGAATATAAATAAATGGATCATGCATAAATGTTTTATCAAAACATGGTTAATCAATTAATCAAAATATACTTAATATTAGCAGGATATGTAAAATATTAAAAAGGATAAAGTTTACACATAATAAATAAAATCCCTCAACTATATATTAAGTCAGAATTGGCCTTTTATTACTTGATTATGAATGAAAGCTATAGAACTAAGTGTTTGACCAACCCTTATTGGGATACTTACTTTTATCATAGAGTTCTTATAAAGGTTATATATTTACTTAACCATATTACATCAAGATATGTCACAATTTATAGACTTTATTTAACTTAGAGGTAAGTGTTGAGGGAATCCCAGTTAGGATTTATAGTTTAAGGAGTCCACTCAATGGATCAAGGAGCTACAAGACCGTAGTTGAAAAAATCCACCTACCCAAATACCTTTAAGTTGCTTGAATAAATATCATTGGGGTTATGGAAAGGGGCATATAGATCCTTTCCACTATAATGTATGAGAAACTAGGCATTCCATGTTCAATGGTGAGGGATGTCGGGGTTTGAAAAAATAGTGGTTGAATTTAATTTTTTTTATTTTTCACATAATCTATAATCAATCAAAATACTAATAATATACACTTTTTATAATTGTAGAATAATAGAAACCTCATCATACACTTTATCCCTCTGATCAATATTGGAGAAAGACCATCTCCTCATTGGCAGTAACTTCCAAGAATGGCTCAAATGCCTATGGGTTGTGTTGAGTGACGAATGAAAATATTACATACTAGAATCCTTATTACCCAATATACCTATGAAGGAGGTGAGTAATGAAGAGTTCACTATCCATGAAAAACACTTGAATGAAATGGTTGGCATTTAATGTTTATGCTTTCATCTGTGTCTACTAAACTCATGAAGTCTCATGAAAAGATAGATTTTTATAGCATGTTTGAGTATCTCCATGGTCTTTATACCAGAAGATATAAAGACATGAATGATTTTATATTTTCAAGGAACTATTTTAGAGTAATATTAGATAGGTTGTGCTATCTGGGCCATATGTATTCATGATCATTTGATATATTGAGCACCTATAGGTTCTAGGTTTTAAACTACCTAATGAACTATGCATAGATCTCATTATTTCATAACTACTTATGCAATTCTTCAAATATGTTGTAAATTTTAATATAAACAACATTGAGAATCCTATTCCATATATACTCACTCTTCTTCTCTAAGTAGATAAGAAGATGAAGCATAAAAACCATTCTATCCTTATAGTGAATAAACAAAAAGTCCAACTGAATATATCTTAACCCAAAGCTTCTTTGGAACTCCCTTCAAAGAAGATAAATATCAAGGGGAAATCAAGGGAGAAGGATTATATCTATTTTTCATGTGGTAAGAAGGATACTGGAAGCAAAATATCACCCAACCAAAGATGCAAGGGGAATTTTATCAAGTGAAATTTATATTTTTCTAAAAAATTGATTTCAAAAATTTCTTGTGGTGATCAAATATATATACAAACACATGAACCAAGTAGATTCTGAAATATTGACCAAGTGGAGGTAGATCTATTAGCATTCAATTGAGAAAAACTTACTGTTGTGGTTATTGGGGACTACCAACTTATGTTTTCAACTGGAATGATCTTGGTTTTGAAGGATTGTTATTTTGTACCATTAATTACCAAAAATATTATTTTTGTATCTAGACTTGATAGGTATGGATTTATTTTCAAGTTTAGGAATAAATTTTTCTTCTTTATAAAGATATAATTTATTAAGGTAAGACACATTTAAATGATGGTCTTTATATGTTGGATTACATGAACCAAGTAATGGAAATCAATAATAAAAATACTTCACATGACACATACCACACCCAAATATGAAATAAATAGCTATGTCATGTAAACAAAAAAAATGAAAAAATTACATCAAGATGGATATTTAGATTCCTTTGAACTAAACCACTTGGTTTATGTCACACATATTTACAAGTTAAAATGACCAAATCCCCATTTAGTGGAAAAGGTTAAAGTTCCAAGGATCTTATTGAATTAGTTCGAACCTATGAGTGCAGACTATTTCTTATTGAAGAAAGGATGGGTACTCATACTTCATAACTTTTACTCATGATTTTAGAAGATATGGATATGTCAACTTAATGAGGTGTAAGTAAGATTCCTTTGAGATATTCATGAAATATAAGAATGAAGTTGAGAAATAGTTTGGAAAGAAGATTAAGAAAATCTATTTAGACTATGGTGGATAATATCTTAATCAAGACTTCATTGATTATTTATGGGAGGTTTGGATTTTATCCCAACTAACTCTTCCATATACACCACAATGAAATGGTGTAAGCAAAAGGAGGAAATACAACCTATTAGAAATAGTGAGATCAATGGTGATTCATGAAAGTATCCCATTATCCTTTCGGGGATTCACATTACAAAAATCAATATAAATATTAAACCAATTTCCAACAAAAGTGGTAGATGGTATACCATATCAACCATGGAATATAAATAAACCCATGTTGTCATACTTACATGTGTGGGGTTGTGAAGCTTTTGTTAAGACCTCTTCAGGTAACAAACTTTCGCCCCAAGTAAAAAAGTGTACCTTTATTGGAAACTACAAGGAAATAAGGAGATATTACCTATATGACCCCTCATACAAATAGGTAAAGGTGGAAATATACACCACATTACTTGAGAGGGAGCCCATATCTGAAAGAGATAGTGGGAACAAGATAACATTTGATGAATTCTAGGGTCAAGGTACACAATAGTTTAAACATGAATGGATTCCAAAAATCCCCATGGAAGAAGAAGTTATAGAGACACAAGTACAGTATAGGAGTACAAGAGAGGTTAGAGAACTAGAAAGATATGGTTTTCTAGTCAATGAGGATGGTTAATCATTATTATTTGATAATAATGATCTTGTAACCTATAAGGAAATAGTAAGGGGTACAAATATTGTCCAATGGAAAGAATACATCAATTCTGAAAAGGATTCCATGAAGAAAAACTAAGTCTATATTTTATTAAATACTCTAATAGATGTATATCCTATTAGTTTTAAATGGGTATTAAAGAAAAAAATGGGCTTTAATGGGAGATTCGGTACTTATAAGGCATGCCTATTTACAAAATATTTAAACAGTGTCAATGTCTTGACTATGATGAAACATTTTCACTAGTTTCTATCCTAAAACCCATCAAAATTCTACTTGACGTTATAGACTTCCCTTACTATGATATTGAGAAAATGGATTTCAAAATAACCTTCCTTAATGTGAACCTTTAGAAATATGTCTATATGACACAACCCAAAGGGTTTGTGACTTGAAACCTGCTTGTCGTGGGGTGTGGAAAAAAAATTATTTACTAAGTTAAAATATAGTATAGTGGTTAACCTAGGTTGTCTCTAGAGAGGAGAGCTCAACAATCAAGTTGTTACCTTAAAATAAGAGAAAGAAGTGAGGATTTTTTTATGGAAATTGATTGATTTTTGAAAAGACAAGAAATAAACTTAACAAAAGAAATAAATTTAAGAAAAATATTGAGATAAATAAATAAAAAAAGTGATTGAAACTATTATATGAGAAGGTTGATTAGGTCAGGGTCGGTTCTTCAATTGTAATGTTATCATAGTTCCAATTTTATTCAACCCTCTTCTGCTAAGTCAGTTTAAGTGATTTTTCATGATTGGTTCATATAACTCCCTTGGTAAATGGTAATGGTGAGAGTAAACCTTAAAAATATCTCAGATTGGTATAATATCCTTCCTATGTGTTAAAAATATGTATAAAATACTCTCAATTGAATTAGACAATTTTCAATCGGGTCTTGTTTATCCTAAACAATTAAGAATATTCAATACCCCTGCCACACGTACTGACAATCGCCGAGTACTTCACCACAATGCCCTGATCTATTCCATCGTATATAGACCATAACATATTGGAGGGATATTATGAACATTTATCAAAGAAATAATAACAACAAAATATTAAATCAAATATAATCGCATAAGATAATAAAACTATTTATTAGAATTTGAAACTAACATCGTAGAAGAGAGAGAGTTTTTATTCAATAAAATTAAAGAACTCAAACATTACAAATATAAAACCTTCCCTCACCCAATAACCTCATAATTTTACCCCACCATGGTAAGGGTATTTGAGAATAATGAGGAAGATGAATGCATTACAAAAATAAGAAGAAGGAATGAGTGAAAAGAAAGAACATAATTTTCCCCTCCAGAATCTGTCCTCTAGAATGATAGCTTTAGTTCTGCCCCCTATTTGCCAAATGAGGCCAAGGTAACTTCTTATAAAATGTTGGTAATGGAGTTTTCCATCTACCATAAAAATATCAGAGCGATTTTATCCGTGTAAAGGAAGTTATGTCTGCCTAAATGGAAGAGACATTTCCTGGACGCCAAACACTATTTCACCAACCCTTCTTTGACTATTTCATTGGAAGCCTTAATGAATGAATTTATTCCTGATATTTTGTGATCCTATGACCCTTATATTAAGATTTATAACCCAGCTATAACCACTTCATTTTGAGGCTGTTGGTCCAAGATATGATTCTTTGAATGAGTCATGGTTCATTCTACGTTCCAGAATAACTTTTCACATTGACTGATTTTGTTTGGCCTGTTGGAGTTCGAATTAGAACTTGGTCCATGAGAATAATTTGTATCAAAAGAACCGTTTCATCCTAAAAAAAGGAATCAGTTGAATTGGATGAAAAATTTAGGAGTTATTCTTTAAATACATAGGAAACATAAATTGGTTTAATGTACAGAATTAACCACTTTTCACATTTAAGCTCAAAAATCACCAAAAGTCATAAAATGATGCAAATAAGATCAAATTTATTAATGGTAAGAGATTAAATCATTTAAAAACATATGTATAAATATGAAAATATGAGATCTGTCATGAATCCATAGGATGTAAATAAAATATGTAAATCCAAAAAATACATTTATGGATTAAAAAGGCATCTGTTTCATGGAACATTTGGTTTGATGAAGCCATAATAGTATTTGGTTTCATAAAGAATGAATGTGATACTTATTTATATAAGTGGTTTATTGGGAGTGAGGAAATTTTATTAATAGTACATATCGATGATATATTACTTATTGGAAACAAAATACCAGTCTTATAGTATGTTAAATCCATGTTGAATAAATTCTTCTCCCTAAAGGACTTAGGTGAAGTAACATACATTCTTGGGATCAAGATCGATCATGATAGATCCAAGAGGATAATCGGTTTAATTCAAGGTACATATATTGATAATATACTGAAAAGTTTCAGTATGGAACAATACAAGAGAATATTGTTTCTATTGTCACATGACATTCATCTTTCTAGGAAAATATGTTCTTAGACACATGAGGTAAGACAAATAATGGTAAGGATTCCATACACATCAATGATTGGGTTAATCATGTATGTTATGCTATGTACTAGGATAGATGTTTTCTATGCCTTATGTGTTGTAGACGAATATCAATTTGACCCTGGTGATCTCCATTAGATGAAAGTAAATACTATCATTGAATATATGAGGCATACTAAGGATATATTCCTATTCTTTGGGGGATACTAGGAACTAGTCATTATAGGATATGTATATGTGAGTTTCTAAACCAATAAAGATAATCTAAAATCATAGACAAGATACATATTCACTTTTAATGGTAGTGTTTTGAGCTATAAAAGATCAAACAAGGATGTGGTTACAAATTATAAAGTAGAGTATGATCATATTATAACTTTTTAGGTAGCTAAATAAGTAGTTTGGATACAAAACTTCATCTGAGATCTTGATGTGGTACCTAGCGGTAAAGATCCTATCACACTATATTGTGATAATAATACAATAGTGGATCACTAAAAGTAGCCAAGTTCACATTAGACGATGAAGAATATACTTCATAAGTATCATATCTTAAAGGATTTTTCTCGGATATGTAAAGTTGTAGTAATAAAAATATCCAGATAAGACAATGTGGAAGACCCCTTGACTCAAGCCTTAACTCAGGAGAAACATGATCATCATGTGAGGTCTAGTGGACTAAAATTAATTGGTAGTTTTCTCTATTTCAAGTGATAGTTTGTTTGAGTTTGTTTTTTAGAACCAATTTATTATACTTTGGTTATAATTAGATTCAAATATTTTAATATTAATAAAACATCTTATTACATATTCTTCATTATTATGCATGATTTTAATGTAATAATTTTTAGGGTATCCATTGCATTAATAAGGTCATAACAGTTCCCCACTATGATGATAACCTTGAAGTTCCATTATGATATTCTTAAATATAGTTCTATGGTCAGATAATGTTCTATGATAGGGAACATAGTATGTAGAATTTCAGGTGTGAGTACTCGTAAGGGGATACGACTTCTTCTCATGAAGTTTGCACTTGGAAATCTCTAATACAGGAGATTATGAGAACATATACATTAGTATAAATTCTACATGTTTATATGTCATAGGATATTTCTATCTACGAGCATGTGTAATGTTACTTATATATTAATATTATCATTAATGCATGTCATGACTCATAAATGCATATTTACCGACCAAAACTGTAATGCTATATGTTTGTGGGAAGTAGGGTACACTGATTCCATCATGAATGACATGTTATTATTAGAAAAGTTGAGGAAATATTTATCTCTTCCATTCTTATTGGAGTTGATATCTCAACCCTTTGACTGGAATAGAACCATCACATTAAATTCCATGTTCATGTTATAATGACATGTTTATTTTAAATAGTCAAATAAAGACATATTGATCACATAGGTTGATAAAACAGATTTCAAACCTAATTTATGAGATATTATGGCTAAGTGATTATATTACACATCGAGCGTTCATATTTGTTTGTGGATGTTGCGAAATTAAGTTCTTTATCTTGGGTTCCTTGACCCGTTGCTAGAGAGTAATCTTGGACTTTAGACAAATCTTCCTAATTCCAAAGAGAAATAATCCTAGAGGGTTACACAATATGTCTTTCCATTGATCTCAATTAAATTTTAATTGAATTTAATTAATGGAATAAAAAATTATTATCAAGATCGAGGTATAATTTTATCCATGTTTTATTGATTTCATCAATATTAAATATTTATTCTCTAGATCATGAATAAAATATTTATATTATTTATTGAATATTTAATAAATATTTATTTATTGTCATATGAACCAAATATTTATTTATGAATAAAAATATTTATTTTCATATTCAATAAATTTTGAGGAATTGGTTATGTCTATTTTGCAGGGTTAATCGATATTTTAGAATCGTTTTACACAACAGAATTATCTCTCCATTCACCCTCCTCTCATCTTATCAAGAATGGGAAAAAATACTTCAGGCTAAAGGATCTTGAAGCGATCAAGATGAAAAATGAAAAATTATTGATTCACTGCACTAGCATCTAGAAACAAATCAACATAATTTGGAGATCAAAGTAGCATGTGTGGATCACCAATCGAGGGATTCTACACTTGGATCCTTACAACATAATGAAGGTAATCCAAAAAAGGGGTTTCTAGATGATTAACATCACCAACGAAGAAAGTTCAATGATAAGGCAACCTTATCTTCCTATCATAAATAAATTAATTATAAATTTAACATGAAAAGATCCTCTATAGGTTCCAAGTTTTCTCTATGTAAATATATAGTGGACAAATTACATTGGTCATGATGTTCACATCATTTATAATATTGAAAACGATCCATCAAATTGACAAAACCATTATAGTTTATCACCCACCAAGTCACTTTCACTATCCCCAAAACCTTCACCTACAACCATCAAAACCCTCCTAAAAATCCACATTATAATCAATCAGATAAAAAAACACCAACATTTCCATAACCAACACCACCACCATCTCTAACACTACCACTATAATCATCATCATGAGTATCATATGTCATCATCATTCAAATATAAATCAGAAGATAGCACAACAGAGACCTCAAAAAACTGAATACATCATCAACAAATAAGAATCAATCATTAATTCACTTTGAATTAATAGTAAAGAACAAGAATTAGACCTAACGTGCATGTTTTTTTAATTTAAAATATTTTCACTTAGTTTATCTCTTCTTCCAATCTTCATGTTGTAACACCCCAAGCTTCCATGGTACGCTTCTCTTTGAATAATACAGTAGCCTGTGTTGTACGCAACTTTGAGTTCTAACACACACCACAACCAATCAAACTAGCTGTTATGAATAGTAACACCCACTTTTTGAAATTTTATACATTTTATCTTTCAAAATGGACTTCATTTTTGGATTAGGAATATGAAAATTATCTTAGGATGAAATTTTGGTACTTTTCAGATAACTTTTATATTTTGATGAATAGTGAAAATTACAAAATTTTTATTAAAAACAAATTTTTTAATCGAAATAATTAATAGTGATAAATTTTGAATTTGAGTGGTTTTATAGTATATTTAGAATATATTTTTACCATTTAATACAATGTTGGTCATTGGACATAATTTCACATTTAAACTGGACAAAAACAAGTGTCAATCTTTTGATAGTTATTATCTCTTAAAAACACGCTTTTTTGTTTTGACAACGAGAATTAATTTTAAATTAATTTCTTCCACTTATGTGTTTTGAATTTGGAAAAATGGACTCCATATTTGGAATCAGGATGTCCAAATTTTGTAAATAGGTAACTTTTATTTTTAGACATTTTGAATAATTACTTCGGTAAATATTTTATTTACCATGGTTAAAGGGTAAATCCGGTAAATAAGGGTAAACAAATAATATTATAATAATACTAAATTACCCTAAACCGTGTCTTAAACCTATTGGTTGATACATGTACGACAATGAGAATCTTTTGGGGGATTTTGGGACCCCATGGATCCACTTGTAAGTAATAATGACACTTTATATTAATTAAGTTAAAGTAAATACAAAAATGACATAAGCCTATATCTTTTTAGAAAAACAATTTTTACATAGGGTTATATATGTTATATTTTCGACTATAAACATTCATTAGAAATATAAAATAATTACCTATATAATGTTATTTTATTTATAATTTTTATACATTAAATAATTTAATTTATTTATGACACAATGATGATGAAGTAATTACCTTATTAGTGAAATATTAAAATAATTGATATAATAAATATCCAAATAAATATAATTTGAGACTTTTAATGAATTAAACGAATTTTATTGGTTAATATGAAATGTTAGGATTTATTTAATTAACTTTTTTCTAAGTAATAATTCTTTTATGATTCTCACAAAAATCAAATACCAAATAGTGTCAAAATTGACATAAAAGAGTTTTTAAAACAAATATTATATTATTAATTGATATTAAATTCCTAAAAATGTAAGGTTCGGAAAAAGGACTTGTATCATGATATGTGTATCATTAATGGACCACTTGAGGGTATCTTGGTGGTATATAGTAAGTTTATTAACTATATAATATAAAAATACAAAGTGACATGGTAAGTGTCAAACTAATTAACCAAGAGTTAAAACTAAAAGATAAGGTTAATATAATGACCAAACCTGTCTAAAATATATTGGTTGAAATGATTTCGACCCATACCCATATTAGTATTTTAATAATCCACTTTGGAGCCATTATAAACCGAATATGAATTTATTATAAAATAATACTTTAAGTTTTTCCTAAAGAGCCCCTCCCCCCCTTATAAAAGGACATCACTTCTAAACAATTCCTCACACCTATCAAGCCTTTTGGATCATCCAACCTCTTCCCGATTAATCTAAATACATCACAATACTACTCTTAGAAGCATTACCTTAGGCAGAAGGAACTTCAAGAGTTTTTTTTGGTTCCAACCAAAGGGAGTTGCCCAAATTAAAGGTAACGATTTCTCTTAGCTTCTTTTATTTTATTTTACTTCTCCAACCACTAAACTCTTCTTATTATTTTATTTTGTAACAAAACCAGTATCCTAAATATACTAGGATATTTTTATTATAAGTATTATAACTACACTTACACACACCTCCATCTAATGGGTGAAGAACATAATGTTTCTGTGGATGACAACCAAACGCCTCACAAAACGATGATTGTTCAATTATATCCTACCACATATCATGGTGGCCATTATGATGGAACTATAATTAAATATGATATTAATGATATTTATTTTATATATAATCTTATTTAATTCCATTTTATATCATACCATTATTCGTTTCATGTTGTATATATATAGGATAATTTCATTTGAGGAAGTGCGGACTACCGCCCCCTCAAAGTGATATAACTCGTTCATACCATACATGGAACATATAAAGGATGGTGTTAATGAACTTAAGTAACATATAAAAGATATTATATTATACTTGAATAATAATATACCTATGTATCATTTGGTTTTTATTTCTTTTAAAATGAAAAATGAAATGGAAGTAGCGTGCGTGCGTACGTACAGACTATCGTCTCCACGAACGTGATGAGATTCATTCCCCATCGTATCCATTAAAGAATAATTTTCATTTGATGGTTAAAAATAATTTTTAAGGACTTGATATCATTCTGGATATGAATAATATACAACCAATACATAACAAACACGACTTATGTAACAAAACATACAAAAGAAAATGAGTAAGTTAACACCTGAAACAACGATAATACTAAGATATTATTAACAAAGAAATATTAAAAGATGATATATGATATAATATTAATGTATATGATTCTTGTATAATTTAATAAAAATGATTTAAATATTATACAGGAGGTTAACCTACACTCTATCAAGGAAAAGTACAAGGTTAGGGGTTTTCATCTCACTCCTAATTCCCGTGAGATTCATGCCATATTGCCACTATTACCTTTTGTGTGGTGTATGTACTACCGATAATTGTATTCATTATGTAATACAATTTAATTTATGTGTATTTACATATTCATTGTATGATAAATCTTTCATGGGGTGTATGTTTCGTAAGTTACCAAATTGGTAAGGGTTAATTTCACAATCTCCTTATTATCCGAGGTTGTTTTTACGTAAGTATCTACTGGGACATATTTATTATCCATGTCCATGTTTTATGAAAGAGTTTTAAAAGGGATTATTTTAAGGGGATTTTTACTAAAAAATCATTTCAAATGTTTTAAATATTTATTCTTCTAAATCTTTATCAATAATGTCCATGTCTTCAAAATGGTTTTTAAGGATTTATTGGACATGAATGTTTTTAAAATGTTAATTCCTTTAAAAAATTTTAAAGTGGTATGGGACACTTTGATTAAAAAATGTCTTTAAATGACTTATTTTCCAAATTGTGTGACTTTTAAATGTTTCCATGAAAAAGGGGTATTTCTCTCAAAGATTTTTACAAATCCTTTTCATCAACAACAAAATCCTTTAATGGATTTTAAACTTGTTTTGAAGTTGATTTATCATGATACAAATATTCCATATTGTGTTGAAGGTTTTGTGATATGTTTTACTGTGGATGTGTTATTTTTATACCATTCATGGTTTATGGGTAAAGTATTGACATTTCGTATGCTAGTTTTAATACGAATGCTTATGTTATGTTTAGACCTTTTTATATGAGGAATGCATTGAACTTAGTAAGTGACGAGTGGAACCCGCTATAGCTCCTCGATGCATCGGTAGGTCTCATGAGACAAACTAGTGTCTTGTCACAAGTCCTTGAAAAAACCTTATTTGTATTCTTGGCACGAGGCCTTGGATACGTGGTTATGATAGTCTGGAATTATGCATTCCATCGTTATGAAAGTGGTTATTGATCTTTCATGTGATTATTTGATTAGTAGAATATCCATGTGAATAAGTAAATGGAATTATTTCATTTTATTTCTGCCATATTATGATGAAGTTCAAGTTTAAAAGGATTTTGTTTTAGTTATACATTGCCTTAAATGTTTATGCTTATTTTTGAAAGTTTCCACCGTATTACATACCCTTACTAAGCGTTTGAGCTCACCCCTTTCTATGTTTTATTTTCCCAGGATTCCAAGAAGTGTATTATGATTGATATGAAGGGTTAAGCCAAGTGAATAATGGTGTTCATAAAGGATTATTTATGTTATTTTGTATGTTATAAAGTGTAATGTAACATTCATGTATGTAATCTATTTTCCAAGACTACTAAACCGATCGGTCCTTCAGGACTTGATTCCTTGTAATCATGAAAATGTATTAAAATAATGCACCGAATCTGGTTAACTGGGGTCGGGGAATTACAGTTGGTATCATAGGAAGTTTAGCAATAACCTTGGAAGATAGATTTAGATAAACTCTGATTAGAGAACATAGCCCTAAGATAGACTTTGAGGATTAGTAGAGAAGAACTTAATAGAATTTTGATATTGTAGAGATTTTGTGAGTTTTCCGAGCAATACATCCCTATCTGGATACGAGCAGGTAGAGGAGGCTCTGGCATAGATGTGCCTAGGGGTAAAACTCGAAAACACTACTTTGAGGTAGACTCGAACAGGAACTGGTGCACGACAATGGGCCTTGCTGCACTCTTGGTTACGACACTCCTAGGGGATATGCTTAGGATAATTCTCATTTTCTTTACAAACAATTATGAAGGGTTTATGAGTATATACTTCCTCAAATAAGATATTTTTATGATTATGGATTATATACATAAACTGTTTAATTTATTTTAAGTGTTTTACAAGTTTGGGATTAGGTATTTCTATTCACAAACTAATCTAGTGTATGCCATTGTTTAGAAATGGTGCCCAGTAGAAGGAATGAGAACTCCAGCAATACACATGATTCAAAGAGTAAGAAAGATCATATCTTTCATGGTCTTAAGCCAGAATTTAGAAGGGAAATAGTCTCCCACGTGTTATCATCATATGAAGAAATAGTATCATGTGTTGATAAGATATGTAAATAATTCTCGGAGTCCTATGACTTTGAAGGGAAGCTAGAGAAGGAAAGGATGGTAGAGAGAAGGACAGATAAAGGGAATAAGGTAAAGAAAGATTTTCCCATATGTGATAACTGTAGAAAGAATCACCTTGGAAAATTCTTGAAGGTAATGAGACTATGTTATAAGTGTGGAGAAAAAGGACACCAAGTACGTGACTGCAAGGGTAAGAAAAAGATTTCAAATGTACAATACTTCATCTGCAAGGAGTTTGGACACTACACGAACCAATGTCCCAGTCATCAGACTATGCCGAAAATGATGCTATTGGATAATAATCAAGTTATGATACTACCACAGAAGAAGAGGAATGACTAGTGTTCTTATGTTGTTATTTTGGAATTATTTCATTGAAGTGTCGTATCAATGATGTACTGGAAATATATAAGGACTGTACTGCAGTACTATTTCATTGTGGATTTGAGATTCTATGGTACTAAGAAAAGTGACTCTACAGAGAGTTAAAATTTTTGGAAATTACATGGTTGAAGGAAATATAAACCTTAATATGGTCCTAATATTGAGGTACTAATTTGGGAATAAGATATGGTTGATTTGGGTAAATTATATTGGATATTCTTGACTGCATTGAAACTGATTAAAGATTTGTATATTCCATTATTGTTGGGGTTTACAACATTTTTGGATGGATTAAGTATATCCAGTATTCTATAAGGAATAAGGGAGTATGAATGTAATAAATAAGGTTTTATGGTAATTCAGGATTTTTCAGTGTTTTAAAAGAATACATGATGAAGGTATTAACATGCTATTATGGGGTAAAAATGATCTACATTATGTTTATCTTTCATATAAATTTTGGACTGAGAGTTTACAGAAGTATTTTGGATAAGTCTAAAGTTTGTAAAGGATTAAGTTTGAAAGGTTATTTTTGGATTTTTATAAAAGGACAACATGTAGACCGTGTGACGACCCGTCACGTTGGACAAAGCTGCGAGAATCGAACCCACAACCATAGTGCAATTGGGATTTATCGCCTACCACTAGACTAAGTGAAGTCCCTGGATTGTATAATGTAGTTTTTTTTAAAGGGTCTGATATGTGAATTATAAATTCATTATATTTGGAACCCTATATGATTAGGATAAATAGAGTATTTTTGAGTTGTATTATGTTTTGGAGTGAAAGATGAGTGTGTGGTAGAAATTTATTAATGGATAAAACTCTAATTATAAAGTAAGTATATATCCTTATTATTTTATCCAATCTCATAAATAAATTCCTCAATATTAAGAAAAGCAACTTAGAGCAAAAACGTTGTCCTAGATAGTACCTTAGATCGTCACAAATTTATGGCTTTGTGATTGTTGGCCTTTCCATAGCCATGTTCTCTACCACTCTCCATCAGATATTGATGGTTAATTTTCTCTTCCATATCCATATTTTCCTACATGGAACCCTAGTATGTGTTATTTTCGGTAACCTTCATACTTACCACTCTTTATTTTAAATAAAGACCTCATTAATCCATTTTTCGATGTGGGATTTCAAATAAGATATTTTGAAATGTCAACCCCAAGTTTCCAATACCGAGAATAAATTGTAAGGATGCAATTTATTGAAGGAGGGGAGAATGTAACACCCCAATATTTCATGGTACTCTTCTCTTTGAATAATACAGTAGAGTGTGTTGTACGCAACTTCGAGTTCTAACACACACCACAACCAATCAAACTAGCCATTATGAATAGTAACACCCACTTTTTGAAATTTTATACATTTTATATTTCAAAATGGACTTCATTTTTGGATTCATAATATCAAAATTATCCTAGGATGAAATTTTGGTACTTTTCGGATAACTTTTATATTTTGATGAATAATGAAAATTACTAAATTTTTATTAAAAACAACTTTTTTAATAAAAATAATTAATAGTGATAAATTATGAATTTGAGTGGTTTTAAAGTATATTTAAAATATATTTTTACCATTTAATACAATGTTGGTCATTGTATATAATTTCACATTTAAACCGGACATAAACAAGTGTCAATCTTTTGATAGTTATTATCTCTTAAAAACACGCTTTTTGTTTTGACAGCGGGAATTAATTTTAAATTAATTTCTGCCACTTATGTGTTTTGAATTTGGAAAAATGGACTCCATATTTAGAATCAGGATTTCAAAATTGTGTAAATAGGTAACTTTTATTTTTATACATTTTGAATAATTACTTCGGTAAATATTTTATTTACCATGGTTAAAGGGTAAATCCGGTAAATAAGGGTAAAAAAATAATATTATAATAATAATAAATTACCCTAAAATGTGTATTAACCCTATTGGTTGATACATGTCCAACCATGTTCATCTTTGGGTCGATTTTGGGACCTCATGGATCCACTTGTAAGTGATAATGACACTTTATATTAATTAAGTTAAAGTAATACAAAAATGACATAAGCCTATATATTTTAGAAAAACAATTTTTACATAGGGTTATATATGTTATATTTTCAACTATAAATATTCATTAGAAAGATAAAAATATTTCCTACATAATGGTATTTTATTTATAATTTTTAGACATTAAATAATATAATTTATTTATGACACAATAATGTTGAATTAATTACCTTATTAGTGAAATATTAAAATAATTGATATTATAAATACCCAAATAAATATAATTTGAGACTTTTAATAAATTAAACTAATTTTATTAGTTAATATGACATGTTAGTATTGATTTAATTAACTTTTTTAGAAGTAATAATGCTGTTATAAGTTTCACAAAAATCAAATACCAAATAGTGTCAAAATCGACATAAAAGAGTTTTTAAAACAAATATTATATTATTAATTGATATTAAATTCCTAAAAATCTAAGGTTCGGCCAAAGGACTTGTATCATGATAGTTGTATCATTAATAGACCACTTTTGGGTTTATTGGAGGTATATAGTAAGTTTATTAACTATATATTATAAAAATACAATGTGACATGGTAAGTGTCAAACTAATTAACCAAGTGTTAAAACTAAAAGATAAGGTTAATATAATGACCCAAACCTGTATAAAATATATTGGTTGAAAGTATTTAGAACCATACCCAAGTTAGTATTTGAATAATCCAATTTTTATCCATTAGAAATCGAATATGAATTTATTAGAAAATAATACTTTAAGTTTTTCCTAAAGAGCCCCTCCTCCCCCTTATAAAAGGACACCACTTCTAACAAATTCATCACACCTCTCAAGCCTTTCGGCTTGTCCAAAATCTGACCAATTAATCTCCCTAAATCCCTATCCTCCTATTAGAAGCATTACCTTAGGCATAAGGAACTTCAAGTGTCCTTTTTTGGTTCAAACCAAAGGGAGTTACCCAAATTAAAGGTAACGATTTCTTTTAGCTTCTTTTATTTTCTTTTACTTCTCCAACCCCTAAAATCTTCTTATTATTTTCTTTTGTAACAAAACCATTATCCTAAATATAATAGGATATTTTTATTATAATTATTATAACTACACTTACACACACCTCCATCTAATGGGTGAATAACATAATGTTTCTGTGGATGGAAACCAAACGCCTCACGAAACGATGATTGTTCAATTATCTCCTACCACCTCTCATGGTGGCCATTATGATAGCACTATAATTAAATATGTTATTAATGACATTTATTTTATATATAATCTTCTGTAATTCCATTTTATATCTTACCATTATTTGTTTCATGTTATATATATATACGATAATTTCATTTGAGGAAGTGCGGACTACCGCCCCCTCAAAGTGATATGACTCGTTCATACCATACATGGAACGTATAAAGGATGGTGTTAATGAAATTAAGTAACATATATAAGATATTATATTATACTATAATAATAATATACCTTTGTATCATTTTGTTTTTATTCCTTTTAAAATGAAAAATGAAATGGAAGTAGCGTGAGTGCGTATGTACAGACTACCGTCTCCACGAACGCGATGAGATTCATTCCCCATCATATCCATTCAAGAATAATTTTCATTTGATGGTTAAAAATAATGTTTAAGGACTTGATATCATTCTGTATATGAATAATATACAACCAATCCATAACAAAAATGACTTATGTAACAAAACATATAAAAGAAAATGAGTAAGTTAACACCTAAAACGATGATAATACTAAGATATTATTAACAAATAAATGTTAAAAGATCATACAGGATATCATATTAATGTATATTATTCTTGTATAATTTAATAAAAATGATTTAAATATTATACAGGAGGTTAACCTACACTCTATCAAGGAAAAGTACAAGTTAATGGGTTTTCATCTCACTACTTATTCCCGTGAGATTCATGCCATATTGCCACTATTACCTTTTTTGTGGTGTATATAATACCCATAATTGTATTATTTATGTAATACACTTTAATTTATGTGTATTTACATATTTATTGTATGATACCTCTTTAATGGGGTGTATGTTTCGTAAGTTACCAAATTGGTAAGGGTTAATTTCAGAATCTCCTTATTATCCGAGGTTGTTTTTATGTAAGTATCTACTGGGAAATATTTATTATCCATGTAACTGTTTTATGAAGAGTTTTCAAAGGGATTATTTTAAGGGAATTTTTACTAAAACATCATTTTAAATGTTTTAAATATTTATTCTTATAAATCTTTGTCATTAATGTCCATGTCTTCAAAATGGTTTTTAAGGATTTATTTATATGGACATCAATGTTTTTAAAATGTTAATTCCTTTTAAAAGTTTCAAAGTGGTATGGGACACTTTGATTCAAAAATGTCTTTAAATGACTTATTTCCCAAATTGGGTGACTTTTAAATGTTTTCATGAAAAGTGGTATTTCTCTCAAAGAGTTTTACAAATCATTTTCTTCAAAGTCAAAATTATTTAATGGATTTTAAACTTGTTTTGAAGTTTATTTATCATGATACAAATCTTCCATATTGTTTTGAAGGTTTTGTGATATGTTCTACTGTGGATGTGTTATTTTTATACCATTCATGGTTTATGGTTAAAGTATTGACATTTTGTATGCTAGTTTTAATACGAATGTGTATGTTATGTTTAGAGCTTTTAATATGAGGAATGAATTGGACTTAGTAAGTGAAGGTTGGAGACCGCTATAGCTCCTCGATGAATCAGTAGGTCTCATGAGACAAACTAGTGTCTTGGCACGAGGCCTTGACAAAATCTTATTTATAGTCTTGGGACGAGGCCTTGGCTACGTGGTTATGATAGTCTGGCATTATGCATTCCATCGTTATGAAAGTGGTTATTGATATTGCATGTGATTATTCGATTAGTAGAATATCCATGTGAATAAGTAAATGGCATTATTTCATTTTATTTCTGCCATATTATGATGAAGTTTAAGTTTAAAAGGCTTTTGTTTTAGTTATACATTGCCTTAAATATTTATGCTTATTTTTGAAAGTTTTCGCTGTATTTCTTACCCTTACTGAACATTTGAGCTCACCCCTTTCTATGTTTTATTTTCCCAGGATTCCAAGAAGTGTATTGTGATTGATATGCAGGGTTAATCCAAGGGAATAATGGTGTTCATAAAGGATTATTTATGTTGTTTTGTATGTTATAAAGTGTAATGTAACATTCATGTATGTAATCTATTTTCCAAGACTGTTAAACCGATTGGTCCTTCGGGACTTGATTCCTTGTAATCATGCCAATGTATTAAAATAATGCACTGACTCTGGTTAACTGGGGTCGGGGCGTTACACATGTTGCTTGTTGGAGGACAACATTCATTTTATCCTTTATAATTATAGTATAACTAGTACTCAAAGAAACAAAACTAAAAGAAAAATATCTCCATGATGTAATATTATTCCCATGTTGACAACAAACCCTTCCTTCATGCTCATATTCTATCACTTGATGTAGATGATACTTTGGACACAAAATGCTTAATTATTTTTCTATCAGCACTTCAAGATAATTCTACTAAAAAATATATTTTATTAATTAAAATGTTAAAAAAAATTAAAGAATAAAATATAATAAAATTAAGAAAAATATAAATCTACTTAATTTTTTTCTTGGTTTGTGTTGTTTAATGAACTTCCATATTTCTTTTTTTTCTTCTTAAACAAAACAATGTAGATCCAGGAACACAACCTTCAATAATCAATGTATTTTTATGTACATTTTTATCAAAAAATTTGAGATGTCACTATTTATGAACACAAATTATTCTAGTAAATAATGATAAAAATAACATCATACCAAAATAAATTGAACCGAAATAGATGAAACAAATCAAAATGGAACATGGTTAAAAAAAGTCTAAAATAATTTGGACCAAATAACTCTAAATTAATCAATAATAATTTTAATGGAATTAATAAAAGGAACTAATTCAAATTAAACTTTTTTTTGAAAAGTAGAAGAAATATTATTGAAAGAATAAATTACGCGAGTCTAAAGTACATGATCATTTTAAAATCTTTATAATGAAGGGGGAAGAGAGCATCCCGAAGGTCTTCGCACCAGGTGATGTTTTGTGTAATCCCCATGTTGGCCAAGCCATTTGCAACTGTGTTTATTGCTCGATAAACATGAGTAATGATGTAGTTATGATCGATTATAGAACGGGTTAACTCCATCCAACGTGTAGTAATCGGCCAATCAGGATGGGTTATGCGATTCCAAATCGCTTGAACAATGGTCATCGAGTCACTTTCAATCTAGATGTTGTTCCAACCAAAGTGCTTGGTGAAGGAAATAGTATAACAACCTTGCTTTTATTTCACACTTAAACATAATTTATTACATGAAATTTCACTTGATAAAAAATAGAAGATCGAGAGTTCTAGTGTCTTTGTGGATTAATAACATTACATAACAACTTAAAAAATTAAACACAACATTTTTATTGAAAACTTCCTTTACATGACCACTACATTCCCTCGTACTTAGCATTACATGGGATAACTTGAGGACATGCATAAGAAAAGGGTGAGATATAAAGCCCAGTAAGGGAATAAACATGGAATAAAATGAGGAATACAATACATGTTATAAAATAGGAATATCAATGAATCACAAGAGAAACATGAACATAAAGACATGATAAATCATTAAAATCATAACATAGAGATGTGGGAACAACATTTAACATGATATTATCATGAGCCAAGGATCATTGCACATAGAGCATGAGTAAACCCTCATTGCACATGAATCATAAGTAAAAACTCATTGTAATTTAATTATAATCATTTATCACTCATTTCACATGACTTATCCTGATACTATACTTTACCCAATGCATTGGAGCTCTATCAGGGCACACCCTTCTTAAACATTTCATTTTATGCATAAGTGTGCCACATGAATCATAAAACATGGAATCATTCCTAATAATTTATTACATGAATAAGGGATATGGAATACATAAAATAATATTTATAATAAATAAGTAAATGTGCATAATGGTGAATACCCTTGATATAGAAATGGGCATGGTATTCACTACACAATGACATTGGCCTGAAAAAACGTGGTGCAATTTCAGCACCATAATGGCGTGACATAAGAATTCATCAAAATGGTTGATGAGAGAGAAAGGGGTGTCTCATTATATGTACATGAAATTGAAACTATGGGGTCATATAAATACATGTACCAACATAAGTAATGGAATTTGGATTCATAGTACAAAATAATTACTTAAATGTAAATGAGAAGAGAGAAATTCCTTACGAAATTTCAGTATGGTAACAGGTATACATGGGAGACATTAATGAGAGATAAATGGGTATCTAATCAATATAAAATAAAGAGGTAAGTATGGAGGGAGGTTAGAAATCATACCCCACCATTTATAATTGAAAATAAAATGGCATAAAAATAATAAGAAACTTGGATAAAATGAGAAATGAAGGAATCCCTTACTTGGAAGTGTGATCCCAAAGGCTTGGGAGAGGCTTGAGAGAGGCTTATTGGAAGATTGGGGCACATTGGGAGGATTTTATAGAGAGTAGGGAATATTTTAGATGAACTCCAATGGATTTTAGTGAAGAGGAATTGGGAGATTGGGTGGGTTTATATAGGAAAGGAGAAAGAATTCTTTATTATTTAGGTTTGGGAAACCACACATTAAACTAATCAAAACCACAAAAAAATCCCATGGTTTTCCCATGGTTTTTGAAAAAGAGGAGTGGAAAAAATATTATATAAGGACAATGGATGAACATCTTAAAATAACAGGTTTGCTTATGTGGAGGTGAGTCACACTCTCAAGTAAATCAATTTAAAACGTTAAAATGTTTTATAAGTCTTGGAGGGTCCACTAAAGCTTTTTAAAATAAATAAAATAAACCAAAAATCACATTATCTTAATGGTAAAACATATATTGTCCGAAAATACAATTTATAGTATTTTATTACACCACTATTGAGTCATTATGATGTCATAAAATACATTATATAATTAAATGGTATTTGATTTTTACCAAAAAATATGACTGTCTCAGAAAATTATGAAAAATTCACTGTTGGAAAATTTTTACATCCTTATTATAAAAATAATATTAATTTTATCTAAATAATTTTCTAAATATGTGAATTTTTACTTTTAAAATAAAAACTGACATTTATCGAAAATTCATGGGTTTTGACAAAAACAACTTTCAAACCTTAATAAAAATTACAATTATATTTATAAAAATTATACGATAATTTAATTTTAATAAAAAGAAATTTATTAATAATAATATTTTATTAAAATATTATTTAATTTAAAAATAGATTAATTCATCAAAATATATTACTTAATTGAATATTAACTAAAAATACTATTTGTGCTTTAAAAACTATTTACAAAGTAACAATAATAAAATAAAGGTATATTATTTATTCTATAAAAAAAATAATGCACATAATCATAGTTCTATGATATTGTTACATAACCCCTTAGAACACCTACATAAGACCTTAGGGTAAGGTGTGCGATGGTGACAAACTTTTAGGGTGGCTCGAATAACATCGCTCGAGTGGTAATCTCTATCAACTTCTACTTCTCCCATAGGCGGTTCCAATCATGCTTAACGTATTAAATATTGGCTTGGTCTTGGTCAAGAGAAAAGACCAATGACACCACCTCCTTTCTGAGCTCTGAAAAATGGGATTCATATGGGGCAAGTCTACTGGATGAGGCCATCACTTCCTTTATCTGGGTAAATTAGATTTTTTAAATCCCTATATTTATACTAATTATGTGATCACTGTTCAATGGATATATTAGCAATGGTAATAATTCTTAATGGTATTTTGAAATCCAAAAACATAAAACCAAATAAGTGCATATGTTTTACATAACCATTTTTCATAATAAGACATTTAATTAGACCAAGAGGAATTTTTATTGATAGAAGTTTGGGTCATTACAATATTCCCCCCTTAAGAAATTTCACCCTTTAAATTTACTTTTCCCACACTAAAAAAGATGTGGGTAACTTTGATTCATCACTTCCTCCGATTCCCACGCCGCTTCTTCAAACTTGTGGTTTCACCACAATACCTTGACGAGGGGAATTGTCTTATTTCGTAGAACCTTTTCTCTACGATATAAGATCTTCATTGGTTTCTCCTCGTAAAAAAGATCATCCTCTAACTGTACTACCTCTTAAGAGAGTACATGTTAAGGGTATGGTATGTACTTATTTAAGAGGGATACATTAAATAAATCATGTACTTTGGCCATAGTAGGTGGAAGTGCTATTAGATAGGCCACAACCCCTACACGATCAAGAATCTCGAAGGGGATGATGTACCTAGGACTTAACTTCCATTTCTTTCCAAAACTCATGACCTTCTTCCATGGAGATATGCATAGAAATACCACATCTCCAACTTTGAACTAATTTTTTTCATCGACGGTTATCTGCATAACTCTTCTGTCAACTTTGGGTGGCCTTGATATGCTGCTAAATGGTTTTCACCTTCTCCGCTATTTCTTCGACCATTTTAGGTTCTAGCAGCTTACGCTCACTGACTTCATCCCAACAAGCTGGTTTTCTTCCCCTTTTCCCATAAAGGGATTCATATGGTGCCATTCGGATGCTTGAGTGGAAACTGTTATTGTAGGAGAATTCAACCAGTGGAATATGTTTTTCCCATCTTTCTTTGAAGTTTATAGAACATGATATTAACATATCTTATAGTGTCTGAATTGTTCGCTCATATTAGCCATCAATTTGAGGATGATAGGCCATACTGAAGTTATGTTCAGTGATTAGTGAATGTTGGAGACTTTTCCAAGACTTCAAGGTGAATCTAGGATCACAATAGGATACAATAGATAGTGGTACTCCATGCATCCTTACCACTTCATTGATGTAAATCCATGCAAGTTGATCCAATGAGAAGTTCTCTTGAATAACGATAAAGTGATATGTCTTTATAAGATGATCCACAACAACCCATATAACATTGTTTCCTCTTTATGTCCTTGGAAGTCTAGTGAAAAAGTTCATGGTAATGTTCTCCCACTTCCATGTTGGTATAGGTAGTGGTTGCATCATCCTCTTATACTTTTTCCTCTCAGCCTTCACTTGCTGACGTACCAAGAACTTTGATGTATTTTCTGCAATCTCCCTTTTCATATTGTCCCACCAAAAGTTTTCTTAGAGATCTTAATACATCTTTGTGCTCCCCAGGTAAATAGATAAGGTTGAGCTATGTTCGTTATTCAGAATTCCTTCTTTATCTCTAGATCATATGGTACACACAATTATGAACCAAATCTCACAATTCCATCCTTGTCAACCACGAACTCTGAGGAGTTCCCATTTCTGATTGCTTCCACCATTTTTAGAATTTCCACATTCTTTCTTTGAGTATGATTTATTTTCTCCATGAGGGACGATTGAGAAATCATTTGAGAAAGGATTGATGATGTTCCTCCCTTAATGATTCCCATGTCCATCATCTATGAATATAAGAAGATTGGATTCTTTTCAATTCTCATCATTGATGAAGATACATGATCCTTTCTACTTAGAGCATCCTCCACCTTATTTGCCTTACCAAGATGGCAGTGGATTGAGTAGTCATAATCCTTGATGAGTTCTATCCATCTTCATTGGCACATATTAAGCTCTTTTTGTGTGAATATATATTTTAGGCTCTTGTGATCAATATATATCTCGCACTTCTCCCCATAGAGATAATGATGCCATATTTTCAATGAAAAGATCATAGCCGCCAACTCCAGATCATACGTGGGATAGTTTTTCTCATGGATTTTCAGCTGCCTTGAGGCGTAGGATATCACTTTTTCATTCTGCATCAACACACAACCCAAGCCCTTCTTTGAAGAATCACTAAATACCAAAAACATTTCTCCACTCATGGGTAATGTGAGCAAGAGCACAGTGATAAGCCTCCTTTTCAACTCCTTGAAGCTTTATTTTCATTCATCACTCCAAGAAAACTTGAATCCCTTCTGAGTTAGCTTGGTAAGAGGGCTTGACAGTCGTGAGAAATTTCTCACAAATCAGCGATAATATCCATCTAACCCCAAGAAGATACGAATATCCATTACTGATGTTGGCCTAAACCATCCCTAAATTGCAGTTGTCTTTGAGGTATCCATATACATCCCATTTATTATGATGATATGGCCCAAGAATGAGACCTATTTCAACCAGAAATCACACTTTCTATACTTTTCATAGAGCTTCTCCTTTTTGAAGGTCTCTAGTACAGTTCTTAGATGCTCCACATGATCCTCCTTGGTTTTGGAGTATATTAGAATATCATCTATAAAAACCACCACAAATTTATTGAGCTAATCTCTAAAGACTATATTCATCAAGTCAATGAATATTTATGGAGCATTAGTGAGTTTGAAAGGCATTTCTATGAATTCATAGTGCCCGTATCATGTACGAAAATCATTCTTGGGGATATCTTTCTTCTTCACTATTACTTGATAATATCCCGACCGGAAATCCACCTTGGAGAAGTATTTTTATCTAAAAAGATGATCGAAGAAGTCATTAATTCATGGGAGAGGATACTTGTTCTTTATCATGATTTTGTTAAGCTCATGATAATCGATGCAAAGATGTATTGACCCGTCCTTCTTCTTGATGAAGAGGACTGGTGCACCCCATGGTGAAACACTTGGGAATATAAACCCTTTATCCAGATTCGCCTATAGTTGTTTCTTCAACTCCTGAAGCTCCATAACAGCCATTATATATAGAGTCTTGGATATTGGAAATTCCCTAGGAATAAGATCAATTGAGAATTAAACATCTCTTCTAGGAGGAAGACCAGACAATTCCTCGGGAAACACATCAGCGAATTCTCTCATAATAGGAAGGGATGGTTTCCTCCTTATAATCAATGATCTGAGCCAGATACATGTGCTCATAGGGTAGTAATATCCATGCTTGAGACGGTGGAGCTAAAGAAGATTCATCTTCCTCCGTGCACTTGAACAAAATCTGGGTCGATTCTCCAAATGGAGAGTGATTTCCCTCTCACGGAAATTTATATTGGCTCTATATAGGGAAATCCAATCCATGACAATAATTGCATCAAATTCCACCAGAGGGAGTATGATGAGGTTCTCCAGGAAGTTCAACCCACCAATTATAACTGGGGAGGAGTTAAATTCATGGGTTTCAATTATTTACCCATTTTACGTACTCACCGACATCTTTACTTCCATGATTTTTGGTGGTATTGGGATTGTTCTACTAAACTTTTGGGATAAAAAAGAGTTCATAGAACCAGAACAAAAAATTACGTTTGCAATGCTTGAATGAATAAATAACGTACCTATCACAACTTCGTTTTCGGGGTTCACTTCGTCGGTAGTGATGGAAAAAGCTCACCCTTTGTTCCTTGGAGGTTGTTGGTTGCCTAAAAAAACCCTTGGATTATGGAACTGATTTGAAAGAATCCCTGGTTCTTTGCAGTTGAATTATTAAATAATGCATTAAGAGTCGAACGGAGCATTCCTCTTCTCTGTCGCTGCCGCAGGTTTTTCTTGTCAGTAGTTAATGGCTAGGTTCTCTTCTCTTCTACACCTAAAGAATTTCCTCGTCTCCTTCAAGCAATTTTTGGGGTGCCTTTTTCCACACCTTTGGAAAGTAAGGTGATGGATTTTATTTGCACTGTCGGATCTATCCATCGGACTTCTAGAATTGAATTCCACCTTATGCTTCTTATCCCCATGATACCCATGAGATTCTCTGATCTCTATTTCAACCTTGAGGGCACATCGAACAATTTCATCATAGTTGTCAAAGCCATGAATCGCCAGGGCTTTCCACAGGCTAGGTTTTATCCCACCAAAGAAGAGATCAACCTTAAATTTGGGGGTAATAAAAAAGCTTGAGGCATACCACTCAAGCCTTGGGAATTTTTCCTCATACGCTCTGATGGATTTGTTGTCTTTTTTCTTGAGTTAAAAAAAGTCCATTTCCATCTTAAATTGGAGGGTGCGAGGAAAATATTTATCGAAAAACATTTTCTGGAAATCCTTCCATTCCAATGCCTCAATATCCTCCTCAAGCTTTGTATTTTTGATCAATGTACACCATTTATCATCTTCACCCTCCATATGATAAGAATCCAAAAGAACCTTCTCTTGTTCAGAACATTTAAGGATGAAGATCTTTTCAATGGATTTGATTCATTGTTCGACGATTGAGGGATCAGATGATCCATTAAAAGTAGGAGGCCTTTGTCTCATGAAGATCTCGATAATAACTTGTTCTTTCTTGGGGGGGGGGGTTGAATGTTCCTCTTGACCCATGTTTCTATTCTAATATTGAGATAACTAAGAGATTATGGTGATAAATTTCACGATTCCTTCTCCCATCGGATTGGGAATCTCATTAGAACAATAATCACATTGGTCTTCACATCGGTTGTTAGCCTAATTCCTCCTATTACCAGCCATTGGATGGAATAAAAGGAAAGTTAGGGGTAACACATAAAGGGTAATCCAAGGACAAAACATATGACTTATAAATAAATTTTATTTCCTTAACTTATGAATATGTAGGCTTCAATCTATGTTATCTGTGATCTACCTTCTAACATATATTCTTAGGGGAATTTTTTTAATTCCCTTAATAATGGTTCATACTAAGCTTGTGAATTTTCCAAAGCATATCCCCTGAGAGTGTCATAACCAAGAGTGCATTAAGGCCCATTGCCATGTACCAGGATACCGTAGGTCATTCCTAAAACTCATTGTCGGAGTTTTCACTCCTAGGTACATCTATTCCAGAGCCACCTCTACCTGATCGTATACAGACAGGGATGTATTTTCATGATAAAACACTTACTCAATGCTCACAAAAATTTAGGGATGTTTTTATTATACTTAGTCTTATCCCTAAGGTTTTACTAGGGTTTTCTAATCCTAATCCTAAAAATAACTAAACCTATCCTCTGATATCAACTATAACAACCTGCTTTTATTTCACACTTAAACATAATTTATTACATGAAATTTCACTTTATAAAAAATATAATACCGTGAATTCTTGTGTCTTTGGAGCTTAGAAACATTAAATAATTACTTAAAACATTAAATGCAACATATTTATTGAAAACTTCCTTTACATGACCACTACATTCCCCCATAATTAGCATTGCATGGGATAACCTGATGACATGCATAAGAAAATGGTGAACTATAAATCCCAGTAAAGGAATAAACATGGAATAACATGAGGAATACAATACATGTTAGAAAATAGGCATATTAATGGATCAAAAGAGAATCATGAACATAAAGGCATGATAAAGCATGAAAATCACAACATGGAGATGTGGAAACAACATTTAACATGATATTAGCATGAGCCAAGGCTTATTGCACATGGAGCGTGAGTAAACCCTCATTGCACATGAAGAAATAGTAAACAATCGTTGCACCTGAATTAGAATAATTCAACACGTATTGCACATGACGTATCATGATACTATACTTTACCCAATGCATTAGAGTGTTATTAGGGCACATCCTTTGTAATCATTTCATTTCATGCATATGTGTGCCACAAGAATCATAAAATATGGAATCATTAATCATCATTTATTCCATGAATAAGGGATATAGAATACATAAATGAAGCTTTATAATCAATAAGTAAATGTTCATAAAGGTTAATACCCTTGATATAGAAATGGGTATGGTATTCACTACACAACGACATTGGCTTGGAAAAACATGGTGCAATTTCGGCAGCATAACGACGTGACATAAGAATTCATAAAAATGTTTGATGAGAGAGAAATGGGTGTCTCATCATATGTACATGAAATGGAAAATATGGTGGGTCGTATAGATACATTTCCCAACATAAGTAATGAAATTTGGATTCATAATACAAAAATAATTACTTGAATGTAAATGAGGAGAGAGAAATTCCTTACGAAATTTCAGTATGGTAATGGGTGTACATGGGAGGAATTAATGAGAGAGAAATGGGTCTCTAATCATTAAAAAATAAATAGGTAAGTATGGGGGGAGGTTATAAATCATACCCCAACATTTATAATTGAAAATAAAAGGGCATAACAATATTAAGAAACTTGGATAAAATGAGAAAGGAAGGAATCCCTTACTTGGAAGTGTGATCCCAAAGGCTTGGGAGAGGCTTGAGAGAGGTTTCTTGGGAGCTTGGGGAGACTTGGGAGGATTATAGAGAGAAGAGGGAAAAGTTTGGACGAACTCCAAAGGCTTTGAGTTAAGAGGAATTGGGAGATTGAGTGGGTTTATATAGGAAAGTAGAGGGAATTCTTTATTATTTAGGTTTGGGACACCACACATTAAACTAATCAAAACCAAAAATCATCCCATGGTTTTCCCAAGGTTTTTGAAAAAGGGGAGTGGAGAAAAATATTATATAAGTACATTGTCCAAAATTCTTAAAATAATAGAGTTGCTTATGTGGAGGTGAGTCACACTCTGAAGTAAGTCAATTTAAAAAGATAAAATGTTTTATAAGTCTTGGAGGGTCCACTAAAGCTTTGTAAAATGAATCAAAAAAACCTAAAATCACATTATTTTAATGGTAAAACATATATTGACCGAACATAAAATTTATAGTATTTTATTACACCACTATTGAGTAATTATGATGTCATAAAACACAATATATAATTAAACGATATTTGATTTTTACCAAACAATCTGACTATCTCAGAAAATTATGAATAATTAATCGTTGGAAAATTTAGAAATCCTGATTATAAAAATAATATTCATTTTATCTAAATAATTTTCTAAATATGTGAATTTTCACTTTTAAAATAAAAACCGGCATTTATCGAAAATTTATGGGTTTTGACAAAAATAGCTTTCAAACCTTAATAAAAATTAAAATTATATTCATAAAAATTATATGATCATTTATATTTAATAAAAATTAATTTATTAAAAATAATATTTTATTAAAATATTATTTAATTCAAAAATCCATAAATTCATCAAAATATATTACTTCGTTGAATATTAACCAAAAATAAAATTTGTGCTTTAAAAACTATTTACAAAGTAACAATAATAAAATGAAGGTATATTATTTATTTTATATAAAAAAATAATTCACATAATCATAGTTCTAGGGTCTTGTTACATAACCCTTTAAAACACCTACATAAGACCTTAGGGTAAGGTGCGTGATGGTGAGAGACTCTTGGGGTGGCTCAGATAACATCACTCGAGTGGTAATCTCTATCAACTTCCACTTACCCCGTAGGCAGTTCTGCTCAAGCTTAATGTATTCAAGCTCGACTTGGTCTTGATGAAGAGCGAAGCCCAATGATTCCAACTCCTTTTTGAGCTCCAACAAATGGGCTTCATACGGGTCAAGTCTACTTGATGAGGCCATCACTTCCTTTGTCTGAGTAAATTGGATTTGTTAAGGCCCTATATTTATACTAATTATGTGATCACTATTCAATGACTATATTTGGAACAGTAATAATTTTTTATGGTATTTTGAAATACAAATACATAAAACCAAATAAGCGCATATGTTTTACATAACCATTTACCATAATAAGAAATTTAATTAGACCAAGAGGAATTTTCATTGATAGAAGTTTGGGTTGTTACAAATAACATGAATCAACCTCAACATTTTAGCTTCAAGGGTGGTGGAAATGCCACATTTACCCATAAAGTAACCAAGAATCTGACCAAGGTGATTCCTAAAGACAACACCACAACTTTCAGGGCCCAGATTACCCTTAGAGGCGCCATCAATATTGATTTTTATCCATCCAGGTAGAGGGGCTCTCCAGAATACCTCCATAGTGTGATGCAGCTGACAGTAATTTCCACTGATCTGTAGACGATTCAGGATTTCAAATTCCTGAACAGTGTTGTAGCAGTTCTCCTTTTCTAATAAATCAGCTTCATGTATGGCAATAGGGATCTGAACTTGACCTGTATTAAGATTGAGTGAGTAATTGTAATGAGTTATAGCATTCCGATCATACTATATCACATGATGGAGTTCAGCAATGATTGCAAGGAAAAGGTTCCTAATTTGTTGGGAGCCTTCCATTTCTACACATTTCATTAGTTGGGACTTGACAGAGTCAAGAATCATCAATTTTCAATAAAAAATGTCAAAAATGTTGTTCTAAAGAGCAGAAGTAGTGGCACAAGAAAGGAAGAGATAATTAGCATATTCTCTATGTTGATTAAAAATTTGAATCTTCTATATGTTGATTAAAAATTTTACACTTAGAGTAGAGCTAAATTCTAAAAGATTAGAGACAAGTTTAAGTGGGAACCATGTTCTGGGAAAGTCCCCAAATGAGATTGAATCTCGAAGGTTTTATCCAATGTTTGTTGAAATGATTTATCCAATTTTAATCATTCTTAGAGTTGTGGTGAAAATGATTATAGTAACCAATTCAAATTAAACCATATTAAACTAAATAAAATCAAATAATATTGAAATATAATATTTCCAAATAATTCAATTCTATTTATTTTAATAATATACTTTTCAATTTAACTTAGTTTTTATCTATTTAATCTGATTCAATTCAATTCAGTTCATTTTCCCTAAGTCTCATTAGGTTAGTATCAAATTGATTATGTTTGGGAAATTTCAATTAATTTTTATTTATATTTTTTTCATATGAGTTACTTGGGTATTTTTTAGTCATTTTTTGTTTTTTATGTTATTTAGGATTATTTTAATGTCATTTAGAATTGTTTTCTTCAATGTGGTTTGATTTAGTTTATTTTATTTTCTCAAATTTGGTTTGGTTTAGTTTAGTCTAGTTTAGTTCAGTTTGTTATGGTTTGGTTCAGTTCAGTTAAATGATGAAAGATCTACATAGTTGGGTTTATATTTGTTTTGTTTAGATAAGTTAATTTGGATAAACTTTATTTGAGTAATTTAATTTAGTTTGGTTTATTTAATTTTATTTCATTTAGATTCAGTTTTCTTCTATTTTATGTAGATCAATTTAGTTAGGTTGAGTTTTTTTGGTTTCCCTTGGTTATATTTGGTTTAGGTTTCCCTTATGTTCCATTTTTTATGAAGGGAATCTAAATTTTTCTATCATCCCCTTCCCCACCACAACTTCCATGACTAAACATCATTCCCAAAAACCTCAAAACTACTCTGACCAAGTGACCCCAAACCATTATTCAAAGAGATGGTGATTTATGGATATGAAGTAGCTACAAATAGTGATACTATAGACAATGATTTCCATCAGTTATAACCAGAGGTTATTTCATTTAGAACCATTAATGATCATTTCATCCCTAGATTTTTGGTTGCTGATGAGGAAACAGAAGAATGGGGTTGTGGTGAGAGATTGAGGTTGAAATGGACAAAATATTACTAGATGAAAAAGTTACAACATGATATTGAGGATTCAATGGGATACTATGGTAGGGGTGATGGAGTTATAGAGAGAGAATGGGGATATAGTGGGAGACCAAAATATGGTGGAAGATAAGGAAACATCAGAAAGTCTGTAGGAAAGATGAGAATATGAGTAAAATTTTATATTTTCAAAATTTTATATTTCTAATACTTTTTAAAATTTATTGTTATACCAAACATGTTTTTTAACCTCCTTTCCGTTTAATTTTCAATTCATTTTCCCATTCTATTTCCAAATCCATTTCCATCAAAATTCATTTCATCATAAAAAATGAGGACATGAATTCTTTATCTAATGCACTCAACAAATCTAATATATATAATTATTTCATTTCACATACTCATAATATATTGTCATGTCTTGAAAATCCATTTATTTCAACTATTTTAGATGAATTAAAAAGCATCTAGGTGGTATTCAAAATAGAAATGAAGAAAAGAAATTATAAACTAGAAATAAAACCTAAAGAAATAACTTTTAAAGCCATGAATAATATTTATGTAGGGGAATAACTAAATGAGTATTTAGATGACTTGATTTAATTTATCATTTATAATATCATGTATGTGGAAGACTCCTTGAATTATCTGGTTGGGAGGTAAAAATACCACCAATATACAATGTTATCCTTGCTCTAAAATTAATCATAATAAAGTACCAATTCTTGGTATACTAATCACAATTTCATGTTATACCAAACAATGCATTAAGATAACAATCTATCATGATAAAAATGAAACAATAACCACATCCTGATCATGATTAAATCAGAGATAATCATAAAATAATATCATATAAACATCATAACATTAAATCACATCACACATAATAAAACTATATATAATTTATCTAGGAAAAAATACATCCAATCAATGTATATTACATGACATAAAATTTTGACTAGTTAATAAAAATAGAGAAATTAATATTTTAAATTACCTGCTCCTCATGATTTGGAAGAGATACACATCCAAGAGTATGAAAATATTTCATAAAACTTTTATTTATTTATTTTATTTTATATTTTTCATATAAAAATACAATATTATAATTATTAATTATCTATAATAATAGTAACATTAGTAATTTATACTTTAAAACCATTTTCATATAAAAATGAATATATATAAAATTAATTAATACCTTAAAACTTGGACTGTTCCAATACACAGTCATCTACCTGTATTGAGAATGTGGATAATCATCAAGAACTGGTATACCCTCAAGATCAGTTCCAATTCTACTTTTATGACCTATATACAAGTCATACTTGTATGCTCTCCAAATTTCTCCCAATACTATCAACCTCACAGTCTTTGGATCCCACCCATCAGGGTAAATATGTCCAAACAACATTTGAAAATATATTTGTTAACATAAAAATATAAATTAAAATATTTAAAATATAATTAATATTAGTTACCTATATCAAACCCATACATTTTTATTTATTTCTTCTCCAAATTCTCTTTATGAAATTACTTGAATGGAAATAATTTTATTATATTTAGAAAGTTTCCCCATAAGACTCATACATTCTTTCCCACTATTTCTAATTATAACCATTACCTCATTTTAAGAAATCATAATTTGGATGTGCTAATTCCTAACATCATGCATATTTAGGTAACCTCATCTTCTGCTAGATGATCCAATTTATCATAAAAAATAACTGAATTATTATACTCACACATATAAATTTATCATAAATTTATTTCAATAATGTTTAAAAATATACCATAAGTAAGGTGATCTAAAGTACCTTATGTTAATTCAAAAGTTAATTTCTACTTTTACCTTCTTTAGTTTTTTAAATCACAAACACTTTCTTAAAACCATGTTTAAAAACTTTATATTTCACAAGTTTTTAGTATGTTTTTGTAGAAAAAATTACTTTATGTTGAATATATAAGTAGTTATAATGCATTAAAAATATAAAATTTTATTATTCAATATGATCCATCATACTAAAGGTGAGTCCGATTCATTAGATTGATTTTTTTGACCAGTGGTTAGACATATGTCTTTTCTATCAGACTGAAAAAAGTCATGATCATCAAAATAACCTTGGTACCTGTACATTAGACTAAACCTTATTCAGTTTATCAGATTGAAAAACAATAACAAAGTCCATCGAAATATCCAAAGTTTATAATCAAGGTATATATATATTTTTTCCATCAGATGGAATACTAAATAGCATTGTATTGGTTCTAAAATAAATGACACTAGAAAAATGAATTACAACTCATTATTAGTTTTTGAGTTTAATATCCAGATCATTATGAGCTGTCAAAGTGAAATCTATCCAAGGACATCTTAACTAACTCATAAATATGACCATTAGAGATTTTCCTATAAACAAAGGGTCATTTGAAGAGTTGGGAGCTGATTCATTCACAACTCAAGTCATCTAAATATTGATCTTTGTGAACATATCATTCCAAATTTTTTGTAATTATTTAGAGATTTGATGTTCTAAGTAATAATTATAAGGATTTTAATTCCTTAAGAACTATTTACTTTTATAATCACTAAATCTGATCATGGTATTGATTGAGGGCTTCCAAGGATAAGAAGATAGAGGCGAGTCTAATCCATAAGATCGAGGGATTTTGGGGCTTGGAAGACTGAGACTAATCATCATATCAAGGGGTTTCTTGGTTAAGAAAGACATATATGACACTTATAATTGTATCAAGGGATTCTGTGGGATTGGAAAACAGAGTTGATACTAATCCATTAGATTGAGGGATTTTTTGGTAAGGAAAGACAGACCTTACAATAGGTACTGGAAACTATGGATATCTTTAGTCAGTATTACTGACTACCTTATCTCTTAAGGTTAAAGAGTAAAATCTTTTATAAGATTTTAAGTTATTATAACCATTATAATATTTTTTATAATTTTTTTTACAAGTTATATTTTCCACTATTCATGTATGTTAAAAAGTTTTATGTAATCAATCTTTCTAATATTAGTTTTATAGGATTGATAGTGATACTGATAAAATTTTATATAATCAGAAAATATCTGAATTTGGTTGTATTAATCTGATCACCAGACAATCCATGAGTTTGATTTTTTTGATATAACACTACTGGAAAAGAAGGTTATACCAACGGTTTAAAACCGTTGGTATAGGCTGGAGAACCGTTGGTATAGCCTATACCAACAGTTTTCCAAACCGTTGGTTAGTAAGCCATGAGGAAAGCCTTATACCAACGGTTTGATCTAAACCGTTGGTATATTGTTCTTTTAAATTTCTCCCAATGTATACAAACAGTTTATAACTGATGGTAATGCATTTGAGAATTGTTATACCAACGGTTGAAAACCTTTGGTAATGTGATTTTCCAGACACATATACCAACGATTTTAAACTGTTGGTATTGTGTTTTTCTAGAACACATATACCAACGGTTCTAAACCGTTGGTATTGTGTTTTTCTAGAATTCCAGAAAACATATACCAACGGTTCTAAACCGTTGGTATAGGTGTTTTTCCAGAATTCCAGAACACTTATACCAACGGTTCTAAACCATTGGTATAGTGTTTTCCCAGAATTCCAGCACACTTATACCAACGGTTTAGAATCGTTGGTATTGAGTTTTTCCAGAACTCCTGCACAGTAGCCCCCTCAAGTATCCCCTCCACTATACACCTACACCTACATAAAAAATATCACAAAACCACATACAAACTTAAAACAGTATAAAAAACACCTAAAATAGCACACACAAAAAACACATAAAACCATCAAATTCTTCAAACCATGTCATGTACTAAAATTCCCTATTTCAATCTTCATATGACAACAATCATCCGATAGTAATTCACCTCACCCCTGCACAACCCCCAAACCAGCACAGCCTCCCCACCTCCCCATCAAATTCTAATAGGCAGAATAGTATGAGAAATACCTATTAGAGTTGAATAAGAGTTTGAAATTGGCTCATATCCCATTTTTTTTCTGATCCTAGATTTGGGTAAATAATGATTTGTGATGAATTTTGCATTGAACTTGTATTGTTTATAATATATGGGGAAAAAGTATTTTCTTAGGAGTCTCTTAACTTATTACCCCTTGAGTGAAACTACCCAACTCATGAAAAAGAGTTTGCAACTATCGCTGATGAGTGTAAATTTCAGTTGTATTCACTTAAAATGATGTCCTTTTCAAACAAAAGAGATACTTTGAGAGGTTCAGTCCACACCATGCCTCAGATTGAGGCGGGGTTAACTTGTACACGTCACATATGACCTATGGATCGTTTTCCTAAAGTTTCAACAGAATCTGAATGCGTTTGGTCAGTTTTCCGTATGCCGGTTGTTGTTTTCACTTAAAATCCTGTCCATTTCAAATAAAAGTGAGACACTTCGAGTGGTATCAGACACACCGTGCCTCATATTGAGGAGGGGTTGACTTGTACACATCACAAATGACCCATGTATACTTTTCCTAAAGTATAAACAGAATCCGAATGCGTTTGGTCCATTTTCCGTATGTCAGTTGTTGTTTTTACTTAAACTGTTGTCCATTTCAAAGAAAAGTGAGACACTTTGAGTGTTGACGGCCACACTACACCTCGGATTGAGGTGGGTTTGACTCGTACACGTCAAAAATGACCCATGGATTGTTTTCCTAAAGTATCAACACAATCCGAATGCGTTTGGTTTGTTTTCCATATGTCGTTTATTTTACTTAAAAGTGCATCCATTTTAAACAAAAGAAAGACACTTTGAGAAGTTCTGTCCACAACACGCCTCATATTGAGGTGGGGTTGACTTTTACACCTCACATATGACCCATGGATCGTTTTCTTAAAGTTTCAATAGAATCCGAATGCATTTGGTCAGTTTTCCGTATGCCGGTTATTGTTTTCACTTAAAATCCTGTCCATTTCAAATAAAAGTGATACACTTCGAGTGGTACCGGCCACACTATGCCTCAGATTGAGACGGGATGGACTCGTACACATCAAAAAATGACCCATGGATACGTGTCCTAAAGTATCAACAGAATCCGAATGTGTTTGGTCCGTTTTCCGCATCTTAGTTGTTGTTTTTACTTAAACTGTTGTCCATTTCAAAGAAAAGTGAGACACTTTGAGTGGTGTCGGCCGCACCACGCCTTTTATTGAGGCGGGGGTGACTATTACATGTCAAAAATTACCTATGGATCATTTTACTAAAGTATCAACACAATCTGAATGCGTTTGGTCTGTTTTTCGTATGTCATTTATTTTACTTAAAAGCGCATCCATTTTAAACAAAAGAAAGAAACTTTGAGTAGTTCCATCCACACTGCGCTTCAGATTGAGGCAGGGTTGACTCTTACACATCACATATGACCCATGGATCGTTTTCCTAAATTTTCAACAGAATCCGAATGCGTTTGGACTGTTTTCTGTATGACATTTATTTTACTTAAAAGCGCATCCATTTTAAACAAAAGAAATACACTTTGAGCAGTTTCGTCCACACCGCACCTCGGATTGGGAGGGTTTGACTCTTACACGTCACATATGACCCATGGATCGTTTTCCTAATATTTCAACAGAATCCGAATGCTTTTGGTCGGTTTTCCGTATGCCAGTAGTTGTTTTCACTTAAAATCATGTCCATTTCAAATAAAAGTGAGACAGTTTGAGTGGTACCGGCCTCACTATGCCTTAAATTGAGGCAAGGTTGACTCGTACACATCAAAAATGACCCATGGATACTTTTTCTACAGTATCAACAGAATAAAAATGCGTTTGGTCCATTTTCTGTATGTCATTTGTTTTTTTGACTTAAACTGTTGTCCATTTCAAAGAAAAGTGAGACACTTTGAGTGGTGTTAGCCACACTGTGCCTCAGATTGAGCTGGGGTTGACTCTTACACGTCACAAATTACCCATGTATCGTTTTCCTAAAGTATCAACACAATCTGAACGCGTTTTGTCGGTTTCCCATATGTCGTTTATTTTACTTAAAAGCGCATCCAGTTTAAAAAAAAGAAAGAAACTTTGAGCGGTAATGGCCACACCGGCCCTCGGATTGAGGCGGGGTTGACTCTTATACATAAAAAATGACCCATGGAAACTTTTCCTAAAGTATCAATAGAATCCGAATGCGTTTGGTCAGTTTTCTGTATGTCGTTTGTTGTTTTCACTTAAAATCGTGTCCATTTCAAATAAAAGTGAGACTGTTTGAGTGGTACCGGACACAACGTGCCTTAGATTGAGGCAGGGTTGACTCTTACACATTAAAAATGACCCATGGATACTTTTACTAAAGTATCAATAGAATCCGAATGTGTTTGCTCCGTTTTTTGTATGTTAGTTGTTGTTTTTACTTAAACTGTTGTCCATTTCAAAGAAAAGTGAGACACTTTGAGTGGTGTCGGCCACACCGTGCCTCTGATTGAGGCGAGGTTGACTTGTACACATCAAAAATGACCCATGGATCGTTTTACTAAAGTATCAACACAATCTGAATGCATTTGGTCTATTTTCCGCATGTCGTTTATTTTACTTAAAAGTGCATCCATTTTAAACAAAAGAACGACACCTTGAGCAGTTCCGTCCACACCGCGCCTCAGATTGAGGCGGGGTTGACTATTACACATAACATATGACCCATGGATAGTTTTACTAAAGTTTCAACAAAATCCGAATGTGTTTGGTCTATTTTCCGTATGTCAGTTGTTGTTTTCACTTAAAATCCTGTCCATTTCAAATAAAAGTGAGACACTTCGAGTGGTACTGACCACACCGTTCCTTATACTGAGGAGGGGTTGACTTGTACACGTCACAAATGACCCATGGAAACTTTTCCTAAAGTATCAATAAATTCTGAATGCGTTTGATCCATTTTTCATATGTCAGTTGTTGTTTTGACTTAAACTGTTTTCCATTTCAAAGAAAAGTGGGACACTTTGAGTGATGCCGGCCACACCATGCCTCAGATTGAGGCAAAGTTGACTCGTACACGTCAAAAATTACCCATGGATCGTTTTCCTAAAGTATCAACACAATCCGAATGTGTTTGTCCAGTTTTCCATATGTCGTTTATTTTACTTAAAAGCACATCCATTTTAAACAAAAGAAAGACACTTTGAGAACCAAATGCATCCGCAAAGAAGACACCCTCCCTAAAGGTCTGTTTGAAGAGGACATCATGAATGATCAATATTATTCACCTTATAACAATATTACTTTCCAACCAAGGATAATTTTTTATAACGTGTTTAAAACTCACAAGTTGGCCTAAATGAGATTCCACTTTAGCAATAACCATTTTGTGCTGACTTCATATCATAAATACCAGCAGAAGAGACCTGTCCTTTTCTTTAAGAGAAGACCCATCACAAAAGACACATTGAACTTCATAATAACCAAACTATTTATTTCCCTGAATAATTTTCCACCATGCATCTACACAGCTAAGAAACAGTAGAAAGCATAAATTATATTGGAATAGGATTGAAAAATTTATTCTCAACAAATTGAAATAGTAATCCTAAAGTAACATACAGTTAAAATAATAAAAGGAAAAAAATTCAATGAAACATGAAACACCTACCCCTCCCTAAGTAATACAAAACAGAGAAATGGGTATCACAGTACCAAGGAATACTAAAGGTCTAGGTAGTAGACTAATCATACAATAAGAATCAAGTGCAAAAAAGAGATTTAATAACAACATCCCTATGAAGCAGAGGAAAACCCCAGAGTGGAAAACTAGGTTAAAAAATATAGAGTTATACATAATTCAAAAATGTAATGGATCAATATGCCCCTGATCACCATCACCATCACCATTGTCATCATCGGTCTCATCCTCACCACCATCTCTAGCCTCGTCGTCGTCCTTATCATCGTCCTCATGCTCATTGTCGACCCCCTCCTCATCCTCAACCCCATCCTCACCCTCGGCCCCATCCTCGCCCTCGGCCCCATCCTTTTCCTCGTCCTTATCCTCATCCTCCCCCTCATCCTCTTCAGCATCCTCTTCATCACCAGGAACATCATCATCTCGACCGCCACTAGAGCTTCCGCCTAGTGCATTGGATAATGCACCCATCGACGACATAAATGTCTGACAAGCCGCGCTAGCCTCTGGTGGAAGTGATGAAGATAAAGCTTTCATCAGTTTCATAAATTCTTTGTCCCTCATTTGAACTTGTACTTCCAACTCTGTGACCCTTTTATCAGACTTTCTTGCATGATCCCTGACCTGTTCCGACTCGGTGGTACTAGAATGGATACCTGGAGAGGACCAATACCTCGTCGGGACTATATTCTTATCAGGTGTGTAGCGTACTCAACCAGAGTGCTCCTCTCCCAAAACCTGATATAAATGATCGTGTGGCCCAAAATTGTCAGGATCCTGGGCATAAAGAGCCTCTAAAGCAGCCTGTTAGAAATATTAATAGATTAATAAATTTCAAAATTGATATTAAACTTTGAAATAAAAAAAATAAAAACTTACAATATTTTCTTGGGTTGATTCATTTACCGCACTTCCATATTTTTTTCTTCTACTCAAGAAAAACAATTTTTCTCGAGGGATACGTCCTTCAATATTCAACTTGTGCTTCTGTAATGACATTGAAATAATATAAAGTGAAAGTATAATCATATATTCAACATTCAATAAATAAAATAATTTTAGTAGGAAACAATAAAAAGTGAAAGTCCTAAAAAAATTTATAAACGACTATATCGTACCAACTGCCTCTCGTGATCTGACATAGTTGTGCACCCCAAAGTGTGGAGGTATTGATTTGAATCAATTTTTTTTTTGTTTTTTTCAGAAGATTCCTAAATAATGTTTAATACTAAATAAGATTATATTAATGCAAAATATGAAAACTCTCATTTAAATAACTCATACGAGATTAATACCTTAAATTTGGCAGTCTCCCAATGGGTAATCATTTCGCGATATTGCTTTATTGGGCAGTCATCCACAATAGGTAATGTCTCTAACTCCGTGCCCACTCTATCACACCAGCCAACATATAGATCATGCTTATAATCTCTCCAAAGCTCTCCTAACTCTTTTAAACATGCTGGTCGTGCACCTTCGCCATCAGGGAAGTTAAACTGAAGCTGAAACCCAATAGATTAGTTCATATAAATACAAAAAAATACTACATTAAATCCAATAGATTTTTTACCCATATTTGTGCCCACGCATTATCTTTGACTTTGTGTGGCAGATGTCTCCAAGAGAGAGGGATGACCGGAATGATATCGGAGTATTTTGCTAGCATCGCCAAAAAACCCCGACATTCCTGCCCATATTTCTCAATTAGTTGTCCATCAACATTGTATTCAACCATCAACTGTGTCTGGCAGTTCCATACCGCACACAAGCGAGTATGACCCCTCCCCTGCCTCCTATCTGTAGATGAATATATTATTAAAGAAAAATAATATCAGCACAAGTTATAATAAAATAAATTTTGGTATAAAAATTTTATAGAGTTATATAAATATACCTGTGGTAGTCGGATAAATGGGCATCACTGGATGTGCAGAAGTTGAAGGAATATCCTATACAGGTGGAGTGTCCCTCAGTGTACGCTCCTCAGCCACATACTTTGTCGCAGCAGGAGTCAAAGAAGATGGAATATAATAGCTTGGAGATAATGAACCAGAAGAAAAAGATGATGGCATAGACGTCTGACTAACTGGTAGTGTAAACATCGGAGGTCTAATTATCCTGTGTGTCCCTGAAGACACGCCAATATCAAAATGGGGTGAAGAAGATATGTATGTGGCAGTGGATCTTCTAACTCTCACCCCACGATCCCTCATACCACCAGCCTCAGAACCGGGACCACTAGATGATCGTCCATCTCTGACACCACCCACCTCCTACCACCAGCCTCTATACTGGGAGCAATATCAGGCTCCTCATCAGATATCTCTCGTCTAGGGGGTCGATCCTGAAACAAAGTTTAACAAAAAAGTAAACACATGATATTATAAGTTATTGAAATATTTATTTTTGAAATAAAATTCTCACAATAGGGATGATTGGAGGAACACCCATCTGTATCATGCAACGATTATTATCTGTCATCTTTTTCCGTAGCCTCTCTTCAATGGGTGTCATTTCCTGTAATGAAAACAAATATGGAAGTAATTATAAATAGATAACTAATTTGTAACCCAAAAAAATATAGAAAAACCATTCTGATAAAAAAAACATAAAGTAAAAGAACATTTATGATGGTTTGAAGGTAAGTACTATGATACACACTCTGAATGATGTAGGTGAAACATGTAGGTGAGAACATAACTGTATGATTCTATATATTTTCCACCACAACTTCAGGTTCACAATCAACTCTGACAATTGAGCTATTGGCGTCATCATAATTAATAAACGGATTGCTTCCAATTGTAGTAGGGATAGTGTCAACTTCATCATCACCATCATCAAAAACATGTCTGGGATTTACTTCAATAATTACACCGAATTTAGGATGACGATGATCTTTGACATAAGAAACTTGTTTCACCATTGATGCTAATACATATGGTTCATCAATGGCAAGAGTGCGAGTCATGTCAATAACTCAAAATCCACAATCATCAATAAAGGTGCCTTGCCTCGTCATTGAATCAAACCATTGACATTTCATCATTGTGACTCGACCATGCGAGTAATAATACAAAATTATTATTTTCTCCACGACTCCATGATAAGAAACATTTTCATAACGAGGTCTAGTATCCGATGAACTGGCATAACAGTCTGTTGTAGAAGTTAGCATAACACCATAATGCTGTGTTCTCATGTTTCTTGCTCGTTCAGTGATAATAAATTTGTATCCATTGATCACAAGTGATTACAAGCATGAACCATGGTATTAGGACCAAAAGTCAAAGCTCTTATTTCCTCAGAAACAGAGTCTGTAGGCAAACTCGAAACCTAAAATATAAACAAATAGTAAATTTAATTAAATATTATTTTTATTTAGTTATTATAGAAATATTTTTACCTTCAATTTCAACCAAGCAGAAAACCCTTTGCTATGCAAAGTCTCTTTCCTTCTCAAAGATAAAGAATGATTCTTTCTATATATCAATTCTTTATGTTCACTGTATATACAAATAATAATAGTGTAACAAATATTTAAAATTACAAGAGATAAGATAAGAGATACATGTACAATTTACTTACTTGATATACTCATAGAACAAATCACAATTGAACAACACTGTGTGATGTGCCATCTCTCACTCTTCAAGGCTTAATGTCGTCAATGTATATGATCCCGGAATTCCTCCTATCTGAGGAAGTGATGGAAAACTGGGTTCAATTTTCCCATATTGTTCTTCTTCATTTCTCATTGGTCTGTTTATTCTCGTAGTAAGATCAGAAAGATACATTGCGCAGAAATCCATACATTCTTGAGCCAAGTAACCGTTCAAGATAGAACCTTCGGGATAATTACTGTTTCGAACATATGATTTCAATGTGCACATGTTTCTTTCAGTTGGATACATCCAAAAGAAATAAATGGGTCCTCCAAGAAGTATTTCGGTTGGAAGATAGACAGTCAGATGCAACATGCATGTAAAAAATGATGGAGGGAATATTCTCTCTAACTCACACAAAATTAATGGTGTCTCTGCCAACAGTTTTTACAAGAAGGATTTGGACAACCTATTAGCACAAAGATCTCTAAACAAATAGCACAACCGAATAACTGAGACTTTAACATTATTGGACAAGAGATGACGGATTACTATTGGAATCAACTCATGCAAAGGGACGTGATAATCATGAGTCTTCAAAGATTTCAGCTTCAACTCTTTTCTGTTGACCCGTTTTGATATATTGCTTGAATATCCATCAGGAACTTTAATAGTCTCCAGCACTTCCAGAAATTGATTTTTTTCAGCAGGTTTCATCACATAAGAAGCACATGGAACTTTCCATTTATTTTCACTGATACAGACAGGATGCAATTCTGGTCTGATCCCCCAATCTACCAAGTCACGCCGAGATCGTAAATCATGTTTTGTCTTCCCCTTGACATTTAGAAGAATCGAAAGAAACATTTCACATATATTCTTTTCAATGTTCATTACATCTAAGCAATGACTTAACAAGTTGGTTGACCAATACGATAACTCAAAGAATATACTCTTCTTCTTCCAATTGTAACAGGTATCATTGGAAACATTTTTACTCTTTCTAGATTTCATTAAACCCTTCCCAAATGAATAAATGAAATCTTTCAATTAATTAAGCACATCAGTTCTAGACATATGATTAGGTGGATCATCATTCTCCATGGTATTATCAAATATTCGACGATTGTTTCTATATGGATGGTTCATTGGCAAGAATCGTCGATGTCCCATAAAACTAAAACTACGATGATATTTCACTCTTCTCGATCGATTATTCTTCATACAAACAGGACATGAAAATTTTCCTTTTGTGCTCCATCCAGACATCATTGCATAAGCAGGAAATTCATTGATCATCCACATAAGCACAGCATGCATCTGAAATATGTCTTTCGAACATGCATTTTATGTGGGCACACCCACATCCCAAAGAAGATTCAACTCTTTTATTAAAGGTTGCATGTATACATCTATATAATTTCTGGGATCAGAAGGGCCATATATCAGTATACGCAAGAAAGTGTAAGGCTTTTTCATACACAACCAAGGGGGAAGGTTATAAATGTGTATGAAAATCGGGCATGTGCTGTGCGAAGTAAGAATCTGCCCAAATGGATTAAAACCGTCACATGAAAGACCCAGTCTCACATTACGCACGTCAGCTACAAATTCAGGATATCGAGCATCAAATATATGCCATGAAAATCCATCTGCAGGGTTAACCAACTCTTCATTATTCTTTTTTCTCTCGGTTTCATGCCATCGCATTTTTATGGATATTTCATCAGACATGAAAAGGTTCTGTAATCTGGGGATCAATGGAAAGTGCCACATTACTTTTTGTGGCACACAAGATGGTGTTCCATCATCTTTTGGCTTCCATAGGGAGGTTACACATTTGATACAATCATTTCTTTCAGCAGTTTCCTCCCAAAATAAGCTGCAATCATTTGGGCAAGCATGAATTTTTTTTTGAGAATCCAAGTTCATCAACTAACTTCCATGCCATATAGTGGTTTGAGGGAATATCTGCATCATCTGGAAGTAAGTCCTTCAAGAAGGTAAGAATTTAATCAATTGTAGTATTTTAAATCCCATACATAGTTTTCCCATGAAACAATTGGATTAAAAATTCCAACTTTTTCATTTTACCACATTGCCGATATACTGGAGTCGTCACAGCATAATTCAATTTTTTCAGCCTATCAACATCATCATTTTCATTGGATGCATCATGTGTGCTTGTATCGAAATCTTTTTGGATGGAAATCCTTTCCTTCTCATGATGCCGAATAAATGGAAACCGATCATATATCAAACTCTCCAATTCAGTCCTATCATTTGGATCATCAACATTTTGAGATTCCATTTTCTCTCCATTGTGATACCACACATAATAGTTTGTTTGGAAACCATATTTGGTTATATGATAGATAACTGCTTCACGACTCAACCAAGGTCTTTCAATACAATTAAAACATGTGTAGTGTATGCGACCACTATCTGAAGCCTTGTAAAATTCAAAATCTAGAAAGCTGTTCAAATTATTTTGAAAATCGGTTGAAATCCGATCAGTTTTGTACATCCAACTTCTGTCCATTTTGTAAAAAAATTGCAATAAGTCATTTCAAAGAAATTCAATAATATTTAAGTTTAATCAAAAAAATATTTAGGTAAATGACAATGTTTTACTTTATATAAAAGCATAACTGACACATTACTCTAAATGAGAATTATATTAAGAAATACAATAAAATAAAGTGTATATAGGAAAATAAGATACAGAATTTATAATGCCTATATTCAAGGATTGCCCAGTAAGATATTGGAAGTGGATCAAGGAATAAATAATCCTTAAGGATCTTGTTGGGAGTACATGAGTTTTATACTTTAACTTCTTCAGGGAGATCAGGATGAGGAGTAGGATGAGGATCAGGGGAGTGGCGGGACTGTCCAAGGGGGGTGCGGGGTGTCCAGGGGGTGCGGGGTGTCTAGGGGGGTGGTGGGGCTGTCTGGGGGGTTGGAGGTGTCTAGGGGGTGGGGGCTGTCTAGGGGGGTCGGGGTGTCCAGGTGAGCGGGCTGTCCGCGGGGGTGGTCAGGCTGTCCAAGGGGGTAGGGGGAGTCCTGGGGGGTGGGCGGGCTGTCCAAGGAGGTGAGTGGGGTGTCCAGGGGGTGGGTGGGGCTGTCCGGGGGGTACGGGGTGTCCAGGGGGTGGGAGGGCTACCCATGGGGGTGGAGGGGCTGTCCAGGGGGTTTGGGGTGTCCAAGGGTGTGGGCGGGCTGTCCAGGGGGGTGGCCGGGCTGTCCATGGGGGGTGGCCGGGCTATCCACAGGGGTGGAGGTGCTGTCTAGTGGGGTCAGGGGTGTCAAGGGGGTGGGGGGGGCTTTCCAAGGGGTGGGGGTGTCTGGGGGGATGGGGGTGTCTAGGGGTGGTGGGCGGGTGTCCGGGGGTGGGGTGGGCGGGTTGTTAACAAGGGTGGGGGGCTGTCCAGGGGGGTACAGGCTGTCCAAGGGGAATTGTCAAACCTTTAATAGATGAGTTCTTTTGAAATAGCATATATTCTCCTACTGGCATGTCAGCATTAACCAAACATAATTTCCTACTACCACAGAACACTTTGGTAAATCTAGATAAATCAGGGAATTCAATCCTAATTATTGAATTCTTTTTTATTTTTTTAAGTATCTTGATATTAAAAAATTATACTTAATTTATAGTAATGAAATGCCTCAGAAGTATTATTACCTATGGGTCTATCACACACTCAAATCCTTAGAATATTTTTGGGGATCAATGACAACCTATAAACAGGTTTTATCATCATCATTGTCTGAATGAATAGGATTCCTAACTGATATCATCATGAGCTATAATAAAATGTTTTAACCATATTATATTGATTTGTTTGGTTATGATCCCTCAAATGAAAGGATTCACTAGTAAACATTAGATAGAACATTCCCTATATTATAAGTGACTTTTTCTTCATTTACTAGGGAGGATAACTCATCCCAAGGCGCACACTCAACCCACTATTGAAGATGAGTTGCAGATGTAGCCAAAAAATACATTTACCAGGAACCAAAATGAATATATAGGAGAATGAAACAACTTGAAATTATGTTAAAATAGATTTACACTAGATTTATGTGTGATGATCTCTCTAGTCACAGTCACACACTTCATTGTAAATAGTAATATTATCTAAAAAATAAATTAATTATTGGTGTTAAATGACATGGTCCTTTTGTAATGTAACCCCCCCTATACCAGAAAAATTATGTATTATCTATAAAGTTAGGCCGTTATAAATTATAAATAACCCATGGATATCATTTTACATCTCACATATAAAAAAATTCTACCAAACAAATATAATTCATTTCAATAGTTTAACAACATGATAGGTTCCACATGAACAAATGTGTTCTAGCTCTATATTTCACTATCATAGTTTCACACCAATTAGTACATTCTATTGGATCATCATTCCTTTGAAGACAAGTATATAATATCCCATACAAGTAATTTTCTCTAGAGTTTGATTAACTCTTATGACTATTAATCTAGCTAATGACTTCTTGATTCATTAGTCAATGATTAATAATAAGGTTCATGTAACCTTCTATGTTTTCAACCATTCCCTAGGAATGTATAACTCACAAAATCAATGAATTCCCTGAAGCTATAACCCTTATGTAGTTTCAATTTATAAAATGAGGACCCATAAATCATTGGTGTCATTTTAGAAAAAACGAACTCCCACATGGTATGAATGGTATCATAATGACACCTATATGTTGAAAATATTCATATAGAATTAGAAATAATTTTATGTTATTAGGTTGATAAATCTTCCTATAGAAGAATTTAATAATACCTTAAATGGAGGTCAAAACAATGAATTCCACGTTATGGTTTTATTTAATACATTACTCAAAATCAACATTTACTTATACAAAACTCAACGAAATTTGTTAAAAAATCAATTTCCAAATATTAGTCATTGATTCACTATCAAATATTGTGAATCTTAATTTTTTTTAAAATCCCTAAAATAGGAAAAAATGACGTGAGCTTTAGAGATATTGAAATAAATGTGGAAATCGGAGGAAGAGTGCTTGTATTTGGGAAGTGGTTTAAATAATCTAACCTGGATGATGGAGTTGCAGCCGATCGGATGAAAGAAATCAGGTTAGGGTTCACTGGGCGCCACGACTTCTGCAAATTGGGGAATGTTGTGTCGTGTGGGGGGGCTCTATAATTGGATGTATTTGAGGAGAACTTTACCAACGGTTTGTAAAAACCGTTGGGAAAAGATAAAAAACATAGGCTTTCCCAACGGTTTCTTCAAACCATTGGGAAAGCCTTCACAAAACCATTGTTTACCAATGGTTTGTTAAAACCATTGTTTACCAATGGTTTGTTAAAACCATTGGTAAAACACACTTATACCAATGGTTCTGGAGAACCGTTGGTATATAAGTGTTGGGAGAAACCTACTTTCCAGTAGTGTAATATGAATCATGTTTTGTTTTAGTTTAACTTTAAAAATAAAATTCACCCCCATATTATTACCAGTGTAAACTATTTCGATCCAACAATTAGTATCAGAGCAGGTTCTTCTTCTTTTACTTGTTGAGTTTTTTACTTTCACTATTAGTAGAAAGTTTATTAAGTTTTTTTATAAACTTTTTTTACAGTAATTTGTTTTTAGAAAAAGAGTTTCCATTGTTTTAATATGAGAGGTCTTAATATTGGCACTTTATAAAATCTGAATCCCAGTCAACCACCTATATTTGATGGCAATGATTATGAGTACTGGGGAGACAAGATGAAAATTTTTGTTATCAATACTGGAGTTGATAACTTTTTAATGCTTATTGGTGATTGCAAGATACCTGAAAAAGAAGTTACTACTTTCACTCATCATTAAAAACAAGAATATCAACTAAATTATAGAGTAAGGAATAAATTTTTATGTTTTAGGGAAAGTAATATATATAAAAAAATTATTCTTGTGAAGGTGATAATAACATATGGAAAAAGTTATAAGTCAATCACTTTGGAAATTCTAAAGTTGTTGAGACTAAAAGAGTTATGATAAGAGAATACTATCAAAATTTTGATTTCCTACCTAGTGAATCAGTATAAAAAATGCATAAAACATTTATGACTTTTTCAACAGCCTAAATTCTCTTAGAAAGAAATATCTTATAGATGGAATCTTGGTTGAAAAGATTATAGAGATTATTACTAATGAGTGTGAATTTAAAAGGAAAACCTTATAGGATACAAGTAAGATTACTAATATTACTTTAGATTATGTTATTATTACTCTCTTGAAATACTAAGGTAGATTAAAAAAATATTCTGAAAATATTAAAAAGAAGAATAGAGGTGTATCTTTCACAAAAAAAATTCTTTTCCAACTAATTTTCATTCCACTAAGGAAGTTATGAAATATTTTAAGAAAATGAAAGTGATTTTTGAATCAGATCATAGTTCATATGAAATTAATGGAAATTATTTATAAAATCTTTCTAGAAGGATGAATAAAATTACAGGAAAGAAATATTTTCAGTATAGATACAAGAAAATTTATAAGGATAAAAATGATAGTAAGGAATCTATTGAAGTTATTTTCTATGAATGTAAGAAGGCATGACACATTCAATCTGATTGTACTAAGCTTAAAATGAAAGATAAGAATTAAATAAATATAGGCAGAAATACCAATAATTATTATAAGTATAAGAAAAATAAGAGTTTTAAATCTTATAAAACTTGGAATGAAAGTGGAGAAGATAGTTCATTAGATAATTCTTTAGAAAATAATAGTTATAGATAGAGGAATATTGGTTTATTTTCTAAAATAACAATGGTAAATAAATGTCTCATAGAAAATGTATAAACTACTTAATCCCTTGTTGAACTTACTTTAAATAAAAATTATCCTCATAGTAACGATGAGAAAAATTCTACATCTTATGATGAAGAATATTCCCCAGCTAATGAGGATAATTACTTACCTATTTATAAATAAGTATCTAGGTTTTCTAATCTTCCTAAAAATGTAAATTGTAAAATTTGTAAATAACTTGATAATTCCAAATAAAAACTTAGTTCTAATACTTGTTCTACAGAGGATAAAAATTTAGTTTTTAAACTAAAATAATAAATTTATAGTTTGAAGAAACTTTTATAAAATTTGAATTCTAGGAAGGAAAACTTTTATAATATGTATAAATAATTATACCTCATAGTGATAATACCAGAATGGGTTTTACTAATAATAAACCAATTTTTAGTGAAAACTATTTTATTCCAAAAAGTGCTCTATTTTGTACAAAATACGAAACTGGAGGACACTGGAAAAAATTTTCCTCTTAATAAAGTTAATTTTTAGGTTTTCATAAATATTAATTTTCAAAAAAATAATATTTTCTCAACATATAAATGTTAGAGGAATGTGTTTATCTAAAATATTATTTTTGATAATACTAGACCCAAGAATATTTGGGTTCCGAAAAACTAATATCTTTGTTTTTAAGAAAATAGAGAAAACACTAACAACAAAAACCTTTGGTACATGGATAGTGGTTGTTCCATAAATTTGAATAGTACCAAATATTTCTTTAAGAATATTATCAATATGAATGGTGTCAAAGTAACATTCAGAGATAATTCTCAAGGAGAAACTGTTGTTATAGGTAACATTGTTATTATTGTAAAACCTTTAATTTAAATTTTAAATTTTATTTTTTTAGGACTTAAGAAAAACCTTATAAGCATAATCCAATTATGTGATGAGGGTTATCTTGTGAATTTTAGGAATGAAAAATATACTATTGATAGTTAAAAAGATGAATTTATTCTTTCTTCCAATTGACAAGAAAATGTTTACAACTTTAACATAGAAGACCATAAGACCTAAGAATTTCCTTGTCTTAGTGCTATGAAAGACCACTCTTGGTTATGAAATAGAAGACTAGGGAACTACAACCTTATAAATTTAGCCAAACTTTCTAATAAAGGACCTTCTAAGGATCTATAAGAACCTAGGTTTGATACTTAAAAAGTATATGATCCTTGTGAATATGTTAAGAAACATATGTATATAAATTATCTTCTTAATAAATTCTCGTATGAAAACACTAAAAGTATTAGTACTCTTATCAGAACCTCAAATACATTAGATATTGATGAATCTAGGAAACTAAATGATAAAAATACTTTTAGAGGTATGACTAGAAGTCATCTTTACTTAATATATAGTTGTCCGAATTTAATCTTTTAAGTATGCATATGTGCCAGATATCAAGACAATCCAAAAGAGTCTCATCTTAAATATATTAAATAATTTTTTTGTTATCTTAAGGGAACTATGGATTTAGGTTTGTTTTACTCTTCTATAAATGATTTTTAGTTAAGAAGTTTTTTGGATGATAAATTTGGTGGATGTAAAATGGATAGGAAAAGTAATTCTGAAACATGTCATTTATTAAGAGAAGATTTAATTTCATGCTCTTTTAAAAAAATACCCTGTAGCACTTTCCACTATTATAGTCGAATATGTGGCAGGTGGAAATTGTTGTGATAAAGTATTATGGATGCAACACACACTCACTGACTATGGAATGTGTTTTACTAAAAATCATATAATGTTTTATAACACATGTGCCATTACTTTATGTAAAAACCCAACACATCACTCACATTATAAGTACATATACATAAGACACCATTTCCGTTTAGATCACACAATAAAAGGGGATATAATTTTACAATTAATCAGAACATAAGAAAAAAATTGATGATATTTTTACAAAACCCATTAGTTCTGATAGATTTGAATACATTAAATAGAATCTAGGAATGATCAATGTTAAGTGATTATTCATATCTAATTCTTATTTATCAATCTCCTTAAATTAATGAACTCTTTTTCATAGGCGGAGTATATATGTTATGTTTTTGTAAAAAAAAAGTTTCCCTAAAACTTTTTCTTCTTAATTTTTTTTGTTTAAAGAATTTTGTTTCTTAAAAACGTAAGTTTTCTGATTTTTTTAGCTTTTCATATTTAAATTTTCAGACTCCAAAAAATTTTATAATTTTTTTTCAAAGTCATATTTTCTAATAAAACTCTTCAGATCCAAATCATTTTATAAAAAATTCTTTAGAGTCAAACATTTTCTAAAAACCAAATATTTTATAAATTTTTTCCAATATCAAAATATTTTATAAAATTTTGGGACAAAAAAATTGTTAAATGTTTTTCTAAAAATATATTCATTATAAAAATTTATCATAATCATTTTTAATTAAAAAATCCAAGAAGAATAGGTTACTCATACCGATGAAAATATTATATTCCAAAATTAATTCTTCTATATTTTTTATTCTTATTCATTAATTTAGTTTATAATTGTTTTTTACTTAATATTTTACTTTTATAATTTGTAGTAAACTGAATAGTTTTCTAATTGGAATGATCCTCACTATAATAAAATTTTACTTAAAAAAATATTTAAGAGTTAAAATTTATATTTATAATATTTATTCAATTAAATATTGATCGTTTGATTAGAAAAGGAATTCTAATATGAAATATTGAAAATTATAGAAGATGAAACATAATCTCCCACCCCTATTTAAGGGTGGGTCACACTATGTCCCACACCACTTATTAATGTTTTTCACCCAACTCTTTCCACTCATTTTAGTTGTAACACCATGACTCCAGAAACCTAGAGCCGGTGCATTACTTATTACATTGGAATGATTTCAAGGAAATAAATTCTGAATAAATGATCAGTTTATTAGTCTTTAAGAAAATATATATATACATGTAACTCACATTACATTGGGAAAGGTAAAAAATACAATACATACCAAAAACTAAAAAGCAACATCCACAAGAACTCAATATATGATCGCCTATTCATAACCCATTGAAGGTAAAAAAATGAAAGGGGTGAGATAAAATACTCATTAAGGGTTAAAAAAAGGAATAATGAATCAAAAATAACTGAAAAAAAAATTTCATAGTCAATATGGCATGGTGAATAAATGAAAAACACACAACATTAATAAATTGAGAATGGAACTCCATCCATAGATTTTTTATAGTGAAAAACTAATGGATAATAATAAATGTATATGAATAAATATAATTCTTATTAATTGGAAGTCATGTATCTAGAAAATGATACCACTATACCATCGAAATGGTTTAGGTATTTGGGTAGAAACCTGTATGATTTTTGGAAACAAACAGAAAGGTTTGTCGCTAATTGATTTGTCTCATGAGACATGTCGATGAATCGAGGGGATATAGTGGGCCCCGACTATTGCTTCAAGTCAAAAACATTATTTATACATATATTTAATACAATTAAAATATTCTTTCTCAATATCCTTATAGAGTATAGGATACATATTCATCAATATTTCTATTGTTAAAACAACATTCCATATAAACACCATATCCAAAAGGGTATACGAATAAAAACAATAATCATATCCATGAAACCAGAATATGGATATATAATATATTTACAAATTAAAATGAAAAATTATCTCAATTGAGAAGTGGATACACTTCATAAGAAAGATTAGGCGCATACTACCAAGTATGTCTCAATGAAATGGAAATTAAGAAAAAGTCCCTTACCACATTGTAATCAATCGAGTTGTATAAACAAAAGTTAATAACCACAAAATGAATCATATTATACCATGAATATAAAGATAATCATGAAAATATATATCAAATGGAAGTATACAATACCCCAAATTTAATAAATAAGTGGCGAATAATGGAAATATCACAGAATTAAAAGTGAGATAAGAAACCCCTTACAAATAACATATCATTATATTGAGGACAAATCAATGACATAATTATGTGTGAAAAACATAAAACCACACAATAAAAGTGGATATACTGTATAAAAAAATCATAGGTCATTCACAAATATTCAGGGAAATAAAAAAATGATGACATTGATGTTTAACTCAATGAATGGAAATTTTGTTAAGATATCTTGTACCTTATGCCCGAAGGTGTTATCGATTGATCTTAATGACCTGAATAACAAAATTTATGTTTTGTTAATTAATAATTCCATAAACTAAAATACATTTAGATGATTTTTTATGACCTTATCAGGTTCATTCATGTCATTTTTTATGTGTTTAAGAGGTTCAATTTTATTGTTTTGGAAGCATTTTCTTCCTTGGTTTTCATGACCAGTTTACTTGTATATGAGTGTGGAAGTTTGTGTAAAATGGAAATTGAAATCCATAATTTAAGTTATGATTTATCAATGATAATCCATAATGTTAAATTATTATATAAATCATTTGGTTATTTTGGGGAAGGATGAATCATTATACAAAATTTTAATGGAAACGCTTTGATTATTTTGATGGTTTTTGATCACCACAAACTCATTTTATTTCGTAATTAAATACCATGTGTAAAAATGATTAAAGAACATTAAATAGTATATATTAAATATATAATGATCTATTTAAACCATGAAAATGTTTTCATGACCATAATTTAATATGGTAATAGAAATTGGAAATCTGTCGTTCTTGAATGTGACAAATTAACACATCTCGGACTGTGTTTTCATTTTTAGTATAAAAGGAGGGGGAAAAGAGAGATGATGATGAAATATTCCATTATCATAACAAAATTAAATTACATATAAGGTAATTTATTTTTCATAATATTTGGATGAGAATAGGTGATAATATAAAATATAACAAAGGAACTTGAAAAGAAAACAAAAGAATTGAAAAGAGGAAATTACCTCTTTAATACATCTTCTTTTGAGAGCCTCTTTAGGGGAGAGGATTTGGTATTTTGAGGAGACTGAGGGTCTTTGGAAGTGGGGAAGGATCTTAGAGATATATTTGAGTATAATTTAGTTAAGTATTTAATCTTGAGAGGTGTGAATAAATGAGGGTGTGAGGGGTAGTTTATAAAGTGGAGGGGAGGAGGGTTTTCTTAATATTATATTCATTAATTTATTATTTCTCCAAATGACGTGATATAGTGAGGATTACATGACCTATAATAGTAATACTTTCATGTGAGTTCTATATTTGTGTTCTTACATCACTCATGATGATAGGAATAGTGGATTTAGATTATAATGTTTTTATATGGTAAATTAATATATCTTACTATTCACCAAAAATTCAAGTATGTCATAAAGATCCCAAAAATTTACCCTAACCATTTTTGGATGTTTAGAATAAAAAAATGAACTCAATTTTTCAAAAATTATATTCTAAATATGAAAAATTTAATTTTTAAATAAAATTATATTTTAATCGAAAATATTATCACTTAAATTATTCAACTTCATTTTTAAAGTGCCTAAATTTTATTTACACTTTCATGGGAAAGGTTCATGGGTAAGGTTATCATTAATAAGGGTTGTATTACTATTCATAAAGTTAGGTTACTATTCATAAGGGTATGATACTATTCATAAGGGTATGTTACTATTCACCAAAAATTAACTTGATTCTATCAGGCTCCAAATATCACCCTAATCACAACCGTGTATGTCTGTTTATTGAAATTCAAAACACAGAAGTGGAAAATTTATGTTTAATGGCTAGGTTATGACTTTATACTATAAATAACCAAGTGCTGTTTCACAGAGTCTCAGTGTTTCATGCGATATAATCTATCTAATTAATTGAAAGCATTTAAGAGAGAGATACCATAAATTGTTTGGGGTGTTATACTATTCCATCCTTCAGAAATTTTGTCCTTGAAATTTTTCATGTATATTTCTCCCTAAAAATATGTGGGTGGTTCTTCTTCATACAATCCTCAGGTTCCCATGTTGCTTCCTCAATTTTTTGGTTTCTCCAAAGAACCTTTACTATTTGAGTTCTCCGATTTCTCAATACCTACTCTCTAGTGTTAAGAATCTTGATAGGCTCTTCACAGTATGAAAAATTTGGTTCTAGTTCTATTTCTTCATAGGTGAGTACATGCATTGTGTTTGGCATGTATTTCTTTTACAATTACATGTGGAATACATTATGAACTTTTGAGAGACTTGGTGGAATTGCTAAATGGTAAGCTATAGATCCAATTATTTCTATAATTTCGGACTGTCCGATGAACCCCGGGCTCAGTTTCCCTTTCTTACCAAACCATAAGATACCCTTCCATGAAGATACATTTAGAAAGACATGATATAATACTTGAAATTCCAAATCCTTTCTCTGATTGTTAGCATAACTCTTTTGCCTACTTTGGGATTCTTTAATATGGACCTGAATTTCCTTTACCTTTGTAGTTGTCTCTTCGATATGTTTTGAGCCTATAAGTTTCCTCTCACCAACCTTATCCCAACAAGTTGAAGTTTGACACCTCTTACCATATAATGCTTCATATGGAACCATTTTAATGCTATAATGGAAAATATTATTGTACAAAAATTCCACCAAAGGAAATTATTGATCCCACATACCTTGAAAGTAAAGAGAACATGATATCATCATGTCTTCTAGTGTTTGAATAGTCCTTTCAGACTGTATGTTGTTTTGGGGGCGATAAGCAGTACTCATATAAAGCTCAGTATCCAAAGCCTTCTCGATACTTTTCCAAAATTTTGATGTAAATCAGGGATCTTGATCAGACACAATCAATATAGGTGCACCATGAAGTCTTTAAACTTCATTAATATAAAGTCTTTCCAGGTTCTCAAGTGGTAAATTCTCTCTTATAGCAAGGAAATGTGCTGATTTTGTGAGACGATCAACAATTACTCATATTGTATTATTCCTTCTAGGTGTCCTTGGTAGTCCTATGAAAAAATCCATTGTAATTTCATCCCACTTTCATATAGAAATAGGTAGAGGTTTCATGACTCCTCTAGGATGCTGTTCTCAGCCTTCACTTGTTTAAAACTAGACACCTTGACACATAGTCAACCATTTCTCGCTTCATATTATCCCAAAAAAATCTTCCTTCAGATATCTATACATCTTTGTGATACTAGGGTGTATAAAGAAATTTTATCTCTGAGCATCATCCATTAGTTCCATTTTTAGCTCAGGTATTGACAGAACACATAACTTCTTTCAAAAAATTTTAACTCCATCCTCAAACACAATGTTTTCCAATCTTCCATCCTCAATGGATATAATTTTATTTTGAAAGTTCTCATCCTTAGATTGAGTGATTTTTATCTTCTCCAGTAAGGATGGTTTAGAAATAAATTGAAGGAGGAAAGATGTTTCCCCTTACATAACAATTCCCAAATATATCTTTAGTAGATCCATGAATATATGATCTCTCTCAATCCTCATTTGGGTTAGAAGTCCATGATATTTTATGATTAATGAATCTACCACCTTATTTGGCTTTCCTGGGTGGCAGTGTATTGAACAATCATAATATTTGATTAACTCAAGCCATCTCCTTTGTCTCATGTTGAGTTATTTCTATGTAAAAATGTATTTAAAACTTTGGTGATCCATATATATCTCACACCATTCACCGTAGAGATAATGTTTCCATATTTTTAGAGAAAAGATTACATATTCTAACTCACGATCATGAGTTGGATAATTGTTATCACGAGTCTTCAGCTTCCTTGATGCATAATAAATAACTTTATCATTTTTTATAAGGAAGCAACCCAGTCCATTCTTTGATGCATCACTATATATCACAAATACATCATTTCTAGATGAAAGAGTCAAATTTGGAGCATTGACCAATATTCTTTTCAATTCTTCAAAGCATTCTATACATTCTGTCATCCATACAAACCTAACCCATTTACACGTGATATTGGTTAGTGTATTAGCCATTCGGGTGAAATTATGAATGAAACACTGATAAAAACCAGCTAAGACAATAAAATGATGTACCTCAGTTATGTTCATTGGTGTGTGAAATTATTGGATTTACTTTTCCTTTGCATGATCAACTAAGATTCCATCCTTAGAGACAATATATCCAAGAAAATAAACTGATTTGAGACAAAATTCATAATTTCTAAACTTCCCATATATTTCATTTCTTCTAAGAGTTTTCAGAATGACCCACAAGTGATTCTCATAATCTTTGTATCTTTTAGATTATTCCAGAATATCATTGATAAATACCACAAAAAAGCCATCAAGATATTTTTTGAAAACACTATTCATTAGATCTATGAAAACTGAGGGTGTATTAGTTAGTCCAAAAGGCATTACTATAAACTCGTAATGCCCATACCTGGTTAAAAATGTTGTCTTAGGAATACCTACTTTCCTCACACGCAGCTGATGATATCCAGATCAAAGGTCAATCTTCGAAAAATATTGGGATCCCTGAATTTGATTAAATAAATCATCAATTCATGGAATAAGATACTTATTATTTATTGTAAAAGCATTGATTTCCCTGTAATAAATGAATAGCCTCATGGATACATTTTTCTTCTTAACAAAGAGGATAGGGGATCCCCATGGAGAAACACTTGGTCGAATAAATCCTTTGTCACTAAATTCATCTAGTTGTTTCTTTAGCTCCACTAATTCTATAGTGTCCATTCTATAGGGAGTATTTTATATAGTTTTTTCACCAGGAATTAAATCAATAGAGAACTCAACTTCTCGATCTGGAGGATGTCCCGGTAAATCCTCTAAAAATAAATCAATTCATTCTTGCACAATAGGTACATCTTCAATTTGAAAATTTCTTTCCTCACCCATAGATATTGTGTTCTCTTCCTCTCAAAGAATTGCATTCAGTAGAGCTACTAGTGGTGGATCTAGATAAGAATCAGATAATGAGGTTTCTACTCTAAAGATAATGGATTCTACACCATTCTAAAAAATTGTAACTTCATTCTTATTGAAATAAATCTTCGCATCATAATTTGATAGCCAATTAATACTGATAATTATATCAAAGTTGATCATTGGTATGATGATAAGGTTAGCAACCAAAGCATGTTTATGTGTCATGAGGGGGACTGATCGACACATCTTTGGTGTAATGATACATCCATTAGGAGTTTTGACTAAAAAATCCTTTATTAAATCAAATTGGACATGTATAATATTCTTGGAAAACTGGAAACATATAAATGATTGCGATGATCCAGAATCAAATAAATAATTGTCTAAGTTTGAGGAAATGATTAAAGTACCTTACACCACATCATTAGGAACTTCAACCTCCACGGTTGTTATTGCATAAGCTTTCCCTTGCTCTCGTGGCCTTTTTTAGGCAAGTTTCCTTGGTGATTAGGACACTCATTTGCATAGTGTCCCTTGCCTCTACAATTGTAGCATAAAACATCATTGACTTGTCTCTTCCCCTTGAATTCACTAGATCGATGACCCTTTTCTCCACACTTATAGAAAACTCCCATTCCTTTCAATCATTTCACAGGATGATTCTTTCCCTAGATCTTGCATAATGGAAATTAATTCATTTCCTTCTTATTCATTGGCACTTCATATTTTCCATGGTTGGTAAAATTCCTCTTATTATCTTGATTTCCCTTGAAAAAATTTGATCTAGAAAATTATTTCTCTATTTTTATGGCACTTAATACAATTTCATCATATGATAATAATGATTGGGAAGATAGTGCCCTTCGAAGACTTGGATTAATTCCTTCAAAGAAATGATCAGTCTTGTCTTTTAAGTCACATATATAATCTATGGCATACTTGACTAGTCTTGTTAAGGTAACCTCATACTCTAGAACACTATCTTCTTCCATTTTCTTTAAACTAAGAAATTTCCTCTTCATTTGGGTTCGTTTCTCATAAGGAAAATATTTGTCGAAGAATATTTTATTAAAATTCCTTCATTCCATATCTTCTATTTCTTCTTCTTCCATGGTATTCTCGATCAAGGACCACCATTGATCAGTATCACCCTTGAGAAAATATACTACAAGCACTAAATTTTCATTGTCGTTGTATTTTAATGCCATGAATATCTTTTCAAGGGACTTTATCCATAGCTCAGATACCACTAGATTATCAGTCCCACTAAAATATGGGTGCTTATTCCACATAAAATGATCTTATACAGGTGTAGCATGGTTATTCATCACAACTTGAGTGATTTGTCCCAATATAGTCATGATCTGATCCACTCTAACATTGATTGTGTTTACTTTCTCAGTGGGAAAATCCCCACATTTTCCATGAGTATTGATTCCCCTTCTTCCATTAGGAACCATTTCTAAATAATGAAATACACTATAATAGGTTATGAATCATAATTTATAATCTCAACTATAAAAGTACTTAGTATAAATTGAAATTCTATACATAGCTAATCTCATAAACATGGTTTCTCTAAGAAAAAATTTACATTCAAATCTTTCATATTGGCTTGTAAATAAAATGTGAATTATCCCAATCATATTCCCCAGGTTTTTCAAAATAAGAGTACAACAAGGCCCGTTGTCTTGTACCAGGATACGCTGGTCAAATCCAAAACTCCTTTTCGGAGTTTTCACTCCTAGGTACATCTGTGCGAGATCCACCTCTACTTGTTTGTATCTCGACAGAGATTTATTTTCTATAAATATACACATAATCTATTCCTTACCAAAATTATAGGACGTTCTTTTTTGATTATCCTCAAATAATACCTTAGGGCTTTGTTCCCTAATCTAAGTTTTCTAAATCTAGTTTCCTAGTTTTCTACTAAACATCCTATGATACAAACTGTAACACCTCGACCCAATAAACCCAGAGCCAGCACATCACTTATTACATTGGAATGATTTCAAGGAAAGAAATCCAGAAGAAATGATAAGTTTAGTAGTCTTGAAGAAACTAGATATATAAATGTAAATCACATTACATTGGGAAAGGTAAAAAATACAATACATAAAAAAAACTAAAAAACCACATCTGCGAGAACTCAATATATGGTATCCTCTTCATAAACTATTTAAGTTAAACCAATGAAAGGGGTGATCTAAAATTCTTAGTAAGGGTTAAAAATAGCGGAATCCTGAATCAACAATAACAGAATCATAAAAAAATTTCGTAGTCAATACAATATGGTGAATAAATGAAAAAGACATTCCATTAATAAATTGAGAATGAAAATGCATCCATAGATTTTATCATAGTGAAAACTTCATGAGACCTGTCGATGAGACTTATCGATGCATCAGGGGGCTATAGCGGGCCCCCTCCCATTGTTGTAAGTACAAATCTTTCTTTATACCTAGATTTAATAAAATTAAAATATGACTTCTCAATATACATATAGATTAGATGATACATATTCATAAATATTTTCATAATTAAAACAAAATTCCAAATAAACATTGTATGTAAAAGGGTATGAGGCTAAAGATAATAATCATATCCATGAAAGACAAAGTCCCTTACCATGTTGTAATCAATCATGTTGTATGAAAAAAAATTAATAACCACCAAATGAATCATATAATACCATGAATATAAAGAGAATCATGATAATATATATCAAATGGAATTACACAATACACCGCATGTAACAAATAAGTAGTGCATAATGGAAACCACACGAAATTAAAAGTGAGATAAGAAACCCCTTACAAAGAACGTATCATTATGTTGAGGAAAAATTAATAAAATAATTATGTGTAAAAATATAAAATCACAAAATAAAAGTGGATATATAGAATAAAACAATAATAGTTCATTCACACATATTTTGGGAAAGACAAAACCAATGGTATTGATGTTTAACTCAATGAATGGAAATTGAGTTAAGATATCCCTTACCTATTGCGCGAAGGTGTTCTTGATTGATATTAATAAACTTAATAATAAGATTTATCCTAATTAATTAATAATTATAGAACCTAAACTACATTTAAATAATTTATTATAACCTTATTAGGTTCATTCATGGCCTTTTTGATGGGTTTAAGGGGTTCAATTTTATTATTTTAGAAGCATTTTCTTCCTTGGTTTTCATGATTGGTTTACTTGTATATGAGTGTGGAAGCTTGTGTAAAATGGAAATTGAAATCAAGAATTGAAGGTATAATTTATTAGTGATCATCCAGAATGTGAAATGATCATATAAATCTTTTGGTTATTTTGGGGAAGGATGAATCATTATAAAAAATATTAATGATAAACAGTTGGATTATTTTGAGGATTTTTGATCATCGCGGACTCATTATGTTTTATAATTAAATACCATGTGTAAAAAATGATTCCAGAACATTAAATAGAATATATTACATATATAATGATCTGGTTCGACTATAAAAATGGTTTTAATGACCAGAATTGAATACGGTAATAGAAATTGAAAACCTATCGTCCTTGAATGTGACAAATTTACACATCTCAGACGGTGTTTTCATTTTTAGTATAAGAGGAGGGGAAAAGAGAGATCATGATGAAATATTAAATTATCATAAAAAAATTATAGTACATATAAGGTACTGAATTTTTCATAATATTTGGATGAGAATAGGTGAGAATAGAAAAAAAATAATTGAAAAGAGGAATTTACCTCTTGAATCTATCTTCCTTTGAGAGCCTCTTTAGGGGAGAGGATTTGGTATTTTGAGGAGACCAAGGGATTTTGGAAATGTGGGAGGATCTTAGAGATATATTTGAGTATAATTTAGGAAAGAATTGAATCTTGAGAGGTGTTGATAAATGAGGGTGTGAGGGGTGGTTTATATAATGCAGGGGAGGAGGGTTTTCTTAATATTATATTCACTAATTTATTATTTCTGCACAGATAAGAAATAGTGAGGATTACATGACTTAGAATAGTAATAAGTGAATTTGAGTTTTTTATTTGGGTTCTTGCATCACTCATGATGCCACGAATAGTGGATCTATATGATAATGTATTTATATGGTAAATTAATGTATCTTACTATTCACCAATAATTCAAGTATTTTATAAAAATCCCAAAAATTCACCCTAACCATTTTTCGACGTTTAGAATCCAAAAACGAAATCCATTTTTCAAAAATAATTTTCTAAATATGATAAATTTAATTTTTTAATTAAAATCATATTTTAATCGATAAACACCAACACTTAAAATATTCAACTGCATTTTTAAGGTGCCTAAATTTATTTACACTTTATGAGTAAGGTTACCATTAATAAGGGTCGTATTACTATTCATAAGGTTAGGATACTATTCATAAGGGTACATTACTATTCATAAGGGTATATTAATATTCACTGAAGATTAACTTGATTCTATCAGGCTCCAAATATCACCCTGATTGCAACTGTGTATGTCCATTTTTCAAAATTCAAAAAAAGTGGAAAATTTAAGTTTAATGGATAGGTTATGAATTTCTCCTATAAAAAACCAAGTGTTATTTCATAGAGTCTCAATGATTCATTCCATATAAGTTATCTAATTAATTGAAAGAATTTAAGAGAGGGGAACCATAAATATTTTGGGGTGTTATATTAGTGCTCATTCCAATTGTTTGACATTCTTCCAACCATCGGTACCTCTCTCAGTATGATGGAAAATACTAAAGGTTTTTCACAGAGAGAAGTTTTCAGAGAAATTATAGTAGATAGAGTCTTGTATGAAAAGTATGTTTCAATTCTTAAAAATATCATTTGTTTTCAAGGCTGGGAGATTATTTTCATTAAAAAAATATATAAGTATTTTTATATACATTACCCCAAAATTGAAAGATAATTTTATGCTACAATTGAGTTTTTATCAGAAGATGATAAGGAAGAAGTGACTTCTACAATATTTACTGAATGTATAAGCTATCATAACAAAAAGTTTCGGAATTAGTTGGAGTGCCTTCTAAGGGTTAATCTTATCTCCCATATCACAAATTACCTAAAAAACTTGGATATTTTATTAATTCAATGGATGAGGTTTCTTTGTTCAAATCTTATTAGAAATTAAGGAATGTTTCCCATCTTTCATTAGATTAAAGGGTTCTTACATTATGAATGTAGGTATATCTCATACTGGGAAAGGGTGATAGGGATAACCTAAAAGTATCTGATATATATTCTTTTTATTATTTGATGAAATTGAGGAAAATTAACCTGGAATTTTTTTTTCATTATGATGGAATTAATTAAGAAGGCCTCAATGAAGTCAAAGATTTTAATGTATCCTTCTTTTTTTAACAATTTGTTTGTGAATTGGATGAAATTTTCTAAAATCAAGAATTAGAATTAACCTGTGAGGGAAAATATTTCCCTTATCGATGAAGAGACAATGTCTTTTAAGATGTTAGTCTTTGAATCAAAGTTGGAAAAGCTTGTGGATAAAGTTGAAAGAGCCACGTCTGAAGATAGACCTGTTAAGGAGAAAAAAGTTGTTAAGAAAAAAATAAAGTCCATATACTCACCTCCCAAGAGGAAAAAGAAACCAAAGAATATGAAAAATAATGAATTCAAGAAGCTCATGGAACATAAGGCTAAAAAGAAACCCAAAGAACTTGAGTTTAGGCTTGATAAGGCTGAGGCCCGATCCTTGAAAATACTTAATGCCAATGAGTTGAAAGGGTAAAAAAAGAGAAAGAAATAGAATATTAGGTTTTCAGTAGAAAATTAGTAAAACGTTTAATGAACGATGTATAAATAGCTTCATATCATCCAGTTCTTTCGGTTTCTCCATTTTTAGTTGCTTTGCCTATTCATACCAATCAGTCACATCTTGATGTTAGAATATAGATTCAAGAAAATTCAGTTATTCTATAATTTTTCCCAATAGTTACTGATAAAGGTAAAGGGAAATATGTTTCTAAATAATCAGTTCCAGTAAGAGTTCAGAAGAAATTTAAGAAGAAAAAAGAATCAGTACCTAAGAAGGTTGGAAAATGCATAGTCAAAACTATGCGATAGTTAGGAAAATAATTTTAAGAAGAAGAATAAGAAAAATAATAAGAGGAAGAAGAAGAGGAGGAGGAAGAATAAGAATACTTTAGTGAAAAATAAATAGAGGCAGATCAAGAGGTAAAGTAAAAGAAAACATCTGAGTATTCATCATATTCAACCCCTTTACCATCCGAGTATGGTAAGGATCCATACATAAAAGGATCAAAAGAAGAGAAATTGTCATCAAAAGATGAATAGAAATCATCATCAAATGATGAATAGAAATCATCTTAAAAGGAATATGAAGAATATAAAAAATCCCACACAAAGGTATCGGAAAAAGTTGAACATGATAAATAAGTAGACATTTTAAAATTTTCAGAAGATGAAAATGTTTCTGAAATAGGTAAATACAAAGCTGAGAAGAAAGAAAAACCAGATACCAATTCCTCCAGACCACATGCTCCTAAATTTTTATTAGGATAATTGGATTCAGAAGATAAAATAGCTTAGAAATGTTTTTATTACATCTTCAAAAACATAAAAAGGTTGAGTGATTCTATTCTATATCTTACAAAAATATTGTCAAGGTGTAAGCTCATTCAGAACAACCTAAATGAAAAATAAAAATCTCTGAAAGTCTTGAAACCATCATTTTTTTATATTGAGGCATATTTGAAATCTTTCAAAGAAAATTCCAATGTAGAGAATAGATCCTATAATCAGATGGTAAAATTGGAAAACCAATTAGACAATGATCTCAAAGATCATTATGACCAATTTTTATAACTGAAGAAACTTTATTTGGAAATTCTTGAATCCTTTAAAATGTTATCAATAAATGTTTCGAATAGATACAAGTTTGTGGAAGAGTTTAGAGTTATGGATGATGATCATAATTAGGAAGTAAAAATCTTAATAGAAAAATTTCACAACTTGGAGTTATAAAATAGAATACTTAGAACTTGTGGATATTAGTTATTCCTTGTGAATGAGGAAAATAAAAATATCACCGAGGATGTTAAAAATCTAAATTAGGAAATTTGGAAGAAATCGGTGATGAAGGACCATATCATGAAGCCTCAATCACCAGTCGCAGAGGATCATAAGGATTATAAAGAGTTCAATAAAATAAATGTGATCATGATAAAGTTAATGAATAAAGAATAATTTTTTTTAACACTTGATGTAATATTTTTGAAACATTATGAATGAATTTTGACCATGAATAACTTTTTTTCCAAATTCATTATGTATAAATTTCTTCCAATTTTGTTTGGATGTATGTTATTTCTTTTACATATTGTAATCTTAGTTTATTCATATACAATTGTTTCACATGTTATTAGTTTTCTAACATTTTAGGTCTTATAATTTCCTTATTCTTTTAGAAAATCAGAAAGGGGGATACGTTTTAAGAAGTCATGTTTAGGGGGTAAATTTCTTAAAGTGGTAAAAGATTTAAAAGTGTTTATTTATGGCTGATTTTTTTATCTTAAAAGGAAGAATATGAACTATTTATATATAATTTTCATTAGATAATAGAGAAGTCATAAACTATAGGGGGGGGGTTATGATATGTAGTATATCATTGAATGTTCTTAAAAGAATAAAGGGATGTAAGTATTTCAAAGTTATTATTTTTTATTTAAGTGTTGTGTTTTGTGCTTTCCAAAAATGGGGAGACTATTGAGTTAAAAGTTACTTTATACTTTTCCTTTACTTAGTTTTGGAAATCACAAACAATTTCTTAAAACCATGTTTACTAACTTTATATTTCACAATTGTTTAGTATTTTTTTGTAGAAAACATTACTTTATACCAAACAAAGAAATGATTCTAATATATTAAAAATATAAAATTTTATTATTTAATCTAATAAATCAGATTGAAGGTACATTTGATTCATTAGATTGAATTTTTTTGACCAGTGGTTAGAATTATGTCTTGTCTATCATACTGAAAAAATTCATGATCATCAGAATGACCTAGGTACTGATACATTAGATTGAACCTTATTCAGTTTATCAGATTGAAAGACAATAAGAATGTCTATCGGACTATCCAAAGTTTATAATTAGAGTATATAGATTTGTTTATATTGGAAAGAATAATAAATAACATTGTAATGGTGGTAAAATAAATGACACAGGATGAATGAATTAAAACTCATTCTTAGCCATCAAGTTCAAGATCTAGATCATTATGAGCTGTCAAAGTGAAAGATTCCCGATCTCATTGCAACTAACTTAGAAATATAAATGTTGGAGACTTTCATATAAATAAAAGTTCATTTGAAGAGTTGGAGCTAATTCATTCACAAATTAATTCATCTAAATATTTCCCTATGTGAACGTCTCATTCCAAAGTCTTTGTAATTCTTTAGAGAGTTGAATTTCTAAGGAATCCTTGTAATGATTATAATTCCTTAAGAACTATTTTCTTTTGGAATCACTAAATTAAATCATGGTACTGATCAACGTATTACAGGGATAAGAAGATAGAGGTTAATACAATTCATTAGATCAAGGGATTCTGGGGCTAGGAAGATAGTGATTAATCATCATATCAAGGGATTTCTTGGTCAAGAAATACAGAGATGACACTGATCATCATATCGAGGGATTCCAGGGGATTGAAAGACAGAGCTGACACCGATCCATCAGGTTGAGGTATTTACTGATATGGAAATACATACCTTATAATAGGTACTAAAAACTATGGATATATTTATTCAGGGTTACTAATCAACTTAAATCTTAAGGGTAAAGAGTAAATCATTTTATAATATTTTAATTAATTCTTATTATTTTAATCTTTTTTATTACTTGTTTTTACAAGTTATATTTTTTGATGTACATGTATGTTAGAAAGTTGTATTTAATCAATATTTTTAATACTAGTTTTATTATATGGACAATGATACCAATAAAAATTTATTTAATCAGACAATATCTGAATTTGATTATATTACTCTAATCATCGGTTGATCTGTGAGTCTGATATTTTTGACATAAGAGGAATTGTGTTTTGTTTTAGTTTAATTATTAAAATTCAATTCACCCACAACTTGTATACATTTTAAACTCTTTATATCTAACACCTTTAACCACTATCTCAAAATTAGCAGTAGTGTAAGTATCATGTATAATGGATAGTGGGATATCAGTAGGATGACTACTCTGTATAGACGATAAAGGATATTGAACTGATGGAAGGATGAGACTGGATGAATTATTTATATATAAGATAATGGATATGGATATAATAAAGGAATGTATGGAGAATAAGTATGCTATACAATGGATTATGAGTATGAATAGTGAGGGATGGGAAGATGATAACTACCATCCTGCATGGTTGTGGGTGTAAAAGGATATAGAAAAGGACTGATTGTTATTGGGTACCAAAAGAGGGGATGGAATCACTAGTAGATGATGTCCCGATGATTTAAGTGGTAAAGTGGGAGGACGAAATATAAAATCAAGAATATTAATAAGAATAAAATAGTCTAACCTGTTATCATATACTTCATAGTACCCTCTAGATCCTCAACAAAATTGAGTCATTATCTCTATGAAGTACAATAACATAATATGGAAGATAGAATAAATTTCATAATTGTAATATACTTGGATAAATCAATTATTCATGTACCTATTTATACTCGGACATGATGACCAATTTGTACCCATAGAGGTGATCATTAATTTAGAAAGTCTATACTTATAGAGGTGATCATTAAATCTGTCTCTAAATATCATACACACATCTCATTCCTTTGTATTGTTTTTATGTACCTCTCTGTATGCATATATTATGACCTAAAAATAAAAAGGAGTAATGTGAGACAATTAAAAATAATAAAAATATAAAAAATATCAATTATATGACATAAAAAAACGTTTTTTTAAATCAAATTAAAGGATTTATCATGTTGAAAATAATAATTAGAATTTAATATTTAGTTGATCATGTGATAACTCATCTCACAATTTTTATCATTTGAATATAAAATTTGTTTCGAATAAACAAAAAAATCTATGACATAAAATTAAAAATGTTAAATACACACCATATTCCAATACTATATGTTAATTACTTCCAATTTTTTGAATTTTATACGTTATCCATTAAAATTTTTGGTTTAAACTTGGTATAAAAATTGAATCATCTGTGTCACCATGTAGAACATTTTCATGAATACCAATAGGTTTATCTAACATAGCTCTACTATATTTTCCATGATCAAAAATATTTCCTATAATGACATACATGATAACACTAAATTCTTGTTTTAAATGATCATTTACATAAGGAAATTATTTATCTTATGAAGAAATAATATAAGGCTCATCAGTATGAAATTAAAACTTAATATCAACCACCTTAAATACATAAAAATTCACATGCATGTATTGTCAAGTCATTGAATCAAACCACTTTAATTTCATCATTTCTACTTCACTATGTGACTAGTAATACAATATAATTATTCTATCAACAAATATATAATAATTTATATATTTTAATTGGGGTTTCATGTAAGATGCACTAATGAAAGAATCCATTATTGTGTTTAACATGGAATCATAATATTGTGTCGATTTTTTTGTTGCACAATAATTTATAATTAATTTAAAATAATTGAATAATAGTTGTATACACTCATGTACCAAATAGTGTATACCAAATGACAATGCTCTGATCTTAGGAGACACATCATCCATTGTAAAACTTTGAACCTGTAATATATCAATATATAATATTAAATAAATACCTATAATTTGTTCATGTACAAAATTATCTATATTAAATTTTGTTTCAACCATATAAGAAACTATTTACTATATAGTTTTTCCCTCATCTTAATAGATAAATAGCGATGATTTCTTTTTATAATTTCCATATTCTCATTAAAAATATGAAAATATTAATATATAAGAATTATAAAAATGGATCACATAATAAAAAAATATAATTGTAAATTTATATACTTGATATAATTATCACCCACACCATAGTTGAACAATACTATATGGTAATCCATTTCTCACTCTTACCTACTCAATATACATAATGAATATAATCTAGATATCCCCCTTATTTAGGGTAGTGAAGGAAATATAGATTCAATGACATCACATTGCTCATATTTAATTCTTATTGAAATAATTTATCTCATAGTGAAATTACCCAAGTATATTGAATTTAAATCTTATAATTTATATGAAAAATAACCTTAAAAAAATACTTTGGAATTATTCATATTCCAAATTATTCTTTCATAAGGATACATCTAGAAATAAAAAATGAGACTACCAAAAATAACATTAGTGGGAATATGCATAGTTAGATATAACATATATTTGAAAAATGATGGTGAATTTTTTTCCCAAGTCACAAAGAATGATAGGTGTATCTTACTGAAATTTCTAAACAACACTAATGCTCAAAATTTTAGTATAAATGTATCAATAAAAGTAACATAATCAAATCACAAAGAACCTTACATTATTTTACAGTAAATTTTGAATAGAAATGGGAATCTAGTTATGTAAGAAAACATGATACTCATGTGTTTAAAGAGACTTTATTTTGATATCTCATGTATTCACTAATTTCAATATGTTACTTGAATAACTGTCTTCATCCTTTGATCTTTCTAACACATGAAAGAACTTATATTTTTTTTTATTTTTTCATTGAAGAACAAGAAAAAAGAACTTTCCACTAATTGTGACTAATTATATCAGGATAAAGTAAATGTTGATTCATTGTCATAAAATGAAATCTTTTGGATCCATTATTTTTATGAATAATATAACAATATTTATTCACTTGTACATATTTTATCTTTTTAAGATTTTTTATATATAATTAACTTCTGATTCACAATTTTGGGTGATAATATTCCGAACCATTAAATTTAAGATCTTTATAAAGTCACCAGAGTCTTTTCAATATAAGATAGAGTTGATAATTTTATTTTGTTATAGGTGGAATCTATACCTAAAGGAATCAGAGTTTATCATTGCAAATTTTGTTACACAAAAAATTATAAATGGAGACTGTGGATTTAAGGAAAGGATATTGAAACGTTAGAAAAACACGCTTTGAGAGCTACACACCACAATGCTTTGAGAGATTCTGTTTGTATTTTTTTCGAAATGTTTTTTTATAGATTCTTTTTGTGAGGAGTTTATTATAAAATATCTAATATTTTAGCTATAATTTTATGCTTTTGATCCCATGTTATCAATGACATTATGGGGTTAGGACCTTGTGTGCATCTCAACATTTAGGTTGATGAAGTCCAAGGAGAGGACTTACTACCAATAGTGATAATCGAAGAGGATCTTAGAGATAGAGATTTTATATTCCAATGCATATCAAATAATTCTAGAGATAAGAACTATATCTTTCAATCATAAATATTGACTAATTTACAATTTATCAGAACTTGTATCTCATGGATCTGGGTACTGATCCTCTTCCCACTTTGAATTAAGAGAGAATATTTCTCTTGAATAGAACTGTGTTAATATCATTTATAATATCTTTTATAGTAGTTTAAGGATATTTATATGAAACTTAATTTCTTAGATTTTCATATAATTATTACTCTATTTGTGATTGGTTTTCTACCTCAGTTAAGTGTTAACTCCCATGTCGTTAAATTTCCACCGCATTTGTTTTTATTGTACTCAGATCAATTTAGAATTTATAACTTCCTTACTAATTAATTTATTGAGTGGGAAAGATTATATGTTTTCTTTAAACTTCAATTAAACCCCTAATGAATTTACCATATATGGGATAAAATTTTATATTAGATCCATTCTCTACATTTTTGATCTTTTCACTTTTCATTTGATTTTGAATAATTATTTTTTCCTTCCACTAACATGTTGGGAATAGATATCCTAGCAGGCCACCTATTTTTTATGGTGTTGATAATTAGTATTAGAGAGATAATATGGAGACTTATATGATTAATATTGGAGTTGATCATTATCATATTATGGTTTTAAATTATAATATTCCATATAATAAAATTTATAATTTTATTAATGAAGAGAAGTTAGAATATCAGGAAAACGATAAGGTCTAAAATAATTTTCATTATTAAATTACTTAGAATATATATATTCAGATATATTTTTATGAAATTGAAAATATAATTTATAGGAAACTTTAGATTTATCATTTTAAAACTTCTGAAGCTCTAAGGACTTGATAATCTATGTATACAGTTGATTACCAAGATTTTGATTTACTATTTGGTGAATCAGTTTCTAACACAAATCATGTAATATTTGTAATGCCTCGACCCCAGTTACCCAGAGTCAGTGCATTATTACGTAACATTGGAATGATCACAAAAGATCAAGTCTCGAAAGTCCGATTATTTTAGTAGCCTTGGAAACACTAGATACATTCATAAATGTTACATTACATCATAAAGTGAAAAACTTCAATAACATAGTCTCTATAGTCCACACTCATATCCCCTTCAGAATATCCCTGTAGGTCAGTCATAAAATATCCCTTCACATCCTAGGAAAAATAAAACATATAAAGGGGTGAGCTCAGATGCTCAGTAAGGATAACAATATAGCGGAAACTTTCATAAATAAACATAAACATTTAAGGCAATGTATAACTAAAACAAAAGCCTTTTAAACATGAACTTCTGCATAATATGACAAAAGTAAAATGAAATAATGTCATTTAATTATTCACATGGATATTATACTAGTCAAATAATCACATGAAATATCAATAAACACTTTCATAATGATGGAATGCATAATGCCAGACTATCATAACCATGTAGCCAAGACCTCATGCCAAGACTACAAATAAGATTTTGTCAAGGCCTCGTGCCAAGACACTAGTTTGTCTCATGAGACCTACCGATGCATCGAGGAGATATAGAGGGCTCCACCCATAACTTATTAAGTCCAATTAATTCATTATATGAAATGTTTTAAACATATCATAAACCATAACATAATCGTATCACATAAAACATGCATAAAGGAAACATAACATTTCCACATTTCAATCACAAGATATCAATACAACACATTGATATAATAAAAACATTATCAAAATAATTTTCAATACCAAAATAAAAGAAAAGTAAAACTTGATATTTTTTTTAAAAAGTTATGGCTTGTAGAGGAAGTCGAAACTCAAATAATGGTCACGGCAGCGGAGAAGTCGTTGTCGCCGCATACGTACGACAAAAAAACATTCCCTTTTGTCATTTAGTAAAACGCTTTGTATAAAAAAGATTCCTTTTGAATAAATGTAAAATTCAAAGGAGTTTATACACCATATAAAATAAAGTTGTGTATAAAACAAAATATTCCTCAATGAAAGGATATTGAGATGAAGTCCCTTACCTCGTGTCCGACTTGACTCGATCATTCTTTAATCTCCTTAAAACCCAGTAACTCTTTTTGATTTCAGCCAAAGGCTTACTTGGAAAGACTTCTGCCCAAAGTGAGGCTTCTAGGAGTAAGATAGGGAAGTTGAGAGAGTATTTGGGCAGAGGTTGGATGATACAAACGGCTTTGAAGGTGTGAATAAGGTGGTAGAGGTGGGGGCCTTTTATAAGAGGAGAGGAGGGGCACTCTTGGAAAGTCAAGAAATTATTATGAAATGATTTTCGGATTTTAAAGGTCCCAAAATGATATATTTCTAGGATAAGGTGATAAGGGTTCGAAATCCACCCATCCAATTGGCTTTAGACAAGTGAAAGTCTTATATTTTACCTTATCTTTTCATTTTATTTAAATCTTTCATTAATGAGGTAATCACTGCATCATCATGGTGTGATAAATAAATTTATTTATTTAATGACTAAAAATTATAAAAAAATTACCATGATGTAGGAAATATTTTTAGCTTTCTAATTGATATTTATAGTTGAAAAGATAACTTGTATATCCCCTTGTAAAAATTGTTTTAGTAAAATAATACATGTTCGTGACATTTTTATTTTTACTTTAAATAAAAGGTATTAATGTCATTATCTTACCCAAGTGGCTCCATGGGGTCCCACAAATTGACCCATGGATTTTCTTGGTCTTCCATGATTCATCCAATAAGATTAGGACATGTGTAAAGATAATTTCATATTATTATAACATTATTTTTACCTTAAATTACTCTAATTACCTCTAATCGCGGTTAATAAAACTCAAAAGTTACTATTCACCAAAAATTATTTTCATCCCATTGAACCAAATTTTACTTCCTAAAGACAACCATGAATGTAAGATTTTTTAAATTCAATTCATAGAGGCGGTAAAGTTTCATTTAAACGAAAAATCAGTTTTTTTAACTACCACTTAGTGGTTTCACTATTCATCAAAAATTGAAGTTTTTCAGAACAATACAAAAAAATTCACCCTAAGCTATAATTGATATTTCAAATTCAAAAATGATGTCTATTTTACTAAATTCTAAACATATAAGTTGCATTAATTAATTTTATAATTAATTCCCGTTGTCAAAACAATTAGCGTGTTTTTAAGAAACAATATCAATCAAAAGATTGATAATTGTTTATGTCCAATTTCAAAGTGAAATTAATTCTAATGACCACCTTTGGATAAAATGGTAAAATTATATTATAATTTTACTTTAAAACCACTCAATATTATAATTTATCACTATAAATTATTTTTATTAAAAATGTTGTTTTTAAGTATTTTTCACTATTCATTGAAAATTGAATGTTCTCAGAAAAATAACCAAAATTCAACTTAGGATAATTTTGATATTACAAATACAAAAATGAAGTCCAATTTGAAATATAGAATTTATATAATTCAAAAAGTGGGTATTACTATTAATAACAGCTACTTTGATTGGTCGCGGTGTGTTAGAATCTCAAACTTGTGTACAATGAAAGCTATTACATTATTGAAAGAGAAGCGTATCGTGGAAGCTTGGGGTGTTACATTCTACCCTCCTTCAATAAATTGCGTCCTCGCAATTTGAAATTGTTCTTCGAAAATAAAAGGTTGAAAGTAGAAAATACCTTTGTGGAAAACCCACATCGGAAATATGGTTAATAAAATTTAGTCTAAATAAGAGGGAAAGGGAAATGAAAAAGTCACCACCAAATTATGATATAGATTAGGAGAAAATTGGTGGAAATTAGAGACACATAATTGGAGGAAAAATGTAATTATTTGTAGGGAGTGATTTAGTTCATCAATCACAAACAAGTGTAAAATTGAGGGCCTCAAAGCCTTTAATCTATGGTGATTTAAAATATCATCAGTTCAACAAAACATAAGTTATTAGGATAATTTTTTTTAATATCCCTTTCCTAAATTTTTATAATTAATTTATTCATAGAATAAGAGAGAGGTATATATATATATATATACTTGACAAGTAGAGTTTCAACCTTCAACCAATTTCTACCACAAACTCATCTTTCACTCAAAAAGATAATAGAACTCAAAAACATTATATTTATCCTAATCGTACAAGGTTCCAAATATTAACACATACCATTTAGATTAGGGAAACTATTTTGTAATAACCAGGGGCTTCCTGTAGGCTAGTGGTAGGTAATAAAGTCCTATCGCACTATGGTTGTGGGTTCGATTCCTACAGCTTTGTCCGACGCGACGGGTTATCCCCTGACCTGCAGGTTGTCCTTTTCCTAAAAACATAGTGTTATAATATTCCAAAAAAAAACTCTTCAGAAATGTTTTAACCTTAAAAAATACTATATAAAGTTCAACTTAATCCATTCCAACCTTTATAGTTATCCAAAATACCTCTGTCCCGAATCTCTCTAAAAGGTCTCTAAATTCCAAAATCAATTGTAACATCAGATTCCCCAAACAAAGTAAAGTTTCTCTTATTGTCACATACTAAAATATGATTACCTTCATCCTATTAAAACCTTAATGAAAGCAACAAGTATTACAGTACAATCCTTATACATATCACATTATTCTTATAACCAGAATATAATCCATGAGTCCAAAAGCACCAATACATTAATTATTCCACTTCAACTGTAGTAACATCATAAGATTGGACTTGATCCCTTGGCCTTTTATGAGGCAAGTTTCCCTGATTCTTAGGACATTCATTTTCATAATGCCCCATTTCCCTACAATTGTATCATTAAACATTGATAGACTCTTTCTTTCCCTTTCAATCACGAGCCTAGTGACCTTTTTGTCCACATTTATAACAAACTCACATTCCTTTTAGGCAAGTACCGGGGTGATTCTTCCCACAATTATCGCATAATGAAAAATACTTCTTTCCCTTTTTCCATTTATTTGTCTCTTGTTCCACTGTTATCTTCTTCTCTAGGTTTACTTTATTTTCATGAGATTTAGAGAATTAATTTTCTATCTTGATAGCACACTAGACTATATCTACATACGTTGAGAAAGATTGTGATACTAAAGCTCGACGGAGAAATGGTTTTAACCCATCAAAGAAACGATCAATCTTACTTCTTGGGTTATGTATATAATCTGCTGCATGCCTCGCTAACCTTGTAAAGTTACCCTGATACTTTGCGACATTCTCATCCTACTTTTGTCTCAGACTCAGAAATTGCCTTTCTATATCTACTCGATGGTCACGAGGAAAGTATTTTTCTAAGAAAAGATCTTCGAACTCCCTCCATTCCATATTTGATACTTCATCATCTTCCTTCGTGTTTTGTATCAATGACCACCATTGATCAGCATCTCCAGTGAGGCGGTAAACTATCATGAAAACTTTTTTCCTTTCACTACTCCCCAAATCCTGAAATATTTTCTCTAGGGAATTTATCCATTGCTCAGCTACTAATGTATTAGTACCCCAATTAAATGTTGGTGGTTGTTGCCTCATGAAACGGTCTAACATTGATCCTCCACGTTGCGGATCAGGGTGCTCCATACAAGTAAGGTTATTATTCATAACCTGAGTGATTTGTCCTAGTATGGTGATAAGCTGATCAGCACCAGTTGTATCACCAGATCCATTATAATTATATTGAAAAGGAGGGAAATCCATACATGGAGTGCGTGCATTGATATGGTTTCCATTCCTTCCACTAGGCCCCATTTCTAATCAATGTCATAAACTAGATTAGTTTATTAATCAATATACATAATTCCATACTTTTAAAACACTTAACATAAATTGAATAGTTTATGGATGTAATCCATAATCATAAAAATGTTTTCTTTGAGAAAGTATATACTCATAAACCCTTCATAATGGTTTGTAAAGAAAATGAGAATTATCCTAAGCATATCCCCTGTGAGTATCGTAACCAAAAGTGCAGCAAGACCCATTGTCGTGCACCAGTTCCCGTTCAAGTCTAGCTCAAAGCGGTGTTTTCGGGTTTTACCCCTAAGTACATCTGTGTCAGAGCAGCCTCTACCTGCTCGTATCCAGACAGAGATGTATTGCTCAGAAAACTCACAAAATCTCTATAATACCAAAATTCTAAGAAGTTATTCTATACTAATCCTCAAAGTCTAACTTAGGGATATGTGCTCTAATCAGAGTTTATCTAAATCTAGCTTTCAAGGTTAGTACTAAACTACCTCTGATACCAACTGTAACGCCCCGACCCCAGTTACCGAGAGTGAGTGCATTATTATGTAACATTTTCATGATTACAAAAGATCAAGTCTCAAAATACCAATTAGTTTAGTAGCCGTAGAAACACTAGATACATTCATAAATGTTACATTACATCATAAAGTGAAAAACTACAATAACATAGTCTCCATAGTCCACACTCATATCCCCTTCAGACTATCCCTGCAGGTCAGTCATAAAATATTTCTTCACATCCTGGGAAAAATAAAACATAGAAAGGGGTGAGCTCAGATGCTCAGTAAGGATAACAATATAGCGGAAACTTTCATAAATAAACGTAAACATTTAAGGAAATGTATAACTAAAACAAAATCTTTTTTAAACATGAACTTCAGCATAATATGGAAAAAGTAAATTGAAATAATGCCATTTACTTATTCACATGGATATTCTACTAGTTGAATAATCACATGCAATATCAATAACCACTTTTATAATGATGTAATGCATAATTCAAGACTATCATAACCATGTAGCCAAAGCCTCGTGCCAAGACTACAAATAAGATTTTGTCAAGGCCTCGTTCCAAGACACTAGTTTGTCTCATGAGAACTACTGATGCATCGAGGAGCTATAGCGGGCTCCACCCGTCACTTATTAAGTCCAATGCATTCATTATTGAAAATTTTTAAACATATCATAAACCATAACAAAATCCTATCACATAAAACATGCATAAAAGAAACATAACATTACCACATTTCAATCACAATATATCAATACAACACATTGATATAATAAAAACATTATCAAAACCATTTTCAATACCAAATAAAAGAAAAGTAAAACATGGTATTTATTTTTTATTTAAAAAAATTTATGGTTTGTAGAGGAAGCCGAAACTCAAATAATGGTCACGGCGGCGGAGAAGTCATTGTCGCCGCATACGTACGACAAAAAAAAAACATTCCCTTTTGTCATTTTGTAAAAAGCTTTGTATAAAAAAGATTACTTTTGAATAAATATAAAAGTCAAAGGGGTTGATACACTGTATAAAAGATAGTTGTGTATAAAACAAAATATTCCTCAATGAAATGAGATTGATACTAAGTCCCTTACCTCGTGCCTGACTTGACTCGATCGTTCTTTAATCTCCTTAAAATCCGGTAACTCTTTTTGATTTGAGCCAAAGGATTCATTGGGAAGACTTCTTCCCAAAGTGAGGCTTCTAGGAGTAAGAGAAGGAAGTTTAGAGAGTATTTGGGTAGAGTTTGGCCGAGCCAAATGGCTTTGAAGGTGTGAATAAGGTGGTATAGTTAGGGGCCTTTTATAAGAGGAGAGGAGGGGCACTCTTGGAAAGTCATGGAATGTTACATTATTATGAAATGATTTTCGGATTTTAAAGGTCCCACAATGATATATTTATAGGATAAGGTGATAAGGGTTCTAAATCCACCCATACAATAGGCTTTAGATAAGTTTAAGTCTTAGATTTTACCTTATCCTTTCATTTTATTTAAATCATTCATTAAAGAGGTAATCGCTGCATCATTATGGTGTGATAAATAAATTTATTTATTTAATGACTAAAAATTATAAAAAAATTACCATGTTGTAGGAAATTTTTTTATATTTCCAATGGATATTTATAGTTGAAAGGATAACTTGTATAACCCTTGTAAAAATTGTTTTAGTAAAACAATACATGTTTTTGACATTTTTATTTTTACATTAAATAAAAGGTATTAATGTCATTATCTTACCCAAGTGGCTCCATGGGGTCCCAAAAATTGACCCATGGATTTTATTGGTCGGATATGAGTCATCCAATAAGAGTAGGACAAGTGTTAAGGAAATTTCATATTATTATAACATTATTTTTACCTTAAATTACTCTAATTACCTCTAATCGCAGTTAATAAAACTCAAAAGTTACTATTCACCAAAAATTATTTTCATCCCATTGAACCACATTTTACTTCCTAATGACAACCATGTATGTCGTATTTTTTAAATTCAATTCATAGAAGCAGTAAAGTTTCATTTAAACGAAAAATCAGTTTTTTTAACTACCACTTAGTGGTTTCACTATTCATCAAAATTGAAGTTTTTCAGAACAATACCAAAAATTAACCCTAAGATATAATTGATATTCTGAATTCAAAAATGATGTATATTTTACAAAATTCCAAACATATAAGTTTCATTAATAAATTTTATAATTAATTCCCATTTTCAAAACAATTAGCGTGTTTTTAAGAAACAATATCAATCAAAAGATTGACAATTGTTTATGTCCAATTTCAAAGTGAAATTAATTCTAATGACCACCATTGGATAAAATGGTAAAATTATATTCTAATTATACTTTAAAACCAATAAATATAAAATTTATCACTATAAATTATTTTTATTAAAAATGTTGTTTTTAAGTATTTTTCACTATTCATCGAAAATTGGATATTCTCAAAAAAATACCAAAAATTCAACTTAGGCTAATTTTGATATTTTGAATCCAAAAATGAAGTCCAATTTGAAATATAAAATTTATATAATTCAAAAAGTGGGTATTACTATTCATAACCTCTACTTTGATTGGTTGCGGTGTGTTAGAATCTCAAACTTGTGTACAATGCAAGCTATTTCATTATTGAAAGAGAAGCGTACCGTGGAAGCTTGGGGTGTTAAAATATCCCACCCTGGAATATTGTATTGAGAAGGACTGAAATTACACTAAACTTAGGTGATGTACTTATCCAACTAAAGGATGAAAAAAAATTCTAAGGGCTTTACTAAATCATGGGGTATGATTTTCCATTAAACAAAATACCTATAAGAAAACCATAATAAATAGACATAATATAAAAAATGATACAAAACAAGAATAAAATCTAAAGTTATAACAAAAAAATCATTAGAGTAACAATGGGATAGAAAACAAAATAGAAGTCTAAACTTTTGTGATGAATACAACTCATGGCAGGTAATAATCAAGGAAAAATAACACAAGGTACCATGGTTGAACCACTCCAGACTCCATGACTTGACTTCCAGCTCAAGATACAACTCTATAAATCCATAGAAACATCATCATAAAGCTCTGCTTGAAAAATAATATGCCTTCCACATACCCGTATCATGATAAATCGAATCTTCATATACACCAATGTGTATATGAAGGGGGTGAGTATACAACCCATTAGAAAAACCTAGATATTTCCCCTAAACAACACTAGAACAAGAAATGAGTTAGTTCACATTTAGTTTAATATAAAATAAAGGAAGAAACATGAAAAAAAATTTATTAATATATAAAAATATCTATATTATAGTGAAATAAATCACAAAAAAACCCATGTCATGAACCCCCACACACACATATAAAAACGATAAATGCAACCACTAACCTAAGGACCCTCCTAAATAGTCCAAACCATGATCAATATCCATAACTTTAATCCCATGTCATCACTCAGTGACATAGTCCAATGTGCAATAAGATTTTTCCCTATGACCATGTCTAATCCACATAAACTGTTCGAGCATAAAAATGCCAAATTAGGGTTTTAACCAAGAGAAAATGCGATAAGGATCTGGGAAGAGAAGAAAAAGAGACAGTACCATTGATTTATATGTTTAATTGTTTAAGAATAATAGATATGAGTCTTTAAGAGGAAAGTAATCACCATAATCACCTAAAGGAACCCTCTGATTCAATATCCCTAGATGTAGGAGAAAGAATTAGTGTTTTAGTGAAAAAATCAAAGTTAAAAAACTAATTTTTGGAATAAGATAATGATGCACATGATTGAGATGCATGGTTTGGAAAAATGTGCACCAACCTTTCAAATCTACATTGTTCAAAAAATTTCAAAGTCATACAATTTAGCTAACACGTGTGCCAACCAAACACCTCTTCTCGAGTCCCGTTTACACCTATCATGGTTACGTTGGTAATCTACATGGGTTACCCTAAACATTCCCCAACCATGTACCCTAAAAACCACTTCAAAATTCTCAAGAAACCCTCCAAAAACATTTTGAAACCAAAATCAAACATTCCATAACTTAATAATACACAATTAAACCTCTAATATCAAAAATAAAGGGTATTATATTCTCCCCATCATTAGGTTTTCCATACTTAGAATGCTTGAAGTTTATGGTGTAAAGATATAAGGTCAAACCACTGATCCAACATAACAGTATATCATCTCCTGAATTCCTTATAGATTCACCATTTCTAGCACAACAAACTTTCCAAATGTATGTATTGACCTATCATGAGTTTATCAGGCCTGTCTTAATATATAAAAGATAATAATAACTTATGTCATAAATCGGTTTTATAGTGATACAAGAACCACCAATACATAATCATACTTTTACTTACTCACTCACTAAGAGAAGATAAGTGGATGATATAAACTGCATTTAATCTGGAATTCTATTCCACACAACAAAAAATCCCACTAATAAAGATAAAAATCTATAATATCTAGAGGCACTAAGGATCTAAAATCTCATGGTTATCCTAAAGAAAACTCAACAATCATGAGTATACCCAAAAGATTTTTTTTCACTATTAAGGATCATGAAAAATTAAGATAATATGATTAAGGAATCCACTATATTGAAGCTATACAATAATATTTAATTTTATGTTAGAGAATACCTCATTAAGGCAATGAATTTCTAAACCTTCTATCAAAAATTGGGGTTTGACATCAAGTACTATAAAATATTCCCACTAGAACTATATAAAGAATATATAGATTACATGAAAGCCTATGAAAGCTTTGTGAAAGGTAAGAGAGGCTCTATTGAACCACCAAAGTTTATCGCACATTTCCTCCCATACTTAGGATCAAATCAACTTCCCCTTTGATAGAAGATAGTATACTATAGTCATAGATATAATGGGTACTAAAGATAAATGAATTAATCATTAGCCCACATTAGAAACTAGGTCTCAGACAAAGACAATGATGACTAGTACATGATGCAAGTCCAAAACTCCCCAAACATACCCCAGTACTTTATCTTCATAGACACTTTCACCCAAGCATGAATGAAAAGCATTAACTAAATGAGTTAGTGACCGAACACATCAATGATATCATGATTTTAAAGACATGTTAGTGCCAAAGCCTATGATAATTCACCCCCACTGGAAAGGCATAAATAATAGTCATAACATGTCTATAGGTTAGTGTTCAATGTTCACCACCTTATATACCTTCAAAATATTCAAATGGACAATCCTCATGAGATTATCCTAACACAAGTTGGGACTAGAATATGGTCATGATATAGAAGTGAAAATTTTCATCATTTTCCGATTCCTTGTTAGATCCACACCTTTAAGGTTTTAATTAATGGGAAAAAAATAAAAAATCAATTACTAGACTTCCTTGGACGTATTTATTTAAGTAAAAAATGAGATCCATTTAATAGAAAACCATGATATTGTCATGGTTTGTGAGACCCAAGTGTATGTCAGTGACTGATCCCATTAATATTCATGATCCAACATTTCACTAACCCAAAAACCAAAGAAATGTGACTTAATACTTCTTCTACCCCATTGATCATAAACATTGAGACCTAGGTAGAGGAGTCCCTAGTGAAACCAGACATGAGAAGATACGAATATGGATATTGAAATAACCTACAAAGAATAAAGGGTTAGAGTCGTCAAAGTATCAAAGAAAATATATCGATCATTACTAAATCTAGGGAAAATAGTATGTACTGACCCATACCCAAGAAAAAATAAAAGGAGGTTACTCATCCTGAACCTATTCCAAAAAATTACACTAAACTGAAAAATTTGAACTAGGTTGACTCTAAATTTCCATGACTAGACCCCTAGATAGCATAGTTCATCTGTTGACTAATAAGATATAGTGCCAAACTCTATCCTATAAGACTACGCACATTCCAAGATTACATTACATCCCCATTGAAAATGAAGAACAACTCAATCCGAAGCTATAAGAGTGACTCCCCTAGTGTAGAAATCAATATGTCATTGAATGGTAGGAACTAATTCATTCCATATATTATAACAAATACACTTTTAAAATAATGAATTGCACCCAAAATGTACCATGTCAATGTAAATTGATAATGGTTTAGATCCCACAATATCCTACTACCCATGAGATTTCATGATGCTCATTCCATGAGACATCATTCCCACATAAAACCTCTATTATCCCTTTCCACATATTATTCCTAGAATAAATCAACCACAAACATCATAATAAGGGTATGAACAAACAAGTATAGATATGGAAACTCACAAAAAACATAACCAACATAACAAACACAACCAATAAAAAATTTCAAAATAAATATCCAGTTATCTCATGAGATACTTCACATTATCCAATGAATTAGAGGGATATGTAATTCTAGGACCACCAGTCACATCATAATATTCACATAATCATGCATGCCACATAGAACGTATAACAATCATAGTCATTAAATAACCCATGTAAAGGAATGATTTTCATAAGTATTTTATAAATCATACTTTCATGAATAAAATATTGGGGTTCCCAAATGAATAATGTAAAACATATTTGGTATAAACATCATCATTCTTGAGTGAATAAGAAACAAACCAAAAGGAGTCAAAGATGTGTTATCGAAAGAAAATTATTTTTGTAAAATAATTATATTTGGATTAAGAGTAAAGGTGGAAACATGTATATTTCATAAAATAAAAGGGAATAATAATTAAATTATATGTAATAAACATTAGATGAATATTAATAAAAAATATTTCATGAAAGAGGGACAAATCAAAGAAAATGAGTTGGGTTTGAGAATCCCCTTACCTTAAATCCCCATTTATTTCATTTATTTTACACCTCTTGAATAATAAATTTAGGTTTATTAAATAATTGATCCATAAGTGAATTATTTTTATTTTTTACTTCCATTTACCAATTATAATAATTTGATTATATTTATTAATTTCCTTGGTTTAAGGGTAGTCATTTTGATATCATGTTTTCCTTTAAAATTTATCATTTTTATTTGATTTTTTCTATTTTTGTTCAAGGTAATTTATACATTAGAAGAATAAATTTCTTAATATTATAATAAATAAATTTATATATTTATATAAAATAAATAAATTATTATTTCCATCTATTATATTGGTGATAAGAAAGAATTTTAAAACATTCTCATTGGCAGTTAACCAACTATTAACGAGAATGTTGTCTAAATATTAAGAAAAAGAGGTATTAAATATAAATACATAAAAAATATAATTCTTAAAGTAGTTTAGAATCATTAATATAATGTTAAAATTCTACCAAATTAAACTATATAAGATTTTATTTTTATATAAATTGGTAAAAGATAGAGAAGAAGAAGAAAATGATATAAGAGTTTGAAAAAACTTACTCTTTCCTTAGTGTGGCTTCAATTGTATGACACTATAATTACTTGATGAGTGGAGTTGGCTTACTAATATTTTTTTTATAGTTTTTTCATGGAAGTGATGATTCTAGCAAATTGGGGTGACCATATTTTCCCATTGTAGTTTTTCTTTTTTCTTTTTAATTTTTTGTCCCCTTATAATATTTGATGTTATAAGGGGTTTATTATTTGACTAATGTAATGATTTGAATTAATGAAATAATTTTTTTGGTTTATATATGTGTTTTATGTGCATAATATTGTATATTATAATACAATACACATTTATTTCAAGAAACAAATATAATTTATAAAATTTGGGTTATTATATTCTTAATCCCTTTTAAAATTTTATCCTTAAAATTTCAATTCATATTCTCAATTGAGAATAAGTGAGGGTACTTATGTTTCATTTTTTTCTCTGGTTACTATTATTCATTTTCAAACTTATGGTCCCTTCAAAACACTTTTACAAGGTGATTTGTCTTGTTTAATGTAAATTTGTCTCTATGATCTAAGATATTCACCAAATTCTCCTCATAAAAGTGGTCATTCTCTAGTTGTACCACATCTGGATTCAGTACATGTGAGGGGTAAGGTATGTACTTACTTAGGAGATATACATGAAACACATCATGGAATTGATCCATATTTGGTGGAAGTTAAAGTTCATAGGCCACCTCTCCAATTAAATCAAGGATCTCAAAGGGATAAATATACTTTAAGCTAAGTTTACCTTTCTTTATAAACAATATTACTATCTTCCAGGGTGATATTTAAAGGAAAAATTTGTATTCAACTTAAAAATACAAGTCCCTTCAATGGTTATCATCATAGATATTTTTCTAACTCTGAGCATATTTTATATGTTGTTGGATGGATTAAACCTTCTCTTTCATCTCTTGCACAAGATCAGGTCCAAGTATCTTTTGTTCATCAACTTCATTCCAACAAGTTGGAGTTCTACATCACTTCCCATATATATATATCCATATGTAGCCATTTTAAAACTTTATTAGCAATAATTTCCATATGATAACTCAAATAATGAGATATTTTTATCCCATCAACCTTTTAATTATTTTTAGAAGGCTATTATCATGTCCTCAAGTGACTAAATAGTCCTTTCACATTGTCCACCAGTTTGGGGGTGACAAGACAGGATGAAATTCAATTCATTATTCAATGAATGTTGAATTATTCTCTAGAATTTAGATGTGAATCTTGGATAATGATCAAATATTATTTAAAGTGGAACTTCATATAGCCTCACCACTTCCTTCACATATATCTTGGACATTTTTTCAAGTGATAAATCTTCCCAAATAGCAATGAAGTGAGCAGTTTTGGTGAGTTGATCCACCACTACCCATATCCTACTGTTTCCTTTGAATGTCTTTGGGATACCAATGATAAATTCTATAGTGAAATTATCCCATTTCCACATGGGTATAGGCAATGGTTGCATAATACCTTTGTACTTACTTCATTTTTCTTTAACTTACTGACATACCAATCACATAAAGATATACTCAGCATTATCCTTCTTCATTTTTCCTTCATAAAAGTTAACTTAAAGATCATGATACATCTTAGTGATTCTAGGATGGATGGAGAAAGATGAGATATGTTCATTATCCAATAGCTCCTTATTTATTCCTCGTGATACAGACACATAAATTCTAGTTCCAAATCAAATAACACCATCCTCATTAATATGGATATCATCTAGATATATGGATCAAATTTCATTTAGGGAAGGTAGGATGTATTACCTACCATTATTATTTCTAGATCCATACTTTATATATCCATGAAGATATGATCTTTCTTAATCCACATCATGGATAAATTAGAAGGTTCTTTTCTACTAAGAGAATCAACTAAATTGTTCACCTTTAACAGATGGAAGTGAATAGAGTAATCATAGTCCTTTATTAGCACTAACCATATTCTTTAACACATGTTTATATACATCTATGTTAATATATAATTTAGTATCTTATGACTAGTATATATGTCACACTTCTCAACATAGAGATCGTGATTCCAAATATTTATAGAGAAGATCACAACAACTAACTCCAGATCATGCATCTGGTAGTTTTTCTCATGGATATTAAACTATCATAAGGTATAGGCTATCACCTTTTCATTCTCTAAAAATACACAAACCAAAAATTTCTTTGATGCATCACTGTATATCAAAAAACATTCTTTACTTGTTAGTAGTGTGAGTATAGGAATAGGGATTAGCCTATGCTTGATCTCTTCAAATAGTTTCTCATATTTTTCTTTTTATATATACTTTACCCCTTTTGTGTTAACTTAGTTAGCAGGTAGGAAAATTGTGATAAATTTATTATAAAACATCTATAGTACCCTGTAATCTAGAAAGCTATAGATTTCTATGACACTAGTAGGTCCATGCCATTCCTCCATTTCTTATATCTTTGAAGGGTTCACAAAAATTCCCTTACTTGTGATCAAGTTCCCTAAGAATGTGACTTGTTTTATCCAAAAGTCACACTTTCTGAACTTATCATACATTTTCTCCTTCCTTAATGTTTATAGTACAACACTTATATTCTCTTCATGTTTCTATTTTATCTTGAAGTAAATGGGAATATCATTCATAAACACTACCAAATTTTTTTCTATGTAGTCTATAAATAATCTATTCATTAAATCCAAAAAGATTACAGGGGAATTAGTAAGTATGAAGTGCATCACTATGAAATCATAATGAACATAACATGTACAAAATTATTTCTTCTTAATATCTTCCTTCTTCACCTTCAACTAATAATATCCAAAACAAAGATCCAACTTTGAGAAGTACCAAGATCTAAATAGTTGACTAAACAAGTCATAAATCATTGTTAGGGATACTTGTTCATTATAAAGATTTTGTAAAGCTTCCAGTAATTGATACACAAATGAATTGATCCATCCATTTTCTTTATAAATAGAATTATTACACCCCAAGATGATGCAAAAGGGCGTATGAAACTTTTGTCCAAATTATCTTGTTGCTACTTATTTAATTCCACCGATTCGATCAGGGAGATACTGTAGGAGAATTTAGAGATAAGATTGGTTACAAGTATATGTTCTATTAATAAGTCTACCTGACAATCTAGGAGAACTCTAGGTAACTCTTTAGGAAATACATTAGTGTATTCCCTCCGTTCTCAGCCTCGTCCTCTCCTTTGGTGCTCACTGTTATGGGATTTGTCTGTGGATTTTTTACTTTCAAAAAAGGTACATGATATGGATGCCCTATGTAGTCATACCTTGCTCTAGAATCATGTTTCTACATTCCTATCTTGGTTAGAGCTGTGGTGGTGTTTACATCAAGGATTTGGGATTTACATTGTGGTTGACAGCGGGCTTCTGACACTACTCGAGTCGGTCCTTTTGTTTTCTCTGTTTCATTCCCAGCTGCCCAAATGAGCTCTGACCCAGGGTTCCACTAATAATCTCTAGTTCGGTGTTGGAATGATGGTTACACAGAGGTTTTGGGCCCTACGATTAGTCAGTTGTGATGTTTCATTTTAGGGTTCATCCTTAACTTTCATCATGGTTTCATCCACTGTTATGTTTATTTTGTTTGGTCCTATTTCATGTTGGAAGTGTTTGTTCTCGTAGGTGGTTTTTCTTTTGTTTGTTTGTTTATAGGGTGATTTATGGGTTTCAGTGTTCCATTGGTTTGATCAGTGATGTTGGTGGCATTTTTTATGGATCCAGTTTTGATTTACGGTGAATTTGATGATGACAGTGTTGAATAGATGAGGACAACGGAGATAGTTCAAAATAGAAACTAGCTCAGAAAAAGTTAAAATGGGTTTTTCTTTTTTGGGTTTTATGTATTTGTTTTTTGGATGTTACTAGTTTGTGATGTGTTGATCTACGATGGTTATGAATGTCTCTAGTGATTTTCATCAACCAATGTGAAGTTGGGACAGTGATGATAGTGTTGGTATAAACGACGTTGATGGTGGTGATTTCTTCTAAAGTGGTGAGGTTGTCCATAATGATGACACTGATAAAAGGTATCAATGTGAATCCTCATTATGGATGATGGTTCATGATTCAAAGTGAGTCAACTCATGGTTCAAGGTGGATTTGGCGGTTTTTTTTTTATTTTTTCCTTTTGAATTTTGTAAGTTGAATTTTGGAATTTTGAATGTTTGTGCTATGGTTTTAATGGATGTGGGATATTCCTGTACTGGTGGTGGCTCTCTTTTTATGGTTCCCACTTATCTAAAAAGTGGTATAAATAAATGGAAAAATGGATTGTTTGGAGAGACAATCCATTCCTAGTATAACATTGAATTCCCCCAAGAGAAGGTTTATGAGATTCATTGGAAGGATATTCCCATATATCCTAAAAGGAGAAGAGTCCAACACTTGGGTTGCAATGATCACACCACTAGGTGTTTTTATAGATATCTCTACTTAAAGGTATCATGGATTCAATTCAATAGTTCTAGAAAAATTACATGATATAAAGGAATGCATATAACAAAAATCAAATAATTTTTTACCATTATTGAGTGAATTGGAAGTGTACCTTGTAGAAATTCAATTTCATTCCCCACTTTAGAAGTAGTTATGTCATTTTATTTCCCTTGATCATTTGGATTTGGTGGTTTCTAATGCTAATTACCATCAAGCACTCATGGTTTAGTTCATTAGCGTGCATAGTTCCCTTACTCCCTATAGTTGAAGTATTGAACCATGGGTGGTGTATTAGGTGGTGCCTTCCTTTCCTCCATCATTTTATTTAGATTCTTCATGTCTATTTGAAATTCATGATCTTGGTGGCCTTCTCTCCCACACTCGAATAATTTCCATGTTCTTTTGAGGTAGTTCCCATGATTCTTCTTCCCATATTCTTTGACACGTGTGTGGTTGAATCCTCTTTTATCCTTTTTTATTTGACCCATCATCTTGAAACTCCACTATTATATTCTTATCCTCATATCCAAATGTCCAATCTCTAAACTCCATCTCTAATTTTAGAGAACATCAAACCACTTATTCATAACTCCCAAAGTCCTAGATAGCTGGATCCTTTCAAAGGTAGGGGCTTAAACCACTAAAGAATCTATCAATTTTTATATCATTGTTAATAACAAAACCCGGGTCATACTTAGAAATCCTTTTGAATTTTTCCTTGTAATCTATGATAGATTAACCTTCCTTTTTCTTCATCTTTATTAATTTTCTATATATTTTTTTTGAAGAGTTCAAGGGAAATAATTATTAATAAATATTTTCTTAAAGTCTTAATACTCCATATCTTCTATTTCATCATTTTTCTTAGTGTTATTTATTAATTCACACCAATTACCAACTTCTCCATATAAATTATAAATGGGAAAAGTCACCTTATTTTTTTTCAGAAAAGTAGAGCACAAAAAAGATCTTCTCAATTGAGTAAACCCACTATTCTGCAACAAGTGTATCAAAAGAGCCACTAAATGTTGGTGATAATTACCATATAAAAGACTCAAAAGAAATTTGATAATTATTAGGTGAAGGAGGATGTTACACATGATTTAGGTTCTTGTTCATAGTCAGAGATAGTTGGGTAAGCATTTCCATAAAGTTTTGAACTCCACCTCCCATGGAATTGGGGATGTCATTCGAACAATCATTTTATTCTCCCTCACGTGGGTTGTTAAACTGGTTTCTCCTAGTTTCCATAATTTTTTAAAATAGAAAAGGTTTGAAAGAAACATAATTAAACAAATAATGAATAAATAATTTATTCTTCTATGCAATTATATCTAAAATCATATCTTATGGGATCCATAAATTTAGAATTTTTCTAAAACAAATATTCTTAGATGTTTAAATATACATAGATTTATTATAAGGGTTGTCACTAATTGTTTCTAATCCTAATTCCCTAATTAACTAAACTAGACCTCTGATACCAACTATAGTGACCCTATTTTTTTTCTTTTACATGACTATTAATTCATTTTAAAAATAAACATCATAATAGTAATACATTCAAGGATAAAAAGGTTTTGTATCATGGGGAAATTATGATAATACACCACTTATACACGATATGTCATAAACATTATTAAACTCCTTATTCTTTATCCATATAAAATATCACATTCTCCATAGTACATGCAGTCACATGAGGATATAACTCAAATAAAGGGATGAGCTATAGGCCCAGTAAGGGTAAAGACAACATCGCTGAAGTAAGATACATGAATCAATAGAACATGGGTGATAATAATCAACATCATCATATCATAATCATAGGATAATAATAATAATAATGAGGAAGACATTTGAAAAAGGAATGGAATATATCGATGCATAATGTTCACACATAACATATGTCCATAATCATAATGTAATCACTGTGAACAAAGATAGAATAGTTTTCATGAATAAACCACTTTATCTCATGAGATAGATCACATTATCCAATTCAATGGAGGGATATGTAATTACAATCCCACCAGTAACATCATAATATTCACATAATCATACATGCCACATAGAATGTATAATAATCATAGTCATTAAATAGCCCATGGAAATGAATGGTTTTTATAAAGATTTCATAAAACATACTTCCATGATTAAAATTTTTGGGTTCCTAGATGAATAATGGAAAACATGTTTTGTATAAATATCATCATTATCGAGTGAAGAATAAAAAACTCAAGAGGAGTCAAAGATGTGTTTTGGAAAGAAAAGACTTTTTGGAAAATAATTGTATTTGGATTAAAATTAAAGGTGGAAACATGTATATCCTAGAAAATGAAAGGAAATAATAATGAAATGATATTTAAGGAACATTATAGGAATATCCATAATAAATATTTCATGAATGATGGATAACTCAAAGAAAAGGAGTTGGGTTTGAGAATCCCCTTACCTTAAATATCTATTTATTTCATTGCTTTTATAACTCTTGAATAACAAATTTGTGTTTATTAAAACATTTATCCCGAAGTAAATTATTTTAATTTCTACCAATATTTACCAATTATAATCATTTGATTATATTTCTTAATTTATTTGGTTAAAGGGAAATCATTTTGATATAATGTTTTTCTTAAAAAATTCCTATTTTCCTCAATTTTTTCTATTTTTGTTGAAGTTCATTTATACATTAGTATAATAAATTCCAAAATATTTAAATAAATATATTTATACATTTATATATAATAAATAATTTATTATTACCATCTATTAGGTTTCTGATAATAAAGAAGCTGGAAACATCCTCATTGTTGGTAACAGACTGTTAATGGGAATATGTATAAATATGAAGAAAAAAGGTATAAATTATAAATACATAATAAATATAATTCTTACAGTAGGTTAAAATCATCAATATAATGTTAAAATTATGTCTAATTAAATATTATAATATTTTTATTTTGATATAAATTTGGAAAAGCGAGATAATAAGAGGAAAATGAGAGTAGAGTTTGATTTTTTTTCTCTTTAAATAGTGTGAATTCTCTTGTATGGCACTAGAATTCGTTATTTAATGGAGTTGGTTTATTAATATTATTTTATTTTCTATGGTGTTTTTCATCTGAGGGTTTATTCTAGTAGATTGGGGTGATCCATATTTTCCCATTGTAGTTTTTAAATTTTCTATTTTTTGTCCCCTTGTAATATTTATCATTTTAATGGGTTTAGTATTTAACTAATATAAAGATTTGTATTAATGAAATTAAGTGTTGTTGATTTTTTATGTGTTGTGTGTGTATAATATTGAATAATATAATATAATACACATTTTTACAAGAAAAAAATATCATTTATAAACTCTCGGTTATTACACAATAACTCTCTAACATATGTAAAGGTTATCTAAAATATAGACATGGAAACAATATGATAGTTGGGAAGGAATTAAACATGAAACTATACCTTTGAGTTCTCATTATAATTTTTTTATAATTCCATAAAATATCATGGATTCTAATTACTCTTTATTCTATTACTTCTAATTGGATTCATTACTAGTTTAAGTTCCACTTCCATTCCAATTTCATGTTACATTAAACAATAAAACAAGAGGAATATATAAACATAGATACAAGTTAGAAAGAATCAATAAAAAGTATAAATAAAAATTATATTTCATTGTGTTCTTAAAATTATTAATTAGAGACTCACAATTTTATCCATAGGCACAATTAACCATTTCAACAAATAAGGTTATTGTGTTCCCATTTACCAAAGCATAACCAAAAAAATATCACATGAATGATGCAATACTAGAGGGAAGTCTCCTTACTAATGAATGATAATACACACTCATCATGTCACGACCCATCCCCCGGGGCCAGTGCCGTGACTACCCTAAGCCCGCCTTCCATAGGCCAGGGGCTGACGACTAGCCCCGAAGACATATTCCCTAAAACTGGGAAGGCATTGCCTTTATAACCTGTAAACTCACGCAACCAAGCACACATAAAGATATTATCACGAGTAAACTGAATAGTAAAAAGAGTGTGTACAGTAAGTAAAAGGGGCTAGAATACAATCCCAACTCGAAAGTACATGAAAACTGGGAAGTACAAGTAAACTGAATAGCTCCTGTGAACACCCGCCGAGGATCCTACCGGAAGGGTCGGTACAGCTCTTGAATGGTTGCCTCTGTGGTATACCTCATCCAATGTCTACCTCTGAGCTACCTTCAGTCCTGATACTCTCATCCTTAGTTAGTGTTTTCTGTCGTCTGTACCAAACACAACAAGGTGTGGGAATAGCCTGTGCAAGGGTGAGTATAACAATACTCAGTAGGGACCCAGAGACCCTCAAAGGTCTCACAAAACCCACAAAGGATAAAACACAAAGCATAAGAACATCTGACAACCCAACATAGGTATATTCCCATACATATACCTAAGTTATCAAGTATACCCATCTCATTCATGATGAAACACAAGGCCCAACTCTTATCCAAAACTCAACTGTTCCATAAAGGAAATATTACCACGAAGGTAACACCACAAAGGTAAACCACACAAAAGAATACTAAAAAGTTATTACCGTGAAGGTAAGTACCACAAAGGTACTCCACACAGAAGAATACCACAATGGTATCACCATGAAGGTAAGTACCACAAAGGTACACCACACAGAAGATTACCACAAAGATATCACCACGAAGGTAAGTACCACAAAGGTACACCACAGAGAAGATTACCACAAAGGTAAGGACTCATCTCACAACAGGTATAACTTATGTATGGTAGTAAAGATGATTAGATGTAACTACTAAATCATCTTACTCTATTAAGAGGTAGACCCATGTAGGATCCTAAATCATCAGACCCACGTAGGATCATCAGACCCACATAGGATCCTAGTAAATCATCATACCCACATAGGATCCTAGTACAATAGACCCACATAGAATCCTACAGTATCCCCATGTGGATTCCTAGAGTAGATCTAAGTGATACTCTCAAACATAGACCCACAAAGGATCCCAAAGCATAGACCCACATAGGATCCCTTTCTCGTGTTACAGCCAGCTACAAGGTTCTCACACTAATCTCTCTTGATTCCAGGAGGATCTGATCCTCAAGCCATAGGTCGATACTTTAACAGCCATTAAGTCCCATTAAGAAGTATCCTAAAGGATTTCTACATAAAAGGGGTCTCAACACAACAGACGGTGCATCAATCAGATGCTCGGTTTGTATGTTATTGGCCTTTTACTCCTGAGGGACCGGTTGGATTCGTGTTCGATCCAACCCGACCGTACTAAAAATTTATCCAAAAATAAAGTGGGGTATACCAAAAGGACCTTCTCAATATAAGGTTTCTGGTTCCACAGACGGTTCGTCAAACGGACACCCGAAGCTTAAGATATGGCCAAAAGAGCGAAAATGGGTCGAAGTTGGTCCGGTTCTGGTCCGACCCGGTCGGACCGACCCAACCTGGGCCGACCCGACCCAGTTCCGGTCGACCCGGCCCATGGTGCAGCGGCTCTCTAGGATCACGGTGTAGTGTCCCATGGGGCTTGCGTTACGGCTGCCCGCGGTGCGGAGGCTCGGGGTGCGGCGGCCCGCGGTGCGGCGACCCGCTGGCTCGCTGGCTGTCCAGTTGGACAAACTCCTCCGTGCACCACTCCATCATCGCGGCTACCCTCCCTTCACCGCCATGAAAAAAGGATATGGCTTCTGCACACCGGGCAGTGCAGACGCGCGCCGCCATCCCCTTTGTACGACTGACCAGAGTGTCGGCCTCTGCCGTTGCTCCTCCGCAGCCCGTCTCCGGTGGCGCGGTCGCTCCACCACCTTCGTTGTGGCTGACCATGGTGTCGACTGCCATTCCTGAGCCCCACTGGTGTCAGTCGCCGTCCTCCTGCATCACAAAGAACACATCAAGAACCACAAAGATTTGCGGAGAGGTCGGGCCATGTTCATTTGGCCCGTACCCTCCGCGTTAGAGAGATAACAAGTGGCTCATGGGAGGAGATTCAACGTGAATGAAAATTAACGATGATTAATAGAAAACACACCCTACCTTGAAGGTTTGTTGGCGTCAGTGAGGAGGGAAAGACGGGCATAGGTTCATTGCAGTTGAAGACGTCCCTTATGGAGAGGGCGTTCTTCATTAGAGAGTGCGTTCTTCATTGGATAAAGAGTTTCTCCAAGTTCTCTCCCCTAATATCCTCTCCCTTTTCCAATGATTCCCCTACCATGAAATGAGGATCCAATATTCATTAAAATAATATTAACAATTATTTAAATTTGATACATTTAATTAATTGTAGTTGGATTCATTAATTAATTGGGGAGTTGAGTGGTTTTACCCCATTAAGTGGGTTCGGGTGGTCCCCACTACTAGAATTCAAATTGGGGGTTTCCTAGTTCGGGTGCTCCCCACCTCCATAACTCATAAAGAGAGGCTTCAAAAGAAAAATAAAATGTTAAATAATTTTATTTTTCTTCTTCCATGAAACAGTGAAAAACTAACTTTCACCCTCGACCTACTATGGTCGAGGTAAAGGTCTCCTTAAGCGAATATTGGCGCTGCGAGTTCAATGGTTTCATCAGATTTCAATTCTGAGCACCAGTTCAAAAGTTACAAAAACCTGATCACACGTTTACTAAACGCACTTAAAAAAATTCTAGAACTTCATTCTTGGCACACCGGGCGTTGGAATCATGCACCGTCAATTTTCTCAGACTCGTAAAAATTCCATATAATTAAAAAACAATACATGTAATTTTTGGGTCTTTACATTCTCCTCACCTTAGAGCTTTTCCTCCCCGTAAGCCACAACTCAAACTGAGGGAACAAGTGGGGGTACTGAGCACGTATCTGAGCCTCTCGCTCCCATGTTCTCTCTTGGAGGTTACCGTGATGCCAATGTACACACACCAAAGGTATTGATCTCCCACGAAAGACTCTCTATTATTGATCCTCAATCTCCACTGGAACCTCCGTAAACCTCTCCCCATCATCGATGTCCTGCTCTCCATGGTCAATGATGTGTGATGGGTCTAGCACGTATCTCCTCGGCTGAGATACGTGGAAAATGTCATGCACCCTGTGCAACTGAGGTGGAATAACTAAGTAGTAAGCCACCTCACTAACTCTACTGAGGATCTGAAAGGGTCTGATGAATCTCAGAGATAACTTGCCTCCCCGACCAAATCTCCGCAAACCTCGTCAGGGTGAGACTTTTAAGAAGACATGGCCACCATCCTCAAACTCCAGAGGTCTCCATCTCCTGTTGGCATAAGACTTCTGCCTGCTCTGTACAGTCTTCATCCCCTCCTGGATGATCTTCACCTTCTCTGTGGTAGCCCGTACCATCTTTGGTCGCACGAGCACTGACTCCCTTGGGTCTTTCCAGCACAAAGGCGATCTGCAAGGTCGGTCGTACAATGCCTCGAAAGGTGAAATCATAATGTTGGAGTGATAGCTATTGTTGTATGCGAACTCCACCAAAGTCAAGTGATCCTCCCAGCTGCGACCGAAGTCGAGGACGCAAGCACACAACATGTCCTCGAGGGTCTGAATAGTCTGCTAAGTCTGGCCATCCGTCTGAGGATGGAAGCCGGTGCTCAAACAAAGCTACATCCTGAAAGCCTCATGTAACCCCTTCTATAGCTGAGAAGTGAAACATGAATCACGATCGGAGATAATCGTCGGGGGTACTCCATGTAGATGCACAATATCCTGCAAATAGAGGAGTCTCAATCTCTCTACTAAACCCTATTCTCTAACTGGTAGAAATTGGGCTGACTTGGTGAGTCGGCCGATGATCACCCAGATAGAATCATGACCCCTGGATGTATATGGAAGTCCTATCACGAATTCCAGGGATATCCCATCCCACTTCCACTCTGGGACCTCTAAAGGCTGAACTAAGCCTGCTAGTACCTGATTCTTTGCCTTTACTTGTTGACAAGTGAGGCACCGAGAGACAAACTATGGTACTGATTTCTTAATTCTCGGCCACCAGTGCTATTGTCGAAGGTCTTGATACATCTTCACTACTCCTAGATATACCGCTAGAGGGTATGTGTGGAACTCCTGCAACACTTCATCCTGAAGCGACACTAGTACCATGGTACGCCCTCTAAAGAGCATGACATGATCCCCACCTTTAGAATATCCATCAGGTGCCTGTCCTATGGATATCTGAGCATGTCGAGCCTCGTAGTCAGTGTCCCCACACTATGTCTCCCTGACTCGCTCAAGAAGTGGGGGAGAGACTGTATGAGACTGAAGAAAAACTGCTCCATCTTGATCCACAAAGGATAACTGCAAAGTGGCCAGCTACTCCGCATCCTCACCTAGAAGCTGTATACCAGATATCCTATTGAGTGCATCTGTTACTACATTCCCCTCTCCAGGATTATAGACTATCTCAAAGTCATAGTCCTGGAGGAACTCAATCCAACGTCGCTGTCTCAGGTTCAGGTCCTTCTGAGATAAGATATAACTGAGACTCTTGTGATCAGAGTAAACTGTAAAAAATTCACCCATCATGTAATATTGCCACATCTTCAAGGTGAATACCACTACTGCTAACTATAGGTCATGGGTAGTATAGTTCTACTCATGTTGTCTCAGTTGTCGAGAACCATATGTGATAACTGCTCGCTCCTGCATCGGGACACATTCAAGCCCGGTCCCTGATGCGTCGTAGTAGACTACGTACCCAACACCCTCCTCCAGTAGCCTCAAGATGGGGGCACTAGTAAGCCTCTACCTAATCTCTTGAAAACTCCACTAGAATCTCTCCGAAAACACGAAGGGTTTCCCCTTCTTTGTCAATACTGATAAAGGTGATGAAAATCTAGAGAAATATGGCACAAACCTCCAGTAGTATCCGGCCAAATACAGGAAACTCTATACCTCCATCACACTCCTGGGTGGCTCCCAAGAAAGTAACGCCTCAATATTCACTGGATCCACCACAACTCCATCCTTCGAGATAATGTGTCCCAGAAAGTGAACCTCTCAGATCTAGAACTTGCACTTCAAGAGCTTTCCATAAAGCTAGTGCTCTCAGAGTGTGTCCAGAACTATCTGCAAATGATATGCATGCTCCTCCTCAGTAACCGAGTAGATCAGAATGTCGTTGATGAAGACTACTACAAAGGGATCAAGGTATGGCTGGAAGATCCTATTCATGAGTCCCATGAACACTAATAGAGCGTTGGTCACATTGAATGACATAACAAAAAACTCCTAATGGCCATACCGACATATGAAATCCATCTTCTTCACATCCTCGTCTCACACTCTGAGCTGGTGATATCCTGACCGGAGGTCTATCTTCAAGAACCACTGTGCTCCCTTCAGATGATCAAAGAGGTCATAAATCCTCGGAAGTGGGTCTTTGTTCTTCACAATCACCTGGTCTAGGCGCCGATAGTCAAAAAAAAGTCTCAAGATCCCATCCGCCGTCTTGGCGAACAAAATTGGGGCTGCCCAAGGAGAAACACTAGGTCAGATAAACCCCTTCTCCTGCAAGTCCTCTAGCTGTACCAGTAGCTCACGAAGCTCCGCAGGAGCCATCCAATACACTGGTATAGATATAGGTGCCATCTTGGGGTACAATTCAATGTAAAAGTCTACCTATCTGTGAGGAGGTAGACCCAAAACATCATCAGGGAAGACATCCGTCTACTGGTCCACCACTACAGGATAACTCAAACTCTCCACATCAACCACTCTGAGGGTAAGGCTATCCAATTGTTGAGTAATCGATTGCACTCTCCTATGGGTAAGTCCATCCTATGCTGCAAAGGCTCCCTTCTCGCCAGTAAAGGTAAAACTTGTCCCATCCATGCTACACACCACACTTTGCACCTAATACAGTCAATATGAGCATGGACTGTACATAATCAGTCCATACCCAAGATGGTGTCGTAAGGCCTCGACGCCACTACTAGGAGATTCTAGCCAAAGCTCTCGCCTCCTAGAGTAAGATCACACTGCCGGAACCAGTGTGTAATCAAGAAATCTGATCCCATAGGAGTCTCTAGCTATAAGGATTGAGCCAACGACTCTGTCAAAATCTGAAAGCTTCAAATGAGGGTCGTGAAAATAAAATAATGACTGGAACTTGTGTCTATAAGTACTATAGTTAAGGTGGAGTAGACACAGATTGTACTTCATATCATCTCTAGATCTCCATGTTCATAGGCCTCTGCTAATTGGAGTTGAGCTCACCCCTGTCCACATGCTCCCTATGGTTGGGGTGGACCACCTGGTGGTGGTGGCTGTAACACCTCGAATCATCACCTACTGCCAGCTGCACAACAAAATCCTTTGCCACGTCTGCCTGATCCCTGTGGACCTCCTTTTTTGAAACTCTGTCTCTGCCTGGGAGGTCCTTCGACCGTCTGCTGATCATCCGTACGATGGGTTGGGCAGTCACGGTCTATGTGACCCTGCCTGCCGCATGTGTAACATTGCCTGCTCCTCGCATGACTGGATCTGTCTCCAGTGCCCCGCACAACCGACCCTGAATCCTGCATTCATCCACTTATAGGTCTGGTCCTCTTGGAACTTTGTGACATCTATCTGCTTCCAGCCACAGAAGACTCCACTATGTGACGCCTGGTGGTGGGTCTTGCTGCTGGTGACTGCTCAGAAAGAAAACTCTCCACTAAGAGGGCTCACTCTAACACCCCTACCTGCATCGGGATGTTGAGAGAAATCATCTAATCCCTGATCTCATGCCTGAGTCCCTGCTCGAAGGTCCAAGACTTGAATAATGGGTCCCGCACCATATTAGTGGAGTATTGTGAGAGATCAGTGAACCTCGCTGAGTACTGAGGCACATTCATGCTGCCCTGCTACAAATGAAGTAGCTCCTGAATGCGCACTGCACGAAGGGTCGCTGGGACAAACTCTGCCCTAAATAGGTTCTCAACGTCTGCTCAGAGAAGTATCACCTCATTGTAAACCTGGACCATCAAGCTCCACCATCTGCCTGCTACTGCCTTTAGAAGACTGGCGGCAAGGATCACCATGAGATCAGTTGGTGTCCCTACTAGTCAGAAGACTCTCACCACAGCCTCCAACCAATCCTCAACCGCCTGTGGGTCAGTCTCACCCATGAACCTAGGTGGCCTCTGGCACTGGAACTCATGAAACGTGCTCAAGCGGTGTGCACCCTCTACTGCTGGGGATGGTGGTATCGGTGGCCCAATGGGTAATGGTATAGCTGGTGCCTCCACTGGTGCCTCTACCGATAAAGGGCCATGTACCGAGGCCTCGTTACTCGGTGGTCTATCATCACGTATTATACTCGGAACCCTAGGTGATGGTCTTCCTAGAGGCATCTTTAAAAGAAACAAGTGCTCCACGATTAATAATTTATACTTGGTGAGATGACTCAAAGAAATCACAAAAAAAAAACTTTTCGAAACACACACGAAATTAGTGTTTTCATGCACGGAGTCAATAATCAGAAGTTAGAGTCCTGGTGTATGGATACGTCATCCGCCGCACCAACATTGGATTCCCTAAACTGATAACCACACTCAATACACTTAACACTATTTCTGTTAAAAATATCAAAGTCCAATGTTCTATAGTAGAACCGACTCCTCTGATACCAATTTGTCACCACCCGTCCCCCGGGGTCCTGTGTCATGACTACCCCAAGCCTGCCTTCCATAGGCCAGGGGTTGGCGACTAGCACCGAAGGCTTATTCCATAAAATTGGGAAGGCATTTCCTTTATAACTTGTAAACTCACACAACCAAGCACACAACAAGATACAAACAAGAGTAAACTGAATAGTAAAAAGAGTGTTTACAATAAGTGAAAGGGGCCAGAATACAAGCCCAACTATAAAGTACAAGAAAGATGGGAAGTACAAGTAAACTGAACAGCTCCTGTGAACACCCGCTAAGGATCCTGCCTAAAGGGTAGGTACAACCCTTGAACGGTCTCCTATGCGGTACACCTTGTCCAATGTCCACCTCCGAGCTACCTTAAGTCCTAGTACTCTCATCCTCAGTCAGCGCTGTCCGTCATCTACACCAAACACAACAAGGTGAGGGCATAGCCCATGTAGGGGTGAGTATAACGATACTCAGTAGGGACCCTGAGACCCTTGAAGGTCTCACAAAACCCACAAAGGATAAACCAAAAAGCATGAAAACATATGAAAACCCTACTTAGGTATATTCCCATACATATACCTAAGTTATCGGGTATACCCATCTCATTCATGAGGAAACACAAGACCCAACTCTTAGCCAAAACTCAGTTGTTCCATGAAGGAAAGATTACCATGAAGGTAACACCACAAAGGTAAGTACCACAAAGGTAAATCCACATAGAACAATACCACAAAGGTATCACTACGAAGGTAAGTATCACAAAGGTATGCCACACAGAAGAATACCAAAAAGGTATCACCATGAAGGTAAGTACCACAAAGGTCCACCACATAGAAGATTACCATGAAGGTATCACCACGAAGGTAAGTACCACAAAGGTACGACACACAGTGGATTACCACAAAGGTAAGGACTCATCTCAAAACAGGTATAACTTTGGCACATTAGTAAAGATTATTAGATGTAACTACTGAATCATATTACTCTGTTAAGAGGAAGACCCACATAGGATCTTAAATCATCGGACCCACGTAGGATCATCAGACCCACATAGGATCCTAGTACATCATCAGACCCACATAGGATCCTAGTACATCAGACCCATGTAGGATCATAGAGTAGTCCAACGTGGATTCCTAGAGTGGAACCAAGTGAGACTCTCAAACACAGACCCACAAAGGATCCCAAATCTTAGACCCACATAGGATCCCTTCCTCATGTTACAACCAGCTACAGGGTTCCCGCACTATGCTTGTTTGATTCCGAGAGGATCCACTCCTCAAACCACAGGTGGATACTTCAACTACCACGAAGTCCTAAGAAGAAGTATCCCAAAGGACCACCACATAAAAGGGGTCTCAACGCAATAGACGGTACATCAATCGGATGTTCGGTCTATAAGTTATTGGTCTTTTAGTCCCGAGAGCCCGGTTCGATTCGTGTTTGATCCAGCCCGATCGTACACCAAATTTATCCAAAACTCATGTGGGGTATACCAAAAGAACCGTCTCGATCCAAGGTTTCTGGCATCATAGATTGTTCTTTAAAAGGATGCCCAAAGCTCAAGATATGGGCGAAAGAGTGAAAATGGGTCGAAGTTTATCCGAGTCCGGTCTGACCCGGCCTGGGACGACCTGACCTGGTTTGGGTTGACCCGGATCAGCCTGCTGGTATGGCCTGGCCCACGATGTGGAAACCCTCGGTGTGGCAGCCCTTGGTGCGGCGACTTGCTGGGCTCGTGGTGCGGCGGCCCACGGTGCGGTGACCCACTGGCTCATCAGCTAGCTGGTTGGCCAGCCTCCTCCATGCGAGGCGTGGTCGCACGCCATGCCTTCACCGGCGGCTGGCTCGGCCGGCCGTCCTCCCTTCGTCGCCAAAGCACAAGGCTGTGGATTCTGCACGCTAGGTGGCACGGACGCGCGCTGCCGTCCCCTTCGTGCGGACGATCGGAGTGCCGACCACCGCCCTTGATCCACCGCGGCCCTTCTCCGGCGGTGAGGTCGGGTCGCCGCCTTCTTCGTAGCCATCCGTGGTGCCGGCCATCATTCCTGATCCCCACCAGTGTCAGTCTCCATCCTTCTCCATCGTGAAGAACACATCACGAACCACAAAGATTTGCAGAGAGGTCGGGCCATGTTTGTTTGGCCCGTACCCTCCGCTTTAGAGCAGTAGCAAGCGGCTCATGAGAGGAGATTAAATTTGAAATAAAATTAACGATTATTAATCTAAAACAAACCCCTACCTCAAAGGTTTTTTGGCATCGATGAGGAGGGAAATACGAGCTTCGGTTCGTCGCCGTTGAAGATGTCCCTCGTGGAGAGAGCGTTCTTCGTTGGAGAGTGCATTCTTCGTTGGGGAAAGAGTTTCTCCAAGTTCTCTCCACTAATCACCTATCCCTTTTGAGAACGATTTCCCAACCATGAAATGAGGAGACACTATTCATTAAAATAAGTTTAACAATTAATTAAAGTTGACACATTTAATTAGTTGTAGTTGGCTTCATTAATTAATTGTGGAGTTGAGAGGTTTTACCTTATTAAGTGGGCTTGGGTGGTCCCCATCACTAGAATTCAAATTGGGGGTTTCCTAGTTTGGGTGGTACCCACCTTCATAACTCATAAATAGAGGTTTCAAAAGAAACATAAAATGTTAAATAATTTTATTTTTCTTCTTCCACAAAAATGTGAAAAACTAGATTTCACCCTCGACCTACTACGGTCGAGGTGAAGGTCTCCTTAAGCGAATACTGATGCTGCGAGTTCAACGATGTCCTCAGATTTCAATTCCGAGCCCTGGTTCAAATGTTACAAAAACTCACTCACACATTTACTGAATGTGCTTAAAAAAATTTAGAAATTTATTCCGGGCACACCAGGCCTTGGAATTACGCGTCGTCAATTTTCGCGGACTCGTAAAAATTGCGTATAATTAAAATAAAAATTACATGGAATTTCCGGGTCTTTACAAATCAGCTAATCCAACTATGATAAGGTGGAAACAAACCTAGAAGTACTTCACAAAACTTTTCATACCTGAACTACCCTAGTAACTTGAAGTTTAACATAAAGAGGTTCACTATGACTTTTTATTATCTATATTTGAAGTTCTAACACATCCTCTCTCCATACCAACCATCCTAACTAATGGAATGTACAAAACTGATATCATTTGTAACATCATGATCCAAACCTACTAGATTTAGAAGGACCAAAATAAGAATAATCTTAGGTGAAGTCCCCATGGAATCAAAAGTTTACAATAAATGTAAACATCTTTTCTAAATCTTGGGGGAATATTTTTCCTTAAATAAACAACCTAAAAGTATATTATAATAAAGAGATAAATCAAATTTCATGATATAAACCTTGAATAAATGACATGGGTATAAATAAATAACCATCAGAGTAAAAATAAAATAGAAAAAAATAGAAGACTACAATTACATGACAAATAAAACTCAAGGATGGTAAGACACAAAGAAAAACATCCCAAGGAACCAAGGTGGTACTACTTTAGACCACAAAATTCAACTTCTTCCCTAAGCTTAAACTCCAAGCATCCATGAACACAACATCATGATTCTTTGATAGTAAAACAAAAAACATTTCCCTTAACAATATCATGATAAAAAGTGTCTGTATATGCACCGAAGTTCATATATAGGTGGTGAGTATACAACCCATTATGAAAACCCTGAAGATTCTCCCAAATTTCACTAAAATAATAAATAGTTTATTTTACATTTTATTTAAAATAAATAACAGATAGAAGCATGAAAACCAATGATCAATATCTAAACATATCCCTATAAGTATTAAATAAATCAAACCAATAAAATTACCATGGAATGAACCCACACAATGATACATAACAACCACCAATGAAACCATTGCCCAAATCCCCCCTAAATAGTCCAACTTGTGAGCATTTTTTGTCCCTCCAGTCCCAAGTCACAACTCAATGACATAATAAAATAAACAATAAAATTTAGTTCCAAAACCATGTCTAACCCACATGGAACATTCCATATTTATTTGAAAACCCACCTAACAAATTCATTCCAAGTTCTAGCACCCACAACCTATATCTTAAAAACCAAATATATTTAATCATTCAATCGAATACATAATAGATGTCACCCAAAATTTTAAATTTTAAGCCAAATAAGAAAGTGGAACTTACAATAGGTATTTAAAAAGAGTTTTACAAATTAAAATCTTTTTTTAGAAAACAATGACCCTTTTAATTATAGGAGATGGTAGAATAAGAGTACAATCCACTTACCTCAAACACGATCACCAAGATGGAAACATGTAACACCATCGCATATTCAGGCCCTAAAAACCTTCCTAAGATGATCCATAAAAAAATAACTATTAAAGAATACCCTAAACACCAGATCTGGGAAATTAATCCCTATAATAGGGGTTTTTTTAAGATATAACAAGATAATAAATGAGGAAGAGAAGAAGAGATTACCTTACCTTTTATTTCTTGGTCGAATGCTCCAAGAATCCAAGAGAAGAATCTTTATGAGTAAAGGAATCCCCAAAATCACTCAAAAAAACCCTCTAGTTTAAGATACCTATACATAAAAGAAAGAATGGTTGTTTTGTGTAAGAATAAAGGTTAAAAACTTAATTTTTGGAAAAAATTAATGGTATTCTCTATTTGGCCACATAGTTTGGAAAAATGTACACCAACCATGTAAATATGCATTGTTTGAAAATTTTCCAAATTGTATGGTTAAATTTTTTTTACCCAAACTATATACATATTCTTGGGGTCCCCTTCCCTATTTTAATGGTAACCTAAAAAATATACATGGTTTATCCTAACTGTGTGCCAACTGTACACCCACCAAATCACTTCTAAAACCTCTTGAAACCCTCCAGAAAATTCTTAAAACCGAACTCAAAAATTAAATAACATATTAATAAATAATAAAAAAACTAATCACATAAAATAGGGGTGTTAAAAAACTTATTTTTATGACCATGGATAATGGTTTGTAATGTCTTGGTGATAGAAAAAATATAGATGAAAAAAGCATGGAGAATATTATTGATATACTTTTGAATGAGTGGGAATATAAGAAAACAATGATTGAAGATACAAAAAATCTTACAAATATGAGTATTTATAAGCTTATTGAAATTTTGATGCAGTATGAGAATATAATAAAATAATATATAGAGAAAGATAAATATAAAAATGAAGTATTTTCCTTTTCTTCTACTGGTTATGGAGCTACTAATTCTATGTTGTTAACTTTAAAGAATGTTTCTAAGTGTTGTTCAAATATTAATAATGAGGATTTTAGTGAAGGTTAATTTTATCAAATTTTAAGGACTATGAATAGGATTACTATAGAGAAACATTTCTATAATTATTATCAAAATTACTAAAATGATAAATGTGAAAATACCCAAAGAAGAGAGGTTACTACAAGCATTTTCTATTATAAATGTAAGAAACCAATGTAAACAAGAGAAGATTATACTTGATGGAAAAATAAGGATAAGGAGTCCATAATATCATTATGTATAAAGTGAAGAATGTTTTGAGAGCTACCACTAACACTTGGAGTGCCATTGAAGGTTTGTTTACTAATAATAGTGATATAGAAAATGATGATATCCAATAGATAACCAATTTTTGTAAAAAAATACTTTAGAATGATTGATGATCTATGGATAAGGTATCTACTCATTGAATTATGAATTTGTATTTAGATTATAGTTACTATTTTAATTATCATGATAAATATATAAATCCATAATTTGAAGAGAGGGTTGAATATGCAACTGGATTGGATAAAAAATATAAAAAGTTAAAGAAAGAATATTATTAGTCTAGGGAAGATCTTTCTAAGGATAGTGATAATATTTATAAAATTAATTCTGATTTGGATATTAAATCATTTTATATTTCAAATTTTAACAATTATAATGAATTGGTTAAACTTAAGTATGAATTTTAAAGTATTAAGAAGTTAATTTTTAATTTTACTTATTAGAGTGAGAGTTTTTATAAACTTATTAGATAGTCTAAACATTATATATTTTCATTTGGAATTGGCTATGAATATTGTAAAAAATCTCATTTCCAGTCTAAATATTTTTTCAAAATATTTAACCAAATTGTTATAAATGAAAAAGGGGAGGTCAATCGAAGAATCATGCCCCCTTGAGTAACGTTTAATTATTCATAAGTTATAGAGATTATATTTTTAAAGGCCAAGAAGTTGTTCGACACCATAGGGTTAGACATATATGGTATGTAAAAGTTTTTTTGAAAATACTATTTACCAACAACCATAATACTTAGTACATGGTCAACAATTATTCTTGATACACGACTAAAAATAATTCTATCATTCAGAACATGAAAAAAATGAAGGGTGTATATGTTACTTTTGGAGGCAATGTTCATGTAATATTAGTTGGTATTGGTGATGTTTCTTTTCTTCGCAAGACATTAAGTTTGAATCTTATTTATGTTCCTAGAATTTAATTTTTTTTTATTAGAACAAGTCAATTATGTGATGAGGGTTATTACATGAACTTTGGGAATGTAAAATGTACCATCACATGTTCAGAAGGAGTTCAGATGGTATCTAATGGTATGCAAGATAATATTTACACTATTGAACTATAAGACATTTATTGATGAAATTTCTTTATCTCAATGTCATTGAGGATAAGTCTTGGATTTGGAATAGGTGGTTAGGGCACTATAATGTCTAGACCATATCTAAACATTATAAGAGTAGATTTATGATGGATCTTCCATAACTTAAGTTTAATTATTCTATAGTCTATATCACTTTCCAATATGTTAAGAAATGTAAGTATAGTTTTAAACAAGTTAGTGAAGTATGAAATTAAAAACCATTACAGTTAGTGTACATGGACCTTTTTTAACCTACAAAAATTGGGTCTATTAAAGGAAAATCTATTTTTATGTCTTAGTTGAAGATTACACAAGATATACTTGGTTTTATTTTCTTTCTATTAAATTGAAATCTATCTCAATTTTAAGACGTTTTCTTTTTTTGTTCAAAAAAAGAAAAAACCCATTATCACTATCTACAGTTATCATGCTGGATAGTTTTTTAAATCTTCTTGTGAAAAATTTTGTAGTGAAAAAGGTATTTTACATAATTTCTTAGCACTATAAACTCCACAATAGAATAATGTATCTGAAAGAAGGAATATTTAACTTAAATACGTTTATCAATATTTATTTTTTGAATATTACATCACAATTAATTTTTGTTTCAAATCCATGAGTGATTCCAATTACTCTATAAATCAATTTTTACTTCACCCAGTTTAAAACATAACACTTTACAAATTATATAAAGGAATCCAAAACATGGTTACTTCAGAGTTTTATGATACAAAACATTTATCTTAAATACTAAAGATAATTTATATAAGTTCAATATGAAATTTGGGGAAGGTATTTTCATGGTTACTTCATCATAATTAAGAATTATCATGTTTTTAATAGAAATACACATACTATTTAAGAAATGATATATGTAAAGTTTGATAAAGATGATCCTAATATTTAGAAAAAAATTATGGATTATGAAAATATTACATTTTTTTTTGAAACCCCCTCTTATTTATATCTAGAAGTTGAACATCATAAATTAATAACTATTATTCTAGAATATAGCTTTATGGAAGATAATCCTCCAGTAACTGAGTAAAAACCTTTATTTTTTACCAAGAAACAAGATGATCTTAAGGAATAATCTCACTAATAATATCATTGGCGATTTAGATCAACTAGTTAGAACTAGAATTTCTTTTTTAAATGAATTGGAGAATCATGTATTTATATCTCAATTTTATTCTAAAACTAATGGGAAATTATGATTTAAGTGATGATAGTTAGATAATGAAGATCCCTTGGTATGTTTTTGTAACATGTTTTTTATTTGTTGACAACATATATTTTTATAAAAAAATTTGTATCTCAAGTGGGAAAGAGTTGCTGGAGTGGTTAAAAATGGGGTTTCTTATGAAGTTCTTAAAGAGGTTAGGAAAAGTTTCCTTAACTATGTTAATAAATGTTTTAATAGTCATATGATGTTGTTCCATTATTAATGTTCTGATCATCATAAAGTAACTCACGATCCAATCCTATTTTGTACAAAGGTTTCTCCATTACAATGTTATGATATGGATAAAAACAATAAGTTGATGTCTCTGAGTTTGTACACTTTCATACAAAGGGCTAGAAGTATGAGGTTGATACTTCACAAAGTTATTGGAATATCCAAGGTTATTGTTACCCGTTGGAGATTTTTAAGATATATGAAAATGAAGATTATCCTTACACATGGTTGAATATTATATTTACAAATTTTATGAAAAACTCATGTTACCCTTACACAAGTAAGATGCAATGAGTTCAAATGAAGTTATATAAACACAAATGGGGAGATATAAAAGTTAGATCCAATTTTATTGGATAGATAATTCCTTTTTGAAAAACGTATTTAGATGTTTAAACAATGTTATCAACTATCAATAGCTCTAGCACACTAGATAGATTTCAAGATGAAGTTTCCAGATAGATATTTTTATTAATTTCAAGTGGAAAACGTTATATTACAAGTAGAATATTGTTCAATGTTAATATTTCATGAAGTGCACTGGTGAAGGAATTCATTGATTCGAGTCTATTGGACATAGAACCAATGGATGAGAAAATTCAAGGAAATGAATTGGATAAAAATGACGAATGATCAATGTGGTACTTATATTTAGTTTTCCAAATCCATGTGATTAGTCGAAGTTTAATTGGATAGAAGAACATTAGACATGTAAAGATAATGTAATCAGATGGATGATTTTGAGAAGTTGTAACCAACAATGTTTTTTGATCCTTATTCAACATGGAGTTTTTATAAAATCAAGATGCACCATATTAAATATTTCCAACACATCAGTCAAAGATGATCAAATATAGAGAAGTCAGATAGAGGAGTTACTGAGAAATTTTATAAGAAACATTTATATAACATTGTAAAGCCTATTAAGATTACAATGATTAGATGATATTTTGAAATTGATTAGCCTTCCACGTTTAAGGAAGTGTGAAGCAGTTCCTTATAATTGAGGTTAAGAATGTTCATAGAAGTGTGAAGATGTTGTAGAATTATCATTAAGATTTAAGAATACTCTAGAATAATATAGAATCATCCCATGAATTTTAGATGAGTAGGAGGATTCAATTTTGGAATTTGGATGAGTGGGAAAATGTTTCAGGTTTCTACAATTTCTTCCTAGAGTCTCACCTATATAAAGGGGAGTTCGTACTATAAGGACCCATCCTTAAATGTTACATTATCTAGTAAATTCCTTTAGAAATCACATTCTCAAATTCCCAAAGATCATTTTTTGGTTTAGAGTTTTAGGAAATAACTCATACATATCAACCCATAATCATACAAATTGGATACTACACAACAATATCCATTTTTTTATAATACAAAAGTTTTTAATAAAAACCTGAAATCTATTCACCAAAAGTCTTCACAATATTCATCTTGGATTCTCTTTTTCTCTTACCCATCATTAAATCCCATGATTTTTTTTAAAACTTGGGATGAGAACAAAAATCTTAGTAAGGGATATATAAAAAATAAATAAAACCATTAGTACATAAATAATTATAAACATATGAAATCATTTTCACAATGACATACTTCTCACCCATAAAGTATCATGTACTTTGTGAAACAAGATATTTCTATAAAACCTAGAAAACAAAAATAAAACCATAGAGTTTACATGGAGAATTAATTACTTAATATTGTAACCATCATGAATACAAAATGATTTTTAACCCTTACGGATACCTTACAGTGTAACCCTCACAACTACCTTATAATGTAACCCTCACGACTACCTTATCGTGTAACCATTATAGTTACACTTAAAGTAAACATATGGTTGACCTCCAAATTAAACATATAAAATAAATTGGATGGACATATAGGTCCCAAAATTCATCATAAAAATTTTTGAAGAAACATAACATAATCATAAAACAAGAATACTTGCATAAAAACATTCATTTTGAATTTTGTAAAACAAGAAATTAAAGAGTATATTTAAAGAAAAGTCCATTAAAAACATCATATATTTGATGTGAGAATTTATAAAAATAATGTAATATGTGTATACAATATAAGTCCACATAATATAAAATAAAAATTCATTTCACAAATAAACTTATCTCTACATAATCAATAAAGTATAAGGTTAACCCAAATAATGAAAATTGGGTTAAGAATTACCTTACCTCAGGTTCGTCTTTCTTAATATGTGTTTAATCCTTATGTATAATAAATAAAAGAGTGTTATTAATATTTTATATAAACTTATTCATTTTATAACACCTTATATGATCATTTTATAACATTATTCCACCCATTTATTAATAATATTTTGTTATTTCCATTGTTTCAGGTGTGTTCTTTACACGGTTTCCATGGTCGATTCGTAATGGATTTTCTTTTCTAATGGATAAAAAAATCTAGAAGTAGAATGGAATTGTATTAATATGTTTCAATAATATTAAATTATATCATAAATAATTTAGTTTTTAGATATTATGATTAATCATTATATAAAACATTAATGACATTCATTTAGATCATTTCGGTGGTACTTCGATAATCATGAACTGGTTTCGTTATATAATTTAATATTATGTATGTATAATTCTAGAGAATAAAAAAGGTTATATCATGAAATTTAAAATATTTTTCAACCATTAAAATAGTTTTATGACCAGCCATGAATGTGGTAATATAAATTGAAAACACATCATCCATGATGTCAGTAAATCGACACATCACGGACGATGTTTTTATTTTTAGAATAAGAGGGAGAGGATAAGAAGTATGTTGATTGATTTTTCCATAAAAATGATAAAATTATATTATATATAATATAATGGAGTTTTACTTTCGGTTGGATAATGGGAGGTGAAGAGAGTATAAGAAAATAAAAATAATTGAAAAGAAAATAAAATAAAATGAAAGAGGATTTTTACCTCTTGAATTATCCTCCTTGAGAACCTCCTTAAGGCCTTTGGTTTTTGTCTTTTGGAGAGACCAATAGGTATTGGACGTGTGGAAGAGTATTGGGAAGGGATTTGGGTAGAAATTAATCAAAATAAATATATTTTAGGTGTGAGGGGAGGTATGTATAGTGGCAGAGGGGGGGGGGGGTCCATTATTTTAATCATTATTTTATTATTTTTCTCAAGACATAAAATAGTGTTGGTTTTTGTGACTAAATATAGTAATTAGTGTATGTGAGTTCTAACCAAGGGTGATTACCTCAGCATAACATCATCCATGGCTCAATAATTCATGTATTTAGCTTATTTCGTAAATTATTGTATTTCACTATTCACCAAAAATTCAAGTATTTCAGAAAAATCCCATAAATTCATCCCAATTTTTTTTCTATGTGTATAATTAAAAAATGAAATAAATATTTTTGAAAATAACTTTCTAAATATGTGAAATATAATTTTTAATTAAAATCACAATTTATTTGAAAAATACCAATTTTAAAATTATTACTAACTTTATAATACTTTAAAAAATTAATTAAAGTCTCATAAAATTATCTTATAATAATAAGATAAAAATAATAATTTATGAATCTATTTTATGAAAATATATTTTATTTCAAATCATTATATTAATTATAAAATTGTAATTAAATATTCATGACTTACAAAAATACCAACACTTAATTAATAATTTTCAAAAAATTATTTACTTGTTCAATGATATAAATATATCATATATTCACTTATAAGATGGATAAATTTTATTTATACATTATTAGGTGAGGTTACTATTCTATTGGCTGAATTACTATTTCTAATGGTTATGTTGTTATTCCTAAGGGGAAGTTACTATTCCATTAGTTTAAATTTCTTAATTTCTATAAATTCCACTTATTTCATTATAAATTTATAATGAATTTTAATGTTTAATTCCAAAATTAAAGGAAATTATTTTATAAGTACCTGGGTTGTTACATTCTTCCCACCTTCTTAAAATTGCATCCTTTCAATTTTTACTTACTTATTAAACAAGTGAGGGTACCATTCCCTCATAGACTTTTCAGATTCCCATGTTTCTTCTTCATCCATGTGGTTTCTCCAAAAAACCTTAACCTAGTGGATTACCTTATTCCACAATAATTTCTCTCTATGATCAAAAATATGAATAGTTTTCTCTTTATAAGAGATGTTATTTTCCAATTGAACTAGTTCTAGGTTCAAAAAATGAGATGAATCTGGAACATACTTTCTCAATATTGAAACACAAAAAATATTGTGTAACTGAGATAAACTCAGAAGAAAATCTACTCAGTAGGCGACTGGTCTAACTTTATAAAATATTTCATATGTCCTATGAACCATGGACCTAACTTTATGTATAACACTTTTCCATGGTGAGATTCTAAGAAAAATATGATAACCTACCTCAAAATAAAAGTCTTTCCTATTATTATCTGCATAACTTTTCTACCAACTCTGATCTATCCTCATGTGTTTCTAGATAATCTTCACTTTATTATTCACTTCCTCTACTAATTATGGTCCCATAAACTTCCTTCTACCGACTTCATACCAAAAATATAGAGTTTGACACCGCTTTTTATATAATTACTTATTATGTTCCATCTGTATAATGGAATTAAAATTGTTATTATAAGAAAACTGAACAAAATAAAGATGATATACCAACTTCCCTAGTAATACATTGAACAAGCTTGAATCATATCATCCAATGTATGAATTTTTCACTCTGATTTTCTATCAGATTGAGGATGAAAGCCTATGCTAAAATTTAATTCTATGCCCAACAAATTCTAAAGGCATTTCAAAAAGTTATAAGTGAACTTGGGATCACGGTCAAATACAATAGAAAGAGGAACTCCATGTAACCCGACAATATCTCTGAGGTATAGTTGATAAAGCTGATCTAAAGACATAGTATCTCAAATAGAAAGGAAATGTGTAGATTTGGTAAGTCAATAGAAAAGAACCCAAATTGTATTCTTACCTTGAGAAGTATTTAGTAGTCCCTCCATGAAGTCTATTGATATATTTTTCCATTTCCACTCTAGAACTAGAAAAGGGTGAAGCACCCCCTTTGGTAGTTGTCACTCTTATTTTACCTATTGACATGTCAAACATTTAATGGTAAAATTTGTAATATATCTTTTCATTTGATCCAACTAGTAATACTTCTGAAGTTCTCTGTGCATATTAGAACTTCCAAGATGAACTGAAAAAGGAGAACTATGAGCATCAAAAATCAATTCTTTCTTCCTTTGGGAATCATAAGGCAAACATAATCTCTTTCTAAATCTTACAAGACAATCTTTATCAATGTTAAATTTTGGAAAATTACCCTTTTTAACCAATTTTACCTTTTTCTATAACCCATGGTATTCCTTATATGCTTTACTAATTCTGTCTGATAGAGATGAATGCACTGATACCTAAAATAAAATAGAGTAATTTCTTGCACCAACAAATTCTAAGACAAAATTTATCAAATCACTAATCAAGGGATCTTGTTTCGAACATAACATGGTTAATGATGCATGTTATTTTCAATTCAAGGAATCTTCCACTATGTTTTCTTTTTCTAGGATGGTAATTGATCGTACAATCATAATCCTTTATTAGCTCAATCCATCTTCTCTGACTCATGTTTAATTCCTTCAAAATTAATATATACTTAAGACTTTTATATTTAGTATATATTTCACATTTGGCTCCGTATAAATGATGCCTCCAATTTTTCAAAGCAAAAACCATAGATGGTAGTTCCAAATGATGTGTGGGATAATTTTACTCATGATGTTTTAGTTGTCTTGAAGCATAAGAAACTACCTGATCATTCTGCATCATAACACAACCAAGTCCCTTCAATAAATAATCACTATAGATGAAAAACTCACCATTTCTAGAAGGTAGGTCCAAAATAGGATCAATCACCAATCTCTTCTTTAGTTCCTAAAAAAATCACATTATTCTATCTAAATAAATTTAACCCCTTTTTATGTTTACTTAGTTAGCGGGCTAGATAAACATGAAAAGTTTTTAAAAAACCGTCGGTAATAACATGTTAATCCATGAAAATTATGAATCTATATAACACTTTTAGGTCTTTTATATTCAAAAACCACTTTTATTTTGGTGGAATCAAATGTTATTATATCCTTATTTATAATTTTCCTAAGAAAAGAAATCAATTGGAACCAAAAATCACATTTTCTAAATTTTTTGTATAACTTATTTTGTTTGATTGTTTGAAAAAAAATCCTTAAACGTTTTTCACGATCCTCATAGCCTTTTGAAAAGACCAAAAATATCATCAATAAAACAACAAAAAACTTATCCAAATATTCAAGTAATATTCTATTCATAAGATCCATGAATACATTAGAGGAATTTGTTAAACAAAAGGGCATCATAAAAAACTCATAATGCCCATATCTAGTACATAAATTTGTTTTTTGAATGTCATCATCCTTCACCTTTATCTGATGATACCTGGATATCAAGTCAATCTTGGAAAAATACTGAGCTCCCTAGAGCTGATCAAACAAGTCATCAATATGAGGTAAATGATACTTATTCCTAATAGTAGTGTTATTCAAAGCTCTATAATCAATGAAAATTATCATGGAACTATATTACTTTTTATAATAAAAATAATATCAACCCATTGTGAAGTTCTAGGATGAATGAATAATTTATCAAGAAACTCATGAAAATAATTTTTCAATTCAATAATTTACACTGGACCTATTAAATAAGGGTTTTTTTAAAATTTCTTAGAATCAAGAACCAATTCAATAGTAAATTAAAATTCCTAATCAGGCATCAAACCCGAAAAATCATCAGGAAAAACATCCATGTATTCATTTACCATTGGTATATCATTAATATGAATAGTTCCCTTATTTTCAACAATATAAGAAATATAACCTTCATTTACATCTTTTAATAGTTTCTTAGCTTCCTGATATTTTATCAATTGTATGGTTTCGTTCTTTTATAAAAAATGAAACTCTTTCTAAAAAACAAATTCTTTTTCTCTAAAATAAATCTTAGCATGATAAACATAAATCCAATCCATATATAGAATAACATAAAACTCTAATAAGGGTAAAAAACAAGGTATATAGGTAATGAATTTCCATATAAAATGACAGGAAGATTCTTATAATGAATTTTTTCTATAATATAACCCCTGGTGTTTTAACCATAAGTTTTAGTCTCATTTATTGAGGTGAAATTTCCAATTTACAAGAAAATTTCTCAGAAATAAAGGAATGTGTAGACCCTATATCAAACAATACATTTGAAAAATCTAAGAAAACAAAAAAAGTCTCTGATACCACTTTATTGAATGGCCTGACCTAGTAAAAAAGGATCTCCTTGCACCTTTCTTCTTATAATCTAACTCATTTCCATCATTCAGATCTTTCTATGGGAAGATATTTACACAATAACCCATATCACCAAATTTAAAACAATTTGTAGATCGATTATCATAATTGATCTTAAGTTTATTTTCATTACAATTTTGGGCTATATGGACAGACTAACCACATCGAAAAAAATTATTAGTTTTGTTTAGGCATTCCCCATAGTGATTTTTTCTACACTTTTCACAAACTAGAAACTGGAATTTATTACCTTAATATTTATTTGATTTATTCTTGCCCATCACTTTCCATATGGACTTATTCTTATATTTACTTTCAAATTTAACCCAATCATCAAAAAAATCCATTTCTACCCTCTCATCACATCAAAAAAGTTTCTCATAACTTTTGAATTAATGGGAATCCAATGCCCTTATATATATTGGATTGAATCATGATTAAAAATGATTGATTTTTCTATCAAGATGCTAAAAAATATTTTAAGTGTACCATGCCAATTAGGTGAAGTTTGATTCATAAAAAACCACTAAATACTATTCCTTTTATTTAAATTCAATGAATTGATTTCCCATTCTAAGTCGAACCACCTTAGGAAAATATTTTTCAATGAAAATATTTATAAATCCATCCCATTCCAAGGCATCAATCTCATCATTATCCCTAATATTATTGACCATTGACCACCACTAGTCAGCTTCACCTTAATAAATATAAATTTAAAGAGTTAACTTTTGATGATATGAACACCCCATAACATCAAATATATTTTCAATGGCTTTAATCCACCCTTCATCCACCCCTAGGTAAAAATATCTACTCAAAGCAGGAGGGTGGTGCCTCATAAAATGTTTCACTATCGTCATGTTACTTTGCAGTAGTTATCTTTGTTATCTTAAATGGATGAAACCACCATTTATTTCCTATGTTATATTATCCATTACTATCACACACTTATCGTTTCAAATCCATAGCATTCCATGTTATGTATTCAGAATGATATCAGCCTCTCAGTTCCTTCTAACTCCAGCTTCCCTGTCTCTTCTATGAAAAACCATTCTAAACAGACATATATTAGATGAAGCAACATGGTAATATTAAAATATTATATCATTTTAAATTAACTATAAAGTAATAATCATTTATGGTATTTTATTAAAATCATTCTAACCCCTAAAGTTATATAAACTGTGCTCATTTAGCAACTATAAGGACCCATCCTTAAACCTTACATTATCTAGTAAATTCCTTTAGAATTCACATTATTACATTCCCAAAGTTCTTTTTTTGGTTTAGATTTTCAAAAAGTTAATAGAAAATTCACACATATCAACCCAAAAAAATTTAAATTGGATACTAATAAAAAAATATCTATTTTTTAATAATACAAAATATTTTAATAAAAATTTTAAATCTATTCACAAAAAGTTTCCACAAAATTTATCTTGGATTATCATTTTGTGTTAAACATCCTTAAAAAATATGCAAAAATTTTTAAAACATGGGATGATCACAAAAATATCAGTAAGATATATAAAAATAAGGATAGAAACCAATAGTACATGAATACTTATAAACATATGAAGTCATTTTCACAATGACATACTTCTCACCCATAAAGTATCATGTACTTACTCTGTGAAACAAGATATTTCCATAAAATAAAGAAAACATAAATAAAACCATATAGGTTACTTGGGGAATTAATTACTTAATATTGTAACCATCATGGATACTATATGATTTGTAACCCTCATGACTACCTTATAATGCAACCCTCACGACTACCTTAAAATGGAACCCTTAGGGCTACCATATCTGGTAATTATCACAGTTACACATGGAGTAAATATATAGATGAACTCTAACTTAAACATACCAAATACATTTGAAGGATATATAGGTCCCACCCTCAATCATAAACAATGTCCAAGAACCATAACATAATCATAAAACAAGAATACTTGCATAAAAACATTCATTTTGAATTTTGTAAAACTAGAAATTAAAGAGTATTTTTAAAGAAACGTCCCTTGAAAATATCATATATTTGAAGTGATAATTTATAAAAATAATGGAATATGGGTATAAATTTTAAATCCAAATAATAAAATATAATAATTTATTTCCCAAAATAAACTTAGTATGACATAATCAATAAATTATAAGGTTAAACCAAAGAATGGAAATTGGGTTAAGAATCCCCTTACCTCGGGTTCATCTTACTTAAAATGTGTTTAAACCTAATGTATAATGATTAAAAGAGTGTTATTAATATTTTAAATAAATATATTAATTTTTATAACACCTTATATGATCATTTTATAATATCATTACACCCATTTATTAATAATATTTTGTTATTTCCATTGTTTTTGGTGCGTTCTTTAGATAGTTTACATGGTCGTTTCGTAGTGGATTTTCTCATTGAATGGAAGATAAACTACAGAATTAGAATGAAATGGTATTAATATGTTTCTAGAATATAAAATTATACCACAAATCATTTTGTTTTTAGATATGATGATGAATCATTAGATAAAACATTAATGATATTTTTTAGATCATTTTGGCGGTTCTTCGATAACCACGAACTAGTTTCATTATATAATTTAATATTTTATATATATGTTAATTCCATAAAATAAAAGAGGTTATATAATAAAATTAAAAATATTTTTCAACCATTAAAATTGTTTTATGACCATAGATTAAGGTTTTAATGTAAATTGAAAACACATCGTCTACGATGTCGGTAAATCGACACATCACAGACGGTGTTTTTTATAATAAGTAGGAGAACAAAATAATTATGATGATGAATTTTTCTATGAACATGATAAAATTAATATATATATATATATATATAAGATATTTCAGTTTTAATGCCTCTTTGATAAGGTGAGGTGAATAGAGTATAAGAAAAGAAAAATAATTGAAAAGAAATTAAAAGAAAATGAAAGAGAAATTTTACCTCTTTAATTATCCTCCTTGAGAACCTCCTTAAGGCCTTTGGTTTTGGCCTTTTGGTGAGACCCACATGTCTTGAATGTGGGTAATAGGCTTGGGAAGATATTTGGGTATACATTAAGCAAGCTACAAGGCTTTGAGGTGTGAGGGGAAGAGGTGGTGAGGGGAGGTATTTATAGTGGAGGATAGGGGGGGTTTTCCATTATTTTAATTATTATTTTTGATCAAGAAAATCAATATTATTGGTTCTTCTGACTAAATACAGTAATTAGTGCATTTGTGTTCAAACCAAAGGTGCGTACCTCAGAAGAACATCATCCATGACTCAATAATTCAAGTATTTATCTTATTTAGTAAATTATCATATTTCACTATTCACAAAAAAATCAAATTTTTTAGAAAAATCCCAAAAATTCTCACCAACAATTTTTGATGTGTAGAATTAAAAAATTAACTCAATTTTTTAAAAATTATTTTCTAAATATGTGGAATATACTTTTCAATTAAAATCACAATTTATTTGAAAAATACAAATTTTGAAATTATAATAAATTTTATAACACTTTGAAAAATTAATTAAATTCTCATAAAATTATTTATAATCATAAGACGATAAAATAATAATTTATGAATCTATTTTAGTAATATATATTTTCTTTTAAATCATTTTATTAATTATAAAATTTTAATTAAATATTTATGACTTATGAAAATACCAACACTTAATTAATAATTTTCTAAAAATTATTTACTTGTTCAATGATATAAATATATCATATTTTCACTTATAAGATGGTTAAATTTTATTTATAATTTATTAGGTGAGGACACTATTCTATTCTCCATATTACTATTCCTAATGGTCATGTGGCTATTCTAAAGGTGAAGTTAATATTACATCAGTTTAAATTTTTTAATTTATATGAATGCCACTTATTTCATTATACATTTATAATGAATTTAAATTTTTAATTCCAAAATTAAAATAAATTATTTTATAAGTACCTGTTTTGTTACACCTACTGTATAAACTAACATTATTCAACTATACAAAAGAGCTAATACATTTATTTTTTTCAAGCAGTGTGAGATTCTAACTAGGTTAAAATTTGGTTGAAGTAAAATAACACCAAACATAGTTTTAGTTAGAAGTGATACAAGAAAAAGGTGTCGATCAGAGACACCATACTGGGTCATCAATCAGAGTATAACCAAAAAATATTGTATCAAACTTAGGTACCAAACAGGTTGTGAGGTGCAATAGTTTTTCCTTATAAGATAGAATGGAGATAGAAGTCACAATTAGTGAGGTGCACCGGATGTAATACACTAGATGAAGGCAGGTTGCATCATATGGACTCTTACAGTACATAGAAAACCGGATGTATGATTCTGAAAAAACATTATTGGGAAAATCTTTCAAAAGTATCACATTCTTATATTGTCTTAGTTTCACAGGAAAGAAAATTATAACTATGGGGAGTCATTATAATCATTATGATCAAGATATAAGAGGATTCTAGGGGGAGTTTTCTCATGTTGTATTCATTTATTATTAATAGTGAATTTTCATTGCTGACATGAGTCTCTATAATAAGGATATAATTAAACACCCCAGGGGAAAACCTTATAAATGTTGTGTGTGTTGATTTAAATTATAATTATTATATGTTGGTGTTATTGTTATATTAATTTTATACGTGTAAAAATTATAACATGTAACCAGGGTTAGTTTTAAGAGAATTGAAATTCTAAAGGTTTACCACTGATTCAACCTCCCCTTTTCAGTGGTTCTCGCAATCCTAAGGAACATCAATTTGAATCAGAGTGATGGTTTCCATTTTCATATCCTTATCATGAAAATATAAATTCCATTAATAGTAGAGGTATTTATACCTTTTATTGAAAACATTATCATGTTTGGAGAAACAAAAAAATTCTCTATCTTCTATTTCTGGTCCTAGAGGTAATTGATGCAACAATATTTGGGTTTCCACCTATTGAGAAAGTTTCTCCTATGAAATTTTATCATAAAAGAAATATTGAGGTATATGGGAATGCTAGAAATTCTATTTTTTTTAAATTTTTATATTACGGTGATGGGTCTCAAGACAACTATAGAAACTTGGGTCAAACTTGAAAGTATCTTTAGGGGAAATATTAAAGTAACGAAGTAAAACTTTATATCTAGTGACGTAAAATTGGAGAAATCATAATGGAAGGTGATGAGACTATTTATGAGTACATAACCAAAGTTAATGAAGTTTTTAGAAACATCAAGGGGTTTGGAGATGTGTAGGAAGATTCCATCATTGTTTGAAACTTATGAGAAACTTTCCAAATATTTTTGATTCTATAATTGTTTCCTTAGAAGATAAATATGATTTATCTCTTAATGAATTTCATAACCTTCCTGTTGCACATGATATGAAGAAAGACCCATCATTCAAAGAGAATATTAATCAATAAATGAATTTTAAATATATAATGAAGTTGGGTTTTTATGAATCATAACATGAGTTGGTGGAAGATATTGAATCAAAAGATAACGAAGTTGATACTGATAAAAATGAAAAAATCACATATATTATCTCTAAAAATTACCAAAAAAGGAAAAGTAAAGTTTAAATTAAAACTCCCACTTAAATTTTATGACTGTGGAAGAATTGGTAATTTTTCTATAAATTTTCCTAAGGATAAAGTTAGATAATATAAAAATTATTATGAAGAAAAAACTCAATAGAAGAAGTTAAATAGAACTTCTAAGGAAGATAAGAAAGCTAACATACATAATTAAATGTTCACTGGAAATAAAAGAAGTTTGTTGGTTACGAAATTTGTGTATGATTATTTTTATAAAAGTTAATCATAAAATTAAGAACCAAAAAAATTCACAAATTTCTTTTCTAATTTTTAAAAGAAGGAAAATAATTCCAACAGTGAAGAAGAAAAAGGTGAAGAAACCCACCAGGAGTATCAACTAAGATCAGAACTCATGGAAAGTCTTGATCAAAACAAAAAACTAAAATGAGACATCATAATGTTGAAAAAATAAAGTCAAAAGAAAAATGAATGAAATAAATATTTCCTTAAATTTTAATACAATTACATCAATGAAATTAAAAACCTTTAGTTTAAAGTCATTGAATGAGGAAATATAATGGAATATCCTTGTAGGAAACTTACTACAAAATAAGATGAGGTTTGTAAAACCTAATTCAGATTTATTAAATTTTAAATTAACTTAAATAAGATGAGATAAATTTTTTAAAATAAATAAAAGGTAAAATTTGTATCATCTTGAGATTTTAAGAAAACTCATTCTGAGAATCATGTGAAATCAACAACCACTAAATATATAAATTCACCTGATTATTCTAACCATTCTGGTTAAATAAAAAACATTGGGAAAGTTTGGGTTAAGAAAGGATATGATAAATCCATCACATCATCAGTAGTTGAATATAACTTCTATAAGAATGATTTACGATGTTAGGGAGTTTCTTATAATGAATGATATGTTTAAACTCAACAAACTAATTACAAGGAATGATCATTTTTATAAAGAATATTGAGATATAATGGTTTTTTTGGTGTTGTTGTATTTATGGTCACAAATAATTTAATTATTGGAACAACATGTATCTCTTATAAAATAGGTATAAATTAAGGGGGAGAAATAGTGTAATAAAAGAGATTTATTTTCCTACAATATATAAGGAAACAATAACAAAGTCCTGAGAAGTTATAATTTTCCAAAAAGTAAATCATTTTGATTGTGTGGAGAGAGTTTTTGGAAGATATGGTCAACTAGGTCACTATGCTGAAAACTATATAACAACACTTTTAGTAAAAATTTATTATGAAAATAAATAAAAAGAATACATAAAGACAAAAGTAGAGGAGAGATAATTTTATATTGAGACTACTCTAAAATCTATAAAAAGGAACAAACCTTGGATTAGTTAATGTGGTTGTTCCTCACACATGATAGGTTATATAAAAATATTGAAAATTTTTAAAGAACATAAGGGTAGATCAATTAAATTTAGTAATGATAGTTCTATTAAAATTAGAGGATTTGGTATAACTGAGATTGATGTTCATAAACTAAAGTTAATGGAAGTTTAATTTTTTAATGGGAAAAGGCACAAATTACTGAGTATAAGTAAAATTTGTGATGATGGTAATGAAGTTATACTTAGAAAATATTCTTGTATCATCAAAAATTTGAAATTTGTTAGAGTTGTTACAAAGTGAGACTGAACTAGTGACAATCTATTCCATATTGGAGATATTTTTAACTTATGTTACTTAAGTGTTGAGGTTGAAAATAATTTGTGGCACTAAAGAATTAGGAATCTTGTCTAGAAAATTATGGGTAATGTTTCTAAATTAGATGATGTAATAAACTCACTACTGTTGAAAAATAAAAGAATGTGTTTGTTGTATAACATGTTAGAAAGTGATAATTGTTAGTGGAAAACATAAGAAAGTTAAAATCCAACCCACAAGACATATTGAGCTTATTCACTATGATCTTTGTTGGAAATTGAGAGACCAATAAATAAAAGGTGGTTTATACTTTATCACATTCATTGATGATTTAATTGGATGACCCATATAATGTTTATGAAACATAAATTAGAGTCTACAAAGAAGTTTTGATATTTTATAAGGGATATTTAAAGAGATATGAGTGTTTATATATTAATGCTTAGAACTGAAAATATAAAGGAATAAACAATCAATGATTTTTAATCCTATCTAAAGTAACTTGTAATTAAACACTAATATAGTGCTCCATACACTCCTAAAAAATTTAGATATGGAAATGAAAATAATAAGTTTAGTATAAATGGGAAGAATCTTTCTTGAGGAATATGAACTTTCTAAATCTTAATAGAGATAAGCTGTAAGTACAACTATTCATAAAAAAAAATGTTTGTTATGTCTAGAATAAAAAATGAATTCCTATGAGAATTGGTAAAATAAAAATATCTTAGTGAAATAATTTATGGTTTTTAGGATTCCTTTGTTTCTTAAAATAAAAAATTTATATCTTGTAATGTTTGATGAAAAAGATGAAGAATAAATTTTCATGGGTTATTTATCTAATGGAATAAGTTAAAAGTGTTGGAATAAACGTCTAAGTTGGTTGATTCCCGGAATGTGAAAGTTTTTGATAATGAAACATCTTTAAAAAAAGTTGTTGAAGATATTATAGAAGTTAGAATGAAAAAATATAACAAATTTAATAAAATTGAAGCTTAATGAAAGGGAAAATGTGTATTAGATGATTTAGATGAATCTTGTGATGAAGAAACTTAGTATGGAATAAAATCTATTAAATTTTATAATTTATAAAAAGAAGTTGAATTTGAAAGAATCATTGGAAATAAAAATGATCCAGTTCATAATAGAAGGAAGTTTATGTTAGATAATTTGACATCAATTATCTTAAAGGTGGAACAAAAAGTTAGTTTTAGAGGTAGTTGAACATAAATAATGGATAAATGTGATGAATCAAGAGTTAGATCATATTGAAAAACAACTGTGAACCTATTACATAACTAGTAGAACATAATATCATTAGAAGAGTTTTTGTGTTTAAAAACATGCTAAACAGATAGGGTAAAACTTCAAAAAAAACTCAATTTTTTTGAAAATTTTACTCTCTTGTGGAAGGTTTATAATTTGAAGAAATATTTTCTCCGATTGTGATATTAGAAACTATAAGAATGATCTTGGTAGTGTTTTTCACATCTTTTTTGAAAATCTTATCAGATGGATGTTAATTCAGTTTTTATAATTAGAGAAATGAAAAAATAAGTTTATATTGAGAAACCAAGTGGTGTTTTACATAATAATGATGGAACCATGGAGTGGACATTGAAGAAAGATTTTTATGGTTTGAAATAGGATCCACATGCATGGTACTCTAAAATTTATAGTTTTCGGAAGCAGTTTAACATTTATATAATAATATTTTTATAGAAACCTATATCTTAATAATAAGATCATTGTTACCATTGTTTACATTGATGATATAATTTTTGTAGGAGATTGGGATAAAACTTGCAATGAATTTGATGATGAAATAAATAAAAAAATTGAAAATTTCTATTGTTGGAGAGTTAATATTTTTTCTGGGATTACAAGTTATAAAGAAGGAAATATATATATTTATATCATAGGAACAGTATGAAAAATATTTTTTATATAAGTTTGGAATGGATTATTCTAAATACTTTTCTACACCCATTTATTTTGGGACAAATATGAGTAAATATGAGACCGATAAAAGTGCTAATCAAGAAAACATTCGAGAATTGATAGTATGTTTTATCTATATTATTGATTCAAGGCTAGTAATTGTTTATAATATTACATTATGTTATAGATATAAGGGTGATCATAGTGAATCAAAAAATCTAGTAGATAAAATAATACCTAGGTATGTTAAAGGAATATCATTTTATGGCTAGTAGTATAAAAGAAGTTGTGACATGAACGTACTTGGATACACTAATGCTGATTGGGATGGAGATTGTAATGATAAAATGTCAATATTAGGGGGAACTTTATTCTTGGGAGAATGTTGTGTGAGCTGGTAAAGTAATAAATAAATGATACAACCTGCTATTTTATGATTTTTTTTCAAAATAAATTTAATTTATTCGATATATTGTGTTACACACAACACCGAGTTTAAACGAACCGCGATATGCTATTAAATTATTATTATTTAATATGATAATTATAACTTATACATTATAATTGTGGGTATGAATATGATTATCTAAATTATAAAAAATATATTGTTTATACATGAATAAAATAAATTCATTGGTTATAAATTTATTATAAATCAAAATAAAAATCAATTGAAAGTAAAATAAATGTTTTTCTAAAAAACAATTTTTATGCGCGCAATGTGTTTTTTCTCAATAAATTAAATTGATAACTATTGATAATAATTTTAATTAAATTTATATATTATATATTCAATCAAATATTTTTTATTCATCCAATATTTTTGCTAAGCATGAGGTAAGAATAAATCCATTTTTCTACTTCAAAATCACATTTTTCTAAAAAGTGGTTCCATTGTGTACTTATATTAAAATTAATTTCCACCAGTTCTAGAAAATATATTTGAAAAAATAAATTTATTTTTTAAATAAATATTTATGAATTATCTATGAGTATATGTTTTATAATTTTCTAAAATTATTAATTTTTCGATGAATAGTAAAAAATACTAATTTTTATAAAAAGCCGCCATTTCATTTAAAGTATTTAATATATTAAATATTTCTTGAAAATAATTTAAAATTAATTTTATTTCAATTATATTATTATTAATTTAATTTTGTTCATTGGAATCAATTTCATTTTGAATTTTTTGATATGTTTTTTATACTTTTGAAAGCCTTTTCTTTGGAAAACCGTTTTTCATCACATCAGCGAGTTTAATTTAAATTAAATTATACCAATTCTATGAATTTAATTTGAAAAAATGTATTAAATATTTGGAATCAGAATAATTTATACTGTATTATAAGTTCAAATTAATTTTTGTTCATGATGAATAGTAAAAATAGTAAAAATTAATTACCACGATCAAGGTTACAATGAGTTTAGAAGGGGTTAAACTAAAAAGATAAGGTTTAAAATGACATAAAATCTTGTCCAGTTCATATTTTACAGCCATATTTTGACCTTATACAATCTAATATTCTATAATAATCCATTTTTTTATCCTTTTTCTTGTGTAAAATGTTGGCATATCTTTTTATTTTCAAAAATTCCAAGTGTGACCTCTATCCCACTTATAAAAGGGCACATCCTCTTCTCTCCTATTAAATATTCCAATGAATATTTATTCATACAAAACATGAAAAAATAAATTCCTTTATTCCCTCATAACATCCTTGAGGCCTTATTTTTATTAGTAAAACCTTCTATAATGGCTTTTGATTCTAACATAAAGTGGTTATCCGATGAAGATGTATCATTATTAACAGAGGGTTTTTATTTTATCTTTTTCTGCCACCTCCTTCAATTATTATCCAAATATGATTAAATAATAACAATATTATATTACATAAACTTAAATATTATTATTTTAATTTAATTACCTATTTTCATATCTTCTTCCATCAAATGGGAAATGAAACCGTCGATCGTGCGTACGATGGAAAACTGCCTCGCGAGCTGATGTAATTTGTTTTTCATCACAGAATTTCATGGATAGATATAATTGTGGAATTAAATTATATATAAGATATTAATTACATAATTATACTTCCATAATTATAATATCACATTTACCTTCTTATCTTTGAATCGTTTAAAAATGAAAACATCGGTCGTGTGTATGTGTGGACTACCACCTCCAAGAAATGATGTGATACGTTTTTAATTTTATTTTGATATGGATAGTAGTAAGGATAGATATAATAAATATATTTGATATATATGATGTAAAAATAATTTTTAAAATATGGATTAAAATATACCTTTCTTTTATTCCATCCTTCAAGAAAATGGAAGCAGCGTTCATGTGTATGTACGACCTACCGTCTCCATGAATGGTGCAATTTATTTTCTATCTATAACTTTTATGAATTATTATGAATACATAGATAATGAATATATATTAAATTTATATAATTATTAACTTAATTTATATTATAAATATGATCAATTTACAAGGACCAAAATCACTAAACTAAAACATACATGAAAAACGGAGTTATCACCCAAAATAGTGATTTTAACAAAGAATTGTTAATGAATGGGTGATAAAAGGGTATAAGTAAATAATATATGGTATGATATACATGAGTATGGTTCTATAATATATGTATAATAAATCTATATTTATTATACAGGAGGTTCTAATTTGTATGAAAAAATTGAGAATTGAGGTAAGGGTTTTCTCCTCACTTTAATTTTTGTGAGACACATGCCATATTCACAACTTATTTATTTTATATAGGATATATACTGACCATGAATGTATTTTATTATTATTATTATTATTAATTTTATTATTATTTAAATTTCTATAAAATTTTATTTATTTAATGGGGCTTATGATTCAAAAATTACCAAAGTAGTAAGGGTTTTATGTTTCAGTCTCATTATTTACTAAGATCATTTATGTTTATACTTCTGATGATGAAATATAATGATATATCTCTCAATAAACTCATTAATTATCATATTTATTTTTAGAAAATATATTTTTCCATTTCATTTTCTTTTCTTTAAGTACTCAAGAGTCTGAAATAATATTTTTAAGGAAATCTGACATTATTTCTCTCTTCAGTCAAAAATACTTTTCCCTCCATATCCATGTTTTCAAAAAATGTTTTCAAGAATTTTTTTAATATTCCTTTATGATTGTTTAAATTAATTTTTACTATATTTTAATTTTTAAAAAATGGTTTCAAAAGAATATTATTTTCATTTTACAATGTGTGGTACATTATAATTTTTACCACGTGAAAGGAATCTTGGTTTTATTGTGTATGACATGAAAGATATTTCATGCCGTCATGATCACTCAATGATATAAATATTACTATAAATTTTCTCAAGGTTATCTTCAAAGAATTTTTTTACTTAATATTTTGGAAATTCTTAGATTTAAAATAAGTGATTAAAAATTGAAAACGATATTTTCCTTAAGAAATATTCCAAGTGATCTTTTAAAGGAATTTTCATCTATAAAAAACCCTTAATATTAGTTATGATTTACTGAGGATATAATCCCATGGTACCATCCTTATTATTTATCTATATGGTTTATGATTATGATGATTAATTGTTTATGAAACCCATTTATTTTTAAGGGTTATTCTATGATGAATTTATGAAATTTTTAGGAAACCCATTTCCCTTTCAGAATTTATCATGTGATGATATTATGAATGTTTTATGATCATGTAGAACACATATGTATGGTTTACATTATGTGATCGATGGTTTTATTATAAACTAATGATGGGAGTTATATTATAACCAAGGATGGTGGTTATGTTTTAAGAAAGGACATGTGGTTATGTTATAAACAAATATGGGTGGGTCTGTAATTATATTTACTTCTAATGTATATGATAATTATTGATATCTCATAAGACAAAAATGACTAGAATGGGGAGTCAATCCAGTTCAGTAAGGGACTATGTTCACTATGATAGTCTTTGGGGTGAACCTTGATTAATATGAGGGTTTATGGAGTGAAACCAATACACTATGATAATTTTGGAAGTGATCCTTGAATACTAAGGAAATAATTTTATATTATTATATTTATGCCAAAATTCCATGTATTATGCCAAATTTCCATGTACTATGCCAAGGTTATTCTCTCATAGCTTATGTTCATTGATTTCACATTTGATTCATATCTTATGAACTGCTAAGATTTATTTTATGACTCAAGGTTATGATTTATGTTATACAGGATATGGTTTTCAAATGTTAAGCTCATGTTCTTATAACCTTATGTTCATGTTATGTTTAACTAATTATTGATATCTCCTTTTCTTACCCTTATTGAGTATCTGAGATCACCCTTTCTTGTGTTTCCTTTCCCCAGGTCATGAAGAAAGGCATTAAGTAGGATATGTATAAGGAGTAGATATTTATGATATATGTTGAATATATTTCAGGAAATAAGAATATTGTGTATCTAGTTTCCAAATATACTATCCCTTTACAATCATTATGTGTTTATTTATAAAATGTATTGAATATTCATCCAAAAATATGTAATATTTATGTTTGAAAATACTAGGTCACCATAGTTGGTATGATATTATAGTTAAGTCAATATTTGGAGGTTAAGAATAAAAAAAATTAGTGAGAACCCTAAGGATAAGTTAAAGTACATGAAAATGTACTAGAATTTTAGTGAAGGATAGAGTGAGTAGTTTTTAAGAAATTATATCCCTATTTAGATACTAAAAATGGATGTGAATCAGGAACAATTGTTCCTTGGGGGTAATAACTATGAAAAGTATGCATTGGGGTTTGAATTGATCATCACCTGGTGTATGAAAAAAAGCCTTGCTGCACACTTGGATTAACAATTCCATGGGATATGTTTTGGAAATTCACACAAACTTTTTATTAAACATCATGATGTATTTTAATAGATGATTACCGTGGATTACCTAGGTTAATCTTAAGGTTTCATATATTGAAAAGTAAGTGTCTTGATTTAGACATCCTATAAATTATTTTTCATGATTTTGTGGTTTTCCATGATGAATATTGTTTCTAATAATATGCTATTTGGTTTTAGTCAATCAATAGAACTATAAGGAATAATGTTAAAATTGAATGTGATAAAAAATGCAGTGGTTTTGAGAAACCAAATTAGATGATGATTTACAAGATCCCATGTTTTTCTATGTGGTAAAAATCTTTTAAATTTTATTTTAATTGCTTGGTTTGGAAATAATGTGAATTCTTAGTGAGTCTGTGGAGGAAAAAAGGGTTTTTGGGGCTTGTTCAGATCCTGAAGGTGCAATTTTTAAAGAAGGTAGTTGGAATGCACAATTAGTAGAAACTGTGCATCCCAGGACACACGGTTTGATGAAACTGTTCCATTCAGGACGCATGGTTTGATGAAACCGTGTAAGGTTGTGAATTCCAATGTCAAGGGATGCATGGTTTGGGAAAACCATGAAATAGAGGTTGCACGCCCATAGAAACAACCTATAGTTTTTAGAAAATCCAAAATTAATTGTTGGAACATAGTTTGTCTAACTATGTGCCATGATCCAACAAGGAGGGTTCTTGAATAGTGAAGGGCACACAATTGAAACACAGTTTGGCCAACCATCTGACCAAATTGTGCAACACAGTATTTTTAGGTCAAATTATGGTTTTTAACTTAAATATCCTTAAAAACGTTTCCCCCTTTTCCTCCTCCTTCTTACAAACATCCCTCAAAATTCTTCTCTTGTATGAATTTCTAAAGCCTAAGGTAGGTTTGGATCTGATTATTTTATGTGATGTCTGATTCTGGAGCTATTCACCTCATTATATTTTCACCAGTGAGTTATTCATTAATCCTAAGTCTCTATTCATTTGTATTCATATCTATGGAGTTATTTTGGTGCAAGATAAAATTCCCTATTCTAGGGTATTCATTCATTTATCCATTTTATTACAATTCGGGACATGTTAGGAGCTGATACTGGAAGAGTGTTCTACTACAAATATAAGTTAGGTGGTCTGTACCTTTTCCCCCAAAATTTATTTGTTTTATATCTAGTTACCATTATGCCACATGAAGAACCTTCTAATAATTCTCCTAAATTAATTTAATGACTTGAATTAATTGTTGGAACCTTGATAGGTTTCCCACATAGTACCATGATATGGTTGGAAGTTTTTAACCTCAACCCAGATCACACATGAGGTGATTTTATGTATCTTCCCCATGTTATAACACCCCATTGGGTGTGTGTGTTAGATATTCATATTATTGGGAGCCTTAATGAATTAAATGAGATTTTAAGAGAGGTATTTTTCCTCTTTTTCCATGAGATTACATGATTTAAAATTATTAAATTCTTTAAATGGAAAATATGGAATGAGTTTGATGAACTCATATATTTTATAGGATTTTGTAATGGGTTATAAAATGATTAATTAATTGTTTATGATTATATTAAATTCAATGTACATTTATACTCCATGGATTAAGAATTACAATGAATTCCATGAAAATGTCTACTCTATGGATTCAGAACTGCATTGAATTTCATAGAAATTTATACTCCATGGATTCAAGATTATATTAGATTTTAAGGATTTTTCTACTCAATGGAACTAGATTATATGGGGTGCATTGGACATTAATACTCATTGGATCCATTTGTTTAGTATAACACTTGATTACATGGCATATTCCATTAAGGATTATTTTCCTTGATTTATAGTTAGCATGTGATTATAATTTCTTGATTAAAGTTGACCCTTATTATGGGTACTTTATTATTATTGATAGGCTAGAAAGTATCACATTTGATTTATAAAATATATTAATATTATATATATTAGACACTACTTTAGCTTATATAAATAGAATGTTTTTGTTAATGACACCATTGGTGGTGGAGGACTGAGTGTTATCTCACACATTTTTTGGGCCACCATTGGGTGCCCGGACAGACTTCATGGATGCAGGTAGGGAACAGGGGAAGCACCGACTGTACAATGCCTGATTGTTCTTTACCTAGGAGCAGGGTAGTACAGGACTGAGCTATGATTGTGATGTTCTCTGAGGATAGTTCTTTTTTGATCTTTTTTTTTATTTTGATACATGTATTATACCAGATGATAGTTTCCAAGTCTTCTTCATTCATTTTTTATAGAGACTTGATATACTCAATTTTTATATTATATTTCTTTTGTCTCACTTAATTGTTACCATGTTCTTATGGATGTTATTCTACTGCTTCTAGTTATTTGACTATATTCCACTATTGATGTGATTACACCACCATGTTATACTCTGATTATGAGGGTATATTCTCCCCAATGTACCACCTCATACCCTCTTTGATAGTCGGTAGCCTCCGATATACCGGAAATGTAAGATCCCGACCTCACATGAAGATACTTCCTTGTTATTTTTTTGGTCAAACTCTCTTTTATGGTCGATGAAGTGATTATAAAGTGTATAAGGATATTGGGAGTGTTTTGGGGGTATGGTACATGAAAATATATAAAAATTGGCCAATAATTCATAACACACGGTTGGTGCACGATTAGTTTAAACCATGTTCCTGTCCTAGGAAACCATGCCACATGGAACCCCTTCATATATAGGACTACCACATGGTTACCACATGGATTTCCAAACCATGTGGGTGCCCCTAGGAAACCGTGTATCTTGTCCTCTCTTCGACAGAGGGAGCGACACTGTTGGTGCATAGTTTGGAAAACAATGTGTCAAAACCATACAACCCTCAAAAAGTGTGAAATTCCCATTTTCCCTTACAATTCTATTTCTTTATCCCCTAACTTTTAACCCTATTCCCTCTTATACAACATGGGTGATGAACCATACCCTCTAATACTTCCAAGGGGTTATTTTCCTTCAATACTTAGGATTTTGGAGTGTGGTTGGGTGAAAATAAAAGATTAGGGTGAGTCTAACACTCCTCCTTACTCTATTTTCCAGAATAAGGATTGTAGAATCTCTCCTCCTCTTCTAAAGCCTTAAAACCTTCAATTTTTTTAAATGATTCTAGGTTAGGTATTTAGCAGGTTTTTGAGTTTTAATAAAGGGTGGAGGTTAAGAAAGCATTCTTCAACAAACATGAGGTAGGTGGTCTTTATTAATTTTCTCATATTCTTGACGTTTTATATGTGTATGTGGATTTTCCAATGTGACGCCTTGTTGTGTTTATTTTTTATTGATTATAAAAAGTATTTTGGGCCTTATATTGAGGTGTGAAACCCTTTAAGGACCCCGTTGGGTTTGTAGGTGAGTGAGACCAAACCTAGGGCTACCCAAAGGGTAAGACGAACCATTAGAAATGGTAAATAAAATTGCTAATACTTGAGATAAGGATATTATGAGAGAAAATTGGAAGTAAGAATGTAATTGGTATGTTTTGGGTCTTGATCCCAATTGCAGATTTATTGATGGAAAATGATGTTTTAAAGTGAGAAATGCTTTGAAAGGAGGTTTTGAACTCAAATTAATTCAAAAATGGGGTTTCTAAAGACATTTCAAATTATTTTTGATATGGGGAGAAGGTACCCTTTTTGTGAAAATGGTTTAATAGTTTTTTTATTGGTTGAAACAGAAACAAAAGCCTTTGGGGATATTTTAGCTTCTCAAAATAGGAAGAACCATATTTTAAAAGGGTGGCTTCAAGATGATTTCAAATAATTATTTTTAATTGTGTTTATACCATAACGTGGTTTTAAGGGTTTGTTTGAACCATAGTCATTGGATTTATTTATGGGCCTGTGAGATAGGGCCCATGAAGATTATGTTGGCATGTTTTCATGGTTATGAAATGAATTAAATGATGACTATTTCTAGTTCTTTCTAATATAATAAAGGATCGTTTGGAATGATGTAAAAAATGTTTAAATAGATTAATACAAATGTGTCAAATGGAAAATGAATTTGTAATTGGAACGTGTAAATGAATTAAGTCATGTGAATTGATGAATTGTGTGAAATGGGTTAAATAGGATATGCAATGAAAAAGGTAAATGTGTTAATGGGTTATGGTTTGATATTGAGTTATATATGAATGATGTAAATTTTGAATGATATGTTTATTTTTTATATTAGATTTGTGATATGGTATATGTGATAAATAGATGAATAAGAATTTCCACATTTTTTGGTTGTGTTGTATAAAGGACCGAGGTCCTCACATGTGTTGGGTTGGACTGAGGCTCTAAACCCACCCTAGATTGGATGAGTTAGGGAGTTATACTGATTATCTAGGCCCATAAAAGTTTTCCATGGATGAGACTACCTGGATTGATGATCCATGGTAAGTGGAATTGGCTATCTAGATATATGCTCAAAGGTAAGTGGAATTGGATACCTTGATCGATGCTCCATGGTAAGTGGAATTGGCTACCTAGACTAATGTTCCAAGGTAAGTATGTTATAATTATTTATAAAATGTTTTCCCTAATGAGATAGGAAACTTGAATTATCCCCTCATTCATGGTAATGTATCATCTTAGTCCATAGAGTAAATAATGTAAATGCCTAACCCTTGAGGAAAAATAATGAGAATGAACAAGTGAATATTGTTAACTATTGGGTATGCGACAGTTTTGATTTGTGAGTAGCCCTGTTGTTTAAAGTGTGTGTAACCCTTGTGTCTTGTCTTAGACTATTATTGTGAACTAAGTTAGTTTTGTGGATTGGTTGACCCAATATAACTTAATGGGTAAAATTGATATTAGATAATTACATAAATTTTTTCCATATTGCATTTTTATTTATTTCACTTATTATCTTCATAAACTTTTGTACAGACTGTCTATTTCTTTAGACACCATAGGTGGCGGCCTAATAAGTTGTATTGACACCCTTCTCCAGCCTTTATGGTACTTGGGTACCCAAGTAGATACTACTTGTTTTCAGGTACATGTTAAGGACATGGAACTAGTGTTTGGTTGTGCTTGGGATATCAGGTTGGAGCATGGGAGATTAGGACTGGGTTGGGACTTAGGTCCGAGTTCAGAGTCTTTTGATAGTTTAGTCTTGGTTTATATTGTATGTTTGTTTGACATGTTATGTATTCTCTAGATTTTGTTATAGCATTTTTATTTGGTTGCATATTGGGTTTTATTGAATGATTTCCATTTATTATTTCTGTTGGTTATTTTTATCTTTTGATGTTACTTCTATTGTGGATTCACTCTGATAATTATGTATAGTGGCCCCAAATTTCTCTTTAGACCCACTTTTCTATTTGACATCCTCTGGCATATGGGGAGGCATGCCTGAGGATATCTGATGAACCAGTTCGAGGCCCCAGTTATAGTGGATTTTTGATTGAGGATGTTACAAAGTGGTATCAGAGTATGTCGTCTTTTATCCTTACTATTTGGGCATGGTATATAGGAGACTAGGATCTTTCCATAACATGGTAATGAGCTTGTGACTGGGTGCCTGCATCCCCACGTACGGGGGAAAATCCAAGTTACTAGGGGTGGAAAATGATTTTATGTTTCATTCTTTTATAGTTGGTTGATATTTTCACCTTGGGTGGCATACTTTGATGTGATGTTTTTGATTTATGAGGTTCTATATCTTGGATTGACATGAAAAGAGAGAGTGTTTGAGTTCATTAATCATACTAGATGCATAGTATAGATAAGTTATCCATATGTTTCCTATGATTGACTTGTGGATTAAATGATAATAAATCAAATGGTTATAAAAATTGGAATTAAATGAAACAATGGGTGTTGAAAAGTGGGTTAAAAATGATTTTGGGAAACATAAATCCATGGGTTTGGAAAAGGGAAATGGTTTGAAATGTGATTTTGAATAAATTTGAGATTTTTGAAATGATGGGTTAACAAAGGGGGTTTTTAAAGTTTAAAATATTAGGTTTTTAAAATGAAAAGTTTTTGAAAAGTGAATTAGTGGTTTTAAAGGGTAAAGTGTAAATAATAATGGAAATGGGAGAATAATAGAAAATTTAAGGATACTAGTGTTGGTTGTCTCTTGTGTTAGCTTTTGACCGTAAGTATGGGTTGTTTGGGTAGTGAGAGTGCCATAGTTCTGAGACCTCAAGTTTCAGGATGTGAGACCTTTATGAGTTGGGTGTGTTGGTTAATGAGATATTTCTTGTTATGTCCTTGTCTACGTTGTGACCTTGAAGTTGTGAAATTATGTTTGTTAATGTGAATTCAGAAAATCTTGCGAATTGAGACTTCGTGACTTGTGTTTTATACCCTAGTGTGGGTGTTCAAATTATTGTACAAATGTATGTGTGAGATTATCTTTGGCATGGTACCTATAGTAAATGGTTGTTGGTGGGTTAGACGTAGTGTGTTTGTAATGGGGTATAGGATGACCACCGTGAATAGTCAGTTTTTTGAGGTTTGGTGTGTATGGATTAGAAAGAGAGCCAATGACCTCTTCTTGGTGTGGCTCTAGTTTTTGGGGTTGGTATCAATTAGATTTTGAGGATGACCTATAAGAGAGGTCGGTCAGGGTGTTAGTACTTTTGGGTGTGTGTTTCTTAGGTATATGTTTAGGACCTTGGTATTGGCACACAGAGAGTGTCGCCTTGTGTGGGTTTAACCTAGATGGATAAGGGAAAAATTTAATGATTTTGGGATATGTTCCCATGTGGATTGGATGTAAGTGCACATGATTTCAATGGAATCAAAGTGGAGAGGCCCTGGTAGTGTGAGAGACTGGTTGGTCTTGGACCAGTGGAATGAATCATTGTGTATCTATTGTGATTAGTGGGACCATGAAAGGACTCAAATGGGGTGATGATAATGGTGTCGAAAAAAATGCTAGTTCACGACCACATGACAGAGGGTCATTTGGTGATAGTGAGTTTGGTTAGAAATTCAATTCTAGTTATGGGGTTATAGTGTGTATAAGACAATAGTGGGTAGGGAAGCCCAATACCTTCTACATATTAAGGTGTATCATTAGTAAGAGGTGATGACAGTGCTGGATGGTTTGTGGTGGTTTTCTTTGATGACTTCTCAGCGTAATTTTAACCAGTGATGATCATACCCAATACCTTGACACCATCTCAGATACGCTAAGAGAGATCTGGATTTACGCCAAGCCACCAAAATGTGTTTTAGATGGGAATAGATCCTATTGGAGGATAATCTTGAGGATTGGTGTGTGTAGGAGCCATATATTGGGGAAGTACACCATTGGACTATTGTGGGATTGGTCCTAAGGATGGACCAAATAACGATAAATTCCATGGGTGTCATTCTTGTAATTCACAGACAAGTAGTGGGTGATGTTTTTTTATTAAAGTGGAATCTAAATGTTTATGTCAAAGTTTTGGGTCTCAACTTGTGATTGAGCATGATCCATAGAGGTCAGGATTGTTTGAGGAAAATGATGACAATGAAACTCTTAAGGTGGGGAGAGTTTTATTAGTCATGGATGAGTGGAGAAAGCTATGGAGTGGATGTGGTAGCATCATGATGCTAATGAGAATTTTTTTTGGTGAATGTTCAAGTTTAAATGGAAAAACTAGTTTGGCCTTGGATGTTATAGTTGATCGATCCGAGAGATGGATTCTGGCTAGGTTTAAAGAAAATCATAGTGGTCGAATCATAAATGTGTTGAGGGGTGCTGTAGAGAATGATAATGGTTTGAAGTGTAGTGAAGGCTAAGAAAGAGGAGTTATACTAGGCGAAATGGATTAATTTAGTAGGTGCATGCGGATGAGGGTGGTATTCCTTAAGTGAAAAAGGGAATCATGACCAGGTAAAGTGGTGATGTGTCAATAGTGGATGTTGGGAATCGACAGAGTGAGTCGATTGGGAATGACCTGACTCAACTAAGAAAAAAGAATAGATGTGGTGGGATATAAGCCACATTTGGTTAATGTTGGAATGATAATCATGTTTCAGAAATGGGAATGGGTTCTGAGGAAGAACCAAGTTACCCTTAAAGGAGTATGGGAAGTTGAGGTATCCAATTCAAGTGGTTTCGATGGAAGTAAATAATTCCAATGTTGGATGGTTCTCTTGTGGATGTTGGGTGCAGTGAGATAGAAAATGCATCGGATAAGTTGTGAAGTTGTGTTGTGATTTTTTGTCATCTTTTTAAATAATGGAAGTGATTAATATTGGAAAAGGGTGGTGATAGGCTAAATCATATATTGGGAAGTACCCTAGTGGGAAAGTGGTCGGTCAGTGATGTAACCAGCAGTTTGAGTTGAATGGATTCAGGTAGAAGACTTCTTGGTGAAGCCATGTTGGTGATAGGTGTTGGATTTGATTTTGACTGGTTGAGTGCCTTGATATAAAGAGTATGTTTGGCTTATGCCTTTTAAATGTTCAAAAATTTTCTGAGGCTATTAGGACTCAATTTATAGACTAGTGTAGGTCATGAGATGTGGTTAAAAATTGGGATGTTTCCTCTGATGATGTCGTTCTTGGATCACCGCTAGAGATTTGAAAGAATCTTGTTGGGATGGTGCCAAGCGATTTGGGCCATAAGTTGTGAAGGGGACCAGACTGAGAGTTTCTGAGTTGGTTCTTCTAGGTTAATTTAGTTCCTAGTTATAATCTTTTTATGTGATGTTCTAGTGGTTCTAACCAGAGATTACTCTTTTTCTTGGTGTTGGCAATAATGGGTTGAAGTGGATGTTTCCTCTAGGAGTATCGGGTTGTGATTTTTAATCATGATGGGGGAAAATGTTTTTAGGGTAGGACTATTTCCTTGGTCTGATCTTGGTTACGATAAGGATTAGTTTAGGGAGAAACTTAGGAGGTGAAGGTTGGTTGGTGGGCCATGGAATAAACTTTTGGTCTTAAAGACTCTAGAATTCTTGGAAGTGCGGCTCGAGGATGAGCCTCTAAAAGGTAGAGAGGTTCTAAGATCCCCACCTCATGTGAAGGTACATCCTTGTTTATTTTTTTGGATAAAATCTATTTTATGGTTTTTGAAGTGCTTCTCGAGTGTATAATGAAATTGTGAGTGTTCCAAGGTCACGGGACATAAAAATAAGAGAAAAGTGTCCAACAGGGCATAGAGCATGGTTTGTGCACAATTAGTTAAACCATGCACCTAGCCCAGAAAACCGTGCGACTTAAAACCCCTTTGGATAGAGGACTATCACATGGTTACTTCATGGTTTTTAAAACTATGTGGGTGCTCCCAAGAAACCATGAGGATTGGAACCTATTTGAAAGAGGGAGTGGCATGGTTGGTGCATGATTTAGAAAACTATATGGCCAAACCATGTGGCCCTTAAAAAGTTTGAGATTACCATTTTCCCATTATGATCCTATTTCTTTCTCCCATAATGTTTCACCATATTAAATCTCCTACAACATGGGTAATGAACAAGACTCCACAAGACTTCCAAGCGGTTATTATACTTCGATCCTTATGTTTTTGGAGTGCATTTGGGTGAGAATAAAATATCTAAATGAGTCTAACACTCCTCATTTCTCTATTTTATAGATTATGGAATTTAGAATCTCTTATCTTCTTTAGAATCCAAAAAACATTCAATTTTTTGATAGATTATTGGTTGGGGATTTATAGTGTGTTTGATTTCGAATCAAAGGTGGTGGTTAAGCAAGCATTCATCAATAAACATGAGGTAGGCGGTCTTTAAGATTTTCTATATAGTCTTGATGTTTTATATGTGTATGTGAATGTTCCAATGTGTTGAATTTTTTCATTTATTTGTACTTGATTATAGAATGTTTTGTGGGCCATAGATTGACGTTTGAAACCCTTGAAGGACCACATTGGGTTCTTAGGTAAGTGAGACCGAACCTAGAGATACCCATGAGGTAAGCTGAACCCTTGGAAATGGGGAATAAAATCAGTAAACCTTGAGATAAGGATATTATGAGAGTGAGTGGGTAGTTAGAATATAACTGGTATGTTTTGGGTCATGGAAACAATTGTATATTTATTGATGGAAAATGATGTTTTAAATTGATAAATGTTTTTAAAGGAGGTGTTGACCTCAATGTGATTCAAAAACGGGGTTTCCAAAGATATTTAAAATGATTTTTGATATGGGGAAAGGTCCCCTTTTTGTGAAAATGGTTTAATGGTTATTTTGGATTGATGAAATAGAAGCAGAAGACTTTGGGCATATTTTAGTTTTTCAAAGAGGAATACCCATGTTTTAAAATGGTGTCTTCAAGAATATTTCAAATAAGTATTTTTAATTTTGCTTATACTATGATGTGGTCTTAAGAGTACATTTGGACCATAGTCATTGAATTGATTTACAAGTTAGTGATATAGGACCCATGGAGGTTATGTTGGCATATTGGAATATTGTCATGGTTATGAAATGAACTAAATGATGAATGTGCCTAGTTGTTACCAGTGGCATAAAGGATTGTTTGGCATGATGTGAAAAAGGGATAAATGGATTAATACAGGTGTTTCAAATGTAAAATGATTTTTTAATGGGAATTTGTAAATGGATTAAGTATTTTGTTATTGATGAATTATGTGAAATGGGTTAAATGGGATATGTGATGAAAAAGGTAAATCTGTTAGTGGGTCAAGGTTTGATATTGAGTTATATATGAATGATATGAGTTGTGAAGGTTTTTTGTATTGATTATATTCAATTTGTGATATGGTATATGAAATAAATGGATGAATAAGAATGTGCATATAGCTTGGTGGTTTGGGATAAAGGACGGAGGATCCTCCCATGGATTGGGCTGGAATGAGGCTCTAAACCCAACCTAGATTGTACAGGTCAGGGATTCAGACTGATGCTCTAGGCCCCGAATGGTTTCATTGGATGAGACTACCTGGACTAATACTCCAAGGTAAGTGGAATTGGCTACCTGGATCGATGCTCCAAGGTAAGTGGAATTGGATACCTGGACCAATGCTCCAATGTAAGTGGAATTGGATACCTAGACTGATTCTCCAAGGTAAGTATGTGATAATTATTTATATAATGTTATCCCTTCTAAGATAGGGTAATTGAATTATCCTCTCATGCATGGTAATAGATCATCCTAGCCTTTAGATTAAATAATGTAAATGCCCAACCCTTGGAGAAAAATAATGGTAATGAACATGTGAATATTGTTAACTAATTGGCATGTGATATTTATGATTAGTGATCACCCATATGTGTGTAACCCTTGTGTCTTGGCTTAGGATACCAGTGTGACCCAAGTTAGTTTTGTTGATTGGTTTAATCTAGATAAATTAATGGGTAAAATGGATATTATACAATTACATAAATTTTTTACCTTACTTGTGTATTTCACTTGTTACCCATATACACTTTTGTACAGATTGACTATTTCTCTAGAACACATTGGTGGTGGACTAATAAGTTGTACTCACATTGTTATTAGATCACTATGGCACTTTGGTTCTCAAGAAGACACTAATTATTTTCTGGTACAGGTTTAGGATAAGGACCTGGTGTTTGGTTGTGCATGGGATGAGGGGTTGGATCATGGGAGATCATGACTGTTTTGGGACTTCGGTCCGAGTTTAGAGTATTTTTATAGTTTGGACTTTGTTTATATTGTATGTATACATGAAATATTATGTATTCTAAATATTTTTTATAACATGTGTACTTGGTTTCATATTGGGTTATTTCTGTATGTTGTCCATTTATTGTTTATGTAGATTATTTTTATCTTTTTTCCATTACTTCTATAGTGGCTTCACTCTGATAAGAGGGCATAGTCTCCCCATGTTTCTCTTTATACCTATACTATTAGCGAAAGACTCTGAAATATGGGGAGGCATTCCCAAGATCTTGTGATGAAAATCTTGGGGAACCAGTTATTGTGGCTTACGGTTTGGGGATGTTATAGGAAGGTGCACTTGAGGCCATGTTACTCATCAGGTCGGGGAACCATTTAGTGGATCCTGGGTCAGGATGTTACAAAGTTTTATTAGAGGGTTTCTTTTGTTTCCTTACTATTTTGATACAATGGGAAGGATATTTATAATGAATTGGAAGTATGGATATTTCATCATTTGAGGCACCTTATAGGATTCACATGGCATTCATATTCCATTCCATCTAGGATGCATTGCTTGACTGCATGATAATTATTATGTGTTCCTTTCATGATATAATTTTTATTGAATAACATTTATTCCAAAATATTGAGAAATATACTTGGTAATTAAAGTACCTAACATAACCTAAATAGGTTTTTCCCACATAGGCTACAATAGACACCTTAAATAGTCAATTATGGCACGTTGACCCATCGACCATTAGTCGCATGGGATGAAACACATTATGGTTGGGATTAAATGGACTCCATACTTTAATTTATAATGTGTATGAGCCCTTATAAATTGGAAGTGGTGATCTATATAATTCAACCATTTAAGATAATTGTTAAATAAACAATAATTAACTTAAAATAAATTTAATTCTAAACGAAAATATCACAGTTAAATGGATTTTACAATTTTACTTGGTTGTCCATATACTGGGACCCATGTTGTGAAACAAAAAGCTTGACCCAGACCCAAATTTAGTAGTTGGTAGTAGGCATTGTATCCGATGTTATTTATGATAGTTCATGCTACCCAATCCTAGATTTAGGATAAGGTAGCGGGGTGTGGTTTGTTTATAGGAATTCTTATACCCGTCATATGTTTATATTTGTTATTTTATTGTTACCAAATCTTTTCTGAGGTGTGTGTTTGGTATTTGTAGTGACATGCCACCATAGTGGCCTCAATTAATATGCTAGTTGGATGGTGAAAATCATGCTCCATAGGTTGTGGGAACTGATCCACCAATAGAGCCTCCATTATTTCCACTTACGAGACCGCCTATTATTCCTAATATAGGTGTTGACGCTCAATTTCTAGAGAGTTTCTGGTGCTTTATGCAGACCATTCAGGGAGCCCCATAGCCTATCATGTCTATGGAAAAGATGATGTGTGTGTTCAAGTAGTGTCATCCACCCACCTTTTTGGGGTATGGTGGTCCACAAGTTGATGGTCTATTGATTGAGATTATTTTATCAATTTTTGATAACTTGGGAGACTCCTACTGAGTGGAGAGTCAAGTTTGCGATGTATATGATATGGGTAGCCTCTAAGCACTAGTGGGATGTTTTGAACTAGGATAATAGGCTTCAAGATATGATTTAGAGTTATTTACAATTCAAATTCTATGACTAATTTCTTCCTTGTAATTTGATAGTTGAATGATCTGGTGAGTTTATATGTCTGTAGCATGGTGTTATGGCCCTTAAGGAGTATTCAGACCACTTTATAGAGATTTAATGTTTTCATGCCTATGTATATTGCTGAGGAGCCATCTAGGTAGGGACACTTTGAAAAATGTCTCAATAATTCCCTATGATCACATGTGAACATGTTTTAGTTGACTACTACAACTAAGATAGTGAATCATGTGATGATTTTTGGGCATAACCTGATAGAATCTGGGAGCACAGAGTAGGTAAATGAAGATTCTCGGCATAGTAGTTCAGTGAAATCTAGAAGGAAGTTACGCTTTGAGACTTCTAGTGACGGTAATACCATCTAGGTTTTGAGTGATGGTAGTTATATGTTCTTTCATAAATGTGGGAGGTGGGGACACATGAGGAGCTTGTGTGTTAGAGAATGAGTCGAGTGCAAAGCCTATGGTAATATGGTACATATATAGAGGTTCTGTATTATCTTTCCTCCGGTAGATAGTGAGAGAGGGTATGCACTGACTCCATGTTTTAGATATGAGTTTTTCGGTTCTCGTCAGGCATGGAGATGGAGTGCGACCAACTGGTTTGGCTAAGGTAGTGGTCAAGGCCAGGGTAGCCAGATACCTAACTCTCAACAATAGTAGGGCGGAACTTCTCAGGGTAGTCAAGATATTTATTAAATCTTCAGTTCAAGGTAGATATATGTAGTACAACCAAAAATTGATGATAAGAGCGACAAACAATCTATAGTGAGAGGTTTGATCTTATTAACTTCTACTCTAGTATATTCCCTTTTTGATATAGGTGCTTCACATTCTTTCATATCGGTACCTGTGGTGGTGTGACTTGGGATCGATGTTCTATTTTATGATAGAGCTATGAGACTTGATACTCCATTGGGGATATGATCAGTGGATGTATGATAATACAGTGAGTTCCCCTTTAAGGTAGGTGGATATCACTTTTTATGGGACTTCTTTTTTCTTGAGATGATGGGATTTGATGTCATACTTAGAATGGATTGGTTGGTTTCTTATCATGTGTTCATTAATTTTTATCACTAAGGGGAGAACTTAACATCACCAGAAAGTGGGTTTTTTTCACAAGCATGGATAGGATTTCTAGAAAAGATGATACGGACCCAAGAATTATTGGATAGAAGATATATATTGTTATTTTGTATCTGGATGATTAGGGATCACATTAGAAAGACTTCCCTCGAGGGGTAGATTTTTTCATAGGAATTATTCAGAATGACTTTATAGGACTACTTCCTTAGAGAGAGGTGGTTTTTTCCATCAAGCTAGTTCTAGGAGAAACATTGGTATCAATTCCTCCTTACATGATGGATACTATTGAGTTGAAGGAGCTAAAGAGGTATCTAGAAGACTTGGAGGAAAATGGGTTTATCTGACCCATTACTCCCCTATGGGGTTTTCCAATCCTTTTTTCCAAGAAGGTGAACAGAACCCTCGGGCTATGTGTGGATTACCAGAAGTTGAACTAGTTTATGGGTAAGAAATTATATCCTTTACCTCATATATATGAACTCTCCAACTAGATCCAAGGATCACAGGTGTTCTAAAAGATCGATATGAGAGAAGGTTATCATCAGATGTGTGTTTGATTATCAGGAATACCTCATACAACTTTTCATCATAGGAATGGTATATATGAGCATCTAGTTATTCTGTTTGGTCTTACAAACACACCAGAAGTTTTTTGGGCATAGATGAACTAGGTTTTCCATCCATATCTATATTCATTTATCGTCGTATTCATAGATGATATCCTACTGTATTCTCACACCCTACAAGACCATTCCAATCCTCTTGAGATCATATTTGATACACTAAGAGAGAATCAGATATATTATATGCTCACAAAGTGACACTTATGGATAGATAAAGTTCACTTATTAGGTCACATCATCTTATCGACAAAATTATATGTGGACCTAGAGAAGGTGAGTGATGTGGTTTCCTTGTAGTATCCCAAGAACATTTTTGAAATATAGAGTTTCTTAGGGATAGTTATTTCCTATAGGAGTTTCATACAAGACTTCTCATTATTAGAAACAACTTTTATAGCCTTAAATAAGAAGGTTGTGAAGTTAGTATGATCAGATAACTATGAGATATAATTTCAAGAGATGAAAGGGAGTTTGACTTCAACACTAATCCTAATTCTACCAAATTCAGGAAGAAGCTATGATATGTATTGTGGTGAATCGGGTATTGGTCTAGGATTAGTTTTTATGTAGCATGAGTGATTCATGGCATATGAGTCTCATAAATTGAGTCTACATGAGTGGAATTACCTAACACACGATCTTGAATTAGCCATTGTTGTTCATGCCTTGTGTTATTGGAGGCATTATTTACTTGGAGATTATTTTGTGGTGTAAATGGAACACAAAATCCTTAGGTATATATTTATATAGTGTGAATTTAACATTCAATAGATAGGATGGATTGAGTATCTTCAGTTGTTTGATTTTAATATAGAATATATTCTTGGAAAATTCAATGTAATATCTGAAGCATAATGAATAAAGTCTTAGATTCAGGTAGTTTTGGAGGCTAGTAGCATGTGTTAGATTATAACCTTATTTTTAGAGATGTACTTAGAGGTGTAGGATTGTATCAGCCAGAACATTATGTCATCATTAGTAGTGACTTCCAATATTCTGGATTGGGTGAGGATGAGACAACTATTAAATTCTGAGGTCCCAATCCTATGGGAGAGCATGGAAGGTGAGTACTTGCCTCATGGTTGGACCATTGGAAAAAATGAAATTTGACATATACATGGTTATGTTTGGGTTTTATAAGAAATATGAGAGGATATAATTTGAAAGTTTCATGCCTCATCTTGGGTAGTACATCTCGACATAACCAAGATGTATTGAGATTTATGCCGTCAATATTGGTGGTCATGGATGTAGTGGGAAATAGTAGGCTTTGTCACTAGTTTCTCCACCTGTCAGAAGGTGAAGGCAGAACAACAGTGACCATATAGGCCCTTACAGCGGTTACCCATCCCCGAGTTGAAATAGGTTGATGTTGTGAGGTATTTCATGACTAGGTTTCTAATGTCACCTTGAGGTAGTGATTCTATATAGGTTGTTATGGATAGGCTCATGAAGGTAGCCCATTTCCTACCAATTAGGGAGACCTTCTCAGTAGATGATCTTGATATACTTTATATCCATGATATTATTTAGCTTCATGGGGTTCCTCATACCATTTTATCAGATAGGGATGAATGGTTTACATATTAATTCTGGTAAGTATTATATAAGAAATTGAGAACACAAGTTATTTTGAGCACAGAATACCACCCTCGGATTTATGGCCAGACAGATCACATAAAACAGGTTCTAGAGGGCATGCTTAGAGCATGAGTCCTTGATTTTGGGAGTTATTTGGAGAGGAATATCCCCTGGTTGAATTCTCCTAAAAAAATAGTTATTAGGAGACTATACAGAGGGAACCTTAATAAGATTTGTTTGTAGTCCATTCTGATTACCTCTATGATGGTTAGAGGTAGGTGAGGCAATGTTTCTTAGACCACAAACCATGAAGGATACTTTGGAGTAGGTCCAGTTAATCATGAAATGGATGGCTACAACATAGTCTATAAATAAATCCTTCACCGATCATCATAAATGACTTCAAGAGTTTGAGGTCAGGGATTGAGTCTTTTTATATATCTCTTTAAGGATATGGAATAGAAAAATTCAGATATAGGATAAGTTTTTTTTATGATATGTCAGGACATTCAAGATTCTAGAGAGATTCAGCTCAGTATACTACCAGTTTCTATTACTTCAGAGGTTCCAAGACATGAACGACGTCTTCTTTGTATCTCATCTACATCATTTTCACTTATAAAAATCTCATACTCTTTAGTCAGGTGAGATTATTTATAGGTAGATGTGTCATTATAGGATCATCCTATATGTATTATTGAATGATATACAAATGTTCTATAAGGATGGTCAGTTCTTTTGGTGTGGGTGATATGGCAGCACAACCATGTACAAGACAAGACTTAGGATTGGAAGGATGACATATGTTCCCATTGGCCGAAATTATTCTTATAAGATGTTTGACCACCCTTAGAAAGTCGATTTAGGGATGGATTTCTTTAAGGGGATAATATTATATGATATCATATTTTTTATGAGGTATGGTTCTTTTAAATTTTAGTTTAATTTATTGGTTTTTACCTAATGTGAATTTATAGTTAGACTATGGTGGAAAATGTAGTATCTAGGGCTTGTTCAGAGCTTGGAGGCTTCGATTTTGGAAAAGGTAGCTGGGCCACATGGTTAGTCGAAACTATATGGCCTAGGTAACATGGTTTGAGGAAACTGTGTGAGGTCGTCCAACCCATTGTCAAGGGATGTACAGTTTAGAGAAAGCATGCACCATAGGCCTTACACCTGTGGAAACCACCTACAAGTTTTATTACATCCAAAGTGCATTCTTGATGCATGGTTTTTCTAACTACACACCATGGTCATATGAGTGGGATTGTTGGACAGTGAAGGGTTCATGGTTGGTCCATGGTTTGTCCAATCGTGCGTTCAAACCATGCGACCCATTACTTTTGGGTGAAATCACAGTTTCCCTTTACATTTTCTTATAACCTATTATATCATTTCCCAACTCCTTCAAGCGGAAAACCCTCCCACTTCTTCTCCCATATGAGTTTCTCAAGCCTAACCTACGCTTTGAACTAATTCCTATGTGTGATTTCTGATTCGGGAGTCCTCTATCTCGTTGGGTCTGTGCTGCTGAGTTATTCATTCATATTGTGTATTTTTCATTTTCCTTCACATCTAAGAAGTTATTTTAGTGAAAGATAATATGCCCTATTTCTAGGATGTTCAATCATTTCTCCATTTTCATTCATTCCAGGTTGAGTTAGGAGATGATACTCGATGAGTGTTCTACCACAACTATAAGGTAGGTGGTATATCTCTTCTCTTGCAAAGTCTAGTTGTTTTATAGCTGGTTTATATTATACCAAAAGATGGACCTTCCTTCGATCCTCCTGAATTAATTGAATGACTTGAATGAATTATTGGAAACTTGACAGGTTTCCAACTTAGTACCATGATATGGTTGGAGGTTATTAGCCTCAACCCGAATCACCAATGAGGTGTGTTTATATATCTACCCCATGTTATACCACCCCGTTGGGTGTGTGTGTGTGTGTTATATCCATCCTAGTGAGAGACTTAATTAATTAAATGAGATATTAGGATATGGATTTATCCTCATCTTCCATGTGATTACATGCTTTAAAATGATTACAAGGTTTAAATGGAAAATGTGAAATAAGTTGGATTAACTCAAAAATTATATATTATTATGATATAGATTAATAAATCATTAGTGAATTAGTTATGATTATATCAAATTCCTTGTACATTTACACTCCATATACTCAAAATTAAAATGAATTACAAGGACATTTCTACTACATGGATTCAGAATTGTATCGAATTCCATTGACATTTCTACTATATGTATTCAAGATTATATTAGATTACATAAACATTTTTTCTCCATGGATACATATTATATGGGATTCTTTGGACATTACTACTCCTTGGATCCGACCGTTGGGTTTTACATTTGATTACATAGCATAGTCCATTGTAGATGCTTTACCTTACTTTATAGTCAGCCTTTGATTTTAGTTTCTTCATTATAGTCAACCCTTGTTATAGGTTCTTGATTATTGTTGACAAGATGGACAATATCACTTCTAATTTATCATAAATATATATATATATATATTTCAAACTACTTCAGTTTATATACCTAGATTGGGTTTGTTAAATACACTATTGGTGGTGGCCTGCTGAGTGTTATCTCACACCTTGTTTGAGCCACCATTGGGTACCCGAATAGACATCAAGGATGTAGGCATGGACTGGGTAAAGTGCCCACTGTATGATGATTAATTGTTCATTTATAAGGAGTAGGGGAGCATTTTATTGAGCTATGATCATGATGTTATTTGGGAATAGTTCGTTTTTGGTCTTTTTGTATTCTGATGCATGTATTATACTGGATTCCAATTTCCATGTATTCCTATTTCATTTTTTATAGAGACATTACATAATCATTTTGTTTATGATATTGCCTTTGGATTTCTTTAATATTGATACTATTATATAGATGTTGTTATATTGTTGATAGTTATTTTATATGGTTCTGCTATTTATTGTTTTGATTACACCGCTACGCTACACTCTAATTATGAGGGTATATTCTCCCCACTACACCACCTCAGACAGTCACTGTTAGTCGGTAACCTCTAGTGTATAGGGAGGAATTCTTGAGGCCATGTGACTTACATGACCGGGGCACCATTTATTGGCTCCCAAGTTGGGACATTACATGATTGGAGAGAAAGATATTATGATTATACCTAATAATATATCATGAAATTTGATTAACAACATAAAAATAAGTGAGTTTCTTAAAAATTGAAATAGTAGTAAAATTGGATTTCTTAGAAGTTCAGGTGGTAATGATCGCGTAGGTAAGAAAGTTCAATTTCCTTCTTTTAAAAAATTTGTGAAGAAACACCTAGAATGATATCTCAAATGTAGGGTAAGATATTTCATATGTGTAAATAAAGGGCATAGAGAAATTAATTTCTAATTAATTTGATGTCTTATATGTGGGGAAGTTGGGATTTATCAGAGTCAATGCCCTAAATTAATGGTTATCCCTAAACCAAGGAAGGGAATATGTTATTACCATTATTAAAGTGAAAGTATTAAAGTGTTTATGTATTGGGATTCAATAATTATTTTGTAGAAATATTTTTACCAATGGTTTATTGGTTATAATAATTATGAAACATTTATGGACTGTGATAATTTTGGAATTATATATATCTTTATGTAAGATTAACATAAGAGTAATGGATACCATCATGGTTTTATGCATTAAATGTTGATCATAAGTTCTAAATAACACTTTTTAGATTTTAAGTGATGGGATTTTAAAGCGATTAATAACATTTTTGTAGATGTTTTATTGGAATGAGTTATATATAACCATTGTGTTAAACTTGAAGTACTATTTGAGGAGAAATATATTTTCATTAGTTTAAAGGCATTTATGAACTTAAAGGTTTATATGATATTTGATGATTAAGTTTATTTTCATGGATTTTGGACATATTTATAGGGATTTTATAATAATTATATTAAGATAGTTTCAGTAAAAAGGACAACCAGTCACATCTGGTAAGGTCGCGGGGCTTGAACCCACAACTAAAGGGAAATAAGGGTGAAACGACTACCATTGGCCTACACGATGTCTTGGTTAGCATGATATTTTTAAAAAAATGATGTGATAGATAAATATTAAGTTGTTTTTGGGAATATATGTTTTATTGTAGAGATAAATATGGGATTGAAAAGTGATTTGGGATTAATGTGATCTTAGAAAAAGTTCACTATTTTTATAATTACATGATTAAGGTAAATAAAACATTATGTAATTTTATTTTTTGAATAAAGGTGAATTATATTTTGGAAGAATATATGATTTTAATATATCTTTTTGTGGATATAGGTGATTTATGGAAATGATTTGAATATCATGATGATTATATGATTATGGAATATACATCTTTGTTATAAGGCATTAAGAGTGTTTGATGCTATTTAGAGATACATGTTAAATTTATCTTGGAAGAATTTGAGATCAAATAATTATAATATTTGTGTTTCAATATTATTTTGGTATATTTTTAATAATTTTAAGGTTTTTTATTTATCAAATTAACTATGTTGTACTTTGGGTGTTGTTATTGAGGCTTTGGTGATTAATGTTGTATTTATTCATATAGAGGTTTATTCATTTCGAGAAATATCTTTCACTAAACATTTTTGTTTTTGTTAATATATAATAATAGGAGTAATATATTATTATCCATTTTGTAGATTTTTTGATCATTTAGAAGTTAATTTTAGTGCTTCAAGTATAAAAATGCATCTATAATATTCATTTATTGGAGTAAGAAATAAAGCAAAAACTAATTAAAGCACAATCGGGGGATGAAATTGTTTATAAGAAATAAAAATAATTCAAGTAAGTATATTTTATGGTGTTATATATCCAATAGTAAAAGATTACCTCAAATTTTTGAGAATGATATTGAAATGAAAATTTTATCATTTTAACATCATTTTTGACGAATCAATTTTATTTTTCACACAACTTTGGTTTATGGTTTTGTGGTCATTAACTTTATGATGATAATTCACTTTTTTGTGATCAATTATCTTTATCACTCTCTATCATTATTTTGGCATTAAAATTTTCTTAAATGAATATATTTTTTACTTCACAATTATGTTTTCTTACTTGGAAACCTAATTATGAGTTATTCTAGATGACCTTTGTATTTCTTTCACTCTTTTTAAGAAGAATTTTTATCAACCCTTTTACAATGTGGGTTTTCCTCAAAGGAATTTTGAAATATAAAAACCTTGATTATTGAGATAAAGTAAAAATTGTGATGATTGAATTTATTCAAGGTGTGATAATATAATAGCCCCGAACCCGAACTACTGGAACCTATGTTGAAATCCATGACTTTACATTCAGGAATTTGATGCCAATAATTGTGACACAAAATCTTCCATCAAAAACTTACAACATCAAATGTAAAACTTAGATCATGTACAACCTTGAGAACCTTTTAGGTTTTGAGTTTTAGAGAATTAGGACAAACAATTACATAAAAAACCTCATATCAAATTGGACTAATAAGTCATCAAAAGTAAATTTCTACAATTTAACCTAGATTTTATTATTACAAAATATTTCATTGACATCATTATTTTTAAATCCTTATACATATAAATAATTCAACATCATTATTTAAAACCTGAGGAAAAGGAAACATAAGAAGTGTTATCTCAGATGCTCAGTAAGGGTAAACATAAGCATTAAAAATTAAATTTCATCAATGATAATAAGAGTGAATAAGGGTATAATTACATAATAATTGTGCATGAGATAATCATAAAATAACTCATACCCATAAATACCTATACCATCAAATATTAAAACATGGAAAAGAAAATATTTATTAGAATAAATAATCACGAGCTATGTGATATTAATATATATCATTAGAAAAATTATAAATAGATAGAAATCATAGAAAAAATATAAAGGAATCTTGGTATATAATTATACTTTTCATTGTTGTAATTAGAATAACCATGTCGTCGACTTCCTTACATGTCACTCTTACAAATGGAATAGTCATATGACCGACTTCCAAAACCAATGCATTGAAGGGATATCACGAACCCACTTGTAGTTGGTCTATCAAAAAAACACCCATAATTGGTTTATCATATAACCATTCTTGAAATTTCCAAGTACCATTGCACGATCATCACACATAAATTCTTTCATAAACTCATTGGAACAACCAATAAACACTTTCATAACTTGATTAAGTCATGGAAAGGAAAGGAGTTCCATAATAATCCTTTTGAAACATGATTAACCCATGGTAAAAAAATTGGTTCCATAAAAATATCATTGAAACATGATTAAACCATGGAAAATAAATTGTTTCAATAACAATAACATTGAAACATGATTAACCCATGGAAAAGAGATGGGTTCAATAACAACTTCTCTGAAACATGAGTAACCCATGGAAAATAAATGGGTTAAATAACAATATATTTGAAACAAACATAACACATACAAATAATTAATGAGGAGGGTATCAATAAAAAATATCCCTAATTTAGGATAAGAAAAATCAAGGGTTGTTGAAGTTGATGAATGGAAATGAACTTAAAATATCGTTAAAAACATTCTTGAAGAAAATAAACTTTAAACATCCCAAAGCATTCCATACCACTTTAAAACATTTGAATCATTAAACCAATGAAGGTAATAACATTAAATTAAACTTATAATATCATTATAATAATGATATTAATGATATAACATGTTAAAGGGTCTGGAAATACAGCTTATAAAATAATAAATGTGCATAACATCAAGATAGGCCTCAATGAAAATAGATTGAGACGAAGTCCCTTATTACTTGAGTAAATTTTGAATCATGTGATCCATGAAAAAATGACATCAATTAAAACATTTAATATTATAAAATAAATTAAACTCATGATATAAAAATTAAAATAGATAAACCATATAAAAGTAACTAGGTTCATAATAACAATTACGTCTCAATGGAATGTTAGTTGAGACGAAGCGCCTTACAATTGTGGTAACATCTGAATTGAAAACCCCAAATTTAATAATAATCAAATGAAAAATTTAAATACCATGATGATAAAATAAATCATTATATAATATATCAAAATGGGTAGTAGATACACCATACAAAATAAATATGTGGTGATTAGGATGTATGCCTCACAAAAGTAAAAGTGAGATAATAATCCCTTACCCTGAGTCTGATTTGTCATGATTGTTCCCTATATTCCTAAATAATAAAATTATGTTAATTATATACTTACTTAATGTCATTTTTAAAAGTTTATTATTACTTTTATTTTTCTTGTAAGCAAGTTATATACAATTACTTAATCAATAGTGTTTAAGTCGGATGTTTTGACCATATTCGACTTATGTCTCAAAACCAACTTCGATAGGTCAACTATGGTCAATGAGGTCATTATATAAAAATATAAATAATAATGATAATAAAATAATTATCATATTTATAAATTAATTAATCTTTTTACAACCAATCATGAAATATGGTTATGAAAAATGAACCGACATTACAATCATGGAGACGGTAGGCCATAAGTACACATGAGTAGTGTTCCCATTTTTCCATGATCCTTATAGAAGAAGGAAAGAGAAATTTATATTTCCATAATGATAATTATATCATACATAACAAATTATTAAATCATATATACTTATAGATATAACTATTATGATTCAAAAGGAATCCATCACGTCGAGGAGGTGGTAGTGCACATGTCTATGAACGACGTAACACTTTTTCAATGTGTGAAAGGGTAATAAAGAAAATGATATATTATATTTCTAGGAAGTTAATTATGTAATTAATATAATATATATTATAATTATGTATCACGTGTTTAATTAAACCCATACTTAATACATTCCATGTAATGTGTGAACATATCACATCACTTTGAGGAGGCGACAATCCACATGACCAGAAACGATGTTATCGTATTTATATAAAATAGAAACCAAAAAGGTATGTGTTATAGAAAAATTAAATAAGTATGAAGAAAAAATATATATATATAATATATATAATATAAAAATATGGTGTTTATCATAATTCATAACCAGGATAGGTGGTAAAGGAAAAAATGACATCGATTTGTAAGGCGATAGATCTCCATACACGAACGATAATTTTGTTACCCATTTTCTAGAAGTGTGTGTAATTTTAGTTCAAATAATTAATATAAAAACATATAAGTCTATTTAGAATAATTATTTTATTATATAATCATGTATTAATAATAATTTAATGGGTGTATAAAAAATAAAACATAAATACTTATTGAAGAATGTTACCTCTTTTTCGGGTAACTGCTTTTGGTTTACACCAAAGGGCCTCCTTGGTTGGATTTATTCCCAAAGTAGGACTCTATGACGAGGTAAGTGATTTTGATATCTTATTATGGAAGGGGGTTTATGATAAAAAGGTATTTATAGGTGTGAATTAATGGGATAGGGTGAGTGCCCTTTTATAGTGGAGGGAGAGTGGCATTCTTGTAAATATGAAAAGGTAAACACTATTGAGTGGTCTACCTTATATCATGTGCTTCCAATAATGATCCAAATTAGATAAAATAGGTGATATGGTCAAATAAAGTCCATAAAAAGGGTTTTGGATAAGTTTATAGGTCATTTAGACTCTTAATATTTAATTATAGCAACTAAGCAACCAAATTTTTACATTAATCATTGTAATTAAATTTTATTTTCTTTCAATAATATTTTTTGTAAAAAATGAAGTTAACCATATTAAAATTAAAAAAAAATTATTCTTTAAAATATTTAATTAATTTATCAAAATTATAATCACATAATTGGTTGAAATTAATTTAAAATTTATTCCGCAGACGAGACGACAAAGTGGGGTTTTAAAGTAAAAATGTTCAAAAGTTTGCTAAATTATTATATATAAATTCAATATAAAATTTTTTCCAATGAAATAAATTGATTTAAATTATATAAAATATTTCTAATTATACTTTAAAACCAATTAAAATCAGAATTTATCCATATAAATAAATTCTCCAAAAATGTAGTTTTGAACTAAAATTTTGTATTATTCACTCTTCATTAAAATATGAATGTTTTATGAAAAATACAAAAAATTGACCCAAAATAAATTTTGATATTTATATTTCAAATATTAATATTATTTTTTCATATAAAATCTTTAAAAGTGTCAAAATTTAGTTTTAAAACAAGTTTATAATTAAAAGGCGGTAAAACCACCTTTGAAAAATATATAGGTTTTTAATGCTTAAAATTGGATTTATTTTTATCTTGAGCCTATCAAACATATTGGATGGATTTATATTTTTTTATTAAATATATAACATATTAATTTCTTTAATATTTTTCAATAATAGTGATTAATTTAATTTATAAAATAAAATTCCATTCGGTTCATAAAAATAGTTTTTCTTTTAACCACATCCTTTATATTCATTTGGTCTTTATTTTCATATCTAATTAATCGGTAACCAATGAATTAATTTTATAAACACGTGTAAGGATAATATTTATTCACACCATTCTAATGGCTAGGTGATAACTATTATGTTAGATAAATAATGTTAAGAGTATATTGTTTTCTAGTAAGACCCAGGCTTGCGAGCAGCATAGGTCACCAAAGGGACTTGATATTGCATGAAATGCAAGATAAACATGGAATTGCATGTGATGCCAGATAAAATAATCATTTCATGTTGAAAAATATATTAAACCATATAAATTAATTTGAAAGAATATATTTTATAAAATTTTGGGATTTTACATCTCACCCCCTTTAAAATGAATTTCGCCCTCAAAATTCATCTTTGTTATCAAATGATTAACATTTATTGTATTACTTTATTGAAATAAATATCCTACAAAGGGTTAATAAAACATCCTCCTATAAAGGGAATTCATGAAACATAAAGGTAACCAGAATTTACACATAACTAGGATCCCACATAGGGGGAACATAGGTAGGAATGGAAGAAAATCATAAATATTTATAGAGAGTGACTGAGGAAATTGATCACAAACAAGTGGATGATCATTGTAAAGTAAAGTTCATAAATAAAATAAATCTTCAATGATAAAAAATTTCATTATTTCATCAAAATTTAAGGTACTTTGATAATACTTTTGTTTCAAGATCCTTTACTAGAGTTAAATAATTATCTTACCATTTAGACCAATAGAAAAAGAAAAGGGAAATATACTTTATTGATGAGTTTAATTTCATACTATAATAAATTTCCACCAAAATATCATTCTTTTCTCTAGTTGATGAGTATTATAGATGAATTTATAATTCCTAAACTACTAAAATCAACTTTTAAAGACCACATAACCATAAAAGGGATAGTCAAGCTATTACACATATCTTTAAACATTAACCAAAAACAAAATGGTTAGAACATGGTGAGATAATTCACAAAATGAGTAAACCTTCAAATGATACAATAATATTAAAAATTAAATTATAATACCCAAAGTTTTAACTAAATTATTCCATTAAAAAATATCCTTCAAATTATTCAACCATTTCCTAACTTAGTTTGAATCCCAAAGATTATTAGGATTTTATTATATATTATTCCAAGATAAATCAACCATTATTACTCAAATAATATCCTACATTTTCATGAAATAAACTTAAACATTACCTATAAAAAAATTTCATGCTAACCAAGACATCATGTAGGCCAATGGTAGTGCAAGAAACCCTTATCATCCTTCAGTCATGGGGTCAACCCCACTGCCTAACCAGATGAAATGGTTCGTCACCGATCATACGGGTTGCCCCTATTTTTTATGAAAAAATAATTCCTTACTAAAAACACTTAATTTTGATCCTAGGAGTTTAAAACACATAATCCTAAAAAAACATCTCAAAAAATCACTTTAATATCTAATATCTTAAAACCTTAATGAGGTTTCTAATACTTTGAACTTATGATCTTCCTTAATCTTATAGACATATGAAGGTCCCAATAACTATTAAGATTACCTCACATAAAAACACCATAATCTCCAATGTTATCTAAACCGACCTTTGATTCCAACTATAAGAGCCCATAACCCACACTCTGAGATCCTGTACTGAAATCCATGACTTTAGATTCCTAAATTTGATGCTGATAATTATGACCCAATTTTTTCCATCAAAACCTTAAAACATAAAAATGAAAACTTGGATCGTGTACAAACTCAAGAAACTTTTAGGTTTAGAGTCTTAGAGAATTATGTCAAACTCTTACATAAAAAAATCATATAAACCTAGACTCATAAGTCATCAAAAGTACATTTCTACCATTTAACCCAGCCTTTATTATTTCATGATTGGTCATCGACATCATCTTTGTGAAATTTTTTAGACATAAATAACTCAACACCATTCTTTAAAACTTGTGTAAAAGGAAACATAAGAAGGTAGTAATACAAAATGGGTGGGCCACGATGGGATGGTCCAAGACTACGTGAGTTTCATCCCACATAGTCTTGAACCTGTAAAAGAACTCATAAAAATTGATGGATTTTTTAAGCACACCCCACCCCACAATGGGTGCGGGAAAGCCCGTGGGTAACCCATAATCATTATTGTTTTTATATTTTTTAAAATTTTAGTGCACATGAAAAACCTTCATGTATATTCAGAGAACTTATGGTTTCTATTGAGTATCAAAGCTTAAAAATATAAAAATTAATATTAAAAAATGATTGTTGTAGTGGAAGTATGAGAGGGGGATGGGTCGAGGAAAAAATGGGGTGATGGGAAGATGTATAAAAAAGGTGGGGGAAATGGAAAGGGGATGTTTGATGGAAGAGGTGAAATAACATGCAAGGGTGTTGAGATGATGGTCTTTAAATGGTGGGTGAAATAGAGTAGGTAGATGTCAAATTGGATTGCAGGGTTGACGAATTAGGAAAGGGAGATGGTGTAGGTGGATGTTAAATGATTGAAAAAGCATGCAAGGGTGATGGGGTGATGAATTTTGGATGGTGGGTGACAAAGTAGGTGGCGGAAACAGAGGAGGTGGACCTCAGATGTTATATGAAGTAGGTGGTGGTGATGGGATGACAGATGAATAAGTCATTATAAGGATGGGGTAATGATATTGTGTACATCATCCACTAATATTGGAGTGTACAGTTGAAGGAAATGGAGGCAGAGCATGGTATAAATAGAGAGGTGGATGTGGCGGAGGCGTCATCGGATCTAGAGGGGGAGGGTGGAGGGTTATGGTAGTAGATGATAAACATTTTAGTTAAATAAAAATTTTAAGAGGGGGGGGGGAGATAAAGAGATGAGGAATATGATGAAAATAGGATATGATGGGAGAAGTTTTAAGGCCAATTTCCCATTCATGTAGGGTGTATTATAGGGGCTTCCATGCTGGGAATGGAAATTGAGGCACACAAGTAATAATTTTTTTTAACAAAATCCAAGAAGGTGAATTGGAGGGTCTATTTCCCTAGGATGGAAAGGAAGACACATGGGTAATGTTTTTTTTAAAAAAAATAAAAAAAAAACCACAAGCCAGCACGTATCCACATGGTTGACATGCATGGGTAGCTGATCAGAGCATACAGTCCTCATAATACCTCTTTTTATATAGTCATTTTTTAAGAATCCCATCCCAACCCAAACCCACCCCAATCCCATTTTTCCCACGGGCCTGCGACCTTTTTTTTACTGCTATAAAAAGGGCGAGATCAACTGACCGTTAAGGGTAAACATAAGATTTAACAATTAAATGCCATTAATAAGAATAAGAGTGCATAAGGGTATGATTTCATTATCAAATTTCATGATAGAATCATAGAATAACTCATACCCATAAATATATAGACTATAAAATATGAAAACATAGAAAAGGAAAGAGTTGTAAAAACCAATAATCATGAGCCATGTGATATTAATATCGATATTTAGAAACATTATAAATATATTTCAAGTATAGATAACACATAAATTTATCTTGGAACATAATTTTACATTTCATTATTATAAGTGGAATATCAATACAGTTGAATTCAATACAAGTCACTCTTATAGATGGAATAACCATACGACTGAATTCCATTCCCAATTCATTAGAGGGATATAATAGACCCACCCTTATTTTTTTATCATGAAACCAACCACCATTGGTTTATCTGTTATCCACCCTTAAAATTTCCGAGTACTATTAAAAAATAATAAAACATAAAATATTTCATAAAATCATTAGAAAAACCAATAACCCCTTTCATAACATGACTAACCCGTGGAAAAGAAATGGGTTCCATAAAAAATCTCTTTGCATCATGATTAACCCATGTGATTTTTTTTCAAAAAATTCTCATTGAAACATGATTAACCCATGGAAAATAAATGGGTTTAATAAAAATATCTTTGAAATATTTTTAACCCATGGAAAATAAATGGGTTTTATGACAATATATTTGAAATATTAGTTAACCATGGAAAATAAATGAGTTAAATAAAAATATCTTTGAAATAAACATTATATATCCAAAGAATGAATGAGGATGATATTAATAAAAAATATCCCCAGTGGATTATAAGTAACAATAAGTTTTGTTAAATTTTATGAATGATAATGAACTTAAAATATCATTAAATACATTCTTAAAAAAACAATCTTTAAACATTCCAAAACATGCCATAACATTTTGAAACATTTTAATAATTAACCCCATGAAAGGAATAAAACAAAATTAAACATATAATATCATGATAATAAATAGATTCCCGATAAAACATGTCAAATTTTGTGTATATTCAATTTATAAAATAATAAAGGTTTATAACATCAAGATATGCCTCAATGAAAGGAGATTTAGATGAAGTACCTTATTACTTGAGTAACTCTTGAATCATGAGATTCATGAAAGAATTAAATCATTAGAAAAATTTAGTATAATGAACTAAACTAAAATCATTATATAACAATTCACAGGGAAACTGATACACCGTATAAAAGTAGCTAGGTGCATAATAACAATTATGTCTCAATGAAATGTAAATTGAGATGAAACCCATTATAAATGTGGTAACATTTGAATTGAAAACCAAAAATGTAATAATAATTAAATGAAAAATATAAATACCATGAATATAAAATAAATCATGATATAATACATCAAAATATAAAGTAGATACACCACACAAATGAAATAATTGGAGATTATGATGTATGCCTTATGAAAGTAAAAGTGAGACAAGAATCCCTTACCTCGAGTCTGATTTATCATGATTTTTCTCTATATTACTGAATAATAAACTTATGTTAATTATATACTTTATTAATTACATTCTCCATGTTTATTATTAATTTTATTTCACTTATAAACATGTTATGTACAATTACTTAATCAATAATTTTTAAGTCGGATGTTTTGACCGTATTAAGCTTATGTATCCAAACATAATTTGATAAGTATAATATAGTCAATGAGGTAATTATATAAACATATACAGAAAAATATTCATGAAATAATTATAATATTTATACATTAATTAAATTTTTTAAAATCAATAATGAAATATGGTTATGAAAATTGAACCAACATTACAATCATACGGATAGTAGGTCGTACGTACGTATGTGTACCTTTCCCATTTTTCAATGATCCTTATGGAAAGAAGGTAAGTAAAATTTATCTTTCTAGAATGATAATTATATCATATATACTATATTATTTAATATTATATACTTATAAATAGTGTTATTATGATGTAAAAGGAATCACTTCATGTTGAGGAGGTGGTAATCCATATATCCACGAATTACCTTATCACTTTTTCAGTATACGAAAGGGTAATAAAGAAAATGATATATTATATTTATAGAAAGGTGATTATGTAATAAATAATATATATATTATATATATTTCAGAAATATTTAATTAAACCCATCTTTAATGCTTTCCAATTAATGTGTGAACGTATCACATCGCTCTGAGGAGGCGATAGTCCTCACATCCATAAACAATGTTATTGTATTTACACAAAATAGAAAGCATAAAGGTATGTGTTATATAAAAATCATATAACTGTGAGGAAAACATAAATATCATATATATAATATAAAAATAGGTTTTTTTATCATAATTCCCAACCATGAGAGGTGGTAAAGGAAAAATTAATGACATCATTTCACAAGGTGGTAGTTCACCATACATGAACAATCATTTAGTTACCCATTTGATGAAATTATGTATATGTGTAGGTAGAAACATTAAAACAATAACATCTCAGTATATTTAGGGCACTAATGTTATTATATTATCATGTAATAATAATAAATTAATGGGTGAATAACAGAATACAACATAAATACATATTAAAAAATGTTACCACCTTTTTCTGGTAACTTCTTTTGGTTTCCATCAAAGGCCCTCCTTAGTTTGATTTATGCCCAAATTAATAACTATAGGGTTAAGGGAATTATTTTGGGAGATTACATGGGTAGGTTTTTGATGATAAAAAGGGATTTATAGGTTTTATAAAATGGGAGAGGTTGAGTTCCTTTTATAGCAGAGGGGGAGTAATATTTTTGTAAATATGAAAAGGTAAACAATATTGAAAGGTCTAAATTACATAATATGTCTCTAATAATGATAAAAATTACCTAAAATAGTTGATATGGTAGATTAATTTCCGTAAAATGGGGTTTGTGAAAGAATATATGTCATTTAGACTCTTAGTATTAATGTATAACCACTAAGTAACCACACTTTTATCTTAATTGCTATAATTAATTTTAATTTCATTCACTAATATTTTTGGTAAAAAAACCAGTTGAAATTATTTTACATTATAAATTATTCTTATTATAAATATAGAATCCATTTTTCTGAATTCTAATCAGATAAGTGGTAGAAATTAATTTAAAACTAATCCAACAGACGGGATGACAAAGTGGATTTTTAAGGTAAATATTCCCAAATGTTTTCTATATTTTTATATCAAACTTCAATGTGAAATTCTTGAAAATTACCTAAAATTGTTTAAATGATATAAAATTGGTCTAATTATACTTTAAAACCAATTAAAAATAAAATTTAACTATATAAATAAATTGGGCGAAAATGCAGTTTTGAACTAAAATTCAGTATTATTCGCTATTCATCAAAATATTAAAGTTCTCATAAAAATATCAAAATGTTAGGAAGGGTAAATTTTTGTATTTATATTTGAAAGATTAATTTTATTTTTAATATAAAAATTATAATAGTTTTTTATTTTTTAAAAAACAAATACTTCCATTAAAACACGGTAAAACTGCCTTTCAAAAATATATAACATTTTGTGCTTAAAAATTTGGATTTATTCTTATCTAGAGCCTATAAAACTTATTATATGAATTTAAAATAATTTTATTAAATATATAAAATATAGATTTCATTAATATATTTAAATAATATTGATTAATTTAATTTTTAAGTTAAAATTACATTCTTATCATAAAATAGTTTTTATTAAAAACACATCCTCTAAATTTATTTGGTATTTATTTTCATTTATAATTAATCAGTAACCAATGAATTCATTTTATAAACATGTGTACCTATAATATTAATTTTCTATATTAAAATAGTTAGGTGATTACTATTATGTTAGATAAATAATGATAATTTTATAATGTTGTCTCATAAGACTCGAGCATGTGGGAAACATAAGTCACCAAAGGGACTTAATGTTGCATGAAACACAATATAAACTTGGTGTTTCATGTGTTGCAATCTAAACTATGTTTTTTTTGTAACAAAATATGTTAAAATTTTTAAATTAATTATAAATAAGAAATTTTGTAAAATTTCAAGATGTTACGGATAATGTAACACCCTGAGATTTTATGAATTTTTTTTAAATAAATTTAATTTATTCGATAGCTTTCGTTATATAAAACATTGAGTTTTAATGAACCATGATACACTATTAAATATTATTATTTAATGTGATATTCATGAACTAGCCATTAAATTGATGGGTATTAATAGGAATATCTAAATTGTGAAAAATATATGGTTTACACATGAATAAAATAAATTAATTGGTTATCAATTTATTAAAAATCAAAATGAAAATCAGTTGGAAGTATAAGAAATATTTCTTTTTGAAAAACTATTTTTATGCATGAAATGTGTTTTTAATCTTAAAAAATTAAATTTATCACTATTATTTAATTACATTAATAAAATTTATTTATGATATATTCAATCAATTTTTTTATCATTCATCTAATATTTCTGATAAACATGGTATAAGAATAAATCCATTTTTATGCTTAAAAATTACTTTTTTTCAAAAAGTAGTTCCATAATGCACTTATTGTAAAATTAGTTTTTTCCAAATTTATAATTTTTTTAAAATAAATAAATTTAATTTTTAAATTAACAATTCAAAATCATATTAGTGTGTATTTTTTTATAATTTTCTAGAAAGATTAATTTTCCTATAAATAGTGAAAATACTGATTTTTATTAAAGACTTCCTTTCCATTAAAGTATTTACAAAGTTAAATATTGTTTTAAAAATTATTAAAAGTAAAATTAGATCAATTATATTGTTTTTAATCCAATTTTTGTCTTTTGAAGCAATTTCATGTTGAATTTTATATAAACACCTTTTACACTTTTGAAAGTTTTTTCTTTGGAAAACTATTTTTTCATCACATCCGTAGGATTAATTTTAAATTAAATCCTATAAAATATGTGAATTTAATTTGAAATAATATATTCAATATTTTTAATCATAATATTTAATATTATATAAAATTATCAACTTAATTTTGGTGAGAATGAATAGAAAAAACAGTAAAAATTTATTACTGTGGTTAAGGTTAAAATGTGTTTATCGGGGGGTTAAAATAAAATGATAAGGGTTAAAATGAACTTAAAAATTACACAATTCATATTATATAGAAATATTTCAACCTTATATAATATAAGGTTTAATAATTATACATTTTAGAGCCTTGTGTCACGTGTAAAACATGGGTATATCTTTTTCTTTTCAAAAAATCCAAGTGTGTCCTCTCACCCACTTATAAAAGTGAACCCCATCTCCCCACCTATTAAGTCTTAAAAACAAATTTATACAAGACTATAAATGACCAAATATATTCCTTAATTACATACTCATATTTTATAGGCCTTATTTTTATTATTAAACCCTCCTTAAAATCCTTTTGGTGCTAACCTAAAGAGGTTTTCTAAGGATGATGTATCTTTCTTAACTGAGCATTTTTATTTTATTTCTTATTAAAACTCCATAAAATATGATCCAAAATTTTTAGAAGATAAAAAAAATATATTAAATATATTGATATTTTATTATTTTGATGAAAAAATCTATATCCATATCCTCTTACATCAAATGGGAAACAAAACCATCGATTGTGTGTATGGCGGACTACCATCCCACGAACTGATGTAATTCATTTTCCATCGTCGATTCTCAAAAATAGATATAATGACAGGTATTAATATATATATATATATATATATATATATTATACTTATATTATATAATATCACATCTATCTTCTTATATTCCAATATATTGAATAACGATAACGTCGCTCGTATGTACGTGTGGATTACCACCTCCACGAAGTGATGTGATACATTTTTCATTTTATTTTGAAATGAATGGTAATAAGGATATATATAATAAATAAATATTATATTTATTATATAAAAATGATTCTATAAAGGTGAATTAATATTTACCTTTCTTTCTTTACATCCATCAAGAAAATCGAAGCAACATTCATGCATATGTACAACCCAGCGTCTCCATGGACAGTGTAATTTGTTTTCTATATCTAACTTTTAGGGATTATTCTAAATAAAAATATAATGAATATATATTATATTTATTTCATGATTAAAATTTTTGATATTATGGAACTATTATCAACATATAAGGACTAAAACTATCAAACCAAAACATATAGGAAAAACGAAGGAGTTATCACCCAAAATACTGATTTTAACAAATAATTATTAATGAATGGGTGATAAAAAGTTATAAGTAAATAATATATGGTATTATATATGATTATGGTTCTTTAATATATTTATAATAAATTTATATTTATTATATTTGAGTTTTTAATGCGTATAATGAAAGGAAAGACTTGAGGTAAGAGATTTGTTTCTCACTTTCATTTCTGTGAGGTAAATGCCATATTCACCACTTATTGATTTTATGTAATGTATAAACTACCCATGAGTGTATTTGATTATAATTATTATGAATTTTATTGGTATTTAAATATATTTAAAATTTTATTTCTTTTATGGGGCTTGGAATTTTAAAATTATCTAAGTGGTGTGGGTTTTATGTTACAATCCCATTGTTTATCAGGATTATTTATGTTTATGCTTCCCATGATGAAATATTATGATATATTTCTCAACAAAATAATCGTGTTTATTATAATATGGTTAATTTAGGATAATATTTTACTTTAATATTACTTTCCTTTAGTACTAAATATACCAAAAGAATGTTTTTAAGGAAATCCCACATTATTTCTCTCTTTGGTCAAAAATAATTTTTCTTCCATATCCAGGTTTTCTAATTTTTAAAAAAAATTGTTTTTAATATTAATATATTAATTTAAATTAATTTTTATACATTTTTTAATTTTTAAAAAATGTTTCCAAAGGAATGTTCATGTCATTTTCTAAAACGAGGTACATTTGACTTTTTTACCAAAAATGTATAAAGAATCTTAGTTTTAACTTGTACGATAAGAACAATATTTACCACCATCATGATAAATCGGAAAATTAATAATTCCTCCAAAATTTTAAAAGGTTATTTTTAGAGAAATTTTTTTACTAAATATTTGGGAAATTTTTAGATTTTATAAAAGTGATTTCAAATTGAAAAGGCTCATGTAATGTTTCAAGTGATACATTAAAGGAATTTTCATTTATGATAAATTTATGTATTTTAATTTTGAATTACTATATATATAATACAATGTAATTATCCTTAATATCTTACTATATTGTTTATTATTATTATGATTAAATTTTTATGAAACCGATATTTTAATGGGCTATACTATGATGAATTGAATAAATGTTTATAAAATACTTATCCCTTGCTTGGTTTATGATTTTATAATAGTGATAATGTTTTATAATCTTGTGGAACACATATATATGTTTTTAATTATATTATGGGTGGTTCCATTATAAAAAAGTATGGTGGTTATGTTATTACCAATGATAGTGGTCGTATTATAAGCAATGACAGGTGGTTAGATTTTAAACTGAGATGGGTGGGCCCAGAATTATATATACCTCCAATGAATTGGGTAATGATTTAAATCTCATGAGATAAATAGGACTATAATTGGGAGTGGACCAAATTTAGTAAGATACCTTTTCTAATATGATAGTCTTGAGAATTAACCTTGACTAATACAAGGGTTTGGGTAGTGAACCCAATATACTATGATAAAATTAGAAGTAAGCCTTGACTACTAAGAAAATGATTTTATATGATTATGTGCATGAAAATATTTCATGTATTATTCTAGGGATAAGATATCATAGATTATTTTCATTGATTTCCTTTATGATTCATTTCATATGAACTTCCAACCTTTATTCCATGAGTTAGGGTTATGATATATGTTATTCAATGAATGATTTTAAAATGTCAACTTCATGTTATATTTAAGAGATTATTGATATTTTTCTTGATTACCCTTACTGAGCATATGATCTCACCCTTTATTATGTTTTCTTTCCCAAGTTCATGAAGAAATGTTTTAATTAGGGTATGTCTAAAGATAATATATTTATGGTATATGTTAAAAATATTTCCTAAAATAATAGGATTGTATATCTAGTATCCAAATACATTAATACTTCATAATCCTCAATCGTTTATTTTTCAAATGTATTGAATATTATTCTAAAAAAATTTAATATTTATGAATGAAAATCCTAAGTATATATAATAAAGTTATGTTACTTTGATCATAGTATAAGAAGAATATGTTTTCACCACCAATGATTGTATGCAAATTATTTGTATGAAAGTTCAATTGGGATATTTAATAGTGAATATTTTTAAACCAATGATGATTAATTGTGATAATAAAAGTTCCATTTATCTTTCCAAAAATCCTATACAACATTCAAAATTGAAGAAAATTGATTTTTAGTATCATTTTATTAAGGGGAAATTCTCTGGTGGACATGTTATGTTTTAGTACATTTAAAAAAATTATCAATTTACTAATTTTTTCACCAAAGTTATTACAAGAGAACAATTTGAGGAATTGAGGATGAAACTACATCTTCGTAATACACTAAAGAATCGTTAAAGTTTTTATGGATATTACCCAGGAAAAGTTTGAATCTTTTGTCATGGTGGGAGATAATTTACAACTCTGTACAATTTTTTTGTGAATTTAAAGATGATGTTATCATAAAAGGGGGATGGGAATAAAAAAATGAGAGGAACTTTATCTTATCATGGATACAAAATTACTCATCACTATGGTATTAAATTCCTTCAAAAATATTTCTTTATCTCTATGAAAAATAAATTAGTTTGATGAATGTTTAAAAAAGATTAGTTTTGAAAAATATTTATTTTTTGGAGAATGTTTCCAGAAAATCCAATTAGGAAGATTAAAGATCCTTTGAGATGTTTTTGTAACATGTTTTTTATTTTTTTAAAACATATATTGTTATAAATGTTTTTGTATTTTAGGTGATAAAGAGTTTATAGAGTGGTTAAGAATGTTTTTTATTATGTAGTGTTGGATGGGGTTTGGAAAATATTCCATAACTATGTTAAGAAACTTTACAATAGTTAAATGATACTTTATTATTCTTCAAGTCCCTAATATTATGAATAAATTTCTGATCCGAGATATGTTTGTATAAATTTTTATGCTTCAAAAAGTTATAAAATGGAGAAAAAAGAATTTTATGTTGCTAAGTGTGTATGAATTTATAAAAAGGGTGAGAATCATAAGGTTTATACTTCATAAAGTCACCAGATGGACCATGGTAGTTTTTATTAGTCATATTTTTATAAGAAACTAGAAAATGAAACTTACCCTTACACCTGATTTCATCTTACATTTAAAAAGTTTATGAAAAACTCATGTTACCCTTATGCATGGGAGATACACTATGTTTTAATGAAATTGTACAAAAAAATTGGGAGGGATAAATATTTGAGTTAATGTTATCTGACAGAGTAGTATTTTGTGACTGAAGTCTTCAGAAGTTACAAAAATGTTATCCACAATCAATGTCTCAAGTACACTAGACATAATTTCAGCTAAAGTTTCTTTATAGAAAGTTTTTATGAAGTTCATGTGGAAAATGTTATGTTATAATATGTTTATTATTTTATGTTAAGAAGTCACAATGTGTGATGATGAAAGAATTCATTGGTTCAAGTCTATCAGATGAAGAACCATCTGATTATCTAATGTGAGGAAGTGAATCAGATAGAAAATTTCAATGATCAATGATGTCATCAAAGTGAGTTTTGAAAATACAAGTGATTGGACAAATCTTCATCATATGGAGGAACATTAGATATATCATGATGATGTAAACAAACATATGATTTTGAGAAGTTGTAGTAGAAAAAGTTTTTCAATCCTTATTATGCATGAAGTTTGTACATAAGTAGGATGAACCAAAAAAAATATTTCCAAAAAATCAGTTGAAGTAGATCATACATAGATAATTAAGAAAATTATTTACTAGACAAAATGTTTACAAATATTTATATGGCTTTGTAAATCCCATTAAAATTATGATGCTGAGATGATATTTCAAAATTACTTATCCTTCAATGTTTATGTAAGTTTGAAGAAGTTCCTTAACATTGAGGTTAAGGAGGTTAGAATAATTATGTCGATGCTGAAGAATTATCAGGAAACTTCAAGAATACTAGAAAATAATTGATAAGAATATAGTGAATTCTAAATGAGAAAGAGAATTTGATATTGGAATTTAGTTAAAGGCGGAAATATTTCAGGTTCCCACAGTTTTCTCCTAAATTCTTACCAATATAAAGGGTATTTCATACTGTATGAACTATCACTATTAACCCATATGAAAGAGATAATACACTTAAGTTTTTCAAGAAGTGAGATTTTCCAAATAAGTTAAATTTAAAATTTGGTTGAAGTTGAATAACACCAGAAATAGGTGTAGTGAGAAGTAATACTGGATAGATGTGTTAATCATAGACATTAGATAGGGTCATCAGTAAAAGTATTCCAAATAGATATTGTATGAGGATGAGGTTCCTAATGGGTTTTGAGGTATAGTAGTTATTTCTCATTCGACAAAACATAGATCAGAGGCACAGTTAGTGACGAATACCAAATAAAGTTAGGGTGCACCACATAGACTCTTACCATATGGATAAATCATATGGATTATTTCCCAATGATATTATTGGGTTCTATTTTACAAAGTCTCACATTCTTGTACTAGATTAGTTTCATAATATTTTTTTATAATTGAGGAGAGTTAGTATAATATTTTCTATTGGGAGATAGGAGTCTAACAAGAGTTGAAACAAGTTGTATTCACTTCTTATTAATAGTGAATTTCTATAGATCGATGGAAGTTGTCATGAAAAGGATGTAGTCTCTAACACTAGGGGAAAACCTTATAAATATTATATACCTTAATTTAATTTATTATAATTTCATTTTTGTGATGTTTTTATATAAATTAAATATGGATAAAATCTATAATAATTCATAGGGGTTAATTTTAATAGAATAGAAATTTTAATAGTTCCCCACTGATTCAACCCCCCGTATAAGAGGTTTTCACAATCCTAGGGAACTTAAAATAATTTTTATTCAATAATAAATTAATTAATTTGAATGGAACAAGGTTTGGATTTTTGTTGAACATAAAAGTGATATTTTGGTTACAAGAGTTAAATAGGTCTTCAAAAACAAGTGAGATAAAAATTAGACTATTTTTTGGAATAAGGCCAGACCCATTAATATGGGTTATAATAAGCAAGAGGGTATAAACTATGATTTTTTATCTACCAGCTAAACTTCAATCTATTCATATTCTATTATCCTTTAAATCTCATACGAATTTTACTTAATTTTAAATAGATACAAATAGTTACTTATTTAATAGTTATGTTTAGGAAGAGGTTTATGTTGAACAACCTCCCAGCTTTAAAGATATTATTTTTCTAGAATATGTATTTTGACTTATTAAGGAACTCTATATGCATAAAAAATCACTGAGTTCCTAGTATGATAGATTATTAATTTTTTTATTTTGAAACATATTTTCTAAAGTAATAGAGGATCATACACTTTTTATTAATAAGGTTTTGAATTACAACATAATCATAAAATTCTATCCTGATGGATTTATTTTTGTTTCTAGCTGAAAAATAATTGTTGATAGTTTTTTTTGTAAATTATTAAAACTAAATTTGAGATGAGTATAGAGGGTTAACTTAACTACTTTTTTGGATTACAGATAACTCGAAATAGTAAGGAACAATATTAACTCAATATAATTAAATCAAATATTTACTTAAATGTTTTGGTTTTGAAAATGATTCTAGTATAATTAATCTAGTGAGTACCTTATGTAAACTTGATCTTAATAAATCTGAGAAACTATTAGTTCATAAAATTTTGAGAGGGATCATGAGAAGATTAATTTACTTAATATTTAGTTGACAAAAAATTATATACTATGTGTTCTTATGTGTGAAATTTCAATCCAATTAAAAATAGTTTAATCTTATTGTAGTAAAAAAAATATTTCACTACCTTAAAAAAACTTAAGAAGATAGTATATTTTATTATTATTTTTATCTATGTTTTTTTTAATAGTTATTAAGATGTGGATTTTAGTGGTTAGAGGATAAATAGGAAGGGTGATTCTAAATTTTTTTCATTTTATTAATGAAGATTTAGAATCCTAGTCTTGTGAGAAGAAACATTCAGTCGTACATTCTGATACTAAAGTTGAATATATGGAAGTAGGATGTTGTTTCACCTAATTTTTGTAGATAGAGTACACACTCACTTATTTTTAAATGTGTTTTACTTAGAATATGATTCTTTGTGATAGTACCTATGATATATATTTATATAATAATCCACCACTTCAGTCACATGATAATCCCAAAGATGTAAGACACTATTTTATTTGAGATCAGACATATAAAGGAGATATTAATATTGAATTATCATAAATATACATTATCCTGATGATATACTTAAATAACCTTATATATGTTATTTATTCGGCACTCTTATATTTAGTTATCGTTCGAATGGTACCAAAATAATTACATGGTTATCTTATATATATTCTCATGAAGTCCCCTCACTGTGGTTTGATATATTCTTATATAATATTTGTTACATTAAAGTTATTTATTAGAAGTCTAGAAATAGGACTTTCTACTGATCATGCTAATCGTAGAGGTGCTCAGGGATAAATCTTTCCAATTTTTAGGTCTGCCAATGAATTCTAAGGATATTAATTTTATCTTCCAATCATCTAGATTGATGAAGTCCCAGAGTATCAAAACTTATATGCCTTGGATTTGGGTATTGATCATCCCATCACTTTGGATTAAAATATAAGAGTTCCCTTGACTAGAAATTTTTTAATATCCTTTATAATATATTTTAAATAACTTTATAAATTATTATCTATAACAACATTTCTTTATTTTTCATCCCATTTTTACTCTATTTTTCATTGTTTTGTGTACCTCAGTTGAGTGTTAACTTACAAGTTGTTTAATTTCTAATGATTTTTTTTTTATTGTACTCATATTAGTTTGTAATTTTAAATTATAGTCTATTTACTTTCTAAAGTGGGAAATATTTCATGTTTTATTTGAACTTCAATTCACCCACTTGATGCTACAATAACTGGGACAACCGTCTAGGGTTTATACCCCAATCAATTAAGAGATAATGTGAGAAAAAACCATATTTTGTTTTTACATTTATATTTACAATTGATAAAATTAAAATTCATCACATGTTTTTCTCACTAAGAATTATGTTCATGTAGTGACACCACAAATTGTATTTCCAATATGATAATTAAAAGAATATAATTTTATTTCTCTTATTTTTTTTAAATTAAAAGGAACATTCATTCTCTTTATGGAACTTAGTTTAACCTTTATAAGAATAAAATTAAAACCTTAATGTACATTAATGATATGATCTGACAATATACCTTGATGAACCATAAGTAGAAATTATCAATTCCCTAGAGAGTTTAAATTTCACCAAAACATTAATATCCTAGAAAGTGTATTTTTCATATAAATATGGTATGATATTTTCCATTTTCACTCCAACTAGGAAACATTCTATAATCATGGATGTAATTTATCATTTATAAAAGTGTTATAAGCATCATAAAATGCTCTTTTCTATATGTATATTATACTTATAAACCATATTCCATGTATCTTTCCACTCATTTATTAATGGTTGCAAGTATATATCAATATTATTTCTAGGATCAGTGGATCCAGATATCAATATTATCATGATAGTAAATGTCTTATTTATAAACATCCATGTAATGGAGTTATAAATTTGAATAAAAACAATCCATGTACTGTTTAGTGTATTTATATAGAGAAACATGTTGAATCTATCACATGATAATCACAATATAGAATTTTTTTGTCCAAATACAAAATTAGTGTGTTTCTTATCAAAATTATTCCATGATAATCCATTTTAAAGATTCTCTAAATTTTTATTATCCATATTTTTTCATTTTTATTCCATCATATATCTATTTCCATTTGATCTGATATAAAAATAATGTGAAGTCTCAAAATAAAAGGGAAAAGGCCACATCACTTTTTTTTATTACATCATATTTGGTTTTATCATAATGAAACTTACATATTGATATACCACACTATTTTAACTCATTCACAAATGTATTTTCCTTCCAAAACAAACTGTATTATTTAAGGTATGTGTGGATATTAGTAGATTAAAATCCAAATTTATCAACCAACTTTGATTTCATTTAATTATTTTTTTTGGAATATTTTTATCATCATGTATTAATTACATAAAAAAGGTAAAGGAATAATAAATCTCATTATTACTAAATATATACATAGTTTTGTATGATATAATCACATTAAAAGCTCATGTATTTTCATTTTATCACATTCTTGGTATACTGTAGTACATTAATCCTCTATAAAAATTATAACTCAGTCAACATTGTCATTCTAATCAATAGGTAACAATTAAATACTTGTATTCATTTCCAATTACAATGGTATACATATAGAGTATACATGAGAATAAAATGGAAACCAATCATACATCAAATTATCCATACCAATATTTTAAGTTGAATTAATGTAATTCTCTACTTGAGCTTATTATCCATTGTGAAACCATATTTTAAATTTAGTATAGAATCCATTTTAGTTATATGGTAACTCAATTCTTCATGACTTAACCATGACCTTCTATCATAATCAAATAGGGGCATAAAAATAGTTCTCTGTCTAAATCATTACTGAATAAAAGATCCTAAAATAATTACAACTCATTCTTAAACTCATTGGTGATCTGATCATACATGTACATCCATATTTTATCCATTCTAGTATAAAATAAGTATTACTTAAATTGATCAATTTTAATAATAAAAAATTTATAAAAATTAAAAACATCATTATAATGTAAATTAATAGTAACTTTAAATTCTATAACACCCGCAAGGTAAAATATTACATTTGTTGAATAAGGATTGTGTTTAGACTGATGAGTTGATCCAAGTATAACAAAAAAAATTAATAAACCAAAATTCACTTTTTTAATATTATCTAACTCATTTGATGTGACATGGATATAATTTAAGTATAAAATATTTAAATCATTTAAAAAAGAAAAAATATATGTTTTTAAAATCTAAAATTATTTAATATATTTTTCCTAGGATAAGATATTATATTTCTCAAGAGAAGAGATATAATATTTCCTATTCAAAAATTCTTGAAATTTATCTTATTATAAGAGTTATGGAAATAGTTAGAACTTTAGAATGGTATAAATCATGAATAAATGGGTTTGGTGGGATTTATGAGGATTAAATCATTTAATTTTATATAAATGATCCTCTTGATCCCTCTCTTATATCCAACTATAATCTCACTTTTAAAAAATTCACACATTTTCATAGTGATACTTCCTTGTTGATTCATAGAGGCAGAACCCAAGTAAAATATCTCTTCGATACCTAAAGAAAGAATGGATAAATAATAAATTAAATTAAATAATTAGGTTTATTATTTGTATGATAGAACTTGATAAATAGAAGACTACATAATTCATATACATTAATATGTATAAAGGATAAAAACATATTGAGTAATTCTCTAAGTATAATTTCAATATTTTTATTTTCTATATGAAGAAAATATTTAAAATATATACCAAAAAATTTCTAGAAAATTTTGTTAGAATTTTGTGTCAATATAAATGATAATAATAGATATATTTGATTTATTTTAAATAATAAACAAATATATAATTAAAATTAAATATTAATTGATTGAATTATTTTTGAGATAGGTTCATAAACATTATAATATTTGAGAATGAAATACTGAAAAAATATTTGAAGAGGATTCATTTAAATTAAATATGTAAATACAAAAATATGATACTAATGTTATCTTATTTTCATTTATTTGAAATATTTTATAAATGAATAATTTAAATTTAGTTTCAAATAGAATTTAGATACCTATTAAATATTAATACTAATAATACCAAAAATAAAATCATCAATCAAACTTTAAAAAAATAATGGTTAGATTACATTATGAACATATATAGGTTTCATTTAGTATTAAACCAGTTCATTTTTTTTGAAATGTGGTATATATATTTAACAAAAAATCAATTTAAAACTTTTGAATTTATGTGATTATAAATTCATAATATTAAAAATATTTTAGAAAACCATAAATTAATATAGAAAAAAACTATAAATATAATTATCCTAAACATGAAAAATTGTTTTATTGATAGATTCAATAATTTATTTGTTTATTGTTATTTTATATTATTTTTGTATTTTACTTTATCATTTTACATTAAAAATTCATATATAAAATATGTTTATTGTGAAGAAAAAAGTGTATAACCAAAATTAAAAACAATGATGCATATAAAATTAGAAAACATACATGATTTCCAATTTAATTTCATTATTAACAATCACATATTAAAATCATTTTATTTCTGTAGGATCTGAATGAAACAAAAGCATCGTGGGGGATTCCCCACATGGAATTTTTTCATATTTAATGATTTATCTGAGATATAAATCAATGATAGAAACATGGACAATAAAATTGAATCTAATATTAATTAACATGAGAACACCAGAACCAAATCGCAGGATCACAAAACAATGATTTATAATTATCTTAATAAACTAAAAATGAACTTATGATGAATTATTTATTCATTGATTATTCTAAGAACATATCTATATTTTATCATCATTTCATTGTAGGAATCAATTGTAGATTCCCTCTAGTAGTGACCCACACATGCGCTATGAACCTCTGAATGCCACCATAGGAATCTACGGGTGCTAGACAGGTAGATCCTAACACTTGCATCATTTATATTTGATCTCCTAGAGAATCGATTCAAGAAGGTTAATCTTTGATCTCTTTATAATTGAGATTAGTGGTGGAGTAGGATTTATCTCTAGTATATAGAGCATTCTTGAAGTGGGTGCTCTCTAGGTATTGAGAGAATTATATGGATTTTTTTTCACAATAAAAAAATCACAACCCTTAAGAAACAATATAATTGGGTTTAAATAGTTCTAGACTTAGAAAATAATAAAAGCACATGTTCACTTATTATTTCTTTAGTCTCTTATGGAAACCCATATCTATACTAATAATAATAATATCATTATTTCTTGACCTGCACAAAAATCAAGAATTAATTAAATATTATTTATTAAAATAATATTTTTTATATTTTTTATTTATCACCAGACCTAAAACTCGGTCCTCCATTACTCCATAATATTTATCAGTGCTTGAATAATGACTATTCATTTAATAATTAAATATCCTGGTATTATTTACAAATAACTGAAAAAATATTATATTTAATAAATATTTATTAAATATACTACCAACAAAATATTCGCTTAAATAAATAATGAAAACACATATGTGATCAAGAAAACATGGATAATTCTTAAACAACATGTAGGAATAATATGTATTCAATATGTTAAATAATAGATAATAATATTATTTAACTAAAGTTATGAATACACTTAGTGTGTGACCCTCTAGGACTCTTTCTCTATGGTATTAGGTGAAAAAGCCCAAAGTCTAAGTTTAAAATCTTGCAATATACGAAGGAACCCATAGAGAAAAAAATTCAAAGTCATAACAAGATAAAACCTCATATAAATTATTGTTGGGTAATATATTCCTTTTATAATGACATTGCTTTTCAAGTAGGTTTCATACCGGTGTTATGAACCTATATTCTTGATGCATCTTTCTTTGAATTTATGGAAATTGAAAATTTCAACAGAACACCATGACCATAGATTTATTTAGGAAGTATAATTTCCATCAAAGGGCCTAAGATAACATCTTTTCTTAAATAATATAAGGGGAAAATATTTTCTCATATTACTCATTAATGAAATATTACTCGTGGATCACCAAACATCTTTTCCACTTCATCACGTACATATTTCATCATAGTTTTCTTCAATAAATGAAATGACATGACTAATAATTTCCATTAATAACAATATTAATGTATATGGATAAATACACATCTCAACATATAGGAACATCTAATAAAATCTATAAATGTAGATTTCAAACTGTCGAGTCTCATTCTCATAATTTCCTACACCAGAAATTACCAAGGGTGTACACCATGAGAAGGTTTCTAAAAGTCCTATGAGTCTTCACCCCTGATATCCTATATCATTTGTGTCCCTAAAATTATTTCATATAGCTATAAAACATATATATTTATGAATAATGTCATGAAATTTCTAGGTTCTCATCATAGAGGAGAACTTCTATGACTTTTCAGTGTGACAGTCATTCATAGGATATTATCACATACTATTTCATGAAGAATAATAATCATGATGTGATAAGTGGTTTATTAATATTAAAAACTATGAATATAGGAAATATCAAGGTAAAACGATGTTGGTTCTAGGGCACCAAATCCATAAAAATCTCACTTGCACTAGATTAGACTATTAACAATATTTTTTCTATGATATCTCACATAATAATCATGATACTATTAAGATAATTATTTAGTTAATGGGTTTTTCATGTTTTCTCCTATGGAAACTCTACTTACTATAACTTCACTACTCTGAGAAAAATACCTCAAGAGGTGATACTTTTGGGGCATGTGATTTGTATTTTGGTTTGACCTTGGATCTTTTTCAAGAGCCACCACTACAATATTATCACAATATAATTTGATAGGGTTATTAATTATATATAACACATAAATCTCCTGGAATTTTTTTTTATCCAAACAGATTATTTAGCTTTGTCAGCAGCTTCTATATACTCGAAATATTCTATGGAATCAATGATAATGGAATACTTTCAATTCTTCCAGCTCATAGCTCTGTTGTTGAGGATAAAAACATATCTCAAAATTGACTTTAGATCATTTTAGTCTGCTTAAAAACTAGCATTAGTATAACCTTGGTTGACTAGCTCTTTGTCTCATCCATAAACTAAGAACATATCCTTAGTTCTTCTTAGATACTTAAGTATAACATTAACAATAGACTAATAATATTCACCGGGATCATCTTGATATCTTCATACCATTATCAATGTATAGAAAACATCAATTATAGTGTATAACATGGTATACATGATTAATATTATCTCCAAAGCAAATAGGATCTTACTCATTCTCTCTTTCTCTTGTTGTGTTTGAGGAATTTTTTTCCTAGAAATATATATACCATGTTACATGGGAACCATCCCACTCTTGGATTGTTCAATACCAAATCAATTTATTATTTGGTCAATTTATATACCTTGACTTAGTTAGACTAACCTCTTGGATATATCACTAGTGATCATGATCCCTAGAATGTTGGTTGCTTCACCTAAGACCTTCATGAAGAAACATTTTGTTTAATTGGTCCTTAATAAACTATACGATTTGTATGTCATATCCTATATGTAATATGTTATCATTATATACTACTAGTATAATTACTTCATTTACACTAAACTACTTGTAAACACAAATATCACTTTCATTATTAAAGAAACCAAATTATTTTATAGATTTATTGAATAAAATTTTCCATTTCTTAGATGCTTTCTTCATTTTATAAATGTATTTTTTTGACATTAATAAATTATTGGAATCACCTAGAGTCACAAACACTTATAGTTGTTTCATATAACCTTCTTCCGAATGGTTTCCATTATGGAAATCTTTTTTGACATCTATTTTCCAAATTCCATATTCATGGTAAGATACTATATAAATTATAATTCATATGGATTAAAACATGGAAACTGGAGAAAAAATTTCATCATAAACAATTCCTTAACACTGTTTAAACCCTTTATCCACCAACCCTACTTTATAGGAACTTAATTTACCTTCCATGTCCATCTTTCTATTGAATACCCATTTACACCAACCATGATTTATATCAACTTGAAGATTGAATATAACCCAAAAATTTTTATGATACATGGAATCCATTTTAGAATTCATGGCTTCTTTCCTTCTTTCATATCTTGATCTCTCTACAACATCTATATAGAAAATAAGTTCATTATTGTCAACCAATAACAATTCACCATCTTTAAAGACTAGAAAACCATATCTATCTAGTTCTATTAACTCGATGGTTCTCCTATATAGTTCTTGTGTTTCAAGAACAACTTCTTATATAGATATCATTGGAATATATTACTATACAAACCCTTGTGTCTATTGAGCATCATGTTCATTGTAATACGATTCCTCTAAAAAAATGGATTGTCTAGAAAATACCATGTTCTTATCTTTGGGGTTCTATAGGTTATATCCCCTTATTTCCTTATGATACCCTAAATGAAACACATTTTGCCTCAGGGTGGTAGTTTTTACTTGATATGGCCTTATAAAATTCCTCTCATACCTATACATGTGTATGTGAAAAAACATGTTTTTTCACTCTATAAATCCAAGGTAATTTTTTCCACTTTAGTTAGTACCCAGTTTAGTGTGCACTACATAGTTTACAATGCATATCCTCAAAAGGATAATAGAATATCTACATGAATCATAATTGAACATAACATATCTAACATGGTATAGTTCCTTCATTCACTAACACTATTCAAATTTGGTGTGTATGGTGGAGTGAGTTGAGATAAAATTCCAAACTCCCATAGAATGCCGATAAAATATTAGTTAAGATATTCACCACCTCAATCAGATCAAATCTTCTTTATCTTCTTTCCAAGTTGATTCTCTAATTCATTCTAGAATTTTTTGAATTTCTTAAAGGACTCAAACTTATACCTCATCAATTAGATATAACTATATCCACTCAATTCATCAATACAAGTTATGAAGTAAGAATACCCACCTCTATCTTCTACTAGAAATAGTCTAGACACATCAATATGTACTATTCCTAGAAGCATTATGGCCATTTCACCTTGTCCACTGAATTATGGTTTTTTCATTTTGACTTATAAACAAGCATGACCTCTTTCAAGTGGATTTCTCTCAAAAGTGTCTAAACAACCATCTTGACAGATCTTTGTAAAATGATTCTTGTTTACATGACCGATACAGTGATGCCATAAGTGGGTGTTATATGATTCATGCAATAATGATTCATTACCAATTTCCAATACTTAGTTTTCATAATTTAATTCACAAGGTCTGTTATTTAAATATGTCATATCATAACATATTCTGTATTTTTAAAAGAAACATAATTTAATTCCATATATGAAAAAAACTTATGTATCTAGGCAGACTACAAAAATTATGGTTTTGGTAATAGTCAGTACATAATAATAATTCTTTAAATCCAAGATCAGTCCTATTGTTAACAAAAGGTTGTAGTCTTCAATAGATAGATTAATTTTCCTCGGAGCATCAGTACCCCACAAACCCACCTCTCCATTATCAATCATTTTTAATCTACTTGGTTCCTACATTTGGAAACATATATGATCACTACAAGCTCTATCTAATATCCAATGTGTAGTTCTAAAAAGACAAAACTTGATAAAAAATGAACCTTTAGCTTCCCCTTTCTTATTGGTGAAGTTCCTCTTTCAGTGGCCTTTCTTGACACATGAAAAATAAATTTCTTCCTTTTCCTTCATCTACCATTGGATATTCCTATTCTTTGAAGGATGATGCATGTAATATTTAGAATTATTATGGATCTTGGGACCCTTTCCCTAATTCTTACTATTCTTATTCACCATAAAGAATTTATATTTTTTATTCCCCATGTCCTTCTCAATACTGTGAATGAGAGTAAGAAGTTCTATAAGGATCTTCTTAGTATTTCTCATGTTATAATTAATAATTAATCTGGATAAGGATTTTAGTAGTGCGGAATGTATGATATTTATGCACAAATCATCTAGGAATTTAATGCCCATGATGTATAATCATTATTTGTATCCAATAATATTGACTACATGGGGCCCTTCTGGTTTCAACTCTCTAAACATTCATGTAAACAAAGCATTTTATATCTCGTATCTCTCTTGCCTCAGGGCTAAGTACCGTAGGAATAGAGCTTTCAAGAATATATAATTTCTTTTGATGCTGTAGGATAATGTGTAAGCACCTTTTCCATTCTTGTAAATTAATACTAGTGAAAACGTTATCCATATCAAGTATGGATTGTAGTTATATGTTTAAAGTTAAATTTATTGTTGTTTATACAAATAATAATTGAAAAATTTTAGTAACTTTTCTCATGAAAGTAGATAATGAATATTATATTTATTAATCTCCCACTATTTTATTGAAATCCAATAGCCATATCCATTTGATTTAGAATATCCTATTTCCTAGACATTCTAGTGGCAATGACACATATTCCCTTATCATAACCCATACTTGGGCATGAAAAGTTACATGAAGGGTTTTTGGTAGACATAAAATTTCAAATTGCATTAACACAATGTTCCTTAATCTGTTGAGTGGACTCCCCAATTTTGAAATTGTTAAATTGGATTTATTAAACCTCTTCCTATTAGTTAAATTGAGACCTTCTTAGTAAGTGAACCCTATATCTAAAATAAGTTAATTCAAACTAAAACATAAAGTTAGAAATCCACGATAATTGAAAGTACCTCGCCCTGTGCTGGTCAAGAAATTTGAACTATGGTTCTATTTTTAACCTAAGTAGTGGAAGTTTATACCAAATTAATATATAAAATTGAGTGTTTTTTTATCATTATGTGTAAATTTTCAATTTTTATCTATATCACATACTTGTTAATATTATGTGGATTTACTTAAGTGATTATCCATGTATTAGATAAAGTTTATGAATAGTATAATTTATATTATTTCTATCATGAATTCTTGTTAATTCATTAACTTATGTGGTCATGAAAAAAAATCCATAATGAAATTAACAACGAAACTTTATAGAAATAAAATAACAAAAGTGATATGATCATGATATTTTAATATTGGTTAGTGTATCTAGTGGATGATAAACTAACCGTTGACCTAGGGGAAAATAAAACCTTGAACCATGAAATGATTTTTGTGGTATCTTTCTACCTATACACCAATGCACCTCTTGGATTGGTTTCTCCTTAGATCCAAACATGAACCACATCCAATAACTTGGGAGATCCATCCATTACACAAGATTTTACTCACACAAAGGAGAGGGCAACTAATGAATTGGTTAAGGGGTTTACATAAAAGGAAACAATGGGAACACATGCCCTTATATAATGAGTATAGGGTTGATGTGTATGAAATAAATTTAATTTAATAATAAATTAAAAGGAAACCGATCACATACAAATGTTTGGTCTAAATCATGATCATCCACATACATAAAATGAATTATACATTTAATAAAATTATTATTCAATTATAATCATTCTTATTTTAGATAAATCATGATGGAATCATTTAATTATCTTATTTAATTAAACAATTCTTTTATATTAATTTTCTTTTTGATTTTTCTTGAGATTCTCATTCATCATAATTTTAAACTAATTATATAAATATATTTAAAATTAAATATGTACAAAACATGTACCTTGGATTGAACATGGTGAGTGCTCATCCGAACTACCCAACATGTATTATATTCATATACTATTTACTCACGTTCCATGTAGGATACACGAATTATCATGTAATTTTATAACATGTTCAAGTCGACTGGATAACTACACATAACACATGTTATTTACACATCGTGTTTTGTTTTAATGTTCATAGAGTAATGAATTTATTATTACTTATACATGATAACTAGTTCCAAACATTACATAGAAATTAATTAGACATTATATATACATATAACCCATAAAATGGAACATATGATTCAACTGAATGACCACACAGAATACATGTTGATAAGGTTAAGGTAGTATAATATATTTTTTAATTCTACACAATTTGGTAATATACCTAGCCTGTACAATCTAGCTACACATTGTGTACAGTTCTCACCATCAATCTGTGCCACACTCATAGGGAATCAGTGTGTAATAATTACAAATAAATTAATAGAGAAAAGAACGCATAAATGGACAATACGTCTTATAGTCTCTAAGTTACATGGTCACAGTCTGTAGGTTTTCTAATAAAATACATATCTTGTCTTTGACTAATGGACTACACATCGTGTACGAAATCTACAAACTGTTTAATAAGTATAACCATTTACCATGCTATCCTAGTCACCACATGGAGTATTTAACTACACACCAAATTTAATAAATTCACACGAATTGAATTAATTCTGAATTAATTCATGAGTTATATTGGTGAATTATACATGGGTACATGATGTGCACCAATGGGCTACATGGCGTGTACTCTTGTGTTATCATTCTAGATTCCTCAGCACCTCCAGATGATATTTTTAATTATTTTCATTCTTAAAATTAATCAACTTTTATTATATTTGTGAGAATGAATAAGAAGAATATTAGATCTCATGATCTGGATTAAGAATGATTAAACCATAATTTAAACCTAATGATAAATGCATTAATCAATAAATGATATTTAAATAATTATAAATAATTATGTAACCCCTCGTATATGACTTGTAGGTTCTGGGAATAACATAAATGCCAAATGGAGTATTCCATTTTTTTTATAATTAATTATTAATAAAACATGTACGTCAATTCTAAATACTATGAAAAAAGCAATTGAATCAATAATTAATGGACATGTGAAATCTAGAACCAAATCACATGATCATCACATAATTATTTATAACTAATTTTATAAATTTTTAATTACCTTATGATGAATTACTTATTTGTTGATTAATTTGAAAAATTCTCTAAGTCATACCATCGCTGTATTGTAGGAATAATGTATAGATTCACTATAATTTCATTCCACATATACTCCAAAAACCTCCCAACATCACCGTGGGAATATATGGGTATTAGCACAGTAGATCCCAATGCTTGAATCAATTTTCTTTAATTACCTCAATAATATCTTCAAGAAGGATTCTCCTTGATCTCTCTAGAATTGATAATGGTGGTGGATGTGTATTTCTCTATGTTCTTGAGAGTGTTCTTGGGGGGGGGGGGTCGATAGGTCTTGAAGAAATTCTCTAGATTTTTTTGTGCATGAAAAAAAAATCACAACCCTAATAAATAATATAATTATGTTTAAATAGTTCTAGGATTAGAATATAATAATTGCACATACACCGTTATTATTTCCTTAATCCCTTGAAGAACCATATGTTTATAATAATAATAATATTATAATTATATCATGACATGAACAAAACTCACAAATTAATTAAATATTATTTCTCATTGGACCTAAAATTCAGTCTACCATTTCCCCGATATATTTATTGGGACTTGAATAATGAATATTTATTTAATAAATAAAAAATGATTCTTTTTTCACTAATATATAAACAAATATTATATTCTCTGAATATAAAATAAATGTTTATTAAATATTATGCTCACAAAATATTAGTTCGAATAACTAGTGATGGTGTATATGTGGTTAAACATACATGAATAATTATTAAATAATGCATAGGAATAATATTTATTCAAGAGGTTAAAAACTAAATAATATTATTATTTAACTGAGGATTTTGATACACTTAGTGTGTTACCCTCAAGGACTCTTTCTAAGTGGAATTAGGTGAAGAAGATCAAATTCCAAGTCAAGAATCTAACAACATGAAAAGGAACCAATATAGAAAGAAGTTAATGTCACATCGAAATAAACCTCGTATGGATACTTATTTTTTTTAATATAATCCCTTTATCGTGATATCTCTTATCAAGTAGGTTTCAGGCTGGTGTCATCAACCTATGTGCTCAATGTATCTTTCTTTGACTTTTCAGAAATTGAACTTGACTATAGAACACCATGGCCATGTATTTTTTATGTTATATTATTTTATTTAAAGGGACTAAGATATCAACTTTCATTAAGGAAAAGAAGGGAAAATCCTTTCCTTCTTAATTCATTAATGAAATATTACTCGCGACACACCCAACATATCCTACTTCTCTAAATAGATATGTCACCATAGTTTTAATCAATATACCAAAGAACATGACTAATACCATCCATTAATAATAATATTAAAGTTTAAGGATCAATACACATATCATCATATAGGTACATCTAATGACACATATAAATGTGAATTTCCTATCAATAGGTATCATTCTCATAATTTCCTACACTGGAAATTACCAAGTGCATATACAATGAGAACGTTCCTAAAATTTCTATGAGTCTCCATCCATGATATCTTATATTATCTATATCCATTAAATTATTTATATAGCTATAGAACATTTATATATTTAAGAATACTATCATGGAACCTCTGGGTTCCCATCATAGTGGAGAACTACTATGATGTTTTTGTGCGGAAACTACTCTTAAGAAATTTTCACTTACTATGTCAAGCATAAGAACAATCATGATGTGATAAGTTGTTTATTAATATTCCAAACTATGAATAAAAGTAAACAAAAAGTACAAAAAAGATATTTCTATAGAACCAACTCCAAAAATTCCTATCATAAATATAAAAATATTAATCATTATTAAATTATCATTCATTATTCACTAATAATTAAATAATAATTAAAAATATTTTAATAGAATATGGTTATCACTAACATAGTTTCAATTCATCTCCAAATCATGAAATTTCATATGAAATTTTATAGGAAAAAACCAAAACTGAAAAGGTATGACCAAAATTAAAAATAAGTATACATATAAAATTCAAAAAATAAAATAAAAAAAAGATTATTTAAAAGAAAGAAAACACATGGAGTTTAAATACTAGAGAACTTGTTGTTATTGTGATTTATGGTATGTGATTTTACTAATGGAGTCTTATTTTTTGTGGAGAATTAGTCATAGAGACTTGTGTATAAATCATGACTGAAAATAAAAAGGATTATGGGGACTCTATCAAGATAATTATATAATGGAAAAGGGTAGGAGGAAATCAATTTATGGTTAACAAGGGGATCAAAACCAATAAAATTGATAACATTTTTGGGACCCTATTTCCATGTGTTATTAAAACTAGAATAATTGTTATCATATATCCATAATCCATTGTCCATGTGGCTATAATTTGACCTATAACCATAATAATAATGGTTTATGGTGGTATCCTGGAACCAAAAGGACTATACTTATAGACATTCAAGCCTAGGGATATTGGTATGTGGCTATAGAGGGGATTTTAAAGAAGTGTACTTACTTGTGGTGAGGGTCTGTGAGTAACATAAAGAGACTATACCCTTTATCATATTACTATAAGTAATAATAAAATAATGGTAAACCATCTTTCACAATATAATAACATAACATGTACATTATAATGATAAGTCTATCATAATAGTATATCACATGTTATCATAAAATATGAACCCTATGTAAATTTCATATATATCATACATAAAAGGTTTAATTTTCTGATTGGTTGATCATATAAAAAATAAAATCCCAAAATTTAAAAAGTAATGAAGATATAAGAAAATCTATTTTGAAGGCTTTACCTAGTACTGTCACCCAATACTAATATACCATCTCTAGCTTAATATTTTGTCATAGGGATCATGTTGTTACCATTATTATGGACCCTGAAGTCTATATTCCCACCAAGGATTACATGTTGGGTATGAGAAATATAATTAGTATTCCATCACCAATGGTGTCCCTAAACAAATCTATTGTATATGACTGCATAAAGAAATGATTTTGGAATCTAATATAATATAATCACAAATTTATAAAATTATTGAGTGTGTTAGTGCTCCTTTTGTGGTATAAAGAACAAAGATCAAGAATGTAAAAGGTCCCTTGGAAGAAAACCACAATTTCTCCCAAGTCCCTAGGGGCCTACCTAGGCCATTTCACCCATAGAGCTATGTTTGTACCCAATTATTCATGCCCTAGATTACTTATGAGAACTACCGCCTTCACAAAAATCCATTATAATTAGGCATCATTTATTTCCTATAAATATACCCCTTGGTATCCCACTTGGTAATATTCTTGGACACCCTTTTACAAGATTAAGTGACACATGAACATCCCTTTACCCAAGTCCTTTCTCCCCCCTTCAAGATTCATTTTCATGACTAAGACCTATCTTAATTAACCAAAGGGAAGGGTAATTGAGTTATCCAAATATAAAAGCTTCATGAGAGACCACCCCATCTTTAGTTCTCTTAGTAAAGGGTAAAAGACCCTTGAGATCACTCACACTAAGGAGAAGTGCGCCCCACCCCTCCAGGGAGCACCATGCTAGGGAGAATCCATCCCAAGACCCTTAGGATAAATTAATTCTAGGGATACCACTTCAAACTAATTCAACTAGGGATAATAACATCACTTATCTGTCACTAAGTTGAATCCATTTTCCTATCCCTCCACTAATTAAAATCCTCACCCATGAAATGTTCTTGGGAGAAACATCTTCTCCCTCTATCAGGATAGGGTAACATGTCCATCCAAGCTTCAATGGTAGATGATCTCTTCACCTGGGTCTCATACATAGGAACTAAATTATCAATAATTCCTCTAAAACCACTATATATACATGATCAAATCTCTAGGAATTCTAGAGTGCATTGCTTTGATCATGCATTACCTTATAAAAGGATGACCCAAGATTGTCCTCTTAGATAGATAAAACCATCAGGGTGATCAAAACCATGTATCCCCTTAGTAACAGGGGACTTTATTTAAAAGAAACTATATTGGTCTCTCCTAGTTTAGGCTTCCATTTTTGGCTACCTCAATGTTGAGCCTAGCTACCCTTGTCCACCTAATGAGCCGTGTAGTTATGGGGTTCCTCACTAGGTATAAGTCCTTTCTACATTAACATTGATGATCCATCATCATTAATCATGCATTGAGTTAAGGAGAAAGAAATAGAGTTGGGGTGGCATCAATGCTTATCGAAATCAACCACTAGAAAAGTGATACATACATAAATCCCAACCTCATCCTCATAGATCCATATCCCCCATGTGTCCAGTTTTTTTTTCATTATCTGAATATCACCTAGAAAGGGGTAGAAACAAAACTTTATACAACATATGTATAACCCTCCCACACATACTTACTTATACTATAGTGTAAGCCCCAATATATTCCTTTCCCATCCATATTCCCCATGATTCCATTCATCCATCATCATCTAACCATAAATCGAGGGGAAATTGGAATATATTAGGGCCTCCTCTCTAAGTAAAAAAACATAATCAATCATGAACTCATTAATGATATCATATTAATAATTTTTTATTGAGAATAGAACTAGGAAACCATAATGTGTCAGCCTCCAATAATTCTCATGAGGCCATATTCCTCATGAAATCACCCTCAAAGGGTCATATACTCTCTCAGATGTAATCCTTTAAAGGGTCATATTCCTAGATAGGTATATGTTAGGGATGCCTGAATGCGTATTCTCCAAATCATTCTCATGATGAAATTTTATGGAAAAATCATCTTCAAATAACCATATCTCTTATGAACCATATTCCTTAAGTGGGACATATTCCTAAAGAGACATATGTTTGGGTCACCCTTGTGTAAGCACCACCCTATCTATTGATGTTTTCCCTTTCATTACACAAATTTCCTAGGATAATTAGGTAGAATTATATGACAAATTTTTTACCACATAACATTAAACGACATTGTATGGTCCAATCACACAACCATAAACTATGTAACACAAACTATGTGGGATTTGATTCCAAATTTATAAGGATACATAGGATTCCTCACTGATTTTCAAATCCAATATCATCATTATTTAATGTATTTCTCTAGGGAAATTCTCCCTTTACACATATATTTAAGGATCTATATTCCTTATGAAATAACCTATGTCCTTTATCACTAAGCTATATTTTTCATGATCTTGTAGGCCCCTGATCATTAGATCATATCCCCTTTGGGACCCCTGTTAACCTTTAATAGGGATATATTCTTTATGAACCCATAATATTAGGTCTATATTCCTCATGAAATCACTTAAATCCTTCCTCAAGTGGATATATTCTTTGTGAGACCATATGTACTTTCTATAGGGATATATTCCCTGGGAGATTCATTCTTTAGGATATATTCCTTATGAGGTCAAATCCTATTCAGTGGGCCATATCCCATATCAAACCCATATTTACTTTCTCTAGGGAAATATTCCCTGTGACCAATCTTCATGGGGCCATATTTATCATCAAATCACTTATGTCCTTACATGACTGGATATATTCCTTATGAACTTGAATATCCTTTCCCCATGGCCATATTCCCTAGGAGAATTAATTATTGGGATGCATTCTTGATGAATCCATATCCAGATCGATGGGAAAAATAATCATGAGGAAAAATAACTATATACATGGAGATATTCCTCATAAATCAAACCTATATTCATTATAAAATATTCCCATAGAGGTCTACTAGAAAGGGATGCCCATGCATGGGTCCCACACTAGCTATTTTTTGGAAAATTATCTCAAAAAATTCTACTACGAATGGCTCTAAATTACTTTGAAATGGTCATTGTTTCTCAAACTTTAAAGGAACTATGTGGGTCTTGTTAAATGATCTTAAAAGGTATGATGTGCCCTGTTAAGTGGTACAAAACCACATGAGTTCTGATTCCTTTCATAATAATACATAGGAATCCCCTCTCAAGGATCAATGGTGACACCATAAAAACCTACCACCACCCTGGATGGAGCTAAAATTTCAACGTTCCCAACTATGTTTCTTTAAACTACTGTATCACTAAACAATAAGGGAAAGATAGAGATGTTCTGATACATATTGATAGTTGAAAATATGGGGAACCTATGATGTATAATAGATTTCCATCTCAACAAATTATTTTTATCGAGTTACTAGTATAAGGGTAACTAGTCTTGAATTGGTATTTTAGAAGAATTAAAAAAATGACTTAAATTTATAAGAGATTTAGTAGGAAATAATTCTCCTAAAATAGTGTTATGAGACTTAAATATCACCCTTCTAACCAATGTGCACTCCATGGTGTCACTGTTAATGTTCAGTTGACCACCTACCTTTTTAAAGTAGTCCTGTAATGACTAAAAACATCACGATCATGGAATCCTATGGATTTTACACCATAAACCACATGGTGAAACTGACATCAATCCATTAATTGTAAAAGTGGAAGATCAAACATAATATTATTTGTGATACTACACTAATGGGTTTCATGCTTGTGTTTTATGATCATTCTTCAAGACTTACAAACCCTTCCCATAATTTCCTATAATCTAAATCAAGGGAATCCTATGGCTCATCATCATAAAATTCTAAGTTGATAGACCAAGACAACAACCATCTTGGTGTATATCATGCTTCTCCTTAATGAACGAGGTGCTCAACACATTTCCCAACCACTATAAAGATTGTGGAACAATAACCATGGAGGATTCTATCATCGAATCAACATCTCTAATAATAAGTGATGAATATTTTGATCTATAAGTATCATTTAAATGGCACTAGACCAAATTTTGAAGATACACGTGAGAGATTACAGATGATAAAGATTCATAGGCTATCCACTCAATGACAAACTATAAAGAAGAAAGTGGAACATGTCTCCACCTTCAAATTCTTCAAGATATTTTCCTTGGAGTGTATAAATATACACCACTATTATCATAGGTAATATCACCAAGAGGTTAGTCATGGCATCACTATTCACCAGGATCCACCTAGGATGGATCCTATCACAAACCGTAGCTATCACAAGAAATGCGTGACCCCAGTTCCATAGGATTATATAGAGGATGATACCTTGGAAACCCTAATACTATACAATCAGTCTATGGTGCCTAGGATTAAATCCCACCCTATTTAGAGGAGTCCCTGACACTGGGAACAAGCCCATATTCATGTCCCCCCAGAGGGAATCTGTCAACACATCATGGATGAGTATAAAGATAAAGATCATATTCTTTATCATACTGAACAATCCCTTCACTATGCTATATAATCATAAGAGGAAACATAATGAAATATTCAAAAAAACACCCAAGTATAAATTTATTACTCTTTCCCACATAGATAAACACTATTAACATATTCTAAAGAAAATGGAGGATTGAAGTGGGATTATATCACCAATTCACTAGAAGGGTGGGAATATATCCATGTTTTGATAGGAAAACCCCAACAACATATTATGTTAGAGATTGAAGTTTAGAATTATCTCCACCCTATGTTTTACACGACTATTAGTATAACCTAATAGCAACAATAGAGGACCACCATCGAAATGTTATGATGGATAATATAGAGAAGGAATATATTCCTACTACCACCCTTAGAGAAGCTCACAAGTATGATTTAGAAACTACTCAAGAGATGAATCATATTCATTATACCATTATAGGGGATCATTGTTGTATCTTATAAATGAATAAAGAATAGGATCATACCCATATTCTCCACTCCAATTTGTGTTCATCGGTATGTCTTGAAAGCCACTCCATGGTAGGATCATACTCTTTCCAACACAATAATATCCATTTGGTATATTACAGGAGTCACTCAAGAGTATGATTATATTCCCTCACCCACCATAGCAGATAAGTGATATTTTTTGGTGACAATGTTGGGTTATGATCATATTCCTTACCTCATGTATGAAGCTCACTGATGTATTCTGATGAAACCCATTGAGAAGTAGGATCAAATTCATATCATCACCCATGAGTCCCATATTTATATTTTGACGGAAAATAAATATCAATTATGGGACTATTTTCTTTTGTATTATCATACTTGTGAAGTGAATTAACATATTTCAGCAACAACAAAAGAAAGTCATCAAAATATTATAATGATGGGAAGGAGGTCACCTAAGAGGGTTCCATTGAAAAATGTTATTGGAAAAGTTGTGTGAATCCCAAAAATGAGGTTCCAACCACAATTAACTAATCATAGAGATCCAAATGGTCTTTTACATGATATATATACCCTAGAAACATGCTCATATTTACTCCCCGATCAACTATCATATTCTTTAATCCCTATAATGACTCTAGATAGTGTCCCAAGAACCTATCTACTCCTTATATAAAAAGGAAATATAGCATTTAGATGAAGTTACTCCCCATGGTATGGGTATCAGAAACTCTACGGGTCCTCCCTTGGGTGCTCGATGCAAATTCCCTCCATGTAAAGATTATATTATCCACCCTAGAGGTCCTCCCTAGGGAATATGATGTAGATGTTCTCTGTTATACTGGATATCAAGAAAGGATGGAGGTCATCCCCATAATAGTGAATATAAAAATGCTCCTATAAATCCTCCACTTGAAATTATCTGTGAAGTTCCTCCCCGTGGTGACATCCCACTCCAAAAATAATTTCCTCTCCATGTTGAAGCTACTTTGAGAGCATCGTTATTTTGAGACGCACTCAAAAAGTTAAGTCCAACTGTACTAAGAGACTCATCACTTATGGGGGATATTTCAACTCAATCGAGGGATATCCCAAGGTAGTATTCATTGTTAAAGTCACCTTCAAATCATTTATCCTTAAATAAAATATAAGATGTTCCAAATGACCTCATTCCCATTACCAAGGTGATAGAGAAACAACCTCTATTATCATAACAAGTCAAGGAATATATCTATGATGATGAGGATCATAACATCATTATGATTAAAGAGATGTTCAAAGATAATATAGTAGTTATGATCTGGCCTATAGTTACATATTGGTACGATATTCCGAAGACATTAAAAGATGAGTGCATACATCATCTTCACTCAAATTTATGTGAAAATATACTCTATCTCAAGATAATTTACTTGTATTACATAAATTACATTAACCAATTGAGGTAATAGATAGTCATTGACATCAAATCAACCTGATCTCCCTCTCAGACTCATAGAATCCAAGGAATGGAAGACAATGCAGGCTTTCCTAAGTAGCATAAAGGTGATTTGAGTTATTATCATATACACCATGTTATATGTGCATACCAGAGTATGGGGAGGTTATGGAACCTGAAATTTTACACCATTTTCTAGATAAACCAGTTCACTAGGGAGGAAAATGCATAATGTTATCACTTATAGATAAATCTCATGTATGGTACCCACATATGCTAGTTGGTTTATTAAGTGATGTACTATGACTCTTAATCCCAAAAAATGGAGTACTCTATGATATCATGATATCAATAGGATCTTAATTCAATAAAAAATAAATTTAAGTTGGTTTCCCATTTAATGTAAACAAATAACCAACCATGGAGTGACCCTCAATGGAGAGTGGATCATATTAAAAAAATTAACTTTAACCAACCCATTCCCAAGTTAAGTCTCAAAAAATCAATAAAGTCGTGATAAATCCTATTTCCAAAACATTTGAGGAGCAATGTCAACACACATGGCTGAGGGAATTTTTACCACCCCTTGGTTCATCAAACCACATAAAATCTAAGACATGTGGTGGTGAAAAAAGGTAACCAAATCTCACAAGGATAAAGGAATTTATATTACCACCTCTTACCCACCTAGAAAATACATCTTCTCTAAGTTGGGGGAAGTTCTATAAGAATAAATATAATCATAGTTCCTCCACTTGTGCGATAGAGATCCCTTATTAGGGAATATTTTGATAATAATCATGGGAGAATATTTTAATCTCACCATCCCTCGAGGAGGGAATCTAATACCTCTCAGGGTCTATATTTCAAAATGGCCCACCAAGAAGGAAAACGTTAAGGATGGTTATACCCCATTATACAAAAAGTATTACTATAGTGGATAATCCCCTTAGTAATCAAGGGGGATAAGGAAATGATACTCGATATGTGTTATGCATCAATAAATTTCATTGGTGTCAGTATCTTAAGTAATATAGAGAAGGATCGTAACAGTGATGGATGAAATAAAGAAATGTCCTCCTAAGATATGGTTTGTACTGATGAAGAGAGTGTCTATATTCATAACTATAGGTAGTCTCAAATTTTGATAGACCTACCAGATGATCAGTAAATGCCTAATCATAATTATTTGACTAAGGGGAAGGGGAATGGTGTGGTGATGCCACATACCACCCCCACCTGAGGAAGTAAAATATATTTCCATCAAGGAGAGGTTCACCTAAAATAAAACAAAACCATAGGAGATAAATCCACTAAATGTTGAACTAATCAGACAAAATATTCCCATTGAGTATAATTATCAAGCATAGTTATTGTTCCCTAGTATATATTCTTCCATATGGGGATACTCGACCAATAAGAGTAGATTCAAAACACATGATTGTGTATAGGTTAAGACCTTCAGTTTAGCTAAACCTAATGAAAAATGAATATTATAATTTTCTTCTACTAGAATATAAAACACAACCACTTCAATAAGTCTATCCTAGGTTAATTCTGATTGGATCCTGATAGCTGGCGCAAGCAAGACAACTATACCAGGTTAAGTCTACAACATTTTCTAGGGCTTCAACCCAAGAAACATTGTCATTAGAGCTCATTGAATCCACTGAATCCATCACTACCCAGATATAATCTATATAAGTATTATGTGAACTAATAAAATTAGAGAAGAATTTGTACTCATATGGGTTGATGCTTCCCATCCTCAGTCTAATTTCAGAAATCCCACCTTTTCCATTGTTCAGTGGAATGAGTGACCCATAGTATCACCCAATACATTTCATGTCTCAGTGTGCTCCCATGATGATAAATCTGGAACAACAAGAAGTAAGAAGCTCTTTTACATTGTTCAGAAACTAGAAGGACCAAAGTTTTTCTAGTATTGAGTTTTTCTAGCAGTGTCAATCACTAAATGGGAGGATCTGCACCAAAAATCGCTTTACTAGTTTATCTCTTTATTAAAGAAGGAAACCATCCATGACCTTTCAAAAATAAATTAATGTTAAAATGAGGGGGTCATATAATTCATTAAAATTTGGACGAGATTGAAATATTATTTTAATATGAAACTCCCATGGGATAATCTACTGGAGATATGTATTAGATAAATTTTTGTGAAACAATATTGACACCTTTAATTTACTTGAAATATCCTAGTGAACTATGAAACTTTTTAGAAATCAAAAAACATCTTGAGCATGATATCTAATGATTGAAATCCTAATATCAACCAAAACCAATGGCTTATAGAAAGAGGGTTAGTAAAATAGATGTGGAAACCATTGTTTTTTAGTCATCAATAAGACTGACTCTAGTTCCTAATCCAACACAATATCATGATGTGCCTCTCCCTGAATGACTAAAAAAGTAATAATTACCTCTTAAGGATGGGAGGAAAAATTAGAGTCTCTCACTGTTTTAGGAATGGAAGAATAAAGTATATTCCATATATAAATAACAAGTCCTATGATACTTTATCATGAATGTGGAAAAAACATACTCAAGTTACTGTAAGTTAAGATACCTGATGAATTCAATCAAAACAACCACCCTAATTATTATTCCACCCATAAGATATTTTTTCATAATATCTAGGAATTATATTTATTTACTTATATAATCTGAAATATGGTCTATTTTGGGCAATTAAAATTTGGTGAACCCTTGGCATAAGTGACAAATATTTATGTTGTTCCAATAGAATAAGAAGAATAATGGAAGAAAATTTTAGACAAATATGATCATAATTTTGATCAATATATGGCTAATAAATTAGTTCATTAGATGAACACCATACTCAGGACTTGATTAAATCATCCAGTTGAGGCCCCAAATTCCCCTATAATACCTGAGGTGACATATTTATCGTCTTAGTCCTCTAAGATATGGAGCAAACTAAATAAGAGAAAAAACTCATGGGGTGGGTCATTAATGGTACCTAAGTTAGTTTAGAACATTTCTTAGTTGTTTCCACCACTTCTTATAGAATGGGAATCATCCCATCAAATGAGTCAATGGACATTGGCCCACTAAATGGAATCCTCATTAGTTGAAGAATCTCAATACTGTTATGTCAATGTAATTCATTTGAAAAAACCATTCTCTAATAAAGATGTTACATAAAGACCCAAGTTCCAAACCTATAACCAAGAAGTAGGGGGAGATGAAAAAAGGTTGATAAATACAAGGATTAAAGGTAACTCAACACTTGGGAAAAATATCTATAAAAACTAGATGTTCTATAGACACTAAAAACAAACACTTTAACATGATAAATAGGAGAATTGATCTACTCTAAAATCAACCTGAGACCATTCAAATTTAATCATATTAGATGATTGGGTATAGAAAATGAAATTGTATGAACAGAATAATAATGCAGGGAGGCTAGCCCATCCTATCCTTCCTTACATGAGCATGAAAACAAATGTTGTCCATTAGAAGGAACTATGGAAATAAGCTTCCCTCACCTCCGAGCACCAAGTTAGAGACCATCATCATGAAAAAAAGAACATGAATCTAGTCCAAAAGTATGATATTTAAAATCATCGTTCTATCATTCTAGACAAACTCACTGTTTTTTATTCAATTAATCTCTCAACAGAACTCTTATGTAATGAATATTATTTTTACATTAATTTATTTAGAATATTATGTAGATTATTTTTAGATTCATCCACTGAGAAAGTGTTAGATTATGAGGACCGGTGTGCTCAAAATTAAATTTTGAAAAATATTAAATATATTAATATCACACGCATATAGTTTTCCTAAAAAAATTGAATAACTTCTGAATAATGGATCAGATTAGAAATATGATGGCACTATTGAGTTTAGAATGTAGGGTTGACCTTAGGTGTGACATAACCTTTGTCGGTGTCATACATTTGTGAAAAATATGTCATGGGAGAGGAATTAATATAATAAATAAATTGATTTATGTATTTTATTTTATTTGATACAATAACCTTCTTCTTCTATTTAAACATGATTAATCCTAAAACCAAGGTTTACAAAAAAACATAGGGATTGAGAGGACCCACTATAGAGGATCCATTTGAGGATCATTAGAAGATGATTTTGTTTTAGATCAGATTGAGGATCACACCCCTATAGATTTTTTGGATCTTGCCAATGATGGAAACACATAGCCATTCTTCTTCACAGATTGATCTAAACTCTAGGTAAGATGTTTTATTTGTGTTTTCTATCCTATTATTTATCTTGAGTCAAACTCAGATAAATTCCATGAATAAGAATTGATTCGTGCATCGATGTTTGATTTGTTTATGATGGATTTTTTTTATTGTTTAAAAACCTGTTCATTTATCAAAATATATGGCAACCAATCAAGGATGAACATAAAATGTATGAGGTTCATTCCTCACATCTTGTTACTTATGAATTTATCACCCATTTATTCACACATTCATCACATGAATTTTCTTTGGCCCATGGTTTAATGATTACTTGGTATTTGGTCATTGTATGGTCGTTCTTCAGTGAAAATGATCAATACTGTGGGTGTGGTTCATGAACAAGGGTGTGATTGAGGTGAGACAATGATAAAGCATGATTATAGGTGGATCAAAATGGATTGACAACTCTTGTTTATTCTAGTTTTGACTGTTCAACTATAGATTGTGTGTCTGGTCATTTCATGAGTGAATTTGAAGCTTGAAATCCGGATCTACAGTGATGGGAAGGTAGGTCGACCTTGGATCTATGTTTTTTTAGTGAGATATGTGGTAATGGATAAATGGAGGATTACATGAAATAATAACCAATGAGATCTGGAAATCATAGGCTACATAGAATGTAATCCGGAATTACACACTATGTGGGACCCACCTGTGTGGTTCTAAGGTTTCTACAGAGATAAAAATATCATTTTCCGTGTGACCCTGTCACACACCATGTGACTCATGCTAGGTGTATCGACTTATAACTCAGGGGTTACTTGGGCACATACATTCTTAAGTACCCAAACACAACCAGAGTACACAGACATGACCAAAGTACATGGACACGACTAGAGTACACTGACATGGTTTCGTGTACATGATCACAACCAGACACTATGGGAAGAGTGATGAGTGATCTCTACACATGGTGTATGATAACTTAAATGTTGTGTATTTAAATATTTACATGTCGTGTGAGGGAACACCACTTGGGAAACCCAAGGGTTGGCTGGACACACTGTGTACCCCTAGTACAATCTGTGTACCCCCTTTGAGGGTGTTTGGAGCCATTTGTTTCTTTAGTTTGGGACATTATAGGTTAAGAATATTCCCTTGGTCTATCCCCTTGAGGGTAAAATGTGATATTACGTCCATATATCAAGAATGTGATCCCCTCTAGATGTTTAGTTTCAGATAGAGTTTGTGGTGTCCCTCCGTGATACTGGAGTATGATTCTCTATAATTTTATACCCTAGGTGGGGTTTGTAGAATTAGAATGAACTGGTTGAATAGAAAATTTATCCTCCATATAGTAGGAAATTTTAGTAGGTTTCACGGTATTGTTGGAGTATGATCCCTTACATAAAAGGATGATCAAAATTGGGTTTTTGGTACCCCCCAACGGTCCTGGGTGTGATCCCCTATTTGAGTATCAGGGTATTTTGAAACCAGTGAGATTTATTGGGCGTGTCCTAAAGATCATCACCTATTGGATCAGTGTCTTCAGTGATGGCATGGATCATGGAGTGGATTATCAAATAATGAGAATTTCTTCGAGCAGAATCAGGTGGATGTAAGTTTGGTTGTGACCACCTAGAGGTGCAATGTCCTTCCTGAGTATATATGAATTATTGTTATTCATTTATTGATATATATTTTTTATTGAGATGACTATTCCTAATTCTATGTGTTTAGTGTTTTCAGATTATTCAACTGGGTACTTTTATAGTCATCCCTACACGGGCTCTACCTTCATGTGTTGTTTCATATATAGATGATGAACCATTTGATGGTCTCCTAGGAGGATAGGGAGGTGGTAGAGTATAGATTGATCTAGATAGACAGAAATGTTTTATGTGTGGTTGTATTTGATATTTTACCTCAACCTTGGATTAGGTTGTACTTTTTGAAGTTTCTGGTTGGGCATGTATTTAGCCCTGTTTTCACTTTTAGTACTTTACTATTATACTCTAAGTTGTGGGATCATATATGTATGCATGTATTAGTTTTTTTTTAAAAAAAATTAAACATTGTATTGACTTAGAGATGTGTGTGTGTATACATGTACAGTAGGATAATGCTTCCCATGTGTGTGATATGCCTAATCATTGCTGGTCGCTAGCTCTTGGCCTATTGGAGGTGGGCTTGGGGTAGTCATTGTTCAGGCCCTGTCAGTCTGAGTCGTTAAAGAGTGGTATCAAAGGAGTCAGTTCTACCTTAGGACCAGATTATATGATATTGTTTTGGGTTTTAAATGAATAATGTTAAGTGTTTCATGTTCAGCTTTTAATCTCGAGACTCCAGTGTTGCAGCGACGACTGATATATCCATACAACAAGACACTGATATCCCACCATTATACTCAATAAATGTAGAAATTGGTTGTAGGGGAAACATTGGTGCACACATATTATATAAATGGATCGTGGTTTATATTTCTCTCTTTAGTTAGTTCCATAGATATACTATTTGACAATGGCGTATATTGTTTATTTCAGGATTCCTTCACAATGACAACTGACCAATATTCCATCACATGATCATGAGGATGATTTGAAGAGTGATGAGGATTTAGTACAGGGGAATGGACCAGATATATTACCTCTGAGTGGTTTACCAACTATACCTCCACCCATGTAGTAGCAGCTGGTGATGGAAGTTCTAGATAAGGTTGAATATAGGATGACCATACCACATGAGTTCCATAGGTAGATAACTCTCAGGTTTCAAGGAGATCTAGCCCCCCAGGTGGTTGAGGACTATCTAGAGGTTATCAATATACTTTTATTCCTTATGAGGATGCCTATTTATTAGTTGATGGTCCTTGTAGTGAGTCTTTTTTTCAGGATCTTCCAGACGATAGTGGAGTTTAGTGACTTAGTCGTACGATGAGACAACTCTCTCCTAGACATACTTTGAGCATGTATTCAAGGGGGATTTCTATCCATACATGTTGTGATGAGTTCACATCAAATATATTTTACATATTTATAAGGGAAGTATGACCATGAGGACGTTTTCATCAATTTTTACTAATCTCTCATAATATTCCAAGGATATCGTACATGATATGTTCTTCAATGATAAAACATTTAAGACCAGATTACACCAGGATATCATGGATTCAATGCTATCTATTTTGATTACAACTTATATTAGTGGGTTTGAGATGGCCTTAGTGTTGGAGAGATTCCTGGAAGAGTAAGCGCCGACATTGGGTGTTGGTAGTGGGCACCCAGATGCTGAGACCTCGACGACAGGTAGTCGACAATAGTCGTAGGGATCCAAGCATGTCAAATGATTAATTATATGATTCCAGGATGGATAATCAGCAGTGCATGGATCTCAAGATGGCTCTAGTATTCCATGTAATAGGTGATGTTTATCTTATGATGGTTGGGGATATTTGGAATGAGATTTCTCGACCCATTGTACATTTGATTTGGAGTCAGTTGAGGGACCACCAACATAGAGACATAGGTATAAAGGAGGTAGTCTATGGGGTGGAAAAAATAGAAAAGGAGATGGTGGAATAGAAATATTTGGTTGGAGGTTTGACCTATTACCACCACCACCCCGAGGTAGACAATACCAGGCTTAGGGAGCTGGTGGTTAGAGATGAGGGCAGTTATAGGCTCTGGTGTCCTATGACTCCAAGGATCCAGGGATGATATGGGGTATGATATGTGTCTTTTCTACATTAGTTTTAGTATTTATAGAAACAAATATGAGACATTCCTTTCTTACAACTTCTCTGGTTTGAGACTTAGAGATTCTAATTGAGCCTTTGGATCGACCCTTGTGGCTGGAGACTCTGATAGGTAGCAACTTAGTGATTTCAGACTTTTACTGACAATGCGATCTGATGCTTGGAGGTGAGAGATTCATATGGGATCTATTTTTACCAACAATGAGACCTTATGATTTCATATCAGGTATGGGCTAGATATCCATATTTCATTCACATATTTGCTGTTTTAGGTGGAGAATGCAGTGTGTTCATAGTGATGGGATGTGGTTTTCCTTTGTGGTTGATTAAGAAAACTTGGTAGAGTAGGACATGATCATGAATATGAGAGGGAATCAAATTACTCACATGTGGTATAGAATTAATCTTAGAGTGGTGTATTTTATGAGCTATTAGTTCCCTATGGTGGTGGAAGAGTATGAGGACTTTCTTACTAAGTATGCTCCAAGATTACCTCCCCATTGTGAGCTATACTTCTGCATTGAATTACACCTTGGGATGACCCCAATATGTTTACTAGAATATCAGATTACTCTAGTAGAGATTTGTGAGATGAGGGTGTAGTTATAGGACTTTTAAGAGAATAGATTTTTCAGACCCAGTTTTTTCCCTTGTGTATCCCTAGTGTTGTTCTCTAATAAGGAAGACATGATATCGAGGTTGTATGTGGATTATTATCACTTAAACTAGGTTTTCATGAAGAATAATTATCTACTACCAATGATAGATTACATCTTAGATTAGTTGATGGGGGGTGTGCTGGTTCTCGAAGATTGACCATAGGTCAGGATATCACCAGTTGCGAGTACATGATAAGGATATACCGAAGATGGATTTCAGGTGTCTCTATGGTCACTATGATTACATAGTGACACCTTTCAGTATGATGAAAATACTAGAAGTTTTCATGGGACTCATGAATCAGATCTCTCATCCTTTCTTAGACCAGTTCATGGTGTTCTTTATCGATGATATCCTAGTGTACTCAATGTCTGATGAGGAGTACACGAGACACTTGAGGATAGTTCTGGACATAGTCTGAGATCACTGAATTTATGGTAATCTATCTAAGTGTTAGTTTTGAATTTGAGAGGTCCACTTCATAGGAAAAATCATTTCTAAAGTAGGAGTGGCAGGACACCCAGTGAAGGTTGAGATAGTTCTATCTTGGGAGCCATCAAAGAGTGTTACCAAAGTGCAGAGTTTCCTTAGGTTGGTAGGGAATTATCAGATATTTTTACTCGATTTATTTAGAGCAGATTTTTTTTAAATGTTTCACCTAAAATGGGAAGCCTATCATGTGGATGGAAATGTTCCAGTAGTGTTTCTAGGATTTGAGGCAGAGGTTGGAAATCTCTTCCTTATTGATATTTCTAGAGGAGGTTTTCGAGTATGTAGTGTTCTATAATCCATCAAGGATAGGGAATGATTTTGTTTTGATGTAGAGGTAGGTGGAGATTCCCTATGGTTTACATCAACTGATACCACATGATCATAACTACACAACCCATGATATGGAGGTAGCATTGTAATCTCCATACTCAATATGTGGTGACACTACCTTATGGATGAGCATTTTATCATATACTACGACCATAAGAGTCTAAATTATATATTTTATCAGAAGGATATTAAATTGAGATAGAGGTTATTGTTAGAGTGCCTCTAGGACATTGGATTCAAGATTTTATATACTCCAAGGAAGGTGAACACGATGGGAGATTCTCTCACCAAGAGATCTTATTATGAGTTGTTGGTTGAGGAATTAATTCATTTAACCTCTTTGAAGTTGTTATTAATAGATGGGGATCAAGAAGATTATCTTCATTTTATGGTTTTCACCCCACCACTTTACAGTGATTCAGGGAGGTATAGTTGTGGGATACCAACTATGAGACCTTATGTACTCATATATCCATTGGATGTGTTCCTGATGGATATTCTGAATGAGGAGAGACTTTTTCCCTTTTTTAGAGGATGAATTATGGTACCATTGATGCTGTGGGATGAGGTGACGATGGAGTTTCATAAATCCCCTTTTACAGTACATCCATGTGTGTAAATGATGTATTAGGACCTCTAATGTCTATTTTGGTGGCCAGACATGAAGAGATGTGTTGCAGAGTTTGTCTCTTGATGCATCACTTATCAGTATGTAAAGGATAAGCACTAAGTTCCAATGGTTTTATCTCATCCCCTTGAGGTTCAAGAGTTGTGGTGGTATGATATATCCATGAAATTCATAACGGGGTTACCACATACATCCAGAGGAAACAATTCCATATGGGTGATTGTAGACCGACTCACCAATTCAACCAACTTTCTAGAATTCAAGAGTAGTGTTCAGTAGAGAGATAGAGACACTTTTACATGAAGAATATAGTTCAACAACATGGAGTTACCTTGATGATCATTTCAAACTATGATTCTTTCTTTATGTCGTGATTATGAAGAGAATTATAGGAGCCCTTTGCAAGAAAATTTTGTTTGATCATGGCGTTTCACCCCCATAATGACAACTAGACTAAGCATACCATTTAGGACTTGGAGGATATGTTGTGGTCTTGCATATTGAATTTTGGATGTAGTTGGTAGGATCACCTACCCTTGGTGTAATTTTTGTACAACAAAAAATATCATTCCAATTATTTTATGGAACCATTTGAGGCCTTTTATGAGCGACTCTATAGGTCACCACATTATTGGACCAATATAGACGAGTTAGTTTTCATGGGTCAAGAGTTGGTGAGATCTACTATAGAGAAGGTTCAAATCATCTAGGTGTAGATTAGGACTGCACAAAGCCTTTAGAAGTCTTGTGTTAATTGACGATAGTGACCTTTAAAGATAGTGGAGGAAGACCATGTGTTCCTGAGGGTGTCACTGAAACATGGATTATAGAGATTTGTCCTTGTTGGTAATATATCTTTTAGATTCATTGGTTCTTTATACATACAGAATATAGTTTGTGATGTGGCATACCACTTAGCTATACCGCTACAGTTGGACCGAGTACATGACATCTTCCTTGTGTCTTAGTTGAAGAGGTACATGCATGTCCCATTTCATATTATTGACAAGGGTGAGCTAGAAATTGAGGATGGAGCTACCATTTTCTGAGTACTTTATGGAGATTGAGGATCAAAAGGATAGGATACTTCATGGTTGATCGATTCCCCAAGTGCATGTATGGGGGTGGCCTGAGAATCTATAGGAGAGAACCTAGGAGTGAGATACCTAGATACGATCCTGATGCCCTTATCTCTTTAGTAGTATTTTCATTTTTTAGTTTGAGAACCCTAATGTGGGGAGATTATAAAAACTCTGATTTTTCCATGTATTAATTTAGAAATATTATATAGATTATTTTCAGAGTTAGGCACTAAGATGACATGAGATTCCGAGACTCAGTGTGCCCATAATTAAATTTTGAAATATAATAAATATGTTAATATCAAACATGTGTATTTTTCATGAAAAAGGTGGAACAAATTTTGAACAGGGCCCCATATCCAAAATATGAGTGCACCTTTGAGTTTAGAATGTTGTTTTTACCCTAGGCATGAAATAACCTTTGTCAGTGTTGGGTGTTTGTTAAAAAGCTACCACTGGCAAAGAATTAAATAAATAAATTGATTTATTTTATTTTATTTGATGTAGTGACCTACTTCCTCTATTTTAACACAGTAATACCTCAACCCAAGGGTTAGTTTAATAACCTAGGGATTGAGATGAACCACTAGAAAGGAGCCATTGGGGGATCATTGGAAGACTATTTCAGATCACAATGATCGAGGATCGTGTGCCAAATAATTTCATGGATCTTTAAAATGATGATAATGCAGAACCATTATTTTTTAGATATTGATCCAAATTCTAGGTAAGATATTTTATTTTCATCTTCTAACCCATTATTTATCCCATGTTGAAAAATTATCAATTCCATGAACAAGAATTGATTCCCGCATTGATGGTTGATTTTTTTACGGTGGATATTTTTTGTTTGTTGTTTAAAACCCTCTTTGTTCATCCAAATATTCAACAATGAATTGAGGCCAAATGAAAAAAGGATGAGGTTTATTCCTTGTGGCTTATGAATTTCTCCCCTTTTTCTTCACACATTCATCGTGGTAATTTTATTTGGCCCATGGTTCGACAATTAACTAGTATTTTATCATTGTGCAACTGATCTTTGGTGCAACAGATCAATACCACAAGTGAATTTCATGATCGAGGGTGAGATCAAGGTGAAATAAATATGGAGGATGATCATAGTCTAATAAAAATGTATTTTTAAATGTCGTTCATCTTATTTTCAACTTTACATCTATGAATGATGAGCGTGGGTGTTTCCTTAACGGATTCAAAGCCCATAATCCTAATCTTTGGTGACGGGAATGTTGGAAAACCCCATATATAAGTTTCCTGGAGATCTAGGCAGTGTAGGAAATACAAAGTATGATGTGGAAGAAGAACCTCTGAGATCTAGAAATCCCAGGTTACATGAAATTTAATTCAGAACAACACGTCATGTGGGATCCCCCTATAAGACACTAGGGTTTCCACAGAGAGAAAAATATCACTTGCCAAGGGACCTTGTCACATGTCGCGTGACTTGTACTATAAGGATTAGTGTGTAAGTTAGATATTACATGGGAATAGGCAATATGAAGTAAATAAACACAACCATAGTACATATACATGGTTAGAGTTCATAGACACTACTAGATTACATGGACACTGTCTGGTTTACATGGGAATGGCTAGACAAAACATGCAAAGTGACATACTGTCTCTACACAACATGTATGACCAATTTAAAAATAGGTATTTTAATATTTACATGTCATGTGAGAAATAATCACTCAAGAAGTCTAGAGGTTGGATTGACATGTTGTGTACCCCCATTACATATCGTGTACCCCCTTTGGGGGTGTTTTGAACCCTTCAATTCTTTAGTTTAGACTAGTATTGTTTAAGTGTGTTAGCTTGGTTCATCCCCTAGTGGGTAAATTTTATAATTATTTCCACATATCTAGATTTTGATCCCCTCTAGAGGATAAGTCTCAGATATAGTTGTTCGTGTTCCTCTGTGAGATCGGTGTGTGATCCTTTATCATTTTATACCATAGGCGGGGTTTGTGGAATTGGAGTGAATACTTTGAGAAGGGTGATGATCCTCCATATATAAGTACATTTTAGTAGGGTTCATGTTATTTTTAGAGTATGATCATCCACATAGCAGGATGATCCATATTAGGTTTTTGGTGTCCCCCAGGAGTCCTAAGTGTGATCCCCTATCTGAGTTTTAGAGTATTTTGACACAAGTGATCGTTCTTGGATGAGACCCAATGATCATGAATTCTTGTATTAGTGTCTCTAGTTATTTCATAGATGATGGAGTGGATTATCCTAGAATGAGTGTTACTTCATGAAAAATCCTATGACTGGCAGTTTGGTTGACCGTCTGGAGGCATGGTGTCCTTCCTAAGTATATCAAGGTTTTTGTAATGCATTGATTTCTATATATTTTTTATCAAGATGTATATTACTGATATTATGTGTTTAGTGTTTTAAGGGTGTCCTATTGGGTATCATTATACTCACCCCTATAAAGGCTCTTCTCGCACATGTCGTGTCCTATGTAAATGAATACCCATTTGATGGTATACTGGGAGGAAAGTGCACTGGTGGAGTACAGATTGAGCTAGAAAGATCAATTTTTTTTGATTGGTTTCATTTGATATTATTCCTCAACCTTGGAGTAGGTTAAACTCTCTTTAGTTTTTGGTTGGGCTTGTTTTTTGAACTGTTTTGCTTTTAGTACATTACTTTCAAACTTTGAGTTGTGGGATCATAGATGTATGTATGCATTGGTTTCATTTGGATTACAATTCAGTATTGTATGGGATTTTAGATGTGTTCATGTGAACAAGTAAAATAGGTTAATTCCTCCCATGTGTGTGATATTACTAATTAGAATTGGTTTCTAGCCTCTATCCTATAGAAGGTGGGCTTGGGGTAGTCGCAGTTTGAGCCTCATTGATCCGAGTTGGGACATATAAGAAGAACTCAATGGGGCCCCTTTAATACTTCAAGAGTTTGTGGTATAAGTTTCTTCATCCAGAGTGCATCATCTATAGACCAGCACTATCAAATGTCACACAATCATATTGTTCACCTAACAAGATCATGAAACCACCATAAAGTAGAATATCAATACTTTATGTATATTAGGAATGCTGGGAGATATTAATTTCAATTAGACTCTCATAGATAATGCCTCTAGGATCAATCTCATTATGGTCCATACGCTCTATCTCTTAGGCTACATCATGGTTGAACTTTACCCTTCCAATATGAAGATTCAAGAGTATGACAAGATCTAGTAAAACCATATTAGGAGGATAAAACTCAGATCCCATTTTAGTGATATGATATGAGACTCCAACTTTATAGTATTTCTCTAGGAAAAAAAATTAAATGTTTTCTTGGAAGGCCATGGCTCTATAAATATGTGGAAATGTTCTTTTCATACTACTAGTGCCTAAAATACTTGATCAATGGAAAAGTCAGAGTATTTCATGGGGATAGTTCCCCTATTGAGTAATGAAACTCCAAATATATAGATGTTAGGTTCACTAAGTGGTAGGGGAAATAGTTGATGAAAGATAACTCCATTCAATTTACTATTACCAATGGTTTGGAAATGGCTCCGTTGACCCATTCAAAAACCTCAATGAAGACTACGTACTACCCATCAATTGGATTGAGGGCATCAACCTAGATTTAGGATGTCATTGGAACATGTGGATCCCTTTTTAAGATCCTCTACACAAGGGACAGTATGGCCAATATTAAGACCACACATCCCCGTCTCTCTGATCAAATTAGACTTAACCCTCATAGAAGGGGGAAAGGGGATGCGCCCTAAGGGGCACCGCGCTCTAGGGTTTCCCTCTCATCACCGCCACCTCCATCCGTCTCAGACTGGCGCGACGCTCCTCCTTGGGCTCGGTGAGATCATGGTGGCGCTCCCCCTGTCGCGGCAGCGTCGTTCTTGGGCTTGGCTGTCTTGATTGCACCATTGCTGGCCTTTATTCACTCGATTCCCTCTTCACTGGATAGGGATGCATGGCGACACGGTGACGGTTCACAGCCGGGTTCCAGCTTCAGCGACCTTTGGGATGCCGCCTTGCCTCCAGTGGTTGCGTAGGGCAGTTTGTCGTGGTCTCTGCGAGCGTCCTGGTTGGCGGCAACGGGACTGGGTTGCATCGGGACTTCTTTCCGGCGTGCTGGTGATGATCTGTTTTCATTTTGTTCTTCTCATTCTTTTTTGGATTCGGATGATTTTGGAAGTTCGTGCATTTACGATGGCATCGGCGAAGCTCCTCCAGTGAGATTTGGATACGGAGATGAGTTGTCATGTTCGGGTGTTGGGGTTACTATTATTCGGCGTTTTGGAGGCCTATTCTGTTCATTGTTTTTTGAATTCGTTTTTTGGTTTTGGATTTCTGCTGTTCGTGATTCTGGGGTCGAATTTGGTCTGCTCTGGCATGTCTGTCTAGAATCAACGGGAACCCCTTGACATCAGTGATCTGCATTCTCTGGCGGTGGTGATTTGATGTTTGTTTCTGCTGATTTGGTTCGATGTGCTTGGAGTTCTGTTTCAGACAGTGAACATGTTTCTGTTGAGGTGTGATGGCATTGAGGTGTTTTCATGGATTGCTCCAGTTCTACTTCTGTTTTTCTTTGCAGTTGTCTGAGTTGTCTAGTTTAGGATATGCTGGTTCCTTTTTTGAGTTCGTGTATTGATATTGGGTTTTCCTTTGCTGAATCCGTGATATGAGAATTCCTGGTTCTTCGGCTTTCTGCGAGGCTTGATGCTTCTCTTTGAAGATGGAAGGAGGACGATGGCAGTAGGCTGGAAGTGATTGGATTTGGTCTTGGTAGGTCGTGGTCCCAAGGGTTTCTACATTCAAGGTGTTGATGGTGGATGTAGCTTTTGATTTCTTATGATTTGATAAAGGTTGATTTGTTTTATGTTTATGTGCATTGAGGAGGATTTTGTGGTTTGAATTTTGTGTGTTCACTTGTGGCACTACAGCCTTGGTCTGTATGAGATAGTGCATCCAGTTTATTTTCAAGGGACTGTTCCAGATTGCTTCGGTGGATCTTTTCCTTGCTTTTGAATTGGATTGTATTTGGTCTTGATGATCTTGGTTATGGAGGCATGGTTATGTCTTATGTCTTTGATGTCATTTTGGTTTCTCACTTTCTCCCAAGTGTTTTTGAAATAAATAAATTTAATTTTCAGCCAGTCAATAAAGGTTATGCACAACCACACATATTATCATGATATCAGTAGAATTCACTGAATTTGAATGTGTAGAGGGGGGGATATAACCTTAAAAAATTGTGATTACATTTATAAAATCCACATAACCTTTAGGATATGGGGGGACCCCTTAATTCATATGCTTAGGAATCATAGATGCTTCCTTGTTATCAATTATAGGAGCTGATACCCTCACATCAGACACTGAATCTTGGGATATTGTCACATATTCTTTCCCTAATGATAGTGAGGAGGAAGGGTAATATTTCTAGGATTCCATTGATAATGATTACCACACATTAGTATCCCTAAGATATAGATATGCATCTTAATCATTTACATGAGATATAAATGCTCCTATATTATCCTATAGATCCCAATATTCCCTTCGTTTTCCACATATGACGATATTGAGGTAGAATGAGATGAAGAAGATATCATATATTCCTAACCATCTTTTGAGGAAGGCATATATATCACTATTGATCAGATCAAACAAGAGAATATAGGTATATAGGAAGACCCACAACCTTCATTGATTTGTGTAACCATGATTCCAATGGTGAAAGAAATATGTCTCCTTATTAAAGAATACTCGGGGTGTTTTCACTGGGAACTATAAAAAGATGCCAGAACATGATTTCTATGTGGCTACACATCATTTATGTCATTCAGATGGTCATCATAGATTTAAATAGGTTTCTGGGAGAATGCATCCTACCCATTCAATCATGGTAGAAGCCTATGTCTACAATCTTATCAAATATAATTTCATTTGGGAAGTTTAATACCAAAATTGGATCACCAATATTATACCCATTAAGAAACATAATGGAAATATTAGAGTTTGTATTAACTTTAGTGATCCGAATTAGTATTTCTTAAAGGTTGAATTCTTATTCCCGATCATAGAGATATTGATCAATGAAAAAAAATAGATTACAAGAACTCTCCTTTGTGGATGGGTATTACGATCATAATCAAATTTGGATGGACCTAAAAGATGGAGAGTGCACTACTTTTATAAAACCTTGAGGGGTATATTACTATCAAATAATTCCCTTTGGATTGAGGAACATTGGAACCACCTACTAATGTGTCATGCACTATATCTTAAATCTCCCTTTGAGATAAATACTAGAGTACTATGTTGATTATCTAGTTGTTAAGTCTCAATAGTGGTGTGATTATCTCCACAACCTTAGGATAGTTTACATCAAGATACGACAATGTAGTATGAAAACATATCCCTTGAAATACAATTTTAGGGTGATGTTGGAAATGTTTATCAGATTTATAGTATATTATTATGGTGTCGAAGTCAATCCTTAGAAGACTATATCAATCCTTAATATTCCTTCACCTCATAATCTCAAAGGTTTGAGGGGACTCCAGGGAAATCTTACCTATATCAGATTCTCTATTACCAGTCTCACCAAAAAATGTTTACCATTTATAAGGTTGATAAAGAAAGGGGTTACCTACCAGTGTAATGATTTTTTTAGGAGCAATGAGATCATGAAGTACCCCCCCCCCACACCAACTATGGTTGATGCTGTTGGAACCAGGTTCTTCAAAGCATGTCTTGGTGTATGGTTTGTGTTTGTTGTCAATCCTCAGTGGAAGTTCAGGGTGTGTACCAACAAAGCAATCATACCGTTCAAGCAGAAAACAGTAGTGAAGGTGGCGCTGTTTCCCAGTGTTTGCCAAATTTTTGGGCCTAAAAATCGGCCAATAAAGTAAAGTGTTTTTGGCAAAGGTACTTGCGCGCCGTGCTCTTGGAGGATAAAAGACTTGCGCGCCATATGCTTTTGAGGATCAGAACATCAAAATTTGGCTAAGGAAAGAAGGTCGCGCAAGTGTTGGTTGGGTCGCGCAAGTGAGTTGCGCGACAGAGTTTATTGAAGACAAGACTTGCGCGCCGTCGAGGGACTTGCGCGCCGCCGCGCAGGGGGTCCAGTTTGCCTATAAATACTGGACCACCCCTCCTCATTTCTCATGAAGTTCAAGGCCGAGAGATTGTTCGAGCTCTCGTCGCGCAGGTGGTTGAGTCGCGCAGGTGGTAGTTTTGTCGCGCAAGTAGAGTTTGCGCGCCAGTTTTTGGCTGTGCGCCCAAGGTGGTTTGGAAGAGAAAGGAAGTGGACCGCGCAAGTTTGTAGTTGGGGAAGGAAGAGTCGCGCATGTGTGTTGATGACACTTGCGCGCCAGTTTGGACTTGCGCGCCGTCGAGGGACTTGCGCGACTGTCTTGGAGAAGCGCGCCTGGTTTTGCTGAAGCCCACCGGCGTGTTTGGAGCTGCACGAAAGCCGAGAGACTACTCGGTACATTCGAGGAAAAGTGATATTCTTCTTCTGGTGAGAATCAGACTTCAATAGAGCATCTACATACAACAAAGGATGCACTCTTATGCAAATTAAGAAGAGACCTTCACGTCTATAAAGTGAGTGGGACTTCACCAACGGCAGTGAGCCAGGGGGAGTCAACGGGAGTGACCCGAGGGAAGCAGTGAGCTATCCCTGAACCTTTGTAAAGGCAGTGAGCCTGGGACAGAGCGACTGTACCCGAACTTTTGTAATCTACAGCTAGTGAAGCATAGTGGATTTTGGTACGACCGACAACCTGTCGGCGTATGCTCCTTGGACGTAGCCCTTAGTGGTGAACCAAGTAAAAATGACTGTGTCTTCTCTGTGCTTGTGAATGTTTTCTTTCTGATCATAATCTTCATACATGTTCAACAAGTTCCTACCAACGTGGGAACAAGATCCATCACATTAAAAGAAAAAGTGGTCACCCTGATTCACCCCTCCCCTCTCAGGGTGTCCCGGGGTCCTTCAAGTGGTATCAGAGCGTAAAGGTTGCTGGTGTTGAATCTGACCTTCTTCGTCATGGAAAACGCGATCAATGTCAGTGGAGTCCCTCACTTCGATGGAAGCAATTTCCAGATCTGGAAGAACAGAATGAGATCTCATCTAAGATCTCTTGGAATGAAAGTTCTTTTTTCTACTATGCAAGGAATACAAGTCACCGATCCAACAGGCCTTGCTATGACTGAAATAGACAGGAAACTTCTTGATGCAGATGCTAAAGCACAGAATGCACTCACTGCAGCCCTTTCTGATTAGATCTACCTAAAGGTGATGAATTGCACCTCAGCAAAATCCATGTGGGATAAACTTGAAAATATTTATGAAGGTGATAGCAAAGTGAAGGAGGCGAAACTACAAGTGCTGCACAATCGGTTTGATGATCTGAAGATGCATCCAGACGAGAATGCAAACTCTTTCTTCAATCGAATTACCGAAGTGGTTGGAGCTATTCGGGGTCTAGGCGAAGAAATCAAAGACATTGATATTGTAAAGAAAATATTGAGAAGACTTCCACCTCTTTATAATGCGAAGGTGTCAGCCCTTGAGGAAAGAGATCTTTCCAAACTTTCTTTAGATGATCTACTGAGCAGTTTGGTAGCATATGAAATGAGAGTCAAACCTGAAGATGCTACGACTCGGGTGAGCAAGGAAATGATATTCAAGGCCATGGATAAACTGAAAATATCAAAGGATGGTAGTGGTGAAGATGACGAAGAAAAAGAAATTCTTTCTCTCATTGCAAAGAAGTTCGAGAAGGGGAAAGGGAAATTCAAAGGGAAGTTACCTCTCGCGTGTTTCCGTTGTGGAAAAGTTGGGCACATTGCTTCTCAGTGTTTAAAAATGATCAATGATGAAGATAGTGAGGATGAAAACTTCAAGAAGCCTCAGAGAAGGTTCTTCAAAAAGGGAGACTTCAAATCTGGTAAGAAAATGCAAAGGAAGAGTTTTGTCTGTGAAGAGGAAGAAGATGATAATGAATTCTGTGATGAAGAAGAACCAGAATTCAAAACTGGGAACCATGCTTCTATGATGGCCACTGTTGAAAAGCCAGAAGATACTGAAGGAGAAAAACAACTGAGAACTTGTGTAGATCCTGAGATGCAACTTAAGGATGCGGTTAGTAAGCTTAAGATTAAATGTAAGAGCTGCAATAAGTGGAAATCAATTGTAGAAGAATCAACTGAATATGTTGATCAACTTGAAGCTGAAATTGAACGACTCGAAGAATTTGTGAAGGTACAATCTAAAATAATTGAAAGCAATGATGATGTAGTAGATCTGAAGCTGAGAATTGAAGAGCAGGCAAAGGTCATCAATGACCTCACATCCAGACTGGATGAAAAATCCAAGACTGCTGAGGGTCTTGAGGAGGAAGTAGTTACTCTAAGGAGTAAACTGGAGACTGAATCAGTTCCAAAAGAATCAAGGAAGAAAATACAGTTTGGACGATTCTCAGATGCAGAATTACTAGCAAGAGCCAAGTGTGGTTCAGATGAGGTTGGAAAAATCTTGAGTGATCAAAGACCCGCTTGCATGGGAAAGAGTGGAATTGGCTGTGAGGCTGAGTCATCAACTGTTGGAAGTGCAAAGATCCAAAAGAAAGATAAGATGAAAGTTGAACATGTTGAAATGTTACCTAGAGTGCTGAAAAAGGAACCCTCAATCCAAACTAAAAGGAGACCTGAAAATTATCCTCAAACTTTCAAAAATGGCAGACAGTCTTACTATTCTCCCAAGGAAGAAGCTATACGGAGAAATTCAAGTGAGAAGACATTTCTTCTCATGAAGTGTCAGTTCTGTGGCTATCTGGGTCATACCATGTCTTATTGTGAAGAGGCAAGAAGCTATCTGAATGGAGAAGATATAGATGCTCAACAAAGGAGAACAATTTCATATCCTAATTCTTATAGAAGAAATAATTTCTATGGATATTGTTTTCATTGTTCTAACTTTGGTCATAAGGCCATTAATTGCAGGCAGAGAAGGGACATTGACACCTCATACAGAAGTTCCAGACATGTCAAGTCTCGTCAGCAAGACAATGTTTCTCTTTCAAACAGGTTCTCACCTCTTAAAGAAGACTTTGACTATGAAGAACCTGGGTTTGCGGAAGAGACAGTTGAAAGGCCATCAGTTCTATATACTCAATCTAATGTCTCATGGAAGGAAAGGAGGAAGATTGAGAAATCAAACCTTGCAGAGGTAGCCCTCAAAGCTACAAAGAACAACAGTACCTGGATTTTAGATAGCGGTTGTTCATCTCATATGATAGGTAATGCCGGCCTACTAACAAATATCATAAAGAATGTTGATGGTACAGTAAGATTTGGTAATGATGGGGCTCTGAAAATCAAAGGGAGTGGAAGTACCAAATTAGGTAATGGAGAACTAAAGAAGACTGAAGTCCTTTACGTAGATGGCCTACGTCATAATCTCCTCAGCGTGAGTCAACTCTGTGACTCAGGACTTGTTGTTACTTTTAATCAGAAAGGCTGCACTATCAAGGGAAAAACTGGCAATTCTCTCATGAAGGGATGCAGAACAGAAGGAAACTTGTATCAGGTTGATAGTGAAGAAAATGTATGTTACATGACTGTTGAAGAAGAAAGCAATCTGTGGCATCGGAGATTGGGACACATCAATCAACAAGACATGGAGAAAATATCAAAATTGAGAATTGTCATGGACATTCCCAACCTGAAGCGTGAGCGTGAAAAATCGTGTGATGCTTGTATTCGTGGGAAGCTGGTCTGCAGTTCATATCGGCCAAAGAAGAAAAGGGCATCTCACCTTCTTGATCTGATTCATACAGATGTTTGTGGTCCAATAAATGTTGTAGGAACGCATGGAGAAAGGTACTTTGTCCTTTTCATTGATGATTACAGTAGAATGACATGTGTGATGGTCATTCACAGGAAAAGACAAGTCCTTGACTGCATGAAAACATATCGGCGAATCGCCGAGAATGATACTGGACGAACAATCAAAGTGTTGCGATCTGACAATGGAGGAGAATACACGTCCATTGAATTTGAGAATTATCTAGAGAAGCATGGGATACAACATGAGGTAGCTGCTGTGAGAACTCCACAACAAAATGGAGTTGTTGAACGTAGGAATCGACAGGTGAACAACATGGCACAAACTATGCTGATTGAGAGTCGTATTCCACGACATTACTGGAAAGAGGTTGTTCAAGCTGCAGTGTACATTCAGAATCGAACAGGACTTTATATGGGTGAGATGAAGACACCATATGAATTGTGGCATGGACGGAAGCCGTCTCTAAAATACTTTCGTGTCTTTGGAAGTAAATGCTTCATCAGGAACAAAGAAGGAAATCAAGGGAAATATGGCGACAATGCAGATGAAGGAATTTTCCTTGGTTACTCAATGAACAACAAAGCCTACAAATGTTTCAACAAGCGTTTGGGAAGAATTGTGGAAAGCAGTGATGTTAAGATAATTGAAGAGAAAACCACAAATGCTTCAAGGACGTCATATGCTGATGTGTGATAGAAAGTCAGGAAGAATGTGAACGTGAAGAAAATACAAGTGCAGAAATAGATGAAGTTGTTCAAAACACTCAGCAGTCACATCATGATGTTGACTCAGAAGAAGAATCTGAAGCAGAAACTATGGCTGAAGAGAATACTACTGAACCTCGTAGGAGAAATCGAAGAGCTGATATTGATCCATCCAACATAATTGGGGACAGGAGTGCACCCACTCAAACAAGAAGGATGAGGAATACCACGCAATCTGCATTTCTATCAGTTGTAGAGCCATCCTCATTCGAAGAAGCTGCAAAAGATATATCTTGGGTGAAAGCCATGAATGATGAATTAGATCAGATTGACAAGAATCAGACATGGGATCTTGTCCAGAGACCCGAAGGTCACAATGTGATTGGTACCAAATGGATCTTCAAAAATAAGTTTGATGAGCATGGAAGTGTCATCAGAAACAAGGCACGACTGGTATGTAAAGGATACTCTCAGATTGAAGGCATTGATGTTGAAGAAACCTTTGCTCCAGTGGCTAGACTGGAGTCAATCAGGCTTTTCCTTGCCATGGCACTCCAAAGAGGATATAAAGTATATCAAATGGATGTCAAGACAGAATTCTTGAATGGTGTACTCGAAGAAGAAGTCTACATTGAACAACCAGTGGGCTTTGTCTTGGGTACCGATGAAACAAAGGTCTGCAAACTAAAGAAAGCTCTATATGGTTTGAAGCAGGCACCACGGGCGTGGTACTCACGACTAGATTCATATCTCAAGAAGTTGGAATTCAAAAGAGGAGGAGTTGAACACAATCTCTATGTGAAGAATTCTCCAAAAGATCAATTCATGGTTCTTGTCTACGTTGATGATATCATATTTGGTAGCAGTAGGAAGAAATCAGTGGATGAATTTGCCTACCACATGAAATCAGAATTTGAAATGTCTATGATTGGGGAGCTCACATATTTCTTGGGGCTGCAAGTGATTCAAAAGAAGGAATACACATTCATTTCTCAGGAAAAATATGCAAGAGAGCTGCTGAAGAAGTTCAATATGCAAGACTCCAAACCAATGTCAACTCCGATTGCAGTTGGAACTAAACTTGGAAAGCAAGAGGATGGGAACTCTGTTGATCCCACCATATACAGGAGGATCATTGGAAGCCTACTGTACCTGACAGCGACAAGGCCAGATATTGTCTTTGCAACATGCCTTGCGGCCCGCTTTCAGAGTAATCCAAAGGAGGAACATATGGCAGCAGTAAAAAGAATCATGATGTACATTCAAGGTACACATAACTTCGGGTTATTTTTTGCTGCAGGCAGGGACAGTGAATTATCAGCATTTTCTGATGCTGACTGGGCTGGTGATGTCGTAGATAGAAAGTCCACTAGTGGTGGAGCTTTCTATATTGGGCAGAAATGTGTTGGCTGGTTGAGCAAGAAACAAGAAAGTACTTCTCTTAGTACTGCTGAAGCTGAATATATCTCCGCCACAAAAGCATGCACTCAACTTCTTTGGATGAAGCAGCAGCTTACAGATATTGGTGATAAGGTGCAGCAACCAATGGTGATTAATTGTGATAACAAAAGTGCAATTGATCTTACGAAGAATCCGGTTCAGCATTCTCGTACAAAACATATTGAAATACGGTATCATTTTATCAAAGAAAAGGTTGAACAAGGCGTGATTAAAATGGATCATGTTGGAACTAATGAGCAAGTGGCTGATATCCTAACCAAGCCATTGTCCGCGGCTGTGTTCGAGAAGCATCGGTTGAACCTCGGGGTTCGACCACCTCCTACTGCATAAGGAGGCTCCGGAAGTCCCCTCTCCCCGTTTGTTTTAACTGTTTTTATCTGCTTATGGCTGTGATGCAGGTTTATGGGGGAGATACTATCCAGGGGGAGTATGGCTTGAGATGAACGTTGAACAAACTTTTCGGTCTTTGGTTTTATTGTCAATGGGGGAGAAAGGAATACATTCAAGGCAAGAAATTCTTCTTTGATGAGAAGTGTAAGATTGTGATGAGAAGTTTAATAAGGATAACATCGGGCATCATGGAGAATTTCAAAACACTAAGACCCAATTCAAGATTCCTCTCTTGTTTTCTACACCGAGCATTGCTCATGTAGACTTAGAGTGTTGGCTGAGTTGATTCTTGCGTTTTGGATTTGTTCATGGTTGGAGATCTATTGAATTTATTCTGATTGCCAACAAAACCAAAGGGGGAGATTGTTGGAACCAGGTTCTTCAAAGCATGTTTTGGTGTATGGTTTGTGTTTGTTGTCAATCCTCAGTGGAAGTTCAGGGTGTGTACCAACAAAGCAATCATACCGTTCAAGCAGAAAACAGTAGTGAAGGTGGCGCTGTTTCCCAGTGTTTGCCAAATTTTTGGGCCTAAAAATCGGCCAATAAAGTAAAGTGTTTTTGGCAAAGGTACTTGCGCGCCGTGCTCTTGGAGGATAAAAGACTTGCGCGCCATATGTTTTTGAGGATCATAACATCAAAATTTGGCTAAGGAAAGAAGGTCGCGCAAGTGTTGGTTGGGTCGCGCAAGTGAGTTGCGCGATAGAGTTTATTGAAGACAAGACTTGCGCGCCGTCGAGGGACTTGCGCGCCGCCGCGCAGGGGGTCCAGTTTGCCTATAAATATTGGACCACCCCTCCTCATTTCTCATGAAGTTCAAGGCCGAGAGATTGTTCGAGCTCTCGTCGCGCAGGTGGTTGAGTCGCGCAGGTGGTAGTTTTGTTGCGCAAGTAGAGTTTGTGCGCCGGTTTTTGGCTGTGCGCCCAAGGTGGTTTGGAAGAGAAAGGAAGTGGACCGCGCAAGTTTGTAGTTGGGGAAGGAAGAGTCGCGCATGTGTGTTGATGACACTTGCGCGCCAGTTTGGACTTGCGCGCCGTCGAGGGACTTGCGCGACTGTCTTGGAGAAGCGCGCCTGGTTTTGCTGAAGCCCACCGGCGTGTTTGGAGCTGCACGAAAGCTGAGAGACTACTCGGTACATTCGAGGAAAAGTGATATTCTTCTTCTGGTGAGAATCGGACTTCAATAGAGCATCTACATACAACAAAGGATGCACTCTTATGCAAATTAAGAAGAGACCTTCACCTCTATAAACTGAGTGGGACTTCACCAACGGCAGTGAGCCAGGGGGAGTCAACGGGAGTGACCCGAGGGAAGCAGTGAGCTATCCCTGAACCTTTGTAAAGGCAGTGAGCCTGGGACAGAGCGACTGTACCCGAACTTTTGTAATCTACAGCTAGTGAAGCATAGTGGATTTTGGTACGACCGACAACCTGTCGGCGTATGCTCCTTGGACGTAGCCCTTAGTGGTGAACCAAGTAAAAATGGCCGTGTCTTCTCTGTGCTTGTGAATGTTTTCTTTCTGATCATAATCTTCATACAGGTTCAACAAGTTCCTACCAACGTGGGAACAAGATCCATCACATTAAAAGAAAAAGTGGTCACCCTGATTCACCCCTCCCCTCTCAGGGTGTCCCGGGGTCCTTCAAGTGGTATCAGAGCGTAAAGGTTGCTGGTGTTGAATCTGACCTTCTTCGTCATGGAAAACGCGATCAATGTCATTGGAGTCCCTCACTTCGATGGAAGCAATTTCCAGATTTGGAAGAACAGAATGAGATCTCATCTAAGATCTCTTGGAATGGAAGTTCTATTTTCTACTGTGCAAGGAATACAAGTCACCGATCCAACAGGCCTTGCTATGACTGAAATAGACAGGAAACTTCTTGATGCAGATGCTAAAGCACAGAATGCACTCACTGCAGCCCTTTCTGATCAGATCTACCTAAAGGTGATGAATTGCACCTCAGCAAAATCCATGTGGGATAAACTTGAGAATATTTATGAAGGTGATAGCAAAGTGAAGGAGGCGAAACTACAAGTGCTGCACAATCGGTTTGATGATCTGAAGATGCATCCAGACGAGAATGCAGACTCTTTCTTCAATCGAATTACCGAAGTGGTTGGAGCTATTCGGGGTCTAGGCGAAGAAATCAAAGACATTGATATTGTAAAGAAAATATTGAGAAGACTTCCACCTCTTTATAATGCGAAGGTGTCAGCCCTTGAGGAAAGAGATCTTTCCAAACTTTCTTTAGATGATCTACTGAGCAGTTTGGTAGCATATGAAATGAGAGTGAAACCTGAAGATGCTACGACTCGGGTGAGCAAGGAAATGACATTCAAGGCCATGGATAAACTGAAAATATCAAAGGATGGTAGTGGTGAAGATGACGAAGAAAAAGAAATTCTTTCTCTCATTGCAAAGAAGTTCGAGAAGGGGAAAGGGAAATTCAAAGGGAAGTTACCTCTCGCGTGTTTCCGTTGTGGAAAAGTTGGGCACATTGCTTCTCAGTGTTTAAAAATGATCAATGATGAAGATAGTGAGGATGAAAACTTCAAGAAGCCTCAGAGAAGGTTCTTCAAAAAGGGAGACTTCAAATCTGGTAAGAAAATGCAAAGGAAGAGTTTTGTCTGTGAAGAGGAAGAAGATGATAATGAATTCTGTGATGAAGAAGAACCAGAATTCAAAACTGGGAACCATGCTTCTATGATGGCCACTGTTGAAAAGCCAGAAGATACTGAAGGAGAAAAACAACTGAGAACTTGTGTAGATCCTGAGATGCAACTTAAGGATGCGGTTAGTAAGCTTAAGATTAAATGTAAGAGCTGCAATAAGTGGAAATCAATTGTAGAAGAATCAACTGAATATGTTGATCAACTTGAAGCTGAAATTGAACGACTCGAAGAATTTGTGAAGGTACAATCTAAAATAATTGAAAGCAATGATGATGTAGTAGATCTGAAGCTGAGAATTGAAGAGCAGGCAAAGGTCATCAATGACCTCACATCCAGACTGGATGAAAAATCCAAGACTGCTGAGGGTCTTGAGGAGGAAGTAGTTACTCTAAGGAGTAAACTGGAGACTGAATCAGTTCCAAAAGAATCAAGGAAGAAAATACAGTTTGGACGATTCTCAGATGCAGAATTACTAGCAAGAGCCAAGTGTGGTTCAGATGGGGTTGGAAAAATCTTGAGTGATCAAAGACCCGCTTGCATGGGAAAGAGTGGAATTGGCTGTGAGGCTGAGTCATCAACTGCTGGAAGTGCAAAGATCCAAAAGAAAGATAAGATGAAAGTTGAACATGTTGAAATGTTACCTAGAGTGCTGAAAAAGGAACCCTCAATCCAAACTAAAAGGAGACCTGAAAATTATCCTCAAACTTTCAAAAATGGCAGACAGTCTTACTATTCTCCCAAGGAAGAATCTATAAGGAGAAATTCAAGTGAGAAGACATTTCTTCTCATGAAGTGTCAATTCTGTGGCTATCTGGGCCATACCATGTCTTATTGTGAAGAGGCAAGAAGCTATCTGAATGGAGAAGATATAGATGCTCAACAAAGGAGAACAATTTCATATCCTAATTCTTATAGAAGAAATAATTTCTATGGATATTGTTTTCATTGTTCTAACTTTGGTCACAAGGCCATTAATTGCAGGCAGAGAAGGGACATTGACACCTCATACAGAAGTTCCAGACATGTCAAGTCTCGTCAGCAAGACAATGTTGCTCTTTCAAACAGGTTCTCACCTTTTAAAGAAGACTTTGACTATGAAGAACCTGGGTTTGCGGAAGAGATAGTTGAAAGGCCATCAGTTCTATATACTCAATCTAATGTCTCATGGAAGGAAAGGAGGAAGATTGAGAAATCAAACCTTGTAGAGGTAGCCCTCAAAGCTACAAAGAACAACAGTACCTGGATTTTAGATAGCGGTTGTTCATCTCATATGACAGGTAATGCCGGCCTACTAACAAATATCATAAAGAATGTTGATGGTACAGTAAGATTTGGTAATGATGGGGCTCTGAAAATCAAAGGGAGTGGAAGTACCAAATTAGCTAATGGAGAACTAAAGAAGACTGAAGTCCTTTACGTAGATGGCCTACGTCATAATCTCCTCAGCGTGAGTCAACTCTGTGACTCAGGACTTGTTGTTACTTTTAATCAGAAAGGCTGCACTATCAAGGGAAAAACTGGCAATTCTCTCATGAAGGGATGCAGAACAGAAGGAAACTTGTATCAGGTTGATAGTGAAGAAAATGTATGTTACATGACTGTTGAAGAAGAAAACAATCTGTGGCATCGGAGATTGGGACACATCAATCAACAAGACATGGAGAAAATATCAAAATTGAGAATTGTCATGGACATTCCCAACCTGAAGCATGAGCGTGAAAAATCGTGTGATGCTTGTATTCGTGGGAAGCTGGTCTGCAGTTCATATCGGCCAAAGAAGAAAAGGGCATCTCACCTTCTTGATCTGATTCATACAGATGTTTGTGGTCCAATAAATGTTGTAGGAACGCATGGAGAAAGGTACTTTGTCCTTTTCATTGATGATTACAGTAGAATGACATGTGTGATGGTCATTCACAGGAAAAGACAAGTCCTTGACTGCATGAAAACATATCGGCGAATCGCCGAGAATGATACTGGACGAACAATCAAAGTGTTGCGATCTGACAATGGAGGAGAATACACATCCATTGAATTTGAGAATTATCTAGAGAAGCATGGGATACAGCATGGGGTAGCTGCTGTGAGAACTCCACAACAAAATGGAGTTGTTGAACGTAGGAATCGACAGGTGAACAACATGGCACGAACTATGCTGATTGAGAGTCGTATTCCACGACATTACTGGAAAGAGGCTGTTCAAGCTGCAGTGTACATTCAGAATCGAACAGGACTTTATATGGGTGAGACGAAGACACCATATGAATTGTGGCATGGATGGAAGCCGTCTCTAAAATACTTTCGTGTCTTTGGAAGTAAATGCTTCATCAGGAACAAAGAAGGAAATCAAGGGAAATATGGCGACAATGCAGATGAAGGAATTTTCCTTGGTTACTCAATGAACAACAAAGCCTACAAATGTTTCAACAAGCGTTTGGGAAGAATTGTGGAAAGCAGTGATGTTAAGATAATTGAAGAGAAAACCACAAATGCTTCAAGGACGTCATATGCTGATGTGATAGAAAGTCAGGAAGAATGTGAACATGAAGAAAATACAAGTGCAGAAATAGATGAAGTTGTTCAAAACACTCAGCAGTCACATCATGATGTTGACTCAGAAGAAGAATCTGAAGCAGAAACTATGGCTGACGAGAATACTACTGAACCTCGCTGGAGAAATCGAAGAGCTGATATTGATCCATCCAACATAATTGGGGACAGGAGTGCACCCACTCAAACAAGAAGGATGAGGAATACCACGCAATCTGCATTTCTATCAGTTGTAGAGCCATCCTCATTCGAAGAAGCTGCAAAAGATATATCTTGGGTGAAAGCCATGAATGATGAATTAGATCAGATTGACAAGAATCAGACATGGGATCTTGTCCAGAGACCCGAAGGTCACAATGTGATTGGTACCAAATGGATCTTCAAAAATAAGTTTGATGAGCATGGAAGTGTCATCAGAAACAAGGCACGACTGGTATGTAAAGGATACTCTCAGATTGAAGGCATTGATGTTGAAGAAACCTTTGCTCCAGTGGCTAGACTGGAGTCAATCAGGCTTTTCCTTGCCATGGCACTCCAAAGAGGATATAAAGTATATCAAATGGATGTCAAGACATAATTCTTGAATGGTGTACTCGAAGAAGAAGTCTACATTGAACAACCAGTGGGCTTTGTCTTGGGTACCGATGAAACAAAGGTCTGCAAACTAAAGAAAGCTCTATATGGTTTGAAGCAGGCACCACGGGCGTGGTACTCACGACTAGATTCATATCTCAAGAAGTTGGAATTCAAAAGAGGAGGAGTTGAACACAATCTCTATGTGAAGAATTCTCCAAAAGATCAATTCATGGTTCTTGTCTACGTTGATGATATCATATTTGGTGGCAGTAGGAAGAAATCAGTGGATGAATTTGCCTACCACATGAAATCAGAATTTGAAATGTCTATGATTGGAGAGCTCACATATTTCTTGGGGTTGCAAGTGATTCAAAAGAAGGAATACACATTCATTTCTCAGGAAAAATATGCAAGAGAGCTGCTGAAGAAGTTCAATATGCAAGACTCCAAACCAATGTCAACTCCGATTGCAGTTGGGACTAAACTTGGAAAGCATGAGGATGGGAACTCTGTTGATCCCACCATGTACAAGAGGATCATTGGAAGCCTACTGTACCTGACAGCGACAAGGCCAGATATTGTCTTTGCAACATTCCTTGCGGCCCGCTTTCAGAGTAATCCAAAGGAGGAACATATGGCAGCAGTAAAAAGAATCATGATGTACATTCAAGGTACACATAACTTCGGGTTATTTTTTGCTGCAGGCAGGGACAGTGAATTATCAGCATTTTCTGATGCTGACTGGGCTGGTGATGTCGTAGATAGAAAGTCCAATAGTGGTGGAGCTTTCTATATTGGGCAGAAATGTGTTGGCTGGTTGAGCAAGAAACAAGAAAGTACTTCTCTTAGTACTGCTGAAGCTGAATATATCTCCGCCGCAAAAGCATGCACTCAACTTCTTTGGATGAAGCAGCAGCTAATAGATATTGGTGATAAGGTGCAACAACCAATGGTGATTAATTGTGATAACAAAAGTGCAATTGATCTTACGAAGAATCTGGTTCAGCATTCTCGTACAAAACATATTGAAATACGGTATCATTTTATCAAAGAAAAGGTTGAACAAGGCGTGATTAAAATGGATCATGTTGGAACTAATGAGCAAGTGGCTGATATCCTAACCAAGCCATTGTCCGCGGCTGTGTTCGAGAAGCATCGGTTGAACCTCAGTGTTCGACCACCTCCTACTGCATAAGGAGGCTCCGGAAGTCCCCTCTCCCCGTTTGTTTTAACTGTTTTTATCTGCTTATGGCTGTGATGCAGGTTTATGGGGGAGATACTATCCAGGGGGAGTATGGCTTGAGATGAACGTTGAACAAACTTTTCGGTCTTTGGTTTTATTGTCAATGGGGGAGAAAGGAATAAATTCAAGGCAAGAAATTCTTCTGTGATGAGAAGTGTAAGATTGTGATGAGAAGTTTAATAAGGATAACATCGGGCGTCATGGAGAATTTCAAAACACTAAGACCCAATTCAAGCTTCCTCTCTTGTTTTCTACACCGAGCATTGCTCATGTAGACTTAGAGTGTTGGCTGAGTTGATTCTTGCGTTTTGGATTTGCTCATGGTTGGAGATCTATTGAATTTATTCTGATTGCCAACAAACCCAAAGGGGGAGATTGTTGGAACCAGGTTCTTCAAAGCATGTTTTGGTGTATGGTTTGTGTTTGTTGTCAATCCTCAGTGGAAGTTCAGGGTGTGTACCAACAAAGCAATCATACCGTTCAAGCAGAAAACAGTAGTGAAGGTGGCGCTGTTTCCCAGTGTTTGCCAAATTTTTGGGCCTAAAAATCGGCCAATAAAGTAAAGTGTTTTTGGCAAAGGTACTTGCGCGCCGTGCTATTGGAGGATAAAAGACTTGCGCGCCATATGTTTTTGAGGATCATAACATCAAAATTTGGCTAAGGAAAGAAGGTCGCGCAAGTGTTGGTTGGGTCGCGCAAGTGAGTTGCGCGACAGAGTTTATTGAAGACAAGACTTGCGCGCCGTCGAGGGACTTGCGCGCCGCCGGGAAGGGGGTCCAGTTTGCCTATAAATACTGGACCACCCCTCCTCATTTCTCATGAAGTTCAAGGCCGAGAGATTGTTCGAGCTCTCGTCGCGCAGGTGGTTGAGTCGCGCAGGTGGTAGTTTTGTCGCGCAAGTAGAGTTTGCGCGCCGGTTTTTGGTTGTGCGCCCAAGGTGGTTTGGAAGAGAAATTAAGTGGACCGCGCAAGTTTGTAGTTGGGGAAGGAAGAGTCGCGCATGTGTGTTGATGACACTTGCGCGCCAGTTTGGACTTGCGCGCCGTCGAGGGACTTGCGCGACTGTCTTGGAGAAGCGCACCTGGTTTTGCTGAAGCCCACCGGCGTGTTTGGAGCTGCACGAAAGCCGAGAGACTACTCGGTACATTCGAGGAAAAGTGATATTCTTCTTCTGGTGAGAATCGGACTTCAATAGAGCATCTACATACAACAAAGGATGCACTCTTATGCAAATTAAGAAGAGACCTTCACGTCTATAAACTGAGTGGGACTTCACCAACGACAGTGAGCCAGGGGGAGTCAACGGGAGTGACCCGAGGGAAGCAGTGAGCTATCCCTGAACCTTTGTAAAGGCAGTGAGCCTGGGACAGAGCGACTGTACCCAAACTTTTGTAATCTACAGCTAGTGAAGCATAGTGGATTTTGGTACGACCGACAACCTGTCGGCGTATGCTCCTTGGACGTAGCTCTTAGTGGTGAACCAAGTAAAAATGGTCGTGTCTTCTCTGTGCTTGTGAATGTTTTCTTTCTGATCATAATATTCATACAGGTTCAACAAGTTCCTACCAACGTGGGAACAAGATCCATCACATTAAAAGAAAAAGTGGTCACCCTGATTCACCCCTCCCCTCTCAGGGTGTCCCGGGGTCCTTCAGATGCCTCTAATAGAAGGGAAGGCCCTCATCTTTTTTGTGGAAACCCTAGAACTATCTCTTAAAGATATTATCACTCAAAAATATGATGTGGGAAAGGAGATAACCCTTTATTATCTTAAAATAACCTTTTTGGATGTTGAGACTTGATACTATGACATAAATAATATAACAATACATACTTCTCATACATAGATATCACATCTAAAAAGTTGAATATTCATATTATGACAAAACAACACCAGAATTTTATAGTTTTAATGTCTTTGGAAACTTGGAAACATAAACAACTCGTTCATAAAATGCCTACATCATCTTTGAATTATTCCTTTTTAACTAGAACCATTTTTTACATATTAAACTTAATACTATTATTCATATCCTAGGGAAAATAAAAAAAATAAAAGGGTGGTCTTTGATACTCAATATGGGTAAAAAAGGGAGTTATATAACATAAGCATAAGATCATGAACATAAAATATAAAAAATATACCATTCATAACAAAGATCACAATGTTGAGTCATGGAATAAATCATATAAGTTCATAATAAATAAATCATAAAATGACTTGAGAGAATAGGATTGGCATAAGACATATAAATGTGCCATATACATAAGCCTAGAAAATCATCTCTTTAGTAGTTGAGGCTCTTTTTTAAGTTTATCATAGTTGAATGGGTCCACTTCCCAAACCATTATAGTAGTCATGGTTCACCACCAAGACTATAATAGTGGATTGGGTTCACTCCCCAAACCATCATTGCAAAAAACTACTTTACTGATCAAGTTTCACTTCCAATTTCAGTCATGTCTTATTGAACCAAGTTCACTTCCCATTTCAGTGTTTTCTTATTAAACCAAGTTCACTTTCTATTTCAGTCTTGTCCTATTGAATCAAGTTCACATCCCGTTTTAGTAATCTCTATATCCTGAGATATAAATAATTACCCAATGAATTTAAGGGAGATATAAGTCTCACCTTTCTAATAATGAAACCATATATATGAGTTCCAAAAGAACAAAAATCATATTAGAACCCATAAAAAGAAACTGGGTTTCATAAACACTTCATCATAACAAAACCCATGGAAAAGAAATAGGTTTCATAAATATCATTAAATAATAAACATAAACCAACCATAAAATAATAAGGATGGTATTCATGAATAATATCCCTAGTAAATCATAAGCAATATCAAATAATGTAATCGTAGATGGAAAATAATTTTGGAAGATCACTTGAAATAATTCTTGAGGAAAATATCCTTTCTATTTTTATTTTATTTAAATTACATGAAATTATAAAATAAAATTATTATTTGAAAATAACCTTGTAATATTATAATGTAAACTTCAAGTCATTAAAGCGTCACGATGGGGGGTATAACTGCTCCTGAATTATAAGTTAAAAAACATTCTTTCTATATTTTTGTGTGAAAAGTAATAAATAACCATGATTAGAAAATAAAAAAATGAATTCTTTCACACCATTTTGTAAAAATTAAAACATGAGTAAAAATGAAATTAAAAAATAATATGAGAATAATAAAAATGTTTTTAGATTTTTTTAGAAAACATGGACATGTAAGAAAAAGTGAGTTTTAAGGGAAACCTTAAAATGATAATTTTTTTTAAAAAATCCATTATAAATATCATATAATTGAAGTGAGAATTAATAATATAAATAGAATATGTATATTAGTTGTAAATACATTTTAAAAAATTATAATTGAAACATAAGATAATAAAAATTCATCCCACACATAATTATAACACGACACAATTGATAAAGCATAAGGTTAACCTGAGGAATGGAAATTTGTTTAAGAATTCCCTTACGACTTTGTAATCAGTTGAATCATATACACCATAAAAGTAATAATTATTAAATGAAACATTTAATAACAATAATTTTATTATATTTTTAATATTATATATAAAATGGTAGTATATACAACACACATAAGAAATAAAGGTGAATAAGGTGCATATTGCACTGAATAAAAGGTTAGATGACAAACCATTAGCCCATGCTTCCCATTAGTTTTACATACTTTAACCTCCTTTATAAAGTTTTAAATAATGTTATTAAATTATTAAATAAGTATAATCATATTTATAATACCTTATGTTATACTTTTATAACATCTTACAACCCATTCATTAATAATGTTTCATTATTCTCATTGTTTTGGGTGCGTTCATTTCATGGTTTCATCATTGGTTCATTTGTGTATAATTATGGATTTTATCATAAAATGAAAATAAAACAATATAAGTGTAAATAAATGGTACTAATTAACTTAAAACAAGTTTAAATGGTCCCATATATCATTTTTATTTATCACATGAAAAATATTCATTTGATAAAATGTTAATGATAAATGTTTAGTTTAATTCTATAGTTTTTATGACTATCACGAACTAGTTTCATTTTATTTTATATTATGATTATATATTAGTTATGGAAAATTAAATAGGTTATAATATATCTATTAAAATATGATTTAACCATAATGATACTTTTATGATCGACCATGAAGGGGGTAATGTAAAGTGAAGAAAATCATTATTCACAGCGACAGTAAACCAACATAATTTGGACAATAGTTTCATTCCTTTGAATAAGAGGAGATGAGAAATGAAATGGTTAGGAGATATTAAATTAAAACAAACTCCAGTATATACAAGATTGAATATTTACCATTCTTTATGGATAAATTAGGTGATAAGAAAGTATAATAAGAAAATAAAATAAGAGAGGTGTTTTATGAAAATTACCTCTTGAATATTACCTCCTTGAAAGCACCCTTTAAGACCTTGGATTTGGTCTTTTGGTGATGCCAACAGAACTTGGACATGGGGAGAGTAAGTAGTATAGGTCTTAGTAGATATTTTGGGATCTTCAAGTCTTGTTATGAGAAATGAAGTGGTATTTATACATGATGAGGGGTGGGTTTCAATGATTAAATAATGATTATTTTATTATTAAAGACAACCACATTAAGGTGGAATTAATTTCCAAAAATTTGGATGATAATTAATGTTTTAAGGTCTAGTAATGTTCGATAAAAACTCACACCAACCATTTAATTTTGTATTTTTAGGTATTTTATGTTTTTATCATTTATGTTTAACCCGTTACATTATTTTACCTATACCGTGGTAAATATTTCCTTGTTCCCATAATAATTTTTTTATGTATAAAAATGAAAACAAAATTAATAAATAATTAGTAACTTATGATTAAAAATATGGAATTAATTTTAACAAATTTAACTCACATAATTTCAAAAAATATATTTAAAATTACCCTCGCACACGTAGTGGGAAAACAAGTTTTTAAAGTGAAAAAGTGAAAAAGTTCAAAATGTTTTTATATCCAATTTCTATGTGAAATTGTTTAAAATGACCTAAATTAAATTTATGGATGTATAATTAAACTAATTATACTTTAATAACAATTTAAAATATAATTTAACATTATAAATTATTATATTAAAATTTAGTTTTCAATAAAAGGTAGTCTTTTTCACTATTCATCAAAAAATGGATCTTATCATAAAATACAAAAAATTAACTATAATGTAATTTTGATATACTGATATATAAAATAATATTTATTTCATAAAATTAAATATATAAATGTTTCAAAAGTTATTTTTAAAATAGGTGTTCCATCAAAAGGTGGAAAAATTGCCTTTTATAAAAATATAGTTTTTATAGTTAAAATTGGATTTATTATTATCTTAATCCTATAAAACTTATTGAATGAATTTAAAATATTTTATTGAACATATTTTATTTAAATTTATTTAATATATTTTAATAGTTGTGATTAATTTAATTCATTAAGATAAAATTACATTATGGTCCTAAAAATAGTTTTTTTATATAAAAACACTTTATTTATGTTCAATTGGTTTTTATTTTCATTTATAATTAATTGGAAACCAATTAATTAATTTTATAAGCATGTGTAAACTATATTTTTATAATTTAGTTAATATAATTCCTTCCTTCTATTAAAATAACTTTGTGATAATGGCTATGTTAAAATAATAATATTTTGTAGTTTGTTTAAGATCACTGTTTTGCGAATGTTAATCTACCGAAGAGATTAAATTTATTTAAAAAAAGAATATCTTAAAATATTAGGGTGTTAAATTATACCCCCTTAAAAGGAAAATTTCCCTAAATTTTTTTCACAAGGATATAAACTGACGAGGATACGTCTGCCTAATCACATCATTAAGTTCTCACAAAGATTCCTAAAATTATGCTACAAAACTTTATCTAAGTGAGTGGTCTTGTTTCAAAAAAATTTATCTTTATAATATAGAATCTCAACTAGTTTCTATTTATAAGAAATATCTTTCTCCAATGATACAACATATGATTTTATTACATATTAAAGATCATTTATGTACCTCCTTAAGATATATACATAAAACACATCTTGAACCTCTGATAGATATGGTGGAGGAATTAATCGATAAGCTACCATCCTCACATGACCAAGAATTTAAAAAAATAATATCCTCACAATTTAAAATTGAGATTCAAAAATAAAAGGTATATCTTTTAAAATTACTTTGTGGTAAACCTACATCATAAACAAAGTTAATAAAACATCTTCTTAAAAATAGGTAAAGTAAATGGGGATGGTCACCACAAAACTAGGATTCCAATTACGAGAACATTAGTGGAAAGTGAAAACATAGATGTGGAATAAAATTATAACTATCATGTTCCAATGGAGAATGATAGATAACATGGTAATTTTTAGGTTAATAACCATAAAACCAAAGACCAATTAGGTATGAAAAAGGCCATTAAATGATGAAATTAGGACAACATTTTATTTCAAAATCATTTAAGAAGGTATGCTAACTTGATTTCATATCATTAGTAAAATCTCACTCTTTGGTTATGCCGTGATCAATTTTTTCTTTATTTCCTACTCCAATATATAAATATAAAATTTGAATACTTTCCGAACTAGTGGATCATAAAATCCATAATGTGATGAAAAGTCATTCCTGTCTATAATTATCATAACAAAATGTTTAGAATAGATTATCTAATATGCATAAATATTCATATGTTTAAGTAATACATTAATAACAAAAACTTCATTTAATGTTCAAAGTAAAAAAATTCATAAATGGTGACCCTTACGAACCTTCCAAAAAGAATTAAAATTTAAAACATTCAAATTAAGATCACTAAATTTTCAAAATCAATTTATCATTAATTCCCCAAAAAACATATTGTAACTTTGAATTGTCACACACCAAAAATGTAAAGATCATTATCATGTTTCCTCTTGAAACATGGTAATAAAGTTAATTACTACAAAACCTTAGTGAAAACATGCATTCTTTAATACATAAACTCTTTCGTCACACTATAAATCCAAAAATTCTATAAAAACAATCCAAAAACCACCTTTTCATTATATTACTAATTTTTTCTAATGTTATAAATACTATCCCATTTATTTTATCACAATCAAACATATATTTATCTCATTATTATCCAAACATCATGCACATATTAAGGGTTATATTTCCCTTAATCATGTCTTCAAAAAAATGTCAGCTCAATAACATATAATGGTCACCAGTACCTTTCAACAAATAATTTCAAATACTTAAGGAAAAACTACAGTGGGAAAATCATTAGATGTTTTATTATTCCATGATACCATAAAATTACTTCCACAACATTATTCTTGAATTACAATACATAAACAATCAATCATTCCACTTCCATATTTAACTATTATTCCTTATCATTCTTCAATATCATATGTCATTCGTAGTCTCTGAATCATATATAATATAACCACCACTCATACAGACTTGCTGATTCTATTCACAAGCTTTCCCCCTAGGGAATTTATTTGCACAATGCCCATACATTCTACATTTAAAACATCTAACTTTGAATGATACATTAGGAATACTATTTCTTTAATTGAACCTTTCAATTTTAATTTTCAATTAATTTATTTATTTACTTATCTTCCACACCCATAGAATCATCCAGTTCCATTGAAACATTCTCCCTGATGCCTCTTTCTATAAGCTTTACATGAGGAAAATTGAACTTTGTTTCCTCTATGATCATAATGAAACTCCATATTTCTCTCATTATATGGTTTAGGAAACGAACCAAAGTTTAGATGATTGGTTATATTATTAAATTTATTATTAGGCATAATAACACAATTTTATCTTCCAACTCCCATTTCATTTGGTTTCTCATGAGGATGACCATTCCATTGTCCATAATATTCACCATTAACATGAATCCTCCTGGTTTTGGCCATTATCTAAAACCCAAAAATCATGGTGTGAGAAAAAAAATCATAGTTAGAGAACCACATAACATATGGAAATTAATTATAAAATATCATTATGTGAGACCTTTGGTTTTACTTAGTTTATTTATAATCATTACCAAAACTCTAGGATTTTAATCTAGACATAATCTTAGGGTTCTTACTAAGATCATGATATCAAGTCATGAAATAAATCATATAAGTTCATAAGATTTGAGTCATAAAATAACGTGATATAATAGGATTGGTATAAGACATAGAAATATGGCATACACATAAGAATAGAAAATCATCTATTTAATAGTCAAGGCTCTTTGCTAAGACTGTCATAGTGGAATGAGTTCACTTCCCAAACCTTCATAGTAGTTATGGTCCACTCCCAAGACAATCATAGTGGATTGGGTTCACTCCCCAAACCATATTAGTGGAAAAACATTTACTGAACTCGTCTCACTTGTTATTCTAGTCCTGTATTATTGAATTGAGTTCACGTCCCATTTCATTCTCGTTTTATGGAACCGAGTTCACTTCCCATTACAATCCTGTCTTACTAAACTGAGTTCAAATCCCATTTCAGTCCTGCCTATATCATGAGATATAAATCATTACCTTATAAATTGGAGGTAGATATAGGTCCCACCATCACATAATGAAACCATACCTACATATTCTAGAAGGACATAAATCATATCAGAACCCATGAAAAGAGATTTGGTTTCATAACCCATTGAAAAGAAATAGGATTCATAAATATCATTCCATAATAAACATAAAACTACCCAAAAAATAATAAGGAGGGTATTAAAAAATAATATCCACAGTAAATCTTAAGTAACATTAAATAATTTAATTGTAGATTAAAAATATTTTTTAATGATTTCTTCAAATAATTTTTGAGTGAAATACCCTTTTTTATTTTGAAAACATATTTTTTTTAAAAATTTCATGAAATCATAGAGGAAAAAGTATTATTTTAAGAGAACCTTTTAAGATGATAAATGAAGTTTAAAGGCATTAAATCATCATAAAGGCGGGTAAATATGATCATGTCGTATAAGTTAAAAAACCTTCCTTTTATATTTTTGCTGGAAAATTCATAAAGAAACTCGCTTAGAAAATGAAAAAAAGAATCCTTTCATATTTTTTAAATGTAAAAAATGATTAAAAATAAATTTAAAAAATCATATGATAATATTAAAAATATTTTTAGAAACAATTTTAGAAAACATGGACATGATGTAAAAATAGAGTTTTAAAGGAAACCTTAAAAAGATAAATTTTAATATATAATACCTTATAAATATCATATCATTGAAGTGATCATTGATAAAATAAATATATTATATGTATTCACTATAAATACACATTAAAAAAATGTAAATGAAATATAATATAATAAAAATTCATTCCACACATAATCATAGAATGAAACAATTGATGAATTAGAAGGTTAACCTAAAGAATGAAAATTGGATTAAGAATTCCCTTACCATTTTGTAATCAGTCGAATAATATGCACCAAAAAAGTAATAAATATAAAATTAAACATTTAATAACATTAAGACAATGATATTTATGATATTATATTTCTAATGGTAGTATATACACCCCACACAAGAAATAATAAGTGAATAAGTCACATATCCCAAAGAAGAAAAGGTGAGACGAGAAACTCTTACCACACGCTTCCTTTTAGTTTTGAGTACTTTAACCTCCTATATAAAGGTTTAAATAATGTTATTAATTAATTAAAGAACTATAATAATACTTATAATACCTTATGTGATACTTTTATTACATATTGAAACCCATTAATTAATAATGTATCATTTTTTTCATTATTTTAGGTGCATTTATTTCATGGTTTCATAATTGATTTATTTGTGTATAATTATTGATTTTTATGTCAATGGGAAATAAAACTAAAATAGTGTATAAAAATTTTATTTTTGAAATTAAATAAGTATATATGGTCCCATATATAGTTTTTATTTATTACACAAGGATGATTTATTTGATAAAATGTTATTGATAAATGTTTAGTTTGATTTGGTGGTTTTTTCGACCATCATGAACTAGTTTTGTTTTATTTAATATTATGATTATATATTAGTTATAGAAAATTAAATAGGTTATAATATAAATATTAAGATATTATTTAACTATAATTATACTTTTATGACCATCCATGAAGGCAGTGATGAAACATTAACAAAATCATTATTCACGGAGACGATAAACTACCATAATTTGGAGAATAGTTTCATTTCTTTGAATAAGAGGAGATAAGAAATGAAATTGTTATGAGATATTAAATTAGAAATATAAAACCCCAGAATATAAATTATTTTGTATTTATCATTAATTTTTTTATTAGTTAGGTTAATATATGTAGAATAATAAAATAAAATAAGATATGTGTTTGACAAAATTACCTCTTGAATATCACCTCCCCGAAGGACCCATTGATAACCTTAGATTTGGTATTTTGGGAATTTAGAGACAATTTTATGTGGGTAGAGTGATTATTAGTGTTTTGTTTCAAATATTTTAGGATATTAATGGCTTTTGAGGAGAAATGGGGTGGTGAGGGGTGGTATTTATACTTGAGGAGGGGTGGTTTTAAATGATTAAATAATGATTATTTTATAATTAGATCCAACCACATTGAGGTGAAATTAATTTCCACAAATTTTAATGATAATTAATGTTGTAAAATATTGTTAAGGTTTATAAAAAATTCAACCAAACATTTTATTTTTCTTTTTATCCATTTTAATATTTTACTTTTTAACTTTAACTTGTTTCATTATTTTACTTATACTGTGGTAAACTTTCATTTTTCCATGATAAACGTTTTATGCCTAAAAATGAAATGACCTTAATAAATAATTTTTATATTTTAATTAAAAATATGTAATCCATTTTACAAAATTTAATTAACATAATTATAAAAATTATATTTAAAATTAATCCCACTAACGCAACGGGAAAACCGGTTTTTAAAGTGAAAAAGTTCAAAAGTTTGAAATGTTTTTATATCCAATTTACATTTTAAATTGATTAAAATGAAATAAATTGGATTTATGGTTGTATAAATGAAATAATTTTACTTTAAAATCAATTTTTAATATAATTTAAAATTATAATATATTTAGATGAAAATTTAGTTTTCGATTAAAATGTAGTATTTTTCACTATTCATCAAAAAATGGATTTTATCAGAAAATACCAAGAAACCATGATAAGATAATTTATATATCACTATTTAAAAAATTATGTTTATTTTATTAAATAATATTTATAAAAGTGTCAAAATTTAGCTTTAAAATAGGTGCTCCATCAAAAGGCGCAAAATTACCTTTTAGAAAAATATAGCTTTTTATACTTAAAATTGGATTTATTCTTATATTAAGCCTATAAAAATTATTGAATGGATTTAAAAAACATTTTTTAATATATTTCATATAATTTTTATTAATATATTTCAATAATAGTGATTAATTTTATTTATTAAGATAAAATTCCATTATGGGCATAAAAATTCCTTTTTTATAAAAACACTTTCTTTATGTTAAATTGGGGTTTATTTTAATTTCTAATTAAATGGTAACCAATTATTTAATTTTATAAAAAAGTGTGAAATATATTTTTATAAGTTATTTAATCTAATTAATTGCCTCTATTCCATTGGCTAGGTGATAACAGTCGTGTTAAAATAGTAATATTTTGGAGTTCGTTTAACCATAGTGTTTTGTGCAAAGTAAGATATCAAAGAGATTAAATTTATTTTTAAAAAGGCATACCATAAAATATTGGGGCGTTACAATGAAGAAAAATTTGGTGATGATTTTCATAGTGAAAAAGATGAGGCATTACCTACATCACTATAAGGTCTATCTTATTGCATATATAGACCCTATTAAATATATTATTGGTCTCCAAAGGCTTATTAGGCATCTGGAATATTGGGAGGTAATTAAAAAGTACTTTTATATTTATTTTTTGTCTTAGAAGTTTACCAAAGGGCATGATTTAACTGATTATTTTATAGAACACCCTCTCTCATAGGATCCTCCACTGCATATAGAGCTCCCAATAAGTAGGTTTTCTCTATCCATGAAACTTACCAGATATGGGAGATGTATTTTGATGGTTCTTCTAAAAGCCTATTATAAAGAAGAATATAAAACCCAATGATTAAAAAAATTGTATTATGGATTTGTTCTCATCTCTCTATCTTAAGTAGTTCTACTATATTCATTTATTCTATCTCAAGGTTGGACCAATAATGGAGCATAATATTTGGACCTAATTAGAATCCTAGAGCTAGACCTATGGATATTGGTGCTCATTTTTAACATCAATGTTGATTCAAAATTAGTGGTCAAGATTATTAATGTATAATATTCCATAAAAAGGAATAATTATTTCCACTACTTGATTATCTGTGGGTGTTTATGGAATAATTCCCCACTGAGAAAATATTGTCTCATATCTCATGATTATAGAATGACAATATTGTTTCATTGGATAATATAGCAATAATAATAGTATATCCATACCAAGATAAGACTACTATTCACATCATGCATCGTGGGGTTGTCTCTCTATTCATCTACAATGATATAGAAGTAATTAATAAAATCAACACCATATGAAAGAAGGGTGATTCAATGTTATCATCAACTTATAATATAATATGATAAATATTACCCATATTAGACCAACTCCAAAGAATAATTCTCCCATATGACCATGGAAAAAAAGAACAGATCCATCATCAATAAGTGAAATATATATTTTATGATGCCCCAATACCCAAAAAATATTTTACAAAAGATGTTTTGATAGATTTTTCCTTAGAAAAATTGAAGGAGAAGATACCTCCAATATTATGTAGGAAGAAAATTGTAGAACCAAAAATATTAATAAATCATGAACCATACTTAATCATTAAATAAAGAGGCTCAGATACATATAGACATCAATAATGCAAAACTTTGTGGAGTCTGCTAGTAAGTGTGATGCTTTCTTGATACATTCCAATTTTATTCATCGAACCCCAAATCTATTGGATACTTCAAAATATTCTTATATATTTACCATATCGGTAATACATATTATGGGTCCATATCCCCCATATATTTCTAGGTAGTTCAAATATACTCTTATTTTTATCAACTTATTCTCCAAGTGGGATGAGGCTATATACCTCAAGGAAGTTTGGAAAAAGGTTATCATAAACTTTATGGAGTAAAATATTATTACTGGGTTTTTTGTCCCTCTTACAATATTAATGGAAAATGACACTAATTTATACTCTTTCAAGTTGAAAAGGCTGTATTATCATAACAATATTTAGTTCAAGCACCCATTTTGCTACCATATAGTGAAAAATTGATAGATAGAAGCTTTCAACAAGTTCCTATCCAATATCCTTCAAAATATGCTGGAAAGGGGAAAAAATATCTATATAGACAAAATTCTACATGATTTTTAGGATTATCACATCCCAACCCATACATCCATGCATGAGATTCCATATTCTCTTATTTACAAGAACATAGGTTGATCTATCCCTCAAGGATTAACTACTTCTACTTTATGTCATTATCTATAATTAGCTACCAGAAGGTTATTAATCCCAGAATCTATTGGTTTATTTGGAATATATTGATGATACATGTTTAATTACAATGAAAAACATGACAATACATCAGAAAAAGTCTCCACAAGCATTCAATAAGAAATATTTCCACCCCCATTCTTCTAAGGAGAGTTTTCATTGGCTCTCAAAACTTTAATGATACCTTGGAATAAACCTCATAACCTCATAAAAAGTGAGAAGGAACTTAATACATAAAAAAGGTCTAGTACAATGGATATTATTTCCTGATCACAATAGATGGAGAGTATATCATGTTAGTCCCAAATTCAAGGATTTTAAAAACTTTATTTTTATAACTCCACATGGGGATCACATACATCCTAGTCACATAATGTTAAACTATATGTCATTTTTCCATACCACATGATGTGAAACTACATGAAAATGTCATCATGTAAATATGACAAAATGTATGGCCCACATCCTATTCCTATGACATTAAATAGTATAGTGCTTACATATTTCTTTCAGGATGTAAAATTTCATGATATGTGATAATATACACCCCTTCACTATATTCCAATGTGATACAAGTGATCCTATATCTATATCTTATTTCTCATACTGAGCATGACTCACATTATCTTAGAGGTTATGAATTATTTCTCTGACTTGTATGATTGAGATGTATCATATTTAAAGGCAGAGTGCACATATTCATGGTCACATGAAAATAAACTAAACAACATGAGTTACACCATAAAAAATCCCTTAGACTATTTGGGAAATTATGTGAGATACATTTTTCCTTTCATAAGATCTAGATCTATGTAAGTGTTCCTATTACTTGTTCTATTTGTCCATGTTTTAGACGCTTTTACACCGGGGTGCGTGCGCGTGTCCGTCATGCATGGGAGGATGCGCAACTTGTTGCCCCGCATTCCCGCTTTCCAAAGGCGGGTGGCATCCGTTCCTTGTTCCTGGACGTCTGCTCCTTGATCGAAATCGGGATGATGGGATGTCGGTTCTTCCTTCCATGGATTCCTCCTCGGAGCTCTTCACCTAGTCCGGGTCTCCCTCATAGATTTAATACGGGTTTGTGAAGCTCATTCCCAGCGCCATATCTACATGGATGCCAGTTAATTACGCTGCTTCCGTCGAGACGCTCCAAGGGGTCTGGTCGGGGAAGCAACCTTCAGTGAGGAGAATGGTCATGCTGGGGTGTCGTCGGCACGTCTTGACGCTGTGGATTGGAATGTCTATCTTCTATCCCTTATTATAGGGCTTCTCGAGGGCGCGGAAGCCCGAGGGATCCCACATCGAACGCGGGGAATTGTGTACCATCTGAGGTTTTCCTCAGCTTCCCATGTTTAACACGGGGTATTCCGCGAGTTTAACATCTTGCGGAGATGGATCGGATTGAAGTACCACTGAGAGTGGATCATATTGAAGAACCCCCTTGGGGGAACGCCGATGTTGGGGCCAACACGTGGGCGACTTCCCAGATACTATGGAGCGGAATGAGGTGGCATGATCTCACCGGGATGTGGTGGCCCGGGTAAGGATCAGGATGGGTGATGGAGTGATGGGCTTAAACCTCATGGAAGCTTCTTACGTATCCCCATGGCAGGGAATCAAAGTCCGTGTAGTTCAGTGATATGGTGGGACACCTGAAGAGGCGACCCGTGAGAATGAACACATGGATTGGAGCTTGGAGGAAGTAAGATCTCCATGCTAGGGCATGAGCTTCCCAAGGCACGTGGGCTCGAGGGGGAGGTCAGTATGAGACGTGGGTGTGAGGAATGGGGCTTACGCTCTGAGGCGGCCCATAATGGTGCTGGTGAACCGACGCGAAGGGGTCGAAACAACTGAACGATGGGATTGAACCTCGTGGAGGATTCCTACGTACCATGCATTAGCACAGATCAAAGTCCACATAGTTCAGGGAATACAGTTTAACGTCATGCGGGACGAGGGCATACAGTTTAATGTCATGCGGGTAGAGCATACAGTTTAACATCATGCGGGACAAGCATACAGTTAAAGTCATGTGAGACGAGCATACAGTTTAACATCATGCGGGACGAGGAATCTGGGGCTTACGCTCTGAGGCAGCCCAAAGTGTTGGCAAACTGACGTGAAGAAGTCGGAATGACCAGGTGGTGGGCTTGAACCTCATGGAGGCTTCCTACGTACCATGCGTTATCACGGATCAAAGTCCACATAGTTCGCTGGGATGGGGCTTACGCTCTGAGCGGCCCATAGGAGGATGTCATGGTTGATGCGCACTCTAAGCCCATGTGAGTCATGCTCAGTGTGAGAAACAATAGGCAGTAGGGACCAGATGATCACGTCGTAAAGGGTGCGTCCGTGAGAAGCGGAAAGGGGCTAACACGTTGAGCGGACCAAAGAGGAAACAGGGGCTTGTGCGTGGTTAGCGGCCCTGGGTGCCGGGGCTTACTCCAGGATGGAGGCCCATGGTGTGGCAAAACATAGTGGGAAAAGGGACTCCACTGGACTTGGCAGGGGGGAAGTACGGAGGTGCATGGTTGCAACCTTCCGCAAGAGAGGCTAGGGGCTTACGCTCTGAGGCAGCCCTTCCCCCATGGACAAACGACACTCCGACAATGAGGATCTCATTCCATGTGAGGAAGAATCCATTCCTGTGGAGACGAGTGGGCGTAAAAAATGTCTGAGCTGGGGGGACCCTGCGTGCAAAGCATGGGGTTGGACCACAGTTTAACATCATGTGTTAAGGACGAGGTGCTTAGCAGTTTAACGTCCTGCATCTTGGACGAGGTGGGTTTACTCCACACCCCTAGGGCTTACATGCCCAATTCCCTATACCCCTTGTGGGAGGGAAGTCGTCGATAAGGCCGTAGTGAAGGGGGGTCGTAGGGCGAACCGTTGAGGGGTCCACATTAGCGTGGCTATGCGAAGAAGCAAAATCCGTTAGCGTGCCTATGCGGAGAAGCATAAGGCAAAGAAACGCAACGGGAAACACCACCCAAGGGACCTTGAGGTTACTTCGTACGAGCCTGGAAGGCTATACGGGAAAACAACGCATGGCGTGCAAGCCCAACAGGGAAGACATTAGGTGCCGACGCGGAGAGGCAGCCAAGGGATGTCAAGGTAAAGGGTCCTGGGTGTTGCACGCAAAGAGAAGGTTTGCACGCAAAACACCGGGATGGCACGCAATAGGGTCAGAGGATTGCATGGATGGGTGATCGCACAAAAAGGATTGGGATTGCGTGCACTGAAGGGGATTGCACGCACGGGGCAAGGATTGTGCGCAAGGGAAAAACCCGGAGGAGTAGGCAAATTCACTTAAGCCAGTGGAGTTGCGCGCAAAGGCGAACCCCAGGGCAAGGATTGCACGAAAAGAGGAATTACCTAGAAGTCATATTTTGCGTGGGGGAGTCCGAATTGCACGCACGGGAGCCGTTCTGAATTCCACAACCCCAAACTGTTTGGGGTCGCCTTCTATTTATAGGCATCGGCTGACGCGACATCCAGGCGGCGTGCAAAATCTTCCGCGCCGGGAACCGTCAGTGCACAAAACATCACCGCGCGGAACCGGGGCGTGGAAAATTGCATGCACCACCGGCTCGATTACGCAAATCCTGGGGATGCTTCGGGTTCACAGCATTATTTCGCACAAGTCCTCCTTTATTTCGCACACCACTTACCGGGCCTCCGGACCGGGCCTCTGATTCCAAATATGACTTCTCTTTGTCATTTAGAAACTTCCTCTGGGAGTTACAAACTTTTCCGGCGTCTACAAATGCCCCCCCGTGGAATTGGATTGGTGAGAGGTCACAACGGTCGGATTCCGATGGAAATGCCGAAGCAGGGCCTCTCTTGGGCACTTAGCACACAAAAAACTGACGCGGCGCGCAAAACGACGGATCCGCGCTAAATTCTCTTTCCGCACGACATGGAACCCTAGCCTCGCCTATAAAAAGGGGTGCTGGGTCCAAAATACGTACTCAAGCTTTTCCACGCGATAGGCTTACCGCTCTTGTGCGCGAAATTGCTTCCACGGCTGCGCGTAAAAACACTCTGGAAGTGTGTAATTCCTTCCGAATTTTGGACGTACTTGCGCGCCTACTCGGGATATTCCACACCTAGCATGTCGATTGCGTGCCCAACTCCCGGATTTCGTGCTGCCACTTCAGATTTCGTGCAGCACTCTCCGATTCCACACACTACATGCTGATTTCGTACAACTCCCGAAATATTCGAGATGGCCGCAAACCGAGTTGATGAGGGGGAAGCCGCCGCTCGTAGGACCAAAATGGTGGCGAACGAGGAGGTTTATAGTGCCAAGGTGATCGTTTCCAATAAACTGACCTTGTTCAATCTACTGACTCTAACCCAGAAGACGTATCCCCTATCTGACAACCTCCTGCTCTAGAACTTTGGCATCCTGGAGGAGGTGCCCCTGCCGGGCTTCGAGGTGGACACACCGCGGTCATGGGAGACCGAGGAGGATGATCTTACTTGCTAAAAAATCAACAACAACGGCCATAATTCCAAGGAAACCAGACATATGGACGTATTATGTCCTGAACCCGAGGACCAGGACCATTACTGGGGACGATCCTGTCGTAAAGAATTCTCCAGCCCTCTACGCGAGCATGTTCCGTCAGAGCGTCACAAATGACACGAAGGGCTGGATAAAGGATTGGGACCTGCGGTTCAGGGGAAACTTCACCAGCGAGTGGGACTGGGCGTTCTGGGTTCACCATACTTGCGACCAGTTTGGGGATGAACTGCGGCATATTGGCCTGTTCGAGGAGGTATGGACGTCGTAGTTCCACTTCCACCATCAACCTGAGCTCGGGCCGGAGCTATTCACCCGATGGTCTCCTGATACCAACACATTACACCTTCAGCATGGGGAAGTTGGCATCAGTCTCTGGGATGTTCACTATATCGGAGGTATCCCACTGGAGGACTACCAATACGACGAGTTCGTTCCTCCAAAGAACACCTGGGAAGACAGGTCACAGACGCCCATGCTGACGTGGAACCTGCTGGAGCTGGCCAAAGAGAGGCTGGGGTCAAGGACTTCCTGAAGGATATTTCCTACAAGGGCTGGTTCAGCCAGTTCCTCGAGAAGGATCCAGCAATCAAGATGTCGGGACGGGGTAAACGGTGCCCAACCAAGGCTCAGAGGAGCAGGGATGGGTCATACTGGAGGACCCTGGAGGCGGGGTAATACCAATCATGGGGCTACCGAGTCATTGAGACCCAGTACCCGAACGTCCGGTACGCCGGGTTCCTCGCCGCCTTCCTGACCGGGTGGCTACTGCCAGTGCGGGACGCGAGGATGGGCATCCGTCCAACAACACTGCTGATGGCGGGCACCATGGCCACCAACAAATGGTTCAAATTAGGGGTCCCCGTTCTGGCCAAGCTGTATGCCATCCTGGGACGCATCTCACGAGGGGGGTCGCCCCGGAGAGTATGTGGCCCCTTCCAGATTGTCCATGGATGGGTGGCGGCTCACCTCGGCAGGTACACTTTCCCAAACACCACCCGTCCTATGGGAAATGGCATGCGACCGTCCCTGGTGAACATTGATGGGGTGGCGCTGATGATGCTCAATGAGGAGGGCGTGAGAATATGCATTGGTAACCACACCAACTTCCAATTCAGCCCGTTCCCCACCCCGGTTGGCCAGATGGTGGACAATGGGAGAGTCTCACTAGAGCAGCAGGAGTATTTCCAGAGCATTTGAGGTGGGGTGCTCGTGGCTTGGATCGATGGGAAGGTGATCTGGGAGCCTTACGTGCCATCCCGATTTACCAGCCAATTCGGGTGCCTCCAACGAATGCCAAAGAAGGTATTCACAGCTGTCTAGAAGGAGAAGAATCCTTGAGTTCTGTGCCAGTTGTGGTTGATGTTTACCACTTTTGGCTCTGGAGACGTCATTACTCTTCCTCCCACCAGGGTCAACGCTGGCCTAACCACTAAGTATGCCGAGCACTGGACCATTGCGTACCTTGAGGGGATTTTACGCAAGACAGTCTGGTGGCTCGCAACTACCCGCGTGGAAACCGGGCGACGGGGGAGCAGTCAAGGTGCTGTTGGAAGGGGGGAACTAGGGGTGCGTCAGGCAGCGAGGCCTGCGCAAGCTGGGTCCTCAGTGGCGGGAACATCACACGGTGCCGCCGCGACCTCATTGCCCATGGGGGGGGGGGGTCACATGAGGTGGCCAGGGAACTGCCCGGGAAGCAGATAAGGTACCTGCTCGAACCTTCCCAAGATGCAATTTTCCTGGCACTATGGTCGGCCTGGATGACCCTGCGACAATCGCTGAGTGTTGAAGCCGTCTGGCAGAAGATAGTGCAAAATGGGATCCATTTTCCAGAGGTTGGGCTCATTCGAGTTACCGAACAGGTAAACTTCCATCAGCGGCATGCTTATCTGACGGCCATGGACACATACGCGCGCCAAAGGGGTCGGCGTACGGAGCCACCATTCCTAGTGAAAGTGATGCTCGACCAGGAGCACGATCTGGAAGTGATGCCACCGGGAGAAGGCGACAGTGACGAGGAGTTGGAGGGGGAGGAGGAGACCGGATAAGACGAAGGCGAAGGAGAAGATGTAGAAGAAGGAGAACCCGAAGGTGATGGGTCGCAGGGGGTGCCCTACCAAGGGAGTCTCTAGGAGATTAGCGAGATTGTCAGCTCTGATCTTGACATAACCGAGATACTCGAGGTTTGTCTCTATCCTCATTCATTTCCCTTCTTTGTCCATTCTCCATTTCAATTTCCAACCCATCTCTCTACCTCACTCAGGAGCGCCTAAGTGTTGGTCAGGCCTCCCCGCTAGAGGAGGGAGGGAGGGAACTGATTAGACATGATGGGGATCTGACACCCATCATTGAATTGACAAGCACAGAGGGGTCTCCCATCATACCGGCTCCTGCAGCGGCTGAAACACTGGAGGTCGACGCTCTGGATTCCTGTAAGTCTCACACTTCACTACTTGCGCTTGTTATCAAAAGATCCCAACTAATTAGCATATGCCTTGCGCAATGATCTCAACATTGGAGGCTCGTTAGGCTGCGGAGCCCGGGCCGTCCATGATCAGACCAATGGCGGACATACCACCTCGTCCAAAACATTCTCCCTGTACTGAGTCAGCCCCAGAAATCGGTGAGCAGGGGGCAGCGGGCATCAGCGGCGCTGTTCTTGAACTGAGGCTAGAAGTTGATAAAGGAACCATCGCTATCAAGGCGAGAGAGGAAGGTCGCCCGGATGTCAATGATCCTATTCCTCATGAAGATATCCCTGAGGCAGATCCTGCCACTGACCTACTGGCTGCCTTTCCTATGTACCGGCCTGCTGATCCCGAGGATGTAGATGACTCATACTCAAAAGTGGCCGAGGAGAGCCGGATGACATGGTGCAAAGGGTGGAAGTGTATCCAGCGCTTTCTCAGGCATCCCCAGTCGGATTGGCTAAGGCGGATGGGATTACTCCAGACCTGGCTGCGCTTCCTATGCACCGGAGGGGCTGACACTCAGCGCCTTCATCTAACAGTCCGTGACTACATGGCCGAGAAGATATGCGAGAGCAGCTGGCGCACCGACGTTGCCCGGTGTCGAGAAAGATCAGAAAACGCCCGAGCGTTGCTGAGGGTGGAGCGGGAGGTCTGACACCTCAAAGGGAAGGCGGTAGAGAAGGAGGCCCTCCTTGCAACATGCTCTAAAATCGTGGAACAACTGACGACCTAGCTGGATGACGCCCAAGAGCAACTGAAGGAGGCGGGTCAGCAGATGGCCGTACTTCAAACCGAGTAGGTGCAGGCACAGGCCAAAGTTTGTGAGCTGCACTCTACAGCTGCTGATGAAGAGAGAGTCTTCAAGGAGTGAGAAGCATTCCTGGAGGCTACCAGCCAAAGGGTAGTAGTGTTAGAATGATCGATCCAGCACGCTGATCCTTAAGGGCTTTGTTTCGGCCATCTCATGAACTTCTTTCTTGTACTGCTCATCATCTCAATCCAATACATGGACACATCCATTTATTTGTACCCTTGGTTTAATATGCTCAACCATAATTCCGAAATGAATAAAAACTCACCCCTAAGCTCCTGTGGGTCACACCCAACGCGAGAAGTAAAGGATACTCGTGTTATCATTTCGTCCAACTGTGGGGCATTAACCAAGATTCCGGCATCCGAAATTGGGTCTGGATTTCTGAGGAGAAGACCTCAGACCAATTGATATATCACCTTCTCAATGTGCTCTGACACACGAGCGGGGAAATGATGGGGGCATTGAAATCCATCCGAACATGGGGAGATGGAAAGGAAAGGTGAATCATGCTACCCTAATTAAGAACACTATGGGGCACGATGATGGAGGATAACTGTTAACCGTGGTTGAAACGCTACATCCATATCGTGTTGGACTAGAATGGGGACAATAAATGAGGGCTGACCGCTGACCATGTTCGCAACACGGGGCCTTACTCAAATATCGCCAGTCAGTCTTCCAGAATGTTGGCCCAGGACAGCAGGAGGACCATAGGTCTATCATCCATACTGCTACAATAGGTGGACCAAAGGTCTATCATCCATATTGTGGCAGCAGGAGGATCAAAGTCTATCATCCATACTGTTAAAGGGTCCCGTCAAACATAACCAGTCCTCCGGAACGTTGGGCCAGGACAGTAGGCGGACCGTAGGTCTATCATCCATACTGTTAGGGGCTCCCATCGGACATGAAAGAAAATGGGGATCCGAATAAAGGGGCACACAAATCGTGGAAAGTGGAGCGGTGGTTTGTTCGAACAGATTCCAACACTCCCAAAATTGCACCACCGTGGCAGAGGTGCATTAGGTGGACGTACCAACCTGATCATGGATCGTCCCAATTTTCAGACAGGACTTCTCTGGCCAGAGAACTGCTACTTCCCATTATTACTGTAGGGAATCTCGAACTTATTTGGGGTAGATGTCACGATTACACCACTTCCCAAGAAGTCAGGCTGAGGGGCCGACAATAAGGAGGGACAAGATTTGGTAATCCCTGGGGCTGGACCCAAGACGAAATGTCCGGGCATTCCTACATATCTCATTAGGATGAGAATCAAGCCACACGTAGTTCTAGAAGCACATTTTAATGTCATGTAGGATGAAATACCGTTTAACGTCGTGCGGGATGGGGGACACATCTCATCTGGGGATAGGTACGGTACGATGAGTAACCTGACGTGAATGAGGACATAATCCCGCACCACACCGTACAATCCCACAAGAGAGACCAAGTCGTGGGTAGCCAAGGAAAGGATCTTAGTTTTAGGTCTTAGAACTCAGACCAAAGGATAAGGGGAATGGGAGACACACAGTAAAGCGGTTGCAAAACCCAACGTGAATGGATCAAAGCCCTGCTTACTATGTGCTCCTAGGGACGCGTTTAGGCCGAGAGATTGAACACGAAAAGTTAGGCTGGGCCTATGGGGAAGTTCCCAGGCACTCCTATGTATCTCACAAGGATGATAATCAAACCATACGTAGTTCTTTAGCGGTAACGTCTTAACGGGACGATATCATCACAGTTTATGGTCATGTGGTTGGACCTGACGGCATAGTTTAAGGTCGTATGGCTTGGACCTAGCGGCATAGTTTAAGGTCGTATGGCTTGGACCTGGCGGCATAGTTTAAGGTCGTATGGCTTGGACCTGGCGGCATAGTTTAAGGTCCTATGGCTTGGACCTGGGGGAACATGCATGATGCAATAAAGCATACCTGATGCGGGTGAGGGCGTAATCCCATACCATCACCGCGCACAATTCCGAGAGAGGAGCCTCGGGCCAAAGGGGCCTATGAGGGTTCAAAAATCAGGGTGGGGGGGGGGGGGGGTGGAAGGAGATGCTATATCCCAGCTACGCTGGGCCTAGAACGCAATGTCTGAGCGACTCCTAGTTCCCCATGGGGATGAGGGTCAAGCTGAACACAACCTATGAAGAAGAAACCCAAGCACATACTCTAGCACTCAGATCGCGGGAGCCCTGAGAGACACCGTTACGCAGGTTGGTCCATCTGATGTGTGGGGTATACTGAGGGTTAGTACAAGGAGTGTCGAGATTCCACCTTGACACGGTGGGGAGGAACATAATGTGAATCATGTAACCAAAATTCAGGGCCCGAAGAATCCGGTGTGACGACTGAGGATTACTGCTGACCATGTTCGTAACACAACATCCTGTCGCGTTAGCCTATAGGTAGGGGCAAACAAATGAGCATCAACCGCTGACCACATTCGCAACATGGGATTTGTATCAATTTGTTGCCCGAAACCCTCGAGGGTGTTGGCCCGTGACAGTATGAGAGCCCTTAGGTGTTGTATCCAGGCCGTTCTTGGGGGTCCCTCTGGGTGTGAAAGATGGTGGGGCCCGAATGAAGGGGAACCTGAAGCTTGAAAAGTGGACAAAAACTTACCTAAGTCGAATCTGACACTCCAGGTCCTAGACCAGAGTACTCTGAACAAATTAGCAGACCACTAGAAAGGGTCGAGGGGCTCAGTCTGAGAGTGGCCAAAAGATGGCGGATTCCCGAGGGAAGGACAGACCAAAAGACCGAGGAAACCGGGAGATCGTGGGATCTCCTAAGAGACGGGGCTGGACCTGAAATCTAAGTGTTCAGGCGGTCCTATGTATCCCATAAATATGTGAATCAAGCCACACCTAGTTCTAGAGATTAATTTTAACGTCATGTAGGATGAAATAAAGTTTAAAGTCATTTGGGACGGGGTAAGGATCTTATTTTTAGGTCTTAGAACTCAGACCAAAGGGGGCCCAGATGTGGGGAAAAATGTAGTTTAAGGTCATGCTAGACCGTGTAAGGATCTTAGTTTAGGGTCTTAGAACTCTGACCAAGGATCCGAGATGGAGGAAAAAATGTAGTTTAAGGTCATGCTAGACTGTGTAAGGATCTTAGTTTAAGGTCTTAGAACTCATACCAAGGAGCCCAGATGTAGGGAAAAATGTAGTTTAAGGTCATGTTGGACCGTGTAAGGGTCTTAGTTTAAGGTCTTAGAACTCGGACCAAAGGGGTCAGGCAAAATATCGTTTGAGGAACCTGGCATTGGTGGGAGGAGTGACACACTTGCCATCCGTAGTAACCAGGGAATACACGCCATTGGGATAAACCTTATGGACAATGAAAGGCCCCTCCCATTTGGGCTCCAACTTGGGTGGTTTCCTGCCGGGAATCATTGGTGCTCTGAGAGACATCACTAGGTCACCTTGCAGGAAGGAGTGAAGGTGAACCTTCTTATTGAAATCTCGATCCATCCTGCTCTAATGCCTTTCCAAGTTATGTAAAGCACGAAGCCTACTTTCGTCCAGTGCTTCCAATTCGGCTAGAAGGATTTTGGTAACTCTATCCGGCGCTTACTGGTTATAGACCGCCATGTGCAATGAGGGAAACTAGATCTCGATGGGAAGGACAGCCTCAGCTCCGTACACTAGTGAATACGGAGTCACCTGGGTGGAGTTATGAGTCGTCATCCTATAAGCCTAGAGGGCGTTGGGGAGCTTGTCCGGCCAACTTTTCTTGTTCTGACCAACCATCTTTTGCAGAATGTTAGAGAGGGTTTTGTTAAACACCTCGATTTTTTCATTCGCCTATGCATGATAGCGGGAGGTGTGGTTAGAGATAATGTTGTACTTGGCGTACAATTTCTTCAGCTCGGCTGCTCGGAAGTTGGTTCCGTTATCCGTGAGGATAGCATGAGGTACTCCAAATTGATAGATGATATTGGAGCTCATGAAGTCAGTGATAGAACATGCTTTGACTTCCTTGAGTGGGATTTCCTCTGCCCACTTGGAGAAGAAATCTGTAGCGGTCAAGATGAACCGGCACTAGTGGGCCGTCGCTGGCGGGTAAGGTCCTACGACATCCAACCCCCAGACTGCAAAGGGCCAAGAATACTTGGTAGTATGGAGAGGCTCCGGTGGCCGATGCACAAAGTTAGCATGAACTTGGCATGCATGCCACCTCTTGGAATACTCGATGCAGTCGTGGATCATGGAGGGCCATAAGTATCCCAGCCTCCGAATCTGGTGGGACAACTTCGACCCGGCCTGGTGGGAGCCACAGGAACCAGCGTGCACTTCTTGCATGACCTGTGGGATCTCGACTCCTTGAAGGAAACAGAGGAGAACACCATCAAATCCGCACCTATAAAGGAGATGCTCAAGGCTGGGCTCGCTCTGAAGGATGAACTGCGGCGCGCGACATCGGATTCGCTCTCGCTTGGCTCGGTCCGACGGCAGGTTGTCGTGTTGGATAGATTCAACCAATGGCATCCTCCAGTCAAGAACTATCTTGATTACTGCACTTTATTCCCCCGAGGATCCTGACGTAGGGGCACCAACGGTGAGATGGTTCACCCGCGGGCCACGATCATCTTCCGGAATAACAGGAGCAATGAATCTCCGGTGCGCCACGTGGATAATTAGGTCATCCTGTTCGGGCTCCGCAAGTGATGTGGCCAGGATGGCCAAAGCATCTGCTCGACTGTTCTACGACCGGGGAATGTGAACGACCTCTGGACGGGATGGGAACTTAGCCATTAGACGGAGGGTGCACTCCATCAATGGCACGAGTTCTGGATTTCTGACAGCATAGTCACCATTGACCTGCTTGATGACTAGCTCAGAGTCCCCTTTTACATACAGATGGGGTACGTCAATCTCGAGAGCCAACTCGAGGCCAGTGATGAGGGCATGATACTATGCCTCATTGTTGGTACAACCTTCTGACAACAGGAATGAATACGGTAGAACAACTTGCTCCGGGGTGATGAAGACGATACCCAGGCCCACTCTATTGAGCCTAGTATCGCTGATCCTTCTACCAGTGGGGCTCCAGGAGGCACCGTCAAAGTGCATCTTCCAGCATGGGATGGCGTGATTGACTGAGAGGATTACCTCATCAGGAAAGCCTAGATCCAGTGGCTGGTCCGCGGAGGTTGGGTGGGCAGCTAAGAAGTCTGCCAACGCCTGTCCTTTGACAACCTTCTGAGGTACGAACCTGATGTCGAACTGCTGGAGGATCACCGCCCAGAGGATATATTTTAACGAGTCTACCTGAGAGACCAGCTGCACCTCATGGTGCTGAAAGTAGTGCCGCAATTTCTGTACGACAAATATTAGTGCCAGGTAGCTCTTCTCGATGGGATAATATCTAATTTCCGCGTCGAGGAGCATGCGGGTGAGGTAGTAGAGGCTATTCTCTGTTCCCTCGTTGTTCTTCTGGGTGAGAAGTGCAACGAGGGATCGCTCCACGATGATCACATAAAGGACCAGCGGCTTTCTGGAAATGGGTGGCATCAAGACAGGAGGTTGGAGAAAATAATTCTTGATTTCCTCAAAATGGATCTAACACTCTTCGCCCCATTCATAGGCGGCACTTTTCTTCATGAGCCGAGAAAAGGGCTTACACTTGCCGGACAGATTCGTAATGAATCGGCATATATAGGCTAAGTGGACTTGAAGGCCTCTCATCTCCCGAATATTATTCGGGGGAGGCATCTGACTGATGGCCTTGATCTCCGCTAGGTCGATCTCGATGCCTCGATATCTAACAACGAAGCCAAGAAACTTTCCGAAGGCGACCTCGAAGGCACACTTCAACGGGTTCATCTTCAAGTGGAGAGAACGGAGGAAGTAAAACACTTTCTCAAGGTCTTTGAGATGGTCCTGGTGCTAACGAGATTTATCCACCAGGTTGTCCATGTAGCACTCTACCAGTGTCCTGAGAATCATCTTGAATATGCGATGCATAGCCCGTTGATTGGTGGAACCTGCATTTTTTAGGCCGAAGGGCATAACCTAGTAGCAGAAAGTACCCTGGGGGGCCCTGAAGGCGGTGAAGTCTTCATCCTCGGGGGCCATCCAGATCTAGTTGTACCCGGAGTACCCATCCATGAAGGAAAGGGATTGGAACCCGGCCATGGCATCGATCAACAATTCTGTCACAGGAAGGGGAAAATAATCCTTCGGACAGTAGCAATTGAGATCGCAGAAGTCGATATAGACCCTGATCTGCCCGTTCTTCTTCCTGAATGGAACAATGTTGGCTAGCCACCTGGGGTACTGGACTTCCTTGACGAAGTTGGATTTGACGATCTTATCAACTTCGGCCACAACCATGGCACTGTGAGAGGGGTGCATCTTTCTGGGAGGCTGCTTGAACCCGCAATGGTTTGCTGGAAGGCCATGTTGGTGGATGGCTACCTGAAGATCTAGTTTGGGAATCTCGTCATAACTCCAGGAAAACACATCACGGTGCTGTCTGAGGAAGTCTACATACTGTTGCCGTTCCTCGGGGGGCATAGCGGCACTGACCAATGTGGGTCTCGGGTCTGCCTTGCTACCGAGGTTCACCTACACTAACTCGTCGACCATGGTGGGGACACCCTCCTCAAAGGTAGGAGGAGCATCTTCCATGTCCTCCTCTCTGCTTGTGGAGGGATCATCCATGGGGGGAGCCGTTTCGGGGCTGCCAGACCCTGATGGGAAGCTAGTGCCGGCTTGGGCGACAAAGGTCGTCACATCAAGAGACTCATGCACTTCGGAGACCTTGGAGACAAAGGTGGTTGATCCAATCCCATCTGGCCTTCAGCCCAAGGGGACACACTTTATGACATCAAAGCAGTAGTGGCACGTTGGCTTGAGCCGGTCGATTCCAGTCTGGAGAAATAGACACGTATGATGTTCTGTCGTTGCCATGAGCCTAACGTCCTGATATCGTACAGGGGTAGGGGGCTCGGGGATCACCTAATCCTGCTTGGTTTAGGAGTCAGAGGTAATTTCCTACCATCACTTGGACCCAGAAATATGCCTTCCTCTGTTACCCACAACAACAAAGCACTACCCCATGTCGGGGGTTGTGGCCTCCAACCGATGGATTTGGAGTACATATGCATCATCCAAACCTACCCAAGGATCACTTGCGATAGTGGCAGGCTCAACCTCACCTGCTGGGATCTTCTTGTCCTTGCTCTTGTAATATTCGGCATCTAGATAATGGGCTTCACAAGAGAAAAAAGGAGACGCATCTCCTTGGAGCACGCTTACTCGACCCTTAAGGGAGTATTTGAGGCACTGATGATACGATGAGGGGACCGATATGTGAAGGTGGTGCCACGACCTGCCCATCAACGCGTTGTAGGCAGTGTCCTAAGAGAAAACCATGAATTCGGTATTGGAAATTAGGCCTCCGAACTGGGTCTTCAAGCGACTCTTGCCGATTGGAGTTTGCTCGGTCCTATCATACCCCTAGATCCTGAGGTTAGAGGGAGTTAGATCATCCTCAGGCAGGCCCAGCTTCCGCAATGTCCGAGTTGGGATTAGGTTAATCCCAGAACCAGTGTCAATTAGACTGCGGCGGACTTCCATTCCATTGAACTAGCCGATGATGTACAGTGGAAGAATGTGCCCCTATATGGGAAGGTCTTCATCTTCACCGGAAAACGAGATAACCGCCTGACATTCAGCATCCTCAATCGCTTCAGTGTGGAAGGCTTCTGCGGCCGCCACCTCCGTCTCAAACTGGAGGGGGCTCTTCAGAGCCTCGGTGAGCACCTCACGCATTTCAGACGACATACGAAGAGCCTCAACAATAGAAAGACTTGTAGAAATGCCGACCAGGTGCTTCAGAACATCATAATTTCGAGCCAAATGCGAGCTTCTGCTTATAGGAGGCCGCTCTGCGATTGGAGGCATGATGGGCCCTACCGGCGGGACCAGTGACTGACTGGTACTAAGTACGTCTCGCTGTTCACTAGTCGAATCCCGGGAGGTGGCTGACATGTTAGGACCAGAAGGCTGTAGTCGGCCGGTGGCAGGGCAGGGCTGGTCGCGGCACGGCCGGGGTGGTCCCGCCTGATCCAGCAACACAAACAGTGGTGGAGGCGAACCTGTCGACACCAGGTGAGGGGACCGCGTGTGCTGATCTCTGTATCAGGTCTGCTGCCTGGTCTTAGTAGCGTGCACAGCCTGACTGGAGGTGATGACTGCCGTGCCCCGACGATTCACGTATCCATGGCTCCGCCGACGTTGGCGACGATTGGGGTCATTGGGAAGGTCCACCTGGCATTCCTCATCATTGGGAGTCAAAAAGGGATTTAAAAACTCTACGGTGTTAACCGAAGCGTACCTCGGGCTTTCACTCGAGGAGTCATCCACTACCAGACGGAGTCTCGGAGGGATCCCCATCTCTGGGGGCATAAAATCGCCATGCGTGCGGGATGATGACGACATTGGCATAGCACGTTCTTTCTTCTTGCGCCGCCGCTTTCTCTTCTGGGAAGAGGTAGGATGGGACGACGATGCCAAAGTGGCGCTCGCAGATTCTGAGGGCTCTGGCTGACTCAGGTGGGCACGGATGATGCCATGGGCACAGGAGACCGTCCTGCAGGCCATCCAGTCATTATACTTCCAAGACCCACGGTCGAAAACCTGCTGCCACTCATCCTCGTTTCCACTGCTTCCATCTGATCTCACGAAGACACCTGCCACTTGCGCCGGGGCTGGGCCCAACCTGACTATGTTGTTGTCAATCTAGTCTTGGAGCCAGTCCTTGAACACATAGCATCGCTGGATGGTGTGCCCCAGGGTCTGGTGATAAGGGCAGAAGTTAGGGTGATCAGTGAGATGCGCCTCTTCTGGCTTCCGACACTCAGGTAGCCGCACGATCCTCTGCTCCAAGGAGCTACGAAAATAACAGGGGACCTGGGCCTCGTCAAACGAGTAAGTCTGATTCCTTATGTCTGGAAAGGGGGATCTTGGAGGCTGACCATGACCAGGGGCCGGAGGAGAATGCCGAGGAGGTGGAGCCTGATTATCTTGCCTCGGCAGTGGCGGTGCGTTAAGCGGAGGCACCTGCTGATTTTGAGGCGGTCGCTGCTGGTCCGGAGGCTGTGCCCGTGGGGGTGGAACCCTATGGAGCTACTGAGCTGGCCTTACTGGTAGCAACTCTAGCTATCTGGGGACCTCTATCTGGGCCAGAACAACGGGCTCAGCTTTGGCAACTCTCCTTGCAGGGATTACAGGAGGTAGCAGGCGTGCCTGACTGGCCTGTTGCAGGGCTTCTTCGAGGCGCTGAGCCTTGTCTGAGAAGTCCCAAAACCCTACGGGGTAATTCTGAGTGAACAGATAAGGAACTAGCTCTGCCTTGATGTTCCCTACACACATTTTCAGTAATTTCTCCTAAGTTAGTGGCATGTCAAGGGAGTACGTGAGCCCCTTCCACCGGGCGGTGAAGTTCGTGACTCCCTCATCAGGCCTTTGTTTGCACCTGAAGAGGTCTGCGATGTTTGTCTTCCAGGTTGTGGAACTGAACTAGTAGAGGAATTTCCGGCGAAGTTCCTCCCAGCTAGTCACAGATCCGATAGGGAGCTGGCTGTACCAGACGAATGATGGTCCTTCCAGTGTCTGAACAAAGAAACGGAGCTTGGCGGCCTCCTACATCGCTGGAGTCCCTAACATAGGCATGCACCTCGAGTTGAAGTGGGCCAGGTGCTGTGGCGGGTCTCTGGTCCCATTAAAGGGGGCGAAAGTGGGGTTCCCAAATCCCGGCGGGGCCGACATATCATCCATCCACGCTGGGTATGGCTTGCCGTCTGGTGGGATTGCCACCTGCCGAGTTTCCATGGCCTCTAAGCGGGCGATGAGCACTTCCATTAAATCGTACGAACGCAGATTCCTATCCTGACGGGGATCTCTAACCACAAGAGCATTTCCAGGCTCTTCAATCTGGTAGTCAAGCTCAGCAGCTCGCGGGGAGGCTGGCGGAGCAACTCTTGGGGCAACGGGAGGAAACCGAGCGGGGTCCCTTGGGTGATCATGCCGCTCAGGAGGGTTCGACGAAACATATCGCGCCCTCTTTCCATGGGCTCCGGCCCCTCCCCTATCGGCGAACGCCACATGGTCACGGTTGCCTGGGAGAATCTCACCAAGGGGTAGGTGGTCCTGCCCCTGCTCTCCTGGCCTAGGGTTACCGTAGTCAGGTCGCCGCTCTGCAATGCGTTCGACCAAGAGCTCATCAACTAGCCTCTTTGGCTCAGCAAGCTATTGGCGTAGCGTGGCCTTTTCGGGGTCTTCCTATGCCTTCTGTACCGAGGAAGATGGGTCGGTAATCTTGACAGACCCGACATGCTCTTTACCCTTGCCAATGTTTCGGCTCAGTGTTAAGGCTTCAGTGGGTGTAGGGAGACCTAGGAGGCTCATCTGTTGGCAAGTAATCCTACCAGATGGTTCCAGTATCGGCTTGTAGTCAGGGGAGAGTCCCCATCGAGGAGCTCCACACCATTTCCCTCATCTGAAAGGTCAGCCATGTCGACCACCACTGCCCTTGGCGATATTCCCTCAGGGCTGCCCAGTGAATCGGGCTGTCGGCGGATCGCACAGAAAAGAAAGGCAGCGTATTTCCCCCATACGAGGACGTGCGTGTGGGGGGTGGATTCCTCAATAACCTTGCGGATTACTTGAAAAATCTGGACTCATTGTTGATGGAGGGCCCTGTTATGGCCAAGTGACTCGGGGTGCCGAACCGCGGGGAGCGCAGCCAGGTCGACCCGACAGCACTGCTCACTGATATCCTCAAGATGTGCTTGACTCCTGGGATAAGGCGCTAGCTGTTGGCGAAGACTGGAGTGAGTCACCCGGAGAGTCTGGAGGAAACATTCAAACTCTCCCGGGGTGAGTGACTCTAGCATATCAAAATACGATCCTATGACTGGCCAAAACTTCTCAGGGAAGTGGCCCGCTGCGAGGACGGTCTAGAAGCTGCAAAACTCTGGTTCGGGATCTGGCCCTTGCTGCCCCTGCTCATCAACCAAGAATGGCCGGGGAGCTGGAAACGACGTCGAGGCAGGCTACTGGGCCGATGGGATGGCCAACGGGGAATACGATGAACATGCCGATTGGCCGCCGATCCCTTAGTCGTCCTCCAAGGGTTTCAGTGCCCTGGCTGCCACGTCACGATAGGATGGGATGGAAAATAGGCCTCCTGTCACAGTATCGGTTCTCGTCGAGGGTGTGTCACGTTGTGAACCTTCCGTCGGTCCCCAGAAAAGTTCCCCACCCTCCCTGACTGAGGTGGAAGATGCTTCTAGGGAGGCCAGTGGTAACTGCGGGTCTGACCATGGGGCTACGCCAAGTCCTCATCCTCCTGGATATACCTTCGGAGGGAGGAGGGAATCATACAGATCTCGCATTCGGGGAGTATGAGGATGACGCATCGCATCCCCACCCCTGCCCTTGACTCGTAGGACTGGGGGGAGGGTTCCATCGCCGAGTCGTACTCCGCCTCAGAGTCCGAGAAATGGACTGGTCTGATTTCCGTCCGGACTACCCTGACATTCCTCTTACGGCGACGATGTCCCGCCTTCCTGCCCCTGGGTGGCTCCTCAGGACAAGGATGGTTTCCTTCAAGGAGTCCCCTGGCTGTAATAGTGCTAGGGCAGAGGGGACTGAAGTCCGGGGTGTGAGAAGCACTGGGACAGATGTCGAAAGGGACATGGGGAGGACCTCCATGTGAGTGAGCGACCAGATACGCAAAGACTCCATACTCGCGACCAGCGGTAGGGGGAGTGACCTCATACCCAGTTCAGTGGGTGCTGGGAAGGGACATACCCAGAGCGTAGCTGTCACAGAGAAGCCTTCGACTTTCCAAATAAGTGGCACAGAATGAGACTTCAGGGTGGGTGGCACTACCGCAGATTGGTCCGCGGTGGCCATTGCCTATGCCCACGACCGGGAGAGTCGACCCAACCTGTCTACAGGGTGGTCAGGGCCTCGACCCCAGTCGGGCATGTGACTGAACCTGCTCAACGTGTGCGGGGTTTTGGTAACAGGAGTCAGCAGTGGCTCGTGCCACAGTGGCCGCTGACGTTGGTGCCCTAGGACGGGCATTCTCTTCCGCTCGCGCCCGACGCTGGCTTCGGGTCAGATGGGTTGGAGCCGGTGGTGCGGGCACAAAGATTGCCTGCTCCTCGGCCCAGGGAGTCGGGCAGTGGCGTCGACGCAGCCTGGTGGGGGCTCTTACCGTTGACCCCTGGGACGGGTCTCCGATCGGGCGGATCCAGACACCCCCACCTCATTGGCGTAGGGGAGGGATGTGTCAAGGCGCTCCGAGGATAGCCTTCCGAAGTGGTTGAACATCAAAGTGGGGAGCGGCGGCTCCCTACGCGGCCCTCGGGGGCGGCGATGGTGGTGGTGAGGCGCAACTGCCTCTAGATCCAAACAGGCCATTCCCCTGGTGGGGATGATCCCTTCCTCATCGTACCTATGAACCAGGTCGTTGATCACCCTTCGCTGGATGATTTCTGGTGGGGAGAGGGGGTGTCAGTGCCCGACAGTCGTATCAATCAGAGCCGGAGTGATTGTGGAAAAGGCGGGACCACGTGGGGTAGCCGCGTTAGTACTTCCCTTACCCCTATGCCGATGGGCAGGTGGAGATCGAGCTCTGGATGCAGTGATCTGATTCCTGGAAGCAGGGAGATGAACCCATTTGTACTAACATGAAAAGAAATCAACAACCAATAGCCCAGAATCATTCCGTATTCCGTGGTCGGTGAGAGGGATCCATGCTGACGACGTCGCAGAACGGAGTGCTCAACATCTTGACTTCCTCAACCCCTGCCGGGTTTCACATCCCGGTGATAGGTACCTGGACTTGGTGACATGATAATATTCTGACACCCCGAACGCTACCCATCTCCATATTGAGGAGAAGAGCCTCACGTCGAGTTCACCATTTTCTGTTTCCGACACTTTTATGCTGGGGAGCGCGTGCGTGTTCGTCACGCATGGGAGGACGCGCGACTTGTTTCCCCACATTCCCGCTTTCCAAAGGTGGGTGACATCCGTTCCTTGTTCAGGGACATCTGCTCCTTGATCGAAACCGGGATAATGGGTTGTCGGTTCTTCCTTCCATGAATTCCTCCTCGGAGCTCGTCACCTAGTCCGGGTCTCCCTCATAGTTTTAAGACGGGTTTATGAAGCTCTTTCCTGGCACCATATCTACATGGACACCAGTTAATTACGCTGCTTCCGTCGAGACTCCCCAAGGGGTCTGGTCAGGGCAGCAACCTTCGGTGAGGATAATGGTCATGCTGGGGTGTCGTCGGTGCGTCTTGACGCTGGGTATTGGCATGTCTATCTTCTGTCCCTTATTATAGGGATTCTCGAGGGCGCGGAAGCCCGAGGCATCCCACATCAAACGTGGGGAATTGTGTACCATCTGAGGTTTTCCTCAGCTTCCTATGTTAACCATGGGGTATGCCACGAGTTTAACGTCTTGTGGAGACGGATCAGAATGAAGGACCACTGAGAGTGGATTAGATTGAAGAACCCCCTTGGGGGAATGCCGATGTTGGGGCCAACACGTGGGCGGCTTCCCAGATACTATGGAGTGGAATGAGGTGGCATGAACTCACCAGGATGTGGCGGCCCGGGTAAGGATTAGGATGGGTGATGGAGTGACGGGATTGAACCTCGTGGAGGCTTCCTACGTATCCCCATGGCAGGGAATCAAAGTCCGTGTAGTTCGGTGATACGGTGGGACACCTGAAGAGGTGACCCGTGAGAATGAACGCATGGATTGGAGCCTGGAGGAAGTAAGATCTCCGGGCTAGGGCATGAGCTTCCTAAGGCACATGGACTCGAGGGGGAGGTCAGGATGAGATGTGGGTGTGAGTCATGGGGCTTACGCTCTGAGGCGGACCATAATGGTGATGGTGAACCAACACGAAGGGGTCGGAACAACTGAGCGATGGTCTTGAACCTCGTGGAGGCTTCCTACGTACCATGCGTTAGCATGGATCAAAGTCCACGTAGTTCAGGGAATACAGTTTAACATCATGCGGGATGAGGCCATACAGTTTAACATCATGCGAGACGAGCACACAGTTTAATGCCATGCGGGACGAGCATAGAGTTTAACGTCATGCGGGAAGAGCGTACAGTTTAACATCATGCGGGGTGAGGAATCTGGGGATTACACTCTGAGGCAGCCCAAAGTGTTGGAGAACCGACGTGAAGAAGTCGGAATGACCAGGTGGTGGGATTGAACCTCATGGAGGCTTTCTATGTACCATGCGTTAACACGGATCAAAGTCCACGTAGTTCGCTGGGATGGGGATTACACTCTGAGCGGCCCATAGGAGGATGTCATGGTCGATGCACACTCTAACCCCACATGAGTCATGCTCGGTGTGAGAAAAAATAGGCAGTAGGGACCAGAAGATCATGTCGCAAAGGGTGCGTCTGTGAGAAGCGGAAAGGGGATTACGCGTTGAGCGGCCCAAAGAGGAAACAGGGGTTTACGCGTGGTTAGCGGCCCTGGGTGTCGGGGCTTACTTCAAGATGGAGGCTCGTGGTGCGGCAAAGCACTGTGGGAAAAGGGACTCCACTGGCCTTGGCAGGGGGGAAGTATGGAGGTGCATGGGTGAAACCTTCCGCAAGAGAGGCTAGGGGCTTACGCTCTGAGGAAGCCCTTCCCCCGTGGACAAACGCCACTCCGACAAGGAGGATCTCATTCCATGTGAGGAAGAATCCATTCCCGTAGAGACGAGTGGGTGTAAAAAATTTCTGAGATAGGGGGACCCTGTGTGCGAAGCACGGGGTCGGACCACAGTTTAACGTCATGTGTTAAGGACGAGGTGCTTAGCAGTTTAACGTCCTGTAGATTGGATGAGGTGGGTTCTCTCCACACCCCTAGGGCTTACATGCCCAATTCCCTCTACCCCTTGTGGGAGGGAAGGCATCAGCAAGGCTGTAGTGAAGGGGGGCTGCAGGGCGAACCGTTGAGGGGTCTATGTTAGAAAGGCTATGCGAAGAAGCAATAGCCGTTTTCATGCCTATGTAGAGAAGCATAAGGAAAAGCAACAAAACGGGAAACACCGCCCAAGGGACCTTGAGGTTACTTCATACGAGCCTAGAAGGCCGTAAAGGAAAACAACGCATGGCCCGCTTGCCCGGCAGGGAAGACATCAGGTGCCGGCGCGGAGAGGCAGCCAAGTGGCGTCAAGGTAAAGGGTCCTAGGTGTTGCGCGCAAAGAGAAGGTTTGCGTGCAAAACACCGGGATGGTGCGCAATAGGGCCAGAGGATTGTGCGGATGGGTGATTGCGCGCAAAGGATTGGGATTGCGTGCACCGAAGGGGATTGCACGCACGGGGCAAGGATTGCGCGCAAGGGAAGAACCTAGAGGAGTAGGCGAATTCTCTTAAGCCAGTGGAGTTGCGCGCAAAGGTGAACCCCGGGGCAAGGATTGTGAGAAAAGTGGAATTACCTGGAAGTCATCTTGCACGCGGGGGAGTCCGAATTGAATACAGGGGAGCCGTTCTGAATTCCTCAACCCCAAGACGTTTGGGGTCACCTTCTATTTATAGGCATCAGCTGGCGCAGAATCTAGGCGGTGCGCAAAATCTTCAATGACGAGAACCGTCGGGGCGCAAAAATTCACTGCACGGAACCGGGGCGCGCAAAATTGCACGCAACACCAGATCGATTACGCGAATCCCGGGGATGCTTCGTGCGCACAACATTATTTCACGCAAGTCCTCCTTTATTTCACGCACCACTTCCCAGGCCTCCGGACAGGGCCTCTGATTCCAAATATGACTTCGCTTTGTCATTTCGAAACTTCCTTTGGGAGTTACGGACTTTTTTGGCATCTACAGTCCATTTGTTGGAAGACAATGAGAAAAAATTACTATATATAAAAAATGAATGTAGATTGAGCCCCATGCCTTGGGATAGATAGCTACACCAGAATCTATATCAATTTCAATCATCATCTCGCCCCTCCTAGTGTGTGGTATCTTTATTCATATTAGTAGCCTCTTTTTTATACTATATATTAGAGTAATACAACTTTTAATAAGAACTATGTACAAATGTATTCCTATTATCATGGGTTATGTAGTAATTCTTGAAATACCAAACCCAATAACAAATTTCCATCAACCTCAATATCCTTACATGAGATCCAAATCCATGTTGGAGTTCCCAATGCAGGATTTTACAGCATTCCTTAAATTTCACTAAGAATATAATTCAGCATAACAAATTTTTCACCATTGTTTGATATTAAACTTCACAACATGGATGTCTACTATAAATAACCACTCAAACTATTTGGGTTCATCTATTTGTGAGACCCAGTCTCCTTACATGAGAACCAAATCCATGCAAGAATTCTTAGTGCAGTCATAAATCTATATTAGGATGAAACACCACACATATATATTAGACCTATGTATGGATTGATTCCTGATGTGTCAAATTATTCATTGACTCCATGATCACTAATACTAGTTCCAACCATGAATTTAACTTAATTATTTGTTTGATATTGATACTTAGATCCCCACTATTTATAATGAATTTCCCATCAATAGGTATAATATTAAAACAAAACCATATCATTTTGGGAATGATCCAAATCATCCTAATACCCCCAGTTTATGGTTTTACAAATAAAACTATGCATGATTTAAAGTGTCCCCAATTTACAGGTCCTCATTGTACGAATTTTAATTGCATGAAATATATGTCCTAGATGCATGACTACAAACTACATAGTATATAATCCATATTTTAGAAAAATAAAATGCATAATGTGTGTTCCATCCTATAAATCCTTAAACTTCTCTGATAATTCTACCTTATGTGTCCAAAATTATTTTCGTGAAAGAAAAATCCATGTAATATTTTCACTAGCACACACACACACACACATATATTGATAATTCCACAATAAAATAAAATAAACCTAATTTTTATAAGAACATTGTGTCGATTGATTCCTTATATACTTGATTATATAGTGATGCCTAGATACCTTATATTAACCTCGATGATAAGTCTTAATCAGAACTCTTTATCTTATTAATGAGTGCCACTCATGTCAGGTTTCCCTCAATGGATTCAACACTGAGATGAATCAATTTCACTTTTCATACAATGTATCTCTATACAAAATATCTTATATATGAATTTTCTCATAATATGATATTAAATTATAGAACATCCAATTAACTGTCACATGATATTAAACTAAATGAAACATGGTCCATAAAGAAATAATTTAAACTACTTCAAATGGTACATTTCATGTGACCCAACTTCCCAACATAAGAGCCATATCAATGAAAGTGTGAACAACACATGGAACCCTATACTAGGATAAAATTACCCTTTTATCTAAAACTTTTATCATTTGGGATCCCCATGTTCATATTCAACTATAAATTAGGGCACTACCCTAAATAAAATCATGAAGTTTATTTTGTCTCCAACCCAATAGAAAATGATGAAATACCATTTCCCTGTATTTGAGATAGATCAATGAAAGGAATATTATTTTTGAGAACTATGTGTGTCTTGATTCCTATTATATCATAAGTGATATCTAGACCCCATATTTTAGACTCATCCATAAGTCATCATCCATTTCTATACCCCTTTAATCATCCTTGAAAAGGCTATTCAGAGTTAGGCAAGGACAAGGGAATTATGACCAACTCTTGGATGTTTTCTTACCAATGTCACACTTCATGCAGTGGATGTTTGTATCATCTCAAACCTTCCATGGCTATTAGAAATGATTACATTCTACTTTAATGGATACCACTATTTAGTAATGATTATAAGTGTTTCCATATCTGTCCCTGCCAACAAGAGGAATTTTCATGTTGAGGAGATGGTACTCTAATTCCAATACACCTCCAAATACATTATCAATGAACATGTAACTCAAATATTTGTCAACGATAATCCATAAAATATTTTTCCATATAATTTTTCTGATTCAAGTACTTTAGAACCTGATTTACACTATTTCCACCCCCATTAAAGTTGTTTGGATTCTCTTGGCTCTGGAGTCCAATTTGGGTTATCATATCATATCCATATCATTGGTCTAGGGACCATGAACTTAAACTATATGCACTGAGTTGATGGATGATTTACAATAGAGTTGTAATCCTAATTCACATTGGGGTTTTTCTTCCCTCCTAATTAAATTATCTCAGTCTTTTGGTATGAGTATTATGACATTAAACTACATGCACATATCCATGAGATAGTCTACACTAGTGACAAGATTTCCATTAATGTTGGGTTTATCCTAAAATTACAATATAGACTATCTCCCCATTTTATTTATCGATATAAGACCCTAAATTTTATCCACAATGGTTTGAGTATCACAATCATAATCTATGTTCACCCACACCCCCAAGATAGACTATAGTAGTTATGATCTTACATTAAAATTAGGTTTTACCTTGACTTTGTTATGTATACAATCTCCCTTTTTGGAAAAATATATGAGAACTTAAACCCTAGAACCCAAATTCCCTATGTTTCTTGACCCTTAAACTTTAAATTAAATAGATATAAAACTTGTTAGGATAAAAAATTGTAAAGGTTATCTTGAGAAAAATTCTTGTCTCCCCTCACTAGGTCACCCATTTTGTGACTTAATAAAAAGTTAGAGTGTAAATAGAATAATGCACAATGCTTGAAGGGACCACCATACGACCCTATCAGAATACACACTACATTCACTATACTCACTGGTCGTAAAAAAATTGAGAGCAATTTTGTGATGTTTTTTTCACACATAATATGCATTTAATACATTATAGTGTGACCTTAAGGGTGATCATACACTTCTTCAATGACACTATTTCCATAAAAAATTCACTTTTTAGGTGTTTGGATAATTATAAACCTTCCATGGCGATCAGTAATGATCACATTATACTCTATAAGACACCTCTGTTCAGTAATTATAGTTGGTGTCATTATCTTGGCCCTGTCAATATGAGGAATCTTCATCCCATAAAAAAGGTTTCTACTATTTTTACACCTTGATAGAAAAATATAATAACCCATCATTTGATTTTGGTTCATGGTCATCCCATGTGTATTGATTCCATGCCATTGTTCCATGATTCATACATTTTGAGTTATGATTTACACATTCCATAGTCCATATTTCTAAGTGGACTTGAATAGACTTGATGTTACACACTTTTTCATCATACCTAACATCAGGGACTAAGTATAAAATATTATTATTGAATATTCAATAGTCCTCATCACATGAATTTAAATAGCATGACATAATATTTTGAACACCATAACCCTAACATGTATGGACCAATCCATGAGGTTATCTAAATTAGTGATATATGGTTATCTCTATTAACATTAGTTTCTCTAAATTCACATTGGTTTAAGGTCTAACTTTCTATTGGGTAGGTTGCTACATCCTTTTTTCAAAGTTTTTTGACCTTAAGCATGCACTATAGTGGTTTGATATTCAAGAACTTAAACTACCAAAGGACAAATATATAACATTGCTATTTTGAAAACCTACAATGCCAGTATGAGAAAAAGTATAATATATTCTCACTAGGAGTTTAACACACAATTTCTAGGCATGATCAACCATTTGAAAATAGAAAAGATAAAAAATTTTTTAGGATAAAACCCTAAAAAGTGAATCCAAAATAATACAAGTTCTAAATTGCAAAGAAACCACTATCAAAGGCTTAGGAAAATGTTTTGGTTTATAAGGAAAGAGATTCAAAAGCATGTGGGTTCCAAAATATGATCCCAAAAAAATCAAGACATTCTCACTAAGATCCATCTATCTACAAAAAACTTATAACATAATTTTCCCCCCAAATGAATTAATTCAGATAATTTGTGAAAAATGTATGAAGATATTATTTTAGGGTATTTGAGTCCCCTCAAACATTATAATACCAATTTCAAAAACTACGCTTCATAGGTTCCACTATTCTAATATCCAGGTAGACCAATTATAGTGTACTTTGATGGTACATATACTTAAACCCATCCATGATCACATTCCCAAATGAAACCATTACCTATATCGAAATGGACCAAATAAAATGATGGTACATATGCCTACAATCATCCATGAGAATATTAATAGGAGATAATCATTTTACATATACAAATAGAAAAACTCTAGATTAATGTGATGATATATATACCTATACCCATATGTGAACACACACCTTTGAAGAAATCATTTCTCATATCCAAATGAACCAACCCTAGTGTATGGGGATGGTACATATACCTATACCCATCCATGAGCACACACCAAGGAGGAAACCATTTTTTATATCCAAATTAACCAAATATCACTTCTAAAACTAGGATATATTTAGGGTTTCTAACCATGGCTATGGACACCAAAACTATGGCTATAATAAATATCCATAATTTTGATGGACATGGATCATATTGGAAAGGATATAGAGAAAGGCTATAGCCACAGTTACAAATCATATAGCCTCTACCACATAGACTTATTACCATAATTTATAATCATTGAAATAGGCTAATAACTAAGGTTCAAACTGTGGAAATAGGTCTACTTTCATGGTTACAAACCATGGATATATCCTCCAGATGCTAGAAAAAAACTCCACCATAGCCTTCCAAAACACATATCCACCCTATAAGATAGATAAAAAATAACATGTAGGTTCCTAGATGAGTAGACCGAAAATGGTCATATAAAATCAAAAAACAAGGATGCACCTGGATATCACAAAAACACATGAACAATTAGCACCCAAGTGCATCGGTAATGAAATTCAATGTCTCAAGAAACATGTAAAACCTTACAAGACTATTAAGTCTGAAACACTGAACCAACTGTATCCTCTATTAACCTAAACATATAATTCCACAAAAACCTACAACAATATACACCACAACATCTACCAAACAATAACATCATTATCACAATTCTAGAACATGGGATTGTCTGAAGGTAATAATGTATAAGGATGATGTGGTTAAACATGATGAAAGTTTTTGAGAAAAATCATTTATTACATATCATCAAAAAATTTATGGTGATATTTCCTTTGAATATAGATGAAACAGATAGACATGAATTCAGAATAATTTTTTTGTATACACTAATTAATGATTTAATATGTAGAGGGGCTCTAATGAAAAATATATTAGGAATGATGTGAGAGCATGTGAAGACTTGATACTGATGGGTGTGAAAAAAAAATTACTTAAGAACCATTATAATATATTTTCCTATACTTGAGTATTTTTTTCATTGGTATATGAATTTTTACCTAATCCATGATAAGAAGACTCCTACTATGAGTGGATAAAAGACTAGGGATAGTCTATTTGTTTGAATATTTTCTAACCAATGTCATATTGTCTGCATGAGAAACCATCACTCACATTAACAAGTATCACTACCAAGTAAAATCATTCAAGTTATTCTATAATTATACCTTGTTAGTCTAAAAATTCAGTAGTACCTATGCAGACTCCTACTTCAGTACCAATCCATGAGGTGACCCTACACACTCTACGAACATGTATAGATTTTCATACCTTTTATTTCTATAGATATATTTTAGTGGTTAATTAATATTCTATAGAACACTATAATAATAAAGATATGTGTGTGTATCTTGTGATCTTGAAGCAACTATACCTTCTTATTGATTCTGGATATGTGTTTGGAACTTACTGAAATTGAGAAATAAGAATAAATTACACATGAATCATAGTAACACATTGTTGAAAACACTTGATGATATGATTAAGGAAGCTCCCAAATTTAGCTGTAGTGTAACATTAATTTAGAAATTATATAAGAGAACATTAAGTACTAATTAAATTCAAAAGCATCAAAATAGGAAATATAATTGCAATGATTACCTTTATTACTAAATAGATGATTGATATTTCTTATAAATTTACATAAGAATTATAGAATCAGATTCAAGATTCAAGAACATTTAAAAAATAATATTCAATTGAGAAAATTACAAATAATATCCAAAATATTAAAAAAGTTAATATAAAATAGATAATAAATTGATTAAAGTATTTAATATTAATTTTTAAAGAAATGCATAGAAACCCAGGAAAATAATTTCTTCATTGGATATAAGGATTTTTCCCAATATATTTTGTTGGTCAAAGTAGGACACTAAAGAGGGGGTGAATTGAGTTCTTATGAAAATTTTGGTCTAAAATATTTATTTAAAAGTCTTCTAATTTTAAATAAAAATATCCCAATTAACCAAACGAGTAGTTTGTAAAATATTTTGTTGGTTGAAGGATTTATCAAAGGGTGATTAGTTCTTAGTTAAAACAATATGAATTATTAATTTAATTTTTTAAATGAATCTAATAAATAAAATTATAATATAAACACTATCTAATTTTAACTATAAAATTAATATGAAGTTTTATGTTTTAAATAAACACAAAAAGAGAAAACTAAACATGGAAGAACATAAAGGAATTTAAACAAGAGGTTCAGTATCAAGCTGATACTTAATCCTCTCAACTTGAAAATCAACTACTTCCCATAAATTTATATAAACAAACATTGATCCACACCCTGGATCTGGGTAAAAAACAACATACATAGTTATATAGGTCAAAAATACCTCTTCCATAGTTTTCATGGAATTATAAAAAATAACAGTTCACATAGGGACCTCTTCCACTTTTATCCGTGGGAGTGTAAGGTGTAAAAGATAGATTGTGAGGATATCTGTGTATATTATAGTTTTTCATAGGATTTGGTGTGTGTTCATAGAACAGAGATAGAAAAACACTTCTTATAATATAAAATCAATACACAAGAAGAGAAAATTTAAGAGAAAATAGTTAGAAAGCTCTATTTCATAGAAAATGTAGTTCTCAACTAATAGATGTTATCTTGAAATGAATCTTATGTTGACTTTCATAAATAGATAGAGAAAAGGCTTTGTGAGTGCTTTTGTCTTCTATTTTTCAGTGAGGTATTGATTTTATTGAATAATTCTTCTCTTATATTAGTTTTTTACTACATAATATTCTTCTATTTGAGTTCTCAATAGTATATTCTTGTATCCAAAGCTAGTAGTTCTAATTTATTTTTAATGCTCATGACTTCACGACATCCACACTTTCCTTTTTGATCAGGTATTTTCTGTATACATTTCACCCGATATATTGCACGATCTCGATCATGGTCTGGTACCTCATACCCCTTACTGTAGTTCGACATTGATTTAAATATTTTCTTAAATAGACTGTAAAAAGGTCATGGAAAAATAATTATTAGTACCAAGTTTCAAAATTTTGATTGTTACAAATAAATTTTAATTTAAATGACAAAGGAAGAATTGACGGTGTCTCTGAATATTGACTTGGTCTGATGGTGTCTCTGAATAGTGACATGGAATGGTGACATGGAATAATGTCCCTGAATGGGGACTTGGAATAGTTTCTTGGACTTATCTTGTAACTCTCTTTGGATAGGTTACATGGAACAATGAGTCAAGTAGAGGCAGTTCACTCTAGTAATAGTTTTACTAGATGGTGACTTCTATCTAATGGTAGCTTGAATTAGTAGTGACTCATGTTTTTGGTAACTCATTCTTTGAAAAAAATTCTAGATTGAGGCAATCAATAGATTGATGTGATGGTGACTCATAGTTTTCAAAAATTATGAGAAGCTATTGATTGTGGATTAAATAACGGTGCCTCATCCTTTTTCATAATTCAACATCAGTGCTGAATATGAGACACTTGACAATGAGACATCTTAACAGTGAATCTTCCTTAACGGTAACTCATACTTATCTAATTTTATGCCATCTGTGAGATATCAAACAGTGATTCCACCTTAACGGTGACTCAACCTTAACAGTGGATCATCATTTTTCATATTTTTCCAAACTATTTTATGATGTAAAATAACAACATAGAAGATTAAGATTACATGTAAACATGAGTAAGAAAAATTAAACATGATTTAACTTGATGAATCATGATTTTTATCATTAAAACTAGAGTAAGCTAACATATTTCACTTGTTGTATGGCCTAAAACCATAAGACACCCCACTGATACTATTTTAAAAGTATAGGAATAAATCTAAAATATAGTGAAAGAACTCTATTTCACATTTAGAGATTATCAAAGTGTTTATCTACCGCTGAATATAAATATAAAATCAAGAGTAACTATTCTCAAACTCTCAAATAAATAATTTAAATTTTAATATACAATCAAGGCTGATTTAGCACTAATAGAAGTATACTAATCATAAAACACTCAATCAAAAATTCAAAGTATTTCATCGCATATGATTTAACTATATAAGGAAGGAAAAAATCAATATTAATTATTTTAAATTTCTTATTGTTTTCAGAAAAAATCAATATTTGTTTTGTTACCTAGAGGAAAATTGTAAAATATAACAATTAACATTTTTCATGTGTGAATAATATCATCGGGCCCAGGTAATCACTCAATAGTTTCAATGATAGTTACTTAATTATCATTATCGATCTCTTGATTTTTGAATTTAATTTTTACTAAGAATGATTCCTCAATGCATGATGTTGCACTGTGATTTGTGTTTCTCTATAAATATGTTAAATATTTCATAGAAATGTTGGAAAAAACATAGAGATAGTCCCATAAAAATTCCAAGTAAAATTCTAAAAAAATGGCTAGGTTTTTGGAGAAGAATGAAGGTGACTACTTGATCCATACACACAGAACATGAGAAGGATTTTATAATCTTGATCAGTATTGTAGATAATTGTTTTTTTATTTATTGTATTAGATTTCAAGAACATATTCTTGATATATATCCACTATTTTTTATTTATAATAAGATAATTGTGTGTGTTTCAACCAAGTCATTGGGTGTTTGATTTTTTGATAATTAATGGTGATTATTTAGAAGAAAACTACAATGGTAGAAGGAAGGTATAAACAAGAGGAGAAACATAAAGATATAATTAATGGGATGTTGATAAATATGGATATGAAGATAATTGAAATGGATACTATACTTGGTCATGAATGATGAGAGTGGTTAGTTGTTATTGGAAATAATGAATAGATTTTACAAGTGGACATGAAATAAAATTTGTAGAAGAGGATCACATTATAATATATAGAAATATAATTTAAATTTATCTTAAAAGATATTAAGAATAATCCTTGAAGTCATGGTTTTACAAATAAGCATATCATTTTAATTCTAGTTTGGAAGAGGTGTGAGCATGTCTAAATTCATTTGGATAAGGTTGAAGATACATTTGGATTTATTTATATTTGGTGAATTTTAATGATATTATTAAATATATTTTTGTTTAATATGGATTTGGAGTAGTTTTAAAGATATTTAGAGAAGTATTAAATTGATTTTTTATAAATATAGTAATAATAAAATATTAAACATTACTCTGTAAGGTCTATGTATGATTAAATCTGGTAATTCGTTATATATGAGATATTAAACACAAATTTTATAGGCTTTGAGAGATTAAACTAGAAAAAATAGGAGCTGCATATGATTATCTATTTATTTGGAAGTCGTGTAAGATTACTGCTATAACTATAAATATACATAAGAACAAGTCATGTGAAATTTGAATTGCATAAGAGTAAACTCTTCATGTTTTTAAATGATGAAGGATGTATGAAAATCAAGAATAGATGTAAAATATATCTGAATTTATAAACACTGTGTGAGATTAACCCTGAAGTTTCTTAAAGTCATCTCTATAAATTAAGAAAATTTTTAGATATAATGAACATTATAAATTATTGGAGATTTAAAAATGTTTTACAATCCATGTTTAAGGCATTATGAAGATTGGTGTGGAATCCCTGTAAAGAATTAAGAGGGTTATAATTGGAATAATGGAAGTCAGTTTAGTCCTTGCTTGAGATTTTAACCATAGAATTACATTTCTATTCATAAAGAACTTTTGAAGAAAATTTATAAACTGAAATTAAATCATAGGGTTTTCTAACATAGTAACAGACCACAAAATAATTAAAAACAAGAATAAAGTTATTGGAAAATATTACCCTATATATATATCCCTTGTTGAAGTGAATGTACCTTCATATCAAGATTTTCCTTAATTAATTCTTAAAAGTGAGTGGAAAATTTTTCCCAATCATGGATGTATTCCACTACCTCATATTCTTTTCATTGAAGCTTCCTCACTTGAGATTTAATAGTTTCTACATAAGTATAAAAAAATGGTGTATGTTTTATATTAGGATAGTCAAAATAGGAAACTAGAGGATAACCACATCGTGGATCAAGTCATTTCAGTGTAAGGTTTCCAAAGTTGAACAAGAAATGGGTAAGTGAGAATGGAGGAATCTATTTATAATGGAATTTTTCCTATATAATTGTTACACTGTGGTGATTATTGTTCCCCACCATGGATGATCATTATTTGATAAAATTCATCATTAAAATAACTGAAATACTTAAGATATGGGAGTTATTATATTATAGATTTCAGAGGACATTTTTGAGCTGGATCCCAAAATGGGTGTTTCAGATGTCGCCACACCATGGCGGACTAAAATCTAGAGAAAATGAAGGAATCATTTTTAATTCAAATCTAGATATCATGGAGAAATATTTTATATTTTAATTCAAATTAAATAGTTGAGTTTTTTTATAATTAAATAACAAGGGATACATGGCATGATGATGTTTCATTGAGGAGAATGAAATATATTCTACTCCTTAGATCAAAGAATGAGGTTTTTAGGGAGACAATCAACACTTAGTAGTTCTAGGAAATGCATAGTGATAAATAAATATTGAATATTATTCTTGCAATGAAATGAATGAACTTTAAATATATATCAAGAATATGAGAAAATTGAATAGATCATAGAATTATAAGGGAATTAAAATGATACACCCGATACCTTAGAAGAAGAAAAATAATAATGAAACAAAATTTAATTTTTACATCCAAAAGGCTAAAGATTTTATGATGGATTATAAAAGAGATAATCCTATTTTGGAATTATCTTCCTTAGGTAGTGTTTTTTTACTATTGTTTCTAATTGGAAGGAAAAGAGTTATTCTTCACACTAAGAGGACACTCTCATCCAAAATTGAAATTGGAAGATAAATATAAAACCCTCAAATTAAGAAGTTGACCCCAAATGGTTTAAAGATGTGAAAGCACAAAAACATTAGATCTTAAAGTCACATAAATTATAGTGTTATGATATGAGATGAATCATACTATACATGGGGAGAACCTCATGCTTATAAAATATTGAAGACCATCCCTAAAGAAATGAATGGAGGAGGAGGATAGGGAGTGCCTCTTGAGTTAGGATCTCATTTATTGAATGATTTAAAAAAATTAGATAATTTTAAAAGAATGAATGAGGATCTGGAATTGAAAACTATGAATGAGTAAAAAATAGTATAAATAAGGTAAATTTAAAAAATATGATTGAAGTGGTTGGAATTAGTTTAATTCTTAGTTCAATTACTAAGAAAATTACTTCTTCATAAGTTATAAGGTTTTTTAAAAATATATATCACTCACTGTATAGCATAAAAAAATAAAATACCACTTTTATACTATTTTAGAAGTAGTGGAATAACACTAAATAACAATGAAAGATATATATTTCCTATTTTATAGATTATAAAAGTGTTTAGATACCACTAAATACAAATAAAAAATCAAGAGTAACTATACTCAAACTCTCAACTAAGTAAATGAAATTTAAATATAAAATCATGGTTGATTTAGCACTCAAAGAATCACACTAAATACAAAAAACACACTCAATAGTTCAAATAATTTAATCACATATGTTTTAAATAGATATGAAAGGAAAGAAAAAATAAATATTAGTTTTGTTAAATTTCTTATTATTTTCATAAAAAATCAATATTAGTTTTGTTACCGGGAGATAAAGAGGAAGATATAACATTTAACATTTTTATAGTGTAAAGAATATCATTGTACCCGGGGTATCACTCGATATCTTTAATGATGTTCACTTTATTATAACTATTAATAATGTTAAAATAATTCTAATAAATATGAACAACTATAGAATAAGAACAGATTAATGCATCAACTTTGTCACTATGTGAAAGATTCCCAAAGTCCATGAGCACACTTTTAGCTTAGAGATGATTCTTGAAAGTCTATATTTTTACATATAACACCAACATCTGATCATGATATATCTAGGTCTTGTTTTCACATTCCTGAAGCTATGAAAAATTAAAAATATATTGACATATAAACTTATAAACTATATGAACATATAATCAGTATGAACATATAGAAATTATTAAAATAGAAGATTATAATCATATAAAATATATTAATATAAATATATATATAAACCATTTCTATATCGTAAGTTATTTTTGTTAATGAAAACAACATTTAAGAAATGTTTATATGTTTATTTATATGTTGTTTTGTTTAATAAAATTAATTTATAAACTGTATAGACTTTATGGTATGTTTTTTATAAATATTACCATATAAGTTGAAACAATTCAATTAAATTAACATATAAACTCATATTTTGATGAAAAAATTTAAAATAGAATCACTAAAAAACAATAAATAAATATAAATATATATTAAAATGGATATATTTGAATGAATATTTAATATAGAAGTTGATGTTAGATGTAATAAATTATTAAATACCGTTATGTACAATGATGAGATTAATATAGTACTTGAGTCAGTTGTTTGGGATATTGAATCAGAAGAAGAACCCAGTAAGGAAACATAAATTAATGTTAGATTGAATTAATAATCATAATCAAAACATAGGTTCCTATAATAATGTAATAATATTCACTATTTTAAGAAGATCCCCATTCTTACACTTTTGAATGGAAGCAATTTATCCACAATCTTGTACTAAAATCAAGAAGAATATGCATATAAAATAAAAATTCAAGACTATTTTTTAAAAATTAACACTAAATAATTAAAAAAAATTTAAATACATATGAAATTCACAAATACTAAAACTTAAACCCCATATTTAAATAATAAAGGAAAAATAAAAGAATCATGATCGTACCACGATTCACTGTGTCATTTTCACCCTTACACCATTGTATTAAACAAAATTTGTATTATAAATTCCAAATATAATAAAAAAATAAAATTCATGTTTGATTCTATTATTTTATATTTATCACTGTTAAAAAGTTAAATGTTACTTGTTTTGATAATATCATTTAAGTGGAGGTGATTTGGAGGACCCATGATGAAGTCCAAAAAATATGGGCCAAACTACGGAGGATCCAAGAACACCAGTGGATTAATCTGCACACATATACTAGACCCTGCATCCAAATGGGATATAATTTTTTGATCTGGTCCAGAATTTAATAGGATAATTTTCATATCAAAGAACCCAATCTCGATTTGGCTTATAAGGGGGCCATCCAAACTGATATGTCCAAACCACCGAATATGTAAAAAGTCAAAAGTGGAGTTCTTTAATATGTCAATATCTAAATTTGTGATTGTCCAAATGATGCCAAAACTTCATTGGTTATAGTCATGATGTGGGGATACAACTTTCCAATTTTGTTAAAAAGGATATTCGACTGTCTAGTTGCCGAAGACCATTATTCAAGTAGTTTATCAAAATCTGGGTTCCCAAAACCACTTCCCATTTTGGCTGTAAAACTGAACCTCGGGAACCCCATTTAAGAGTTCGAACCAGAAGTGAAGCTCTGCCATTTTGGAGTCCTGGAGGAGTCTCCCCCTGATCCTTGAAGTTTTTGAGGCCACTATCCTGATAGGGTATCAATAATGAAGAAGGAGTTCCACCCGAGCATCCTCCTCCTCCCGATGTCGATCTAAATGGTGGGTGATCATTGCGAGGGAGATACACACTTGAATATAGATCTAAGACACCTTATATTATACTAGTTTTGTGTAATTTGTGATTTAATTATTTAACTTATGTTTAATCTTTATATTCTTCATATATGAATGAATTGATTTGGTTTAATTAAGTGAAACATTTCTCATTTCAATACCGATTAGGTTGAGATTCAAGTGACAATATTTGGTTTCTATGATTGGAAAACACAATCATACTCTTTCTCTCACACATTCATGATATTTAAGTATTATTTTGTTATAAATCACTCTATGATTATGGTCCAATCCTAGACAACACAATTGATGTGTCAAGGGGTGGTTCTTTGTGCATCATTTTAAGAAGAAAGAGGGGAACTAATATCTTAGTTAATCCTCAATAAAAGGATTACACTAAAACCTATTAATCAATTAAGAATGAGGAACTATTAAAGTGATCTATTAAATTAGAAATGATAACTTTTTTATCGCATATTTTTTAAAATCCACTTTGTCTTTCAACTTTACAACTCTTTACATTAAGTTACTTTCTTAAAACTGTTTACAAAATCACCCCCTCTTTTGTTCTTCTTATTAAAAATACACACTTAAACCCTATCAACTCTCCTTGAGAGATGACCTAGGGTATGTCCTAGACTATAAATCAAACATAAAAATAGAATCAATTTCACATGTCATGATAACACGGTTAAATTTTGGTGATGTTCTCGTGGAGTGCTTTGGTTTTTAGTGCATGTTTTTTGTAAGTTTGTTTTGTACTTTTTTTGAATATTTATCTATTTTATACTGTACCTCTACCTATAATTTTGTATTATGATCTAGTTTTTGTGTAGGTTTGATTCATGAAGCATTCTAATCTAGGATAATTACCACCTTTCAAACCAAAATTAGAGAGGATCCTACATCAGCAAAATTGAGACAAGAAGAGAACCTTCAAAGGAGGACACACAAAACATCGACACTCTTCTTGATCCTTCCTCTTCTTCTTCCAAAACCAACATAAAAACTGAAATAAACATGCATAAAATGGATGAAAATATATGGAAATTAAAATAACTAACCTCACTTTATGTTTATATCCAATATACATACATTCAAATGCAAGGTGAGGCACACAATTTTGAACTAAAATCCGGTCTAATTCATTTATTACCATGGCTCCATTGAATCGCTGGAGAAGATCCACACAAGCATTTAAAATAATTTCATATTGTTTGTTCAAAATTACAACCTTCAAATGTGGATGAAGAATAAGTAAATCTCATATCATTATGCTTTTCTTTAGAATATACAACAAAATATTGGTTATAGTATGTTAATTCCCCAATAAGAGGTTGGGCGGACAAGAAACACATTTTTCTTGAAAAATATTTCCCAACCTCTTGAAATAAAACTATAAAGAAATAAATTTGTGGGATAAGACATTCTCAAGGGGAAACACTTAATAAATACTGGGAAATATTTAAAATATTGTGTTCAAGTTTTCCACACCACCAAATAAGTGACCAACTTTTAATACAACATTTTTTTGAAGGTTTAATCCCTATTGATATAAACATGATTGATGCTACTGCAGGTGGTGCACTGGTAGATAAGACCCCAATTACTGCAAGGACCTTAATTGATAACATGGTTCAAAACACTCAACAATTTGGTTCAAGGTCCAATGTACCCATTCGAGGTGTCCATGAGGTACAAAGTATTGAATTCGAGAAGAAGTTGGACACAAAGTTTTAGGAGGTAACTACCCTTATATGATAACTTGATCTCTCCCAAGGGAAATATCAATATTCCCCTCCCATTCATTGTGGAATCTGCTCTTCTGAAACCCATTATTCTGATCAATGCCCCCAATTGATAGAAAATTACGACATTTATGAGGAAATCTTCCCAGGACTCCCCTATAACCAACCCTTTAGGCAAGAACCATACTATCCATCCAACTTTGGGTGGAAAGAAAACCAAGGTTATGGACAAGTGGGTATTCAAACCAGACTCATCAACCATGGAACCAATAAGGTTAGAATTGTCATCCACCACCAACACCCATAAATCCTCAACCACCACAAAGGCCTTTCCAACCACCCCTCCCAAAACTGAGCCTAGCCTAGAAAATATGTTGAAACAAATGGCTGCCAACAATCTCCAATTCCAAAAAACCACACAAGATTCCAAACAAGACCTCAAAACCCAATTAGTCCAACTAGCTAACTTGGTGGGGGAAATTCAAAGTCATGGGTTGGATAAACTACCATCTCAACCATTATTCAACCCCAGATATAAATTAAAGTTTAGTTCCATCACCCTTAGGAGTGGGAAAAAACTAGAAAGTCAAATTAATCCTCCACTTAAGTCACCCCCTCCTAAGGAAACCTCCATCCCAATCATTAAAAATATTCCAAATGTTGAAAAAACTTGTCTTGAGAGAATCCCTTCCAAATAAAAGAGTGTGTATATCAATGCTTCTCCTAGCCAACACATTCCTCTCCCATTTCCCCAATGGGCCACCCAACCTAGAAAACAAAAGGAAACTGAACTAGATAAGGAAATATTGGAATCTTTCAAAAAAGTGTAGGTAAAAATCCCCTTGATTAATGTTGTGAAACAAATTCCAAGATATGAAAAGTTTCTGAAGGATATGTGTACACACCGAAAATGAATTTATGGAGATGAAAAGGTGAGCTTGGGGAGGAACGTATCAGTGTTAACAGAGCCATCACTTCCCACCAAGTGCAATGATCCTGGGACATTATTGATTCCTTGAACTATAGGGGAGTATTATTTTTCTAATTATATGATTGATTTAGGTGCTTCTATAAATGTGATGCCTCACTCAATTTACTATACATTGCTGGTCAGGGAAATGAAGCCCACTGGAATTATTGTTCAACTGGATAACCGGAGTACCGCACACCCCTCTAATGTGTTAGAAGATGTTCTTTTAAGGGTTAAAAATTTAAATTTTCCTGTTTATTTTTATGTGCTTAAATTGGAAGATGATAGGATGAATGGACATACCCCGATTATATTGCAGAGGACCTTCTTGAAAACCACCAAAACCATAATTAATATAAACAATGGTACATTATCTATAGATTTTGGTGATGACATTGTCCACTTTAATATCCTTGATGCCATGAATCACCCCTCAGAAGAACATTCCACTCTCTCAGTAAATTCAATTGATGTACACCCTTCTAGTGAAAACACATCATTCCTTTTCCCCAATTCCCTTTATGAGTTTTCATCCTTGATTGAAATTATTAGTAATGAATCATGCATTGATTGTTATAGTGGTATAGAAAAATGTCATGCATATTTATTAATTGTTGATTTCTTTAACACCGAGGATCCAATGACCTACGATGATACTGCTAAGCTTGTGAAATCTCATTATTCATCTGAGGATGATACCATTGAGTAGTTAGATGAGATCAGTGACCTCTCACTTCCGCACACAATCCCATCAATCCAAAATCCATCTGAATTAGAACTAAAAAAACTACCTAAAGATTTAAAATATTAATATCTTGATAATGGAAACAATTTTCCCATCATAATTTCAAGATCACTTACTCATGGGCATGAATTGTGACCGCTTTAAATTTTAAGGGAGTATAAACAAGCATTAGGATGGACACTTGCTGATATTCTTGGTATTATCCCATCAATTTGCACACATAATATTTTATTAAATGATGAGGCTAAACCATTGAGGCCGGAACAACGTCGACTAAAACCAAACCTCCTAGAAGTTCTGAAAAAGGAATTAACAAAATTATTGTCTTCTAGAATCATTTACCCCATCTCTAAAAGTCAATGTGTTATTCCCGTTGAAGTAGTTCCTAACAAAACTGGCCTTACAGTAATCAAAAATGAAAAAAATGAATTGGTTCCAACTCGTGTGTAAAATAGTTGGCATGTCTTCATAGACTATCACTGACTAAACCAATACACAAGGAAGAACCATTTCCCTTTTCCATTCACTGAACAAATTCTAGAGAGGCTAGCAGGTAAGTCCCACTACTGTTTCCTTGATGGGTAATCTGGATAATTTTAGATTCATATTTCTCCCAAGGATCCGGAAAAGACATTCTTCACTTGCCCCTTTGGAACATTTTCATATAGGAGGATTCCATTTGGTCTGTGTAATGCTCCAGGTACATTCCAGAGATGCATTGTAGGTATTTTTTTCGGATTACCTAGAGAATTGCATGGAAGTATTCATGGATGATTTCACTGTTTATGGGCCTTATTTTGATGAATTTTTGAGTAGTCTTTCTTCAGTTCTATGTTGTTGTATTTAAAATAATCTTGTATTAAATTATAAGAAATGTCATTTCATGGTGCGACAAGGTATATTTTTGGGACATGTAATTTTTGGGGATGGTATCCAAGTAGATAAATCAAAAGTGGATATCATTTATTACCTACCATACCAAAAAATGTATATGATATGTGGTCTTTCTTGGGTTATGCTGGATTTTACTGTGGTTTCATTTGTGACTTTAGTAAAATTGCACTCCCCCTCTCCTGATTACTAAAAAAAGATTTTTTTTATAAAGAATTTTAGAAATATTTTAAAAAGTTAAAATGGAGTATCACGTCACCCTCAGTAATCAAACCAACATGGTGGGATTTACATTTTGAGATCATGTGTGATGCCTCTAACTATGCAGTTGGGGTAGTCTTGTCACAAATGGTCGGTCGAGCTCTACATGACACTGCCTATGCCTCACGTACTTTGGACCCTACCCAAGAAAACTACACCACAACTGAAAAATAATTCCTTGACATTTGTTTTGACTTGGATAAATTATGGTCATATATTTTAGGGTCCAAAGTCATTATGTTCTCAGACCATGCAACCCTCCAGTATCTCCTTAATAAACCGGAATCCAAACCACATCTCATTCGCCAGATGCATCTCCTTCACGAATTCAATGTAGAAATTAGAGATAAAAAAGGAGCAGAGAATATGGAAGTTGAACAGATCAGTAAGATTCCCCCATCCTAAAACATTGACTCATCCCCCTGTGTTCCTATAAATGACATCTTTCCTGATGAGAAATTTTACCAAGTGCAAGATGTTATTCCTTTGTATTCTGAAATTGTAAATTATTTGGTAGCATCATGAATTCCTAATTATTACAACAAAAACCAAGCGATTCGTCTAAAACATGAGTCTTGTTGGTATATTTGGGATGACCCCTGCCTCCGCCACACATGTTGTGATCAAGTCCTTAGGTTTTGTGTCCCTGATAGCGAGTTTCAGTCCATCCTTAGATTCTTCCACACTCTTGCTTGTGGGGGGCCACTTTAGACCCCAACAGACTGCTCGCAAAATCCTTGATTCTGGTCTCTTTTGGCCAACACTTTTTTGGGATGCCCATGATTTTTTTAAATCTTTTCCTCATTGTCAAGAAATGGGTAATGTATATAAAATAAATGAAATGCCACAACAACCATTTTTTATTCATGACATTTTTGATGTTTGAGGTATTGAATTAATGGGGCCATTTTCCAATTCCTTTGGCAACTTGTACATTTTTTTGGTAGTTGATTACATGTCAAAATGGGTAGAGGCACGAGCTACAAGTATTGATAATTTTAAGGTAGTTGTAGAATTTTTGAGAACCCAAATATTCTGTTGGTTTTTCTTACCTAGGTTCATCATCAGTGACCAGGGTTCTTATTCTGCAATCGAATAATGTAGTCACTTTTGCGTCAGTATGAGGTCGGTCATAGAGTGTCTACTACTTATCACCCACAAACCAATGGTCAAGACAAGGTGTCAAATAGAGAGGAAAAACAGATTCTTGAAAAAACAATTCAACCCAATAGAAAATATTGGAGTCTTAGACTTGATGATTCATTTTGGGCGTACTGTACTCCTTTCAAAACTCCCATTTCCATATAACGATATCAGCTTGTTTTTGTAAAGAGTTGTCACTTGCTAATTGAGATTGCGCACTGGGCCTATTGATCCATGAAACAATGAAATTATAATCATTCTGGTGTATGTTCTCAAAATATTTTGCAGATTCAGGAGTTGGAGGAAATGAGAAGAGATTCATATGAGAACTCTAGGATTTATAAGGAGAGAACCAAGGCTGCCCACGACCGTCTTATCCTTCATCGTCAGTTCCACATTGGGAAGAAGGTCCTCCTCTACAATGCAAGGATGAATTTGTATCTAGATAAGCTTCATTACCCTTGGTTTGGACCATACACTATTACTAGCATCTCTCTATTTAGTGTTGTCCAGGTTTAAAATAAAGAAACCAAGAAAACCTTTACTGTCAATGGGAAGTGGCTAAATCACTTCCATGAATCCATTTCAGAGTCCCCGATGGAGGAACTCCATGTTTATGAAGAAATATATTAATGACACTCACTAGGTTTTATCCTTCCTTCTCACATTCTCTTCTATTATAGTGAGGACAATGCACACTTTAGGTGTGGGGGGATGAGTATATTCCTGGGTTAGTTAGGATTTTTCATCATCTTTCTTCTTTATTCTTCTTTTCGCCTTCTTTTTGGTATTTTCACTTTTCCCCATCTTTTTTAGTTCATTATATTTTCCATAATCTTTTTTCTCCTCTTTTTCACCATATTTATGGTATCTTCACTTCCCCCCCTACTGGCCATAGAATCATAGAACTTACTGAAAACACATGCTGAAATTTTTTATTCCCTATTGATTTAACATTTTATAAAAAAACTTGTCTCTGTTTTGGATTGAATGCTTTTATGAATTTAACCTTAGGGAGTTATTTTTAGTGAATTGGTTTTATGTCAATGATATAAATGGTTTTATCACTGTGAAACATTTGAGATGATTGATTCCCCTTGAGTGAGTAGTTTTTAGGAAAGCTGTGTCACTAATATCTCCACACATTTTTTCACCAAACCAAAAAGTGTGAATATTTCTTACATAATATAAGGTAAATATATGTTAGGTTAATATTTTTTCACTTTAAATGATATTTCCATACATTCATTTCTTATATGATCTATTTCCTTACTGTACCAGATTGACCTATTTGTGTGTACCTAATGTTCGACTTTTGTACACCCTCAAACAAAAAATGGGTTGTGTCTTGGGTAGGTAAAAAACCACTTCTCTTTAACCATTGATCTTTTTATAACTATTAAAATTAGTTTCGTGAGGAGATCAAACAAGGGTTGATATATGAGTGTGAGATTTGTTCCAAATGCAAATTCTGAAAAAAAACAAAAATTATAAATGAGGGGAGTGATGAAATGTGCAACATTTTGGGATATATAGGTAGGAATCTTATGGTTTGACTTCTGGTAATGATTAAGTTAGTGGGTCTTGAAATATGATTGTAAAGGATGGAAGGCAGGTTCGGTGGACAAAATATTTTAAGCTGAAATATGTTAAAATAACCTATATTTATTGGATAAAAATTTGAAATAATAGCATGGAATGGTTTTCACACACACACATGGAGAGTTAGTGTCATGGTTGACTTCTAAATTCTTTTCTCAATTTTGTATCATGAATCATTTTGAATTTCACTGTGATATGATTTATGAGACATCTTTTTCCATTTTCACTAAGAATAACTCCTTGGTGTGGTTTGTGCATTGATCATATTTCTTTAATGGATTAAAATTTCTTTAGATTTTAAATCTTCATGATGTTGGTAATATCTACATGCATAATTTAGGAAAATGTAACTTTTCCCAGGAATGCAAATGTTTAGGTGTGGGAGTGTAATCGTACCAGGATTCACTATGTCATTTTAACCATTACACTATTATATTAAACTAAATTTACATTGTAAATTCCAAATATAATAACAAAATGAAATTGATGTTTGATTCAGTTATTTTATGTTTGTATCTATTAAAAAGGGCAATGTTACTTGTTTTGATTGTATCATTGAAGGTGGAGGTGATTTGGAGGACCCATGATGAAGTCTAATAAATATGGGCCAAACTGTGTAGGATCCAAGAACACTAGTGGATTAATCCACAGCCTAATACTATACCATGCATCCAAATCAAGTGTCGGGTGTGTTCCTTGCAATTGGGTTGATGGTGGTTTATCTTGATTGGAAAATATGGACTGTCTTCCTACTGCCATTTCAATCGCCATGGATTTGGTGGGGCATTTCATCAACATTGACTCTCCAGTTTCAAAACGAGTGAGTTGGGTGCGTGGTCTGGTATGAACTTTTGTGGGATGTTCAAAAATATAATAGGCTACATTTAATATCAAGGAACTCAATCCCGATTCGGCTTATAAGGGGTCCATACGAACTGATCTGTCCAAGACACCAAATATGCACAAAGACAAAAGTGGGGTTCTATAATATGTCAATATCTCAAGCTGTGATTGTCTAAATGATTCCAAACATTCGGTGGTGATAGTAAAGATGTGGTACTCCAAATTTCCAGTTTTTTCAAAAGGGATATTTGACTATCTAGTAGCTGAAAACTATTATTCAATTGGTTTATCAAAATATGGGTGCCCAAAACAACTTTACATTTTGTCTATAAAAAAGTACCTTGGGAACCCCATTTGGGATTTCGAACCAAAAGTGAAGATTTTCCATTTTGGAGTCCTGGAGGAGTCTCCCCCTTATCCTTAAAGTTCTGGAGGCCCCTATCCTCATAGGGGGATCAATAATGAAGAAGGAGTTCCACCCAAGCTTCCTCCGTCTCCTGATGTCGAGCTAAACAATGGGTGATCATTGCGAGGGAGCTACACACATGAAGAGAGAGTTACAACACCTTATATTTTACTGGATTTGTGTAATTTTTGTGTGAATTATTTCACTTATATTTAATCTTTATATGCTTATTCTCTGAATGCATTGATTTGGTTTAATTAAGTGAATCATTTCGCATTTCTATACCGATTTTGTTGAGATTATAGTGGGAATCTTGTGTTGTTCCGATTGGACAACAAAACAAACCTCTTTTTCTCACAAATATATGAGATTTCAGTATGCTTTGGTAGACCTCACTCTATACTTATGTTCCAACACTTGACAACACGATTGTTGTGTCAAGGGGTGGTTCTTTGTGCATTATTTTAAGAGGAAAGAGGGGAACCAAGATCTTGGTTAACCCTCAACCAAAGTATTACACTAAAACCTAATAATAAATTAATAATGAGGAACTATATGCTGTAGTAACTTATAAATGATCACTTATTTATCTCATATTTTTCAAAATCCACTTTGTCTTTCAACTTTACAACTCTTTACATTAAGTTACTTTCTTAAAATTGTTTACAAAATCGCCCACTCTTTTGTTCATCTTATTAAAAATTCACTCTCAAAACCTATCAACACTCTTTGATAGACAACCTAGGGTCTTTTCTAGACTATAAATCAACCTCAAAAACATAATCAATTTGACACGTCATGAAAACACGATCAAATCACCACCACTAATAAAGGGCTTCACATAAAAATAATATTGAAATAATAAAACATTATACTTTAAACTTCCCTCAATAAATAAACACACTAATGGAAACAAAAATTACCATATCAGTGAAAGAAAAAAATATTATAACTAACTAGAATTAATCCATTAACTTAGATATTTTCATCATAATAAATGTTTTATCCAATGAGGTACACAACAAACACTAGGTAACATGGATTGAATGATCATTTAAAAATAAACAAGCGTTAAGTTAAAATGACATATATTTTCAAACATTCAAATAGGTCAATAACCTATGATAATAACTTAATACAATGAAATGTTAAAGAAAGTTGAGTCACCCATTTTTGGTTTATAGGACAACATAACTTTAAAACTTCTTATATCACTCATATTATGGTTTCTGAAAACTTTTTGTATCAAAATAAAAGTCAATACTATTTTATTAGTAAAAAACAATTTATAGTCCAAAATAAATCCAATTGAATGAAAAATAGTGAGCTTGAAGAAATTGAAATCATATATAGTGCATCATACTCAAAAAAATACACGAGATTATTCTGGATCATCATAAAAACATTTCAATCATAAAATTTTAACAAAAAAAGACATCAAAACATGGAAATTCAACATAATTAAATAACCTTGAAAAATTTATTTGAATTTAATCAGAATGAATGTGATACCATCCACCAATCATATTGGGTTCAGTATCAATATTAAATCAACCATGTTCTATGATAACAAAAAATTCCTACGCAAAATAAAGTTTTATGTAATACTAAAACTTTTGGGCACCAAAGTAGCATCATTTTTCTTATTTAGTTATAATGATAAATATGTGAGATATTTTACTAGACTGACCATGAGTATTTTTATCATGTTGGGAGTAATATATAACTTTTTAAAATGAGGATTATTTAGAATAATAACACACAATTTATGATCTACTTGGGTATTTTAAGCGGTGTATTTTTTTAATGCTTATAAAATAAGTGATGATGAAACAACATCAAATGGTATAAAACATACTATTTGTGGTAGTAATGAAACAATTGGATGTCATAAATAATGATTATGGATACATGAAACATATTGAGACCCGAAGCTTGACGTACATGGACATTACATTACTTTTGCAGAATACTTAATACATAACAAAAACCAACACTCAAGGATCGTAATAGTTTAGTGTCTTTGGAAACTCAGAACATAATCTTCTAATCATGGTGAAAGATCTTTAACATCTCCCATTAAGATATTCCCCTTTTTTTTATTACCTAAAACCTTTCTTTATATACTGGGGAAAAGAAAACATATAAAGGGTGAGCTCAAATGCTCAGTAAGGTTAAAAATGGAGAACATAAAACAATCCCTAAACATTTGAACATAAGAACATGAACATAAGACATAAAAACCATGAGTAATGACATAAATCTTAGCAGTGCATAAGGCATAGATCATAAAGGAACATTAACCATAATAAAATATCATGGGAATAAAACATGTAATTGTGGAAAAACATTAAGCACATGATCACATGAGCCTTAGCCCAGTTGGTAAGGACTCTGCAAGTGAATCTGAGAGACCCGGGATCAAATCTAGGCGGAGAAATTATTTCTGGGGTACTGTAGTAGCACTGTAGCAATATTGTAGCAGTACTGTAGCAGGTACTGTAGCGGGAACTATACAGTACTGTAGTAGGTACTCTAGCAGGAACTATTGCAAGTACTGTTTGGCATTGTAGCAGCCAGGAATATGCCCCCGTTTGGGCCTTCGGGCCACCGATTTGGTACCCGAGTCCTTTAAGGCCTTAGGGCCACCTTAGGTGCAGATGCAAACCAGATGACCTATGAGGAAAAAGCTCTACAAGGAGGATAAAGAAGGAGCTTTTACAACAGCAGAAGATAAACGAATCATAAGAATGAGAGGGTATGACACCTACTAATGGGACAAGCCTATGCATACACAAGAATGCCTAGCCAAACATCCATGCGAAGGTGGAGAACTGATTTCACAATGAAGATGCTGGGGGGGAGAAGTTCCATGTAGTTAGTCTGGGTTGTATGTAATGTTTGAAGCCTACATGGAAATGAATTACTCTAAGGCCTACGTGCCATGTAATACTTATGCCTACGAGCCTTGTAAGGGTTCCACCTCACCCCTTTAAAGGTGGATTATCAAAAAACAATAAAAAATGAAGGCCTTTAGTCCATTGGAGTATTAAGAACATGATATGATTTCCATAGTAGCCAATGCATTGCTGCCAAGACTATCATAGTGGACAAAGTCCCTTTCTAAATCGAGTTCACTCCTTGTTCCAGTCCTGTATCACTGAAATGGAATAACTTTCCATTCTAGCCATGTCTATCTCATGTATTTGATATTTCTATTAATAAAACAATTACTACATCATTTTTGTATAATCATTTAATATAATTATTATTTTCATAAAAATTAAAAATAAAATACTATGATGAATAAAAATATAATAAATTTCATAATAATATTTTTACTCGAATTTATCATCTTAAAATCACAACATTTAAATTGCTATATCTATTAAATTATGAAGGTGACATCTTTGACATAATTTAAAATAAAATAATATAAATGTCTTAATCTATTTTATAAGGCACCAAATGGTCCACCGATCGACACTTGGATGATTAGGGTATATATATACTCGAAAAATAAGTTTTGGTCAAGTTTCTGGTCCTTTTGATAGGTATTATTATTTTAATAAAAACTATATTATTGATTTTTTAATAAATAAATAATTTCTACATCATTAATGTATAATTTATTAAGGTAATTAAATATTTCTTAAAAATTAAAAAAAATTACCATGATAAATAAAACCATTTCATCTTTCAAATGAGTATTTATAATTGAAATTATATTCTGTATAACCTTATATAAAAAAATAATCTAATTATTAAAGTTTGAGTGATATATATTTCACTTTCTTTAAAATAAAATAAATTAAAGGTATTAATCACATCCAAGTGGGTTCCAATGGATTCCATTTCCACCCAATTATTCCTTAGGACGAAATATAATCATCCAATTAATTTAAGACAAGTGTTAGGGTAATTTTATAATATTATTTTTACCCTTAATTACCTAATTTACCTTTAACTATGGTAAATAAAATTTACCGCAGTTACTATTCATAATGCCCAAAAATAAAAAGTATCCTATTAACATAATTTGGACATATTGATTCCAAATATGGAATCCATTTTTCCAAATTCAAAACACAGAAGATTCAGTAATTAATTTAAAATTAACCCCGTTGTAAAAAAACGGGTTTTTATTTAAAACATTGTAAAAGATTGAATTGATTTAACCAACGATTTCAATGTAAAATCAATTCTAATGAAATACATTATATTAAACGGTAAAAATATATTCTATTTATACTTTAAAAAAATTTACTATTATAATTTAACCATATAAATTATCTGGATGAAAAAAGTTGTTTTTAAGTAAAATTTAGCGTGTTTTTACTATTCATCAAAATAAGAACGTTGTCAGAAAAATATCAAAACTTTATCCAATGTAAATTTTTATATCTTGATTCAAAATAAGAAGTTTATTTTGTGAAATTGAACTTATAAACTTGTCAAAAATTATATTTAAAATGGGTGTGCCATCAAAAGGTGGTGAAACTGCATTTTAGAAAAATACTTATTTTACATGAAAAAATTAATTTGTTCTCATACCATGTTCTATAAAATGTGTAAGATGAATTATAATGTTATAAAATTCAAAATTTAGTTAATATTATTCTTAAAGGCTAGTTTATAATAATATTATAACCATATAGCATTGTTTAGTGAAACCCAGTATTGCGTACAACACACGCTATCGAGGAAGGTCGTGATTGCGTGTAATGCAAGCCAAACCCGGGTTGCATGTAGTGCAAGACTCCTTTGTTGTTACGTATAACAAAATCCAACCATATTTTATTGATACATTAAATATATATATATATATATATATATACACTCAATGTTGTGTAGAATAACTACTATAAAAAAAACTTGAAATTGTGTGTAACACAATCCAAGAATAGTGTTACGTATACTGCAAGCTAATACGATGTTGTGTATAGCGCAACATAATATTGGTGTAGCGTACAGCAGAAGATATGAACAAAATTAAAAAGAATATATAAAATCTCGGGGTGTTACATTATACACCCCTTAAAATTAATTTCACCCTCGAAATTCATTGGGGGTTATAAATGGTTTATTACAAGAGAGTTTCTTTCATAGAAACCCACATCGTAAAAAGGAATACCATAACTTATCTTTAAAAACTAAAGTATGAAACATAACGGTTACCCAAATTAACTAATCACTGGGTTTCTACATAGGAAAAAATAAGTGAAAATATAGATATGAAAGAGAAATCTAACCATCAAGTTCTGATGGAGAGTGGTAGAGAACATGGCTATGAAAAAGTCGACAATCACAAAGCCATAAATTTGTGATGATCTAAGGTACCAATTGATTCATCAGATATGAGGACACTAGGACAACATTTTTTTTAAGATCATTTCTTTAAAGCCGAATAATTTGAATTAGAAGAAATAATTACTTTATTTTGGTACAATCTCACCGTTGTTCATGCCTTGAACAATTTCCACTTCATCTCTTAACGAAATAAAGTTGAATTTATCATTATTGAAGTGTTAGTAGATCATGTGATAGAATGATAAGTCATTCCATCTGTCTCAAACAAAAGGTTAGAAAAAGTTTTAAAATATACATAAGTACATCAATAGTAAGGTTAATCGTATATGATTTCAAAAATGGACTTATACTTCATCTATCATACCGCTTAATAGAATAAAACTAGTTTCTAATAACGAGGGACTTCCTGTAGGACAGTGGTAGGTGATAAAGACCTGTTGCACTTTGGTTGTGGGTTCGATTCCCTACAACCTTTCCGACACGACGGGTTATCGTCCATCCTGCAGGTTATCCCCTTTTCTAAAACTATAATATTATAACATTCCTGCAATAATATCGAAAAAAAGTTTTAGCCTTAAACAATACTATCTTATGTCTAACTTAATTCATTCTAATCTTTAAGCTTATCCAAAATACTTCTATCCGATCTCATTGTATAAGGTAAATGATTACTAGAAATGTCATCTTCTGAGCATGTGAATACCATCATTTATCATACGATATATCTTGTTGGTCACATTTGAAACATGTGAATACCTTAATCATGAATTACCATAGAACCTCAGTGAAAACATGAATTCTGTCAAAAGTTAACTCTTTCCACATACCAAAATCCCAAAATTTCTATATACTCAAACCATGATATAACTTTGTCCTCATATCAGTCATGAGCTCATTTAAGTTTCTCTTTATCTCTTCATTATACACACATCATCTTCTTTACAAAAATATTTCAATCACTTTTCATGGTTACCGGTACCATAAAATTATTGAAAACCACAATAGACCAATACATAAATATTCCAATATTCCACGATACTATATACAACATTATTTTGGAATCCTGTTACATAAACACTTAATCATTTCACCACATCATTTTCATATTCAATATCCCCAACAGTGATCACATGTGACTTCCTTTTGTCCTTTTACTTAAGAGGTTGATCACGTCTATCATCATTAACCCTTGGATTGGGCATTGATTAGCATAATGCCCCATTTACTTGCATTTGAAGCATTGAAGTGTTGGTGGAGCGTTATCTGTAGTCATTTCTCTATTCACATCATTACCTACCTTTTTCCCATTACTTCGACACTCTACTACTCGATGACCTTATTTTCCACACTTAAAACATTTTCTAGTACCTTTTAGAAAATCTCCACCATGCTTCTTTCCACACTTTGAGCATAAAGAAACATTCATCTTCTTTTCACCATTGTTCTGTGATTTTTCCTTGAACTCCATCTTTCGTTTCTTGTCAAGACCATGAGATTGATATGTAACACCAACTTCCATTTATACCTTGATAGCACAACACACAATTTCTTCATAGCTACTGAAGTCTCTTATAGCTAATTCCCTTTGAAGACTTGGTTTTAAGCCACTGAAGAATTGATCAACATTACTTTCAGGTTGGATGATAAAGCCAGATGCATACCTTGAAAGCCTTGTAAAATTCACTTCCTATATACCAACAGATTCATCATCCATTTTCTTAAGCTCAAGGAAATCCTTTTCCATATTGTTTTGGAGAATACGAGGGAAGTACTTATTGAAAAACAAGTTCTTGAAGTCATCCCATTCCATGGATTCAATTTCGTCTCAGGGACTCGTATTCTTAATTAGAGTCCCCCATTGGTCTCCTTCACCATGTAAATGGTAAATAGCCAGAATTAATTTTTCATGTTCCGAATATTTAAGTATAGAAAATATCTTTTCAATGGTACTAATCCATTGTTCAGCAACAAGTGGATCAGAAGACCCACTGAAAGAAGGTGGACGTTTCCTCATGAAGGACTCAATAGAATATTATTCCCTTCTCTGCTCATTTGGAAGTCCAGAATGATTCATATCTTGTGTAAGTATAGTAATAATATTTTTCACTCAATCTCCCATAACATTGGTTTGTTCAGAAGGACAATCATTGCATTTTCCATTACATTGATCAACACGTTTCCTTCGGGTTCCAACCATCATCTAAAACCCAAAAAGATTAGTGTGAGAGGAAAAAAACATGCTAGGGAAAAAACATAATAAAGGGGGATTAAATTCAATATCTAACATATTAGGATTAATTCTAATATCATTACCATAATTTTAGGACTATAACATATACTTATACTTAACCTTAGGGTCATCCCTAGACATAGCTTAGAAATATCTCTAGGGATCTCACTAAAGTTTTCTCATACTAGTTTCTAAAGGTTAACTAAAACTTTTCTCTGATACCAATTGTAGAGAATCAAAGCTTGACGTACATGGACATTAAATTACTTTTTTGAAATACTTAATACATAACAAAAACCAACACTCAAGGATGGTAATAGTTTAGTGTCTTTGGAATCACAGAACATAATCTTCTAATCATGATGAAAGATCTTCAAAATCTCCCATAAAGATCTTCCCCTTTTGTTTTCTTACCTAGAACCTTTCTTTATATCCTAGGGAAAAGAAAACATATAAAGGGTGAGCTCAAATGCTCAGTAAGGTTAAACACGGAGAACATAAAACAATCCCTAAACATTTGAACGTAAGAATATGAATATAAAACATCAAAATCACGAGTAATGACATAAATCTTGGCAGTACATAAGGCATAAATCATAAAGGAACATTAAACATAATAAAATAGAATGGGAATAAAACATGTAATTGTGGCCAAACATTAACCACATGATATGATTTCTATAGTAGCTAAGGCATTGATTCCAAGACCATCATAGCGGACAAAGTCCCTTTCTGAATCGAGTTCACTCGTCGTTCCAGTCCTGTACCACTGAACCAGATTAACCTGTCGTTCTATCCATGTCTATCTCATGAGATATAAATATTTACCCAATGAATTAGAGGGAGATATAGGTCCCACCCATCTCATAATGAAATCATTCTTACTTGTTCCACAAAATAAACAAAAATCATTTATCATAATCCAAAGAATAAAAATGGGTTTCATAAACATCATTACATCATAACATAATCCATATAAAACAAATGGATATCATTTCATCATGAAAAAAAGTGAAACTATGTAAATCATAGAGACATTATACTTGAAACATACACATATGAGATAACATCCTTTCTTCTTCAAAATCATTTTTTTTTTCACAAAATGCCATGTAATTTTAAAAGAAACGAATTTTGTTGAAAATAGTCATGAAATATTGTAGAGTAATCTTCATGAAAAGAAGGCATTATGAAACTGTAAAAATCCATTCATGCTGTATAAGTTAAAAAAACATTCTTCTCTTACTTTGGCAGGAAAAGTCAAAAAGTACCTCGTACTAAAAACGACAAAAGATTCCTTTCATATCTTTTACTAAAAACTCACCAATTGGTAAAATTGGATTTAAAAAATTTTATGAGCATATAAATAATATTAAATATTGGGGAAACATGGTTGTCGATGATAAATATGCCCCAAAAAATTCTGAAGTATAAGAAATCTTGGATAAAAATGAGATTGCTAGATTTTCTCTTACCTTATGTCTAATATGCTTTGTATGTATCCAAAAATCCTATATAATGATTTAAATAATGTAATTTACTTATTAAAGAATCATATTCATTGTTGTGATATCATATATGGTTCACTTATGAATTTATATTACCCGTTCTTTTGTAAATTCCATGTTAAAGCAACGTTTTGGGTAAAATCGTTTCATTTATCGTATGTGTTTCGACTTATTGTTCTTGACTTATATCCTAATTTAATTAATTACAGAATGTAAAACATGATGTATATATAATATATATTCATCATATAAATATATATGATAGATCGATAAATGGAATGAAATACACCGTTCATGGTGACGGTAGGCCATACATACGCATGGACGCTGTTTTCGTTTCCTTATTGAATTGAATGGAATTAAGTAAATGAAACATATATGTACATAAATACAGTATCATTATTATGTAATATATTTCATGATTATTAATTATATATACTTTATAATCATACTTGAATGGTTAATCATGGAAAATGAATCTCATCGCGTTCGTGGAGACGGTAGTCCGTACGTACGCACGAGCGATGATATCATTCCCATAATTATTGAATAGAATTGGAGTGGATGATATAATATCTCAGAATCAGTATGATGTTATAATAACGATATATAGTTATTCTTTACACCATTATACACATCCAAGTAAGGTGGTGGTGGAAAACTGATTACACCACGGAGTGGAGATGGTATTCCGTACGTACGCACGTGCGGTGATTTCATTTTCCGTAGGATGGATAGATGGTGAAATGGGGTTGTTTCATATTTATAATATAATATAAGAATATTATTTATACTTATTGTATTAATTTACAATGAAACAAGTAAAGAAGAGTAAGTTTAATAAGAAAGAAACTTGGAAGAATCGGTAGAAGAGATTACCTCTTCTTCGACTTACCTCTTTTAAGCTTCCTCTCAAGGAACTAGAGTTGGTCATTTGAGTAGACCAAAACCTCCAGAATGTTTCTAGGGAAATGGAGAAGATAAATGGGAAGGGTTTTTCTGAGCAAGTCTCAATGTGTTGTGAAGAGGAGAGGGAGGTGGTGCCCTTTTATAAGGGAAGAGAGGGACACTTTTTGGAAACCTTACAAATATTAATTTATAATAACCTCCATACCCACTTAATAACTTCTAAAGTGACTCAAATGTGGATATGAGGTAAGTTAGGGTTTTATTATCATCAACCAATAAAATTTATACATGTTTGAAAATTATTTTAAACCTTATCAATTTGATTTATCCTTGTTTAATTTATTTAATCTTATTTGTGGTAATAATATTCTAAATTTTAAATTGTTATAAATTATTACTTATGTGTTGTGAATTATCCATAATTGGGTACTTTATGACATTTTAGACCATATAAATTTCAATTTATAATTTTTAAATATTTATATGATTTTTAAACAATTTAATAATATGTTCTTTTTAAAAAATAACAATAGTGTTAATTTTGACACTATTCATTTATTTGAATTTAAATAAAATATACACAGAGGATATATTGGAACCAAAATTTTTAATAGATTCCTAATATGTCATATTCATCTATAAAAGTTGTGTAGAATATTAATTAGTTCACATAATGTTTATTTTAATATTTATAAAACCATTTATTTGATATTTATCTTAATAAAACAATTACTACATTATTTTTGTATAATCATTTAATATACTTATTATATACATAAAAATTAAAAATAAAATCCTATAATGAATATAAATATAATAGATTTTATAATAATATTTTTACATGAATTTATGATCTTAAAATCACAACATTTAAATTGTTATATTTATTAAATTATGAAGGTGACATCTTTGACATCATTTAAAATAAAATAATATAAACGTCCTAATATGTTTTATAAGCCTCCCAATGGTCCCCCAATCGACCCTTAGATGATTATGTTATATATAGACTCTACCAATAAGGTTTTGTCAAATTTTGGGTCCTTTTGATAGGTATTATTATTTTAATAAAAACTATATTATTGATTTTTCACTAAGTAAATAATTTCTACATCATTAATGTATAAGTTATTAAGGTAATTAAATATTTTTTAAAAATTAAAAATAAATTACCATGATAAATAAAAACATTTTAGCTTTAAAATTAGTATTTATGATCGAAATTATTTTCTGTATAAACTTATATAAAAAAATAATCAAATTATTAAAGTTTGAGTGTGACATATTGCACTTTCATTAAAATAAAATAAATTAAAGGTCTTAATCACATCCAAAGGGGTTAAAATAGATTCCATTTCGACCCAATTATTCCTTAGGACGAAATATAATCATCCAATTCTATTAAGACAATAGTTAGGGTAATTTTATAATATTATTTTTACCCTTAATTACCTAATTTACCTTTAACTATGGTAAATAAAATTTACCGTAGTTACTATTTATAATGTCCAAAAATAAAAAGTATCCTATTAACATAATTTGGAACCACTGATACCAAATATGTAATCCGCTTTTCCAAATTCAAAACACAGAAGTTGCAGTAATTAATTTAAAATTAATCTCGTTGTCAAAAAGAAACATGTTTTTGTTTAAAACATTGCAAAAGATTGAATTGATTTAACCTACAAATTCAATGTAAAATAAATGATAAGGACATAAATTATATTAAATGGTAAAAATATATTCTATTTATAATTTAAAACAATTTAATATTATAATTTAACCACATAAATTATCTGGATAAAAAAAGTTGTTTTTAAGTAAAATTTAGCCTGTTTTCACTATTCATCAAAATAAAAACGTTGTCAAAAAAATATCAAAACTTTATCAAATGTAAATTTTTATATATTGATTAAAAAGGATAATTTTATTTTGTAAAATTTAACTTAAAAACTTGTTAAAAATTATATTTAAAATGGATGTGCCATCAAAAGGCGGCAAAACTGCATTTTTTGAAAATACTTATTTTACCCGAAAAAATTATTTTGTTCTCATTCCATGTTCTAGAAAATGTGTAAGATGAATAATAATGTTATAAAATTCAAAATTTAGTTAATAATATTCATAACGGCTAGTTTATAATAATATTATAACCATATAGCATTGTTTAGTGAAACCCGGTATTACGTACAACACACGCTATCGAGGAAGGTTTCAATTGCGTGTAATGCAAGCCAGGTCAGGGTTGCGTGTAGTGCAAGAGTCCTTTTATGTTGTGTATAAAAAAATAAGACCAAATTTATTTTATAAATTAAATATAAATATATATATATATATATATACACTCAATGTTGCGTAGAATAACTACTATCAAACAAACTTGAAATTGTGTGTAACACGATCCTAGAATAGTGTTGCGTATACTGAAAGCTAATACGGTGTTGTGTATAGAGCAAGATAATATTGGAGTAGCGTACAACAGAAGATATGAAAAAAATTAAAAAGAATATATAAAATCTCGGGGTGTTACATTCTACCCCCCTTAAAATGAATTTCTCCCTCAAAATTCGTCGGGGTTATAAGTGGTTTATTACACGAGAGTTTCTTTCATAGAAACCCACTTCGTAAAAAGGAATACCAAAACATATCTTTAAAAACTAATGTATTAAATGTAACAGTTACCCAAATTAACTAATCACTGGGTTTCCACATAGGAGAACATAGGTGAAAATATGGATATGAAAGAAAAATCTAACCATCAAGTTCTGATGGAGAGTGGTAGAAAACATGGATATGAAAAAGTCAACAATCACAAAGCCATAAATTTGTGGTGATCTAAGTTACCATATGATTCATCAGATATGAGGAGACTAGGAAAACATTTTTTTAAGATCATTTCCCTAAAGTTGAAGAATTTTAATTAGAAGAAATACTTTATTTTGGTACAATCTCATCATTGTTCATGCCTTGAACAATTTCTACTTCATCTCTTAATGAAATGAAGTTGAATTTTTCATTCTTGAAGTGTTTGCAGATCATGTGATAAAATGATGGGCCACTCCATCTGTCTTAAACAAAATATTATCAAAAGTTATCAAATATACATAAGTCCATCTATGGTGAGGCTAATCATATATGATTCCAAAAATGGACTTATACTTCATCTATCATACCACTTAATAAAATAAAACTAGTTTCTAATAACCAGGGACTTCCTGTAGGCCAGTGGTAGGTGATAAAGGCCTGTCGCACTTCAGTTGTGGGTTCGATTCCTGTAACCTTGTCCAACACGACGGGTTATCTCCCATCTGACAGGTTATCCCCTTTTCTAAAACTACATTATTATAACATTCTTGCAATAATATAAAAAAAGTTCTAGCCTTAAACAATACTATCTTATGTCTAACTTAATTCATTCTAATCTTTAGGCTTTTCCTAAATACTTGATTCTGATCTCATAGTATAAGGTAAACGATTACTATAAATGTCATCTCCCGAGCATGTGAATACCATCATTTATCATACGATATATCTTGTTGGTCACATTAAAAATATGTGAATACCTTAATCCTGAATTACCATAGAACCTTAGTAAAAACAAGAATGCTGTCAAAAGTTAACTCTTTACACATACCAAAATCCCAAAATTTCTATATACTCAAACCATGATATAACTTTATCCTTATATCAGTCATGATCTCGTTTCATTTTCTCTTTATCCCTTCATTATGCACATATCATCTTCTTTCCAAAAATATTTCAATAACTTTTCATGGTTACCGGTACCATAAAATTATTGAAAACCACAATAGACCAATACATAAATATTCCAATATTCCACGATACTATATACAACATTATTTTGTAATCCCATTACATAAACACTTAATAATTTCACCACATCGTTGTCATATTGAACATCGACAATAGAGATCGCATGTGACTTCCCTTTTTCTTTTTCCATAAGAGGTTACTCACATCAATCATCATTAACCCTTGGATTAGGGCATTGATTAACATAATGCCCCATTTCATTGCACATGAACCATTGAATTGTTGGTGGAGCATTCTCTGTAGTCTTTTCTATATTCACATCATTAGATACCTTTTTCCCATTACTTCGACACTCAACTTCTCAATGACCTTATTTTCCAGACTTAAAACATTTTCTAGTACCTTTTAGAAAATCTCCACCATGATTCTTTCCACACTTTGAGCACAAAGAAACATTCATCGTCTTTTCACAATTGTTCTGAGATTTTTCCTTGAACTCAATCTTTCGTTTCTTGTCAAAACCATGAGATGGATATGGAACACCAACTTCCATTTCTACCTTGATAGCACAACACACAATTTCTTCATAGCTACTGAAGTCTCTTATAACTAATTCCCTTCGTAGACTTGGTTTTAAGCAACTGAAGAATCTATCAACTTTACTTTCAGGTTGGATGATAAAGCCAGATGCATACCTTTCAAGCCTTGTAAAATTCACTTCATATATACCAACAGATTCATCATCCTTTTCCTTAAGCTCAAGGAAATCCCTTTCCATATTTTTTCGAAGAATATGAGGGAAGTACTTATTGAAAAACAAGTTCTTGAACTCATCCCATTCCATGGATTCAATTTCGTCTCGAGGCATCATATTCTTAATTAGAGTCCACCATTGGTCTGCTTCACCTTCTAAAAGGTAAATAACCAAAATGTCTTTTTCATGTTCCGAATAGCGAAGTATGGAAAATATATTTTCAATGGTACTAATCCATTGTTCAGCAATAACTGGATTAGAATACGCACTGAAAGAAGGTGGATGTTGCCTCATGAAGAACTCAATAGAATATTATTCCCTTATTTTCTCATTTGGCAGTTCATAATGATTCATATCTTGTGTAAGTATAAAAATAAGATTTTTCACTCCATCTCCCATAACATTGGTTTGTTAAAAAGAACAATCATTTCATTTTCCATTGCATTGATTAACACGGTTCCTTAGGGTTCCATCCATCGTCTAAAACCCAAAAAGATTAGTGTGATAGGAAAAAATCATGCTAGGGAAAACAACATAATAAAGGGGGATTACCTTCAATATCTATCATCTTAGGTTTAATTATAATATCGTTACCATAATTTTATGACTATAACCTATACTCATACTTAACCTTAGGTACATCCCTAGACATAGCTTAAAAATATCTCTAGGGATCTCACTAAAGGTTTCTCATCCTAGTTTCCAAAGGTTAACTAAACCTGAAGCTTGGCGTACATGGACATTACGTTACTTTTGCAGAATACTTAATACATAACAAAAACCAACACTCAAGGATTGTAATAGTTTAGTGTCTTTGGAAACTCGAAACATAATCATCTAATCATGGTGAAAGATCTTCAACATCTCCCATAAAGATCTTCCCCTTTTGTTTTCTTACCTAAAAACTTTCTTTATATCCTGGGGAAAAGAAAACATATAAAGGGTGAGCTCAAATTCTCAGTAAGGTTAAACATGGAGAACATAAAACAATACCTAAACATTTGAACGTAAGAACATGAACATAAAACATCAAAATCATGAGTAATGACATAAATCTTGGTAGTGCATAAGGCATATATCATGAAGGAACATTAACCATAATAAAATAGCATGGGAATAAAACATGTAATTATTGAAAAACATTAAGCACATGATATGATTTCCATAGTAGCCAAGGCATTGCTGCCAAGACCATCATAGCGGACAAAGTCCCTTTCTAAATCAAGTTCACTCCTCGTTCCAGTCATGTAGCGCTGAACCAGATTAACTTTCCATTACAACCATGTCTATCTCATAAGATATAAATCTTTACCTAATGCATTGGAGGGAGATATAGGTCCGACCCTTATCATAATTAAATCATTCTTACTTTTTCCACAAAATAAACATAAATCATTTATCATAACCCAAAGAATAAAAATGGGTTTCATAAACACCATTCCATCGAAACATAATCCATATAAAACAAATGGATATCATTTCATCATGAAAAAAAGTGAAACCATGTTAATAATAGAGACATTATACTTGAAACATACACATATGAAATAATGTCATCTTATATGGAAAGTGGTTTTGATAAAACACTTGAAATGAATTCTTGAGGAAAATATCCTTTCTTCTTCAAAATAATTTTCTTTTCACAAAATGCCATTAAATTTTAAAAGAAAAGGATTTTTTTGAAAATAGTTTGGAAATATTTTAGATAAAGCTTCATAAAAATATGGTGTTATGAAACTGTAAAAATCTATTCATGCCGTATAAGTTAAAAAAACATTCTTCTCGTACTTTGGGAGGAAAAGTCAAAAAGTACATCGTACTAAAAACGACAAAAGATTCCTTTCATTTATTTTACTAAAAACTCACCAATGGGTAAAATTGTATTTAAAATTTTTTAGGAGGATATAAATAATATTAGATATTGGGGAAACATGGATGTGGATAATAAATATTCCCCAGTAAATTCTTAAGTATAAACAATCTCGGATAAAAATGAGATTGCGACATTTTACCTTACCTTATGTCTGATATGATTCGTATGTATCTGAAACTCTTGTATAATGATTTAAATAATGTCATTGACTTATTACAGAATCATATTCATTGTTATGATATCATATATGGTTCAATTATGACTTTATATTACCCATTCTTTTGTAAATTCCATGTTAAAGCAGCGTTTTGGGTAAAACTGTTTCATTTATCGTACGTGTTTTGAATTGTTGTTCTTGATATTATTACTTATATCCTGATTTACATAATTCCAGAATGTAAAAAATTATTTATATATAATATATATTCATCATATAAATATATATGATAGATCAATAAATGGAATGAAATACACCGTTCATGGAGACGGTAGACCGTACGTACGCATGAACGTTGTTTTCGTTTCCTTATTGAATTGAATGGAATTAAGTAAATGAAACATATATGTGCATAAATACAGTATCATTATTATGTAATATATTTCATGATTATTAATTATATATACTTTATAATCATACTTGAATGGTTAATCATGGAAAATAAATCTCATCGCGTCCGTGGAGACGGTAGTCCGTACGTACGCACGAGCGATGATATCGTTCACATAATTATTGAATAGAATTGGAGTGGATGATATAATATCTTAGAATCAGTATTATGTTATAATAACCATATATAGTTATTCTTTACACCATTATACCCATCCAAGTAAGGTGGTGGTGGAAAACTGATTACACCACGACGTGGAGACGGTATTCTGTACGTACGTATGCGCGGTGATTTCGTTTTCCATAGGATGGGTAGAAGGTGAAATAGGGTTGTTTCATATTTATAATATCATATCAGTATATTATTCATACTAATTTTATTACTTTACAATGAAACAACTAAATAAGAGGAAGTTGAAGAAGAAAGAAACTTGAAAGAATCGGTAGAAGAGATTACCTCTTCTTTGACGCACCTCCTTTAAGCTTCCTCTTAAGGAACTAGAGTTGGTCTTTTGAGAAGACCAGAACCTCCAGAATGTTTATAGGGAAATGAAGAAGATAAATGGGCAGGTTTTGGCTGATCTTGAAGGCTCAATGTGTTGTGAAGAGGAGAGGGAGGATGTTCCCTTTTATAAGGGAATCAGGGCACTTTTGGAAACCTGAAAAATATTAATTTATAATAAACTGAAACCCCACTTAAAAACTTACAAAGTGACTCAAATTCGGATATGACATATGATCGGGTTTTAATATCATCAACCAATCAAATTTATACATGTTGTGAAATTATTTTAAACCTTATCAGTTTTATTTATGCTTGTTTAATTTATTTAATCTTATTTGTGGTAATAATATTCTAAATTTTAAATTGTTATAAATAATTACTTATGTGTTGTGAATTATCCATAATTGGGTAATTTATGAAATTTTATACCATATAAATTTCAATTTATAGTTTTTAAATATTTATGTGATTTTAAAAAATTTAATAATATGTTATTCTTATAAAATAACAATAGTGTTAATTTTGACACTATTAATTTATTTGAATTTAAATAAAATCCACATAGAGGATATATTCGAACAAATTTTTTTAATAGATTCCTAACATGTCATATTCATCTAGAAAATTTCTGTAGAACATTAATTAGTTCACATAATGTTTATTTAAATATTTATAAAACCGTTTATTTGATATTTATATTAATAAAACAATTACTACATCATTTTTGTATAATCATTTAATATACTTATTATTTGCATAAAAATTAGAAATAAAACCCTATGATAAAGATAAATATAATACCTTTCATAATTATATTTTTACTATAATTTATCATCTTAAAATCACAACATTTAAATTTTTATATTTATTAAATTATGAAGGTGACATCTTTGACATCATTTAAAATAAAATAATATAAATGTCCTAATCTATTTTATAAGGCCCCAAATGGTCCCCCAATCTACCCTTAGATTCTTAGGGTGTATATATACTCGACCAATAATGTTTGGTCAAGTTTTTGGTCCTTTTGACAGGTATTATTATTTTAATAAAAACTATATTATTGATTTTTCACTAAATAAATAATTTCTACATAATTAATGTATAAGTTATTAAGGTAATTAAATACTTCTTAAAAATTACAAATAAATTACCATGATAAATAAAAAAAATTTATCTTTAAAATGAGTATTTATAATAAAAATTATATTCTGTATAACCTTATATAAAAAAATAATCTTATTATTAAAGTTTGAGGAGACATATTTCACTTTCTTTAAAATAAAATAAATTGATGGTCTTAATCACATCCAAGTGGCTTCCAATGGATTAAATTTCGACCCAATTATACCTTAGGACGAAATATAATCATCCAATTATATTAATACATGTGTTAGGGTAATTTTATAATATTATTTTTACCCTTAATTACATAATTTACTGTTAACTGTGGTAAATAAAATTTACCATAGTTACTATTCATAATGCCCAAAAATAAAAAGTATCCTATTAAGATAATTTGGACCTATAGATTAAAAATATGGAATCCATTTTTCTAAATTCAAAACACAGAAGTTTCATTAATTAATTTAAAATTAATCCTGTTGTCGAAAAAATGGGTTTTTGTTTAAAACATTGCAAAAGATTGAATTGATTTAACCTACAAATTCAATGTAAAATCAATGATAATGACATATATTATATTAAATGGTAAAAATATATTCTATTTATACTTTAAAACAATTTAATATTATAATTTATCCATATAAATTATCTCAATGAACAAATTTGTTTTTAAGTAAAATTTAGCGTGTTTTTGCTATTAATCAAAATAAGAACGTTGTCAGAAAAATATCAATACTTTATCAAATGTAAATTTTTATATCTTGATTAAAAAGAAGAATTTTATTTTGTAAAATTTAACTTATAAAATTGTCATAAATTATATTTAAAATGGGCGCACCATCAAAAAGCGGCAAAACTGCATTTTTGAAAAATACTTATTTTACCCGAAAAATTTATTTTGTTCTCATACCATTTTCTAGAGAATGTGTAAGATGAATAATAATGTTATAAAATTCAAAATGTAGCTAATAATATTTATAATGGCTAGTTTATAATAATATTATAACCATATAGCGTTATTTAGTGAAACCCGGTATTGCGTACAACACATGTTATCGAGGAAGGTCACGATTGCGTGTAATGCAAGCCAAGTCAGGGTTGCATGTAGTGAAAGACTCGTTTGTTGTTGCGTATAACAAAATCTAACCATAGTTCATTTATACATTAAATATATATATATATATATATACATTCAATGTTGCGTAGAATAACTACTATCAAACAAACTTGATATTGTGTGTAACACAATCCAAGAATAGTGTTGCGTATACTGCAAGTTAATACAGTGTTGTGTATAGTGCAATATAATCTTGGTGTAGCATACAATAGAACATATGAAAGAAATTAAAAATAATATATAAAATCTTGGTGTGTTATAAAACATATGTATAATCTCCTACTAATATAATTTTTCTTTTCAAAATATCATAGGTAAAAAAGTTTTATGAGTGTTTTAGGATCTTAAATATGTTAATAGAAGAGGAAGTACAAGCAGGTGGTTAGTAAAAATCATTAAATTATATTTAAATATGAAATTTTAGGGAAATCATGAGGGAAAAGACTTTAATGTGTGGGAAATCACCTCTAGCGAAGGACTATTAGGGAATAATATAAAAATAAAGTACTAAAAAGATAAATAAAATATGAAAGGTCAAAATAAAATAAAACTTATGATTAATCAGAGGATCCCTCAACAAAAATGAGGACACTACAACACAGTCATGTGGATGAAGGAAGAAGATTGACTGTGAGGAGTGGGAATAGCATGGTTTGTAGAAAAGGTAGGGGTCAACCTGTATAGGTCCCAATTGTGGAAGGTCTCTGTTGCAACACTCATGCATGATCCAATCATAGAAGGAAAAGGTTTTGGCTAATGCATCAAATGGATTAGGAATTAGGATCATCACTTGTACATGATCCACTCATATAAGGAATAGGGTTTGGATGATACACTAAATGGATAAGGAATAAACAACGAAGGGGATGGAGGGGGGGAGACATGGTGATTTATATGGGAGGATTTGAACGAGGGATGGAGGAACAGAATAGAGATGTTTGTAAGGATTTGGGATCAGTCGGGTGATGATAAGTTATGGAGACGGGATCAAGTAAAGGGATGAGGTGTGGGTGGGTAGGAGAGGAGAACCATGTTGGGGTTGAAAAATTGGACAGGGTACCCTTTTTCCACAAGATAATTTTGCCATGGATTTAGACAAAAAAATTGTCAGCTGCCTCCTTTCCGACCAGGTACATGGGTGGTTTTTGGATGATATCCTTGAATGGTTTAATGAAAGAGACCAAAGAATTATCCTTAACATTCCCTGGGTTCCAGACGCAGGCCCTGACCATCTCTTCTAGATCATTGACATCTCGGGGGATTAATCGGTGAGATCCGGCTACCGACTTGCTCTTGGAATCCACTCAGTCAGCTGGGATGAGGGACCTTGGAAATTGATTTGGACGCTCAAAATCCCCCCAAAATTTTTTCAATTTTGGTGGCAGGTTTTCACAGGAACTCTCCCAATAATGATCTTTCTCGTTCACCGACATATGGCTAGCACCATGTTTTTCCCTTTCTGCCTGAACATTCCAGAAACTTCCTTGCACGCTATCATTAACTTCCCGGGAGCTAAGGACATTTAGAATAAATGGGGCCCGATATTATTTGCTTCACTAGCATTGTCCTATGACCTTCCCGATCTTCTGACGCATTGGTTCTCCTCTCTCTCTTCGGCAGATGTAGGCTCACTTTGCACTTTGGCTTGGATTTTCTAGGTCCGGCGTAATGATGTTGTTTTTCATCAAGCTCACAGACCCCCCAAATTCTGGATTGATTGGGCCATTTCATGGATTGGGGGTTGGAAAGGCCACAATGGACATTCTTTGAAGGGCGTTACCCCCTCCCATACCGCTCATTGGAATACCCCAATGGAAGGTATTCTCAAGATTAATGTGGACGCATCTCTTCCAAAGGATGGACTTGTTGCCCTCAGCCTCCTTGCCTGAAATCATCTGGGGTAGATCCTTATTTCTAAATATGAACTACATCATTCATTCTAGGAACTGACAGTTTCTGAAGCCATGAACATCCTTGCTGGTATGATGCTCGCTATTGAATGTGGATGGGGAGATATCATCATTGAGTCTGACTATCTCACGGTAATCGACGCTATTAATCACAACGACGACATACTCCAGTCATTTGGCACCATCATCAGGAGAATTATCTCACTTTGCCAATGCTTCTCATTATGCACCTTCTCCTTCACCAAAAGGGAAGGAAACAACACGACCCATAAGCTAGCGGCCTCATGACCATTCGTTACCAACCAGTTCTGGGTGGACAATTTCCCTTTATGGCTTTGCACATGTACTTCTGTTGATCTTTGTCATTAATGTTATATGTTCTTAATAAAAAAAAGTGGTGATCATCCCCATATCAAGTGTTTGAGAACCATTATTGAATGAATTTATTACAATTAAATGTTCATGTGGATTTGAGTTATCTTGATATGACTCTTTGAAAGCTTCATTGGTTATCCTTAAAATATAGCCATAGTCGAATGAGTGTTGAATAATTGACAAGTGATTGAGGAAAAAATATGTTTTTATTCATTAAAAAAATTAATAAGAGTATCCAAATATTGGATTCTCTCATCGCAACAATGGCTGTGACACCTTGATATTTTTAAATAAGAACACTATGTTTGATATCATATATGACACACAACACCGAGCTTAATCGAATATAAAATATAATAATTTAAAAATGTCTATAACAAAATAGTTTTTAAATTGGTGGGTATGAGTAAGAATAACCAAATTATGTATTATATATAAAGGCACTACTCAATAAAAATTTAATGATTAATTATTAATAAGTAAGCACTCAATTTTTTGTAAAGTCATTTTATTCTTCAAAAATACATTTTCTTAAAGTATTTTTTATTGATTTTTATGAGAAAATATTATAACAAATTTCTAAAACATTTATAAAATTTATTTTATGCAACACAATTTATTTTTTAAATCATAATATCAAAATTATCTTATGTTGAAAATTTGAAAATTTTATGAAATGTTTGTTTTTTCATTGAATAGTGAAGAATGATATTTATTGAACAATTTATTTTCATTAAAGTGTTTAACAAGTAAAATTATATATTTAATTTTTTCTAAAATTTAATTAGTTTATTTTTATTAAAAATAATGTAATTATATTATACATAAATTTGGTATAGAAACATTTTTATACTTAAAAGTGCATTTTTCAAAAAAACTACTTTTGGGCATTTTTTGTCATTTTATTTTTGAATTAAAATTTTCTACTTATATGATTTGAATATTGAAAAATGGAATCCATATTAGGAATCATTGGGTCTAAATTTGGTATATCTTTCCATTTTATTTTTGTATATTATGAATATTAACCTCAGTAATTTTTATTACCACAGTAAAGGTTGAATCAAGTAATTAAGGTTAAAAGTAAAATTAGAAAGATAATAAATAACCATAAAACATGAATTAATTTAATTGGATTATTATATATTATATATAATCATAAAAAAATATAATATATGGAATTTTTTTTCCATTTTCAATGATTCTTACTCATATATTATTTTATATAAAGAAAAGTCAAAAATGTCATTCTCTTCGTTTTATTATCTGTAAATTTTTAACATTGAGATAAATATATTATATTTTGGTTTTATATAAAAAATATAAATTAAATGATTTTTTTCATTATTTTAATTTATATATAATTTTTAGTGATGAAGTAATTACTTTAAATTCTTTTAAAGACTGACACAGTGCATTTTCAAGTAGTAAGAAAATAAATAAAATGATTTCAAAACCCTAAAAGTATTTTTATTAGTGTGATATATAGTGTTTTGAGAATATTTCAGATATTAATAACATATTTCAGGTTTTTTAAAAATTTATATTAAAATTACAACTTTATCTTGGTGGTTTTAAAGTCAAATTAAATGAATAGTGTCAAAATTGAAATTAATGATATTTTATGTTAAATAATGTTTTTTAAAATTATATAAAGTTACTAAAAATATTATATTTGGACATTTTCATGTGATATGGTTGATTCCATCAACCATTGTCCATTTATGATATATGTTTCTATTTATAAAAAATTTATTGACTCCTTTAGTGTAAGAAACTTTGATACCATGGTAAGTGTCAAAAGGGTTAACGTGAGGTTAAAACAAAAAGATAAGGATGGAAAACCAATATAAACTTGACTAAATTTTACTATATGAGATTATTTATAATAATAATAATCTTATATTAAAATATGTTTAATTTTCATACATTGAACAAGGAAATTATTTTATATTAATTTAATACATTAATACATTCCAATAATGTCCCTAACCTCATTATAAAAGGGAACCCCTATCCTCTTCTATACGCACTTTAGAAACCATTTGGTTAAGAAAATACCTACCCAAATACATTCTAAGAATAAATAACCTAATTATAGTGGCCTTTTTTAGGCATAATAACAACCACATAGGGCTTAACGTCCAAAGCAAAGGACATTTTCCAAAGAAGAGGTATAGTTTTTTATCGAATGTTTTAGTTTTATTTATTCTTCTACCTACATAAAATATTATTAAACTATGATGATATAATAACATAATTATATTATTTATACTTATAGGTTATTATATTAATGGTATAACATATATCCACCTCCTCTTCCATTAAATGGGAACTAAAATTATCATTCGTGTGAACGGTAGACTATCACCTCACGAACCGATGTAATTCGTTTTTTTTCACCGCCTCTTATGATGGTTATAATGATGAATTTGATGTATATATATGATATTAATGACATATTTATCATTATTTAAAATAAATATATCATATATTTTCTTACCCTTCAATCAATTGAAAAATGATAATGTTCTTCATGCATACGTGTTGACTACAACCTCTACAAATGGATCTGATTCATTTTTCATCACAACATCACATGGATGAAATATATAAGTTTATTTAAAAATAAAATATAATTTTTATGATATAATATTAATTTTTAATGGAAAAATAATACATTCCTTCATTCCTAATGATCTTTGAAAAATAGAAATGTTACTCATGGGTACGTATTAGCTACTATCTCTATTATTGTAAAGTAGTTCATTTTTCATAACCATCTTTCATGGTAGGTTTTAAAATTACAATATATTTATATATATTTATAAATTATAATTATTTCATGATTAATATTATAAATTTGATTAATTTATTACTCCTTTGACCATAGTCAACCTATCAAATACATTTTGGACATATAAGTTGAATATCATCAAAACATTCTATATGAACTTAATTAATTAAGTAATTGAATATAACATGGTAATAAATAAAATAAATGGAATAATTAACTTGAAAAAGGTTCTTAAACAAGTAAATAATCAATATAATTTTATTATTTATGAATATAATGAACTTACATGATGATTCAGACTGGAGGTAAGGGACTTTTAAAAATCATATTTTCAGGTTTCCCCTTTGAACACTTTATTGAATTTACATATTTAAATATATATATATACATACATACATATTATTCATTTATTTATATGTATATAGAAAAATTATAAAGGACATTATATGTATCTCTTGAATTTATTTCCAAGGTTTTCAAAAGGAATCATTTTAAGGATCATTTTAACAAAAGGAAAAAAATAATGTTCTATTTAATGTATATGACTTTAACAATTTCCCCAATATTGTAACTGTTATTTTATTTTTTGATTCCTTTATAATATTTAGGGTTTCATTCAATGAAAAAATATCTTTCATATTATTCTAGAAATTTTATTTTTGAAAATTTGTATTTAAAGGAATCTGATCCATTAATATCCAACAATGTTTTCTTTTGGGTAACAAAAATGTTTTTATGATACAAGATTTTATGTATCGTGCTATGGTTGTTGAGATTTATTTATGATGAAGGGTGGTTCCATTATACAATGAGGATGGGTGATACCATTATATCTCTTCAATTCATTGGATAAAGGGACAAAGTTAACAAATTAGGTTTCTCCTAATAGATTATGGGAATTTATAGTGAAGGTTATTCTATTTATAACCATGAAGGTTATTCCATTTATAAACACAATGGTTATTATATGTGTAACCATGAAGGTTATTTTATGTATAATTGGGAAGGTTATTCTGTTGAGCAATGTATTGTTTTCAAACAATTCAAAATAATGTTTTTTAAAGGGGGGAGATTATTTTAAATAATACTATGTCTCTTTATGATGATTTTGATGCTCACAAATACCCTTAATTATTTACTAATTATTTCGTTGAGTATTTTGCAGGAATTTATTTTATTTATTTATTTCATATAACGAGATTTCATACTTCATTTATTCCGAGATCAATTTTAGCGCGTTCTGGAATCACTGTAGCGCGAGATCAATTTTAGCGCGTTCTGGAATCACTGTAGCGCGAGATCAATTTTAGCGCGTTCTGGAATCACTGTAGCGCGAGATCAGTTTTTAGCGCGTACTGGAATCACTGTTCATACCCTATGTTGATGAACGTAACGTATGGATGAAAAGTTTACTTTTTATGTTAAAAGAAACGTATGGTTAAGGAACCTTACGTTATTTTGAAACGTATGGTTAATGAACCTTACGTTGTTGAAAAGTATGGAAGAAGAACATTACGTTTGGAAGGAACCTTACGTTTTTGTTGTTGGACAAGTATGGAAGAGAAACCGTACGTTAGTTTTCAGTGTTGAGTTTGTTTCTCAAAAGTATGGATCATCAACCTTACTTTTATAATCAACCGTACGTTCTTTGGAGAGTTGAAGCAAGACAAAGTATGGATGATCAACCCTACGTTTGAATGCTGAAGAGAAAGTATGTATGTTCAACCTTACGTTTGAGCTTACGTTCTGAACCTTACGTTCTGAACCTTACGTTCTGAACCTTACGTTTGGAGCTACGTCATCAACCCTACGTTTGGCGTCGGGATATTTTTGACAGACGATATTTCCTTTTGCATTGGTCAAACAGGCGGATTATTAAGCGGATTTCGAGCCGATTCTTAAGTATAACTTTGACTGAATCAAAGACGATTTTCAACGGATTAATGATTGATTTAAAACGGAGATTTTTATGCCGATTCTTCAGGGGAGTTACAACGGCTCTGTTATTTCATTTATTTTTTTTATATATATATCACAAATCTAAAGGAGATTTTCATGGATCTATTTATGCGGAAGATTTTCTCAGATTTAAATATATATGTTCTATCTTGGAAACTTCGGATATATATATACACAGGAAAGTGTATGAAATATATAGATTGATCTTTTAACGAGCAAAAAATAGAGACTGTGTGAAGGCGTTCTTTTCTGGTGATCGAGAAGAAGTGTAAAACCTTTATTACCGAAGGAAGATCTTGATAGCAGATTCACGTGTTCTACATCGACTATCTGTTGTGAATCTACTGCTGCTGAAGTTGTGAAGTTTCTTGTAATATCTATTGCAACTGGATCGACTCAGAACTGTTTTGATTACAGATCTTTATTTTCTGAAGATGACGATCTATCTACTGTCAATTGCTTTCTGTTGCAATTGTGAAGAACAACTGGAGAAGTGTTTTCTTTATCGAAACCCTTTTTATTTTTGAGTGATCAGCTTCTCGTTCTAAGCTGTGTGGGTTCGTGTTTGAACCAGGAAGGCTGTGTTTGCCTGAAACTTGTAAAGGTGTCAACTGCCTGTACTCAGTTGTGAACAGGTCTGTGGAAACGAGGACCAGATAGTGAAAATCGCCAAGCTCGTGGATTTGAGCATTGGTGGAGTGGACTAGGGGCCTTCTGTTCCCCGAACCACTATACATCCGTGTGTTCATGCTTTTACTTTTTCCGTTGCATATTTAATCGTGCTAAAGCATAGTGGACAGAATTTGTCTAAATTGAAGAGATTGTAATAATTTTGAAAAGACACAATTCACCCCCCCTCTTGTGTGTAATCCGTAGATTCAGATCCAACAATTGGTATCAGAGGAGGAGCTTCTTATTTTTAATGTCTTGTCAAGCTAGAAGTATTTAAAGATTATACATAGTGTATTATGGCCGATACGAGAGAGGGAATGTCAATGGTCAGAGCACCTTACTTTAATGGAGATAATTATGGCTGCTGGAAATCACGTATGATTATTTATCTGAAAAATCTTGGTTACAAAGTCTATTCAATGATTCTGACTCCCTATGAAATTCCTGAAAATCCCGATACATGGAGTGCTGCTACAGAGGCTGAGTATGACATGAATTCAAAAGCTATGAATGCAATCATCTGTGGTCTAGGACCGGATGAATTTAACAGAGTATCTCAATGCCCGACTGCATATGAAATGTGGCAAACAATAGCTGTTGCTTATGAAGGAACATATAATGTAAGACAGATGAGATATGCAACTGCTAAATTAAAATTCGATACTTTCAGAATGATTGAAGGAGAGAGCATCACTCAGATGAATGGAAGATTGACAGAAATTGTCAATAATATAACAGCTCTAGGAGAACCAATCAAGCAGGCTGATCAAGCGTTAAAGGTACTGAGAGTACTTCCTACTTGATGGAATGGAATCTCTGCAGCAATCAGACAATCAACTTCTGTTAACGATCTAACTATGAGAGAGCTGATTGGTACATTGATGATGTACGAGGCTGAAATGCAAGATGAGATAAATGAGCATAAAGTCTACATAAAAAGGGAAAATACTGCTTTGAAAGTGACTTCTCAACAAAAGGATAGAAAGATGAAGAACATAGAAGTAAGTGCTAAATCAGAAAGCTCTGATTCTTCAAATTCGGATGAAGAACTGGCTCAGCTAGCCAGAAAATTCAGAAAGTTCTACAGTAAGAAGAAAGACTTCAAGAAATCCTTCAAGAAGGATAGCAAGGAAGTGAGATGTTATGAATGCAAAAAGATGGGACATATCAGACCGGATTGCCCAAAATTGAAAGATGCAAAGAAGAAGAAATTCTTCAAAATAGATGATTATGATCAGAAAGACAAGAAAGCTATGAAAGCTACTTGGAGTGTTTCTGAAGACTCAAGTAATTCTTCTGAATCAAGCTCAGAGAAGGAGGAAGCCAATTTAAAAGCAAATATGTGTTTCATGGCTGAAACTGATGAGGTACACTCATACTACTCCTCTGACTCAAATAATGAATCAAACTCTGAAACAAGCTTCTCAAATAAAAAACTTGCAGCTTACTGCAATATGCTTGAAGAAAGGTATGACTCATTATTTAAAAAATATAAATATATAAAGAACTTGCATAAAGCTATTTCAGATGAGAGAAATACTTTGCTAAAACAACATAAGGAATTAATTGACAAATACAACTCTGCTGACTCAAATAAAATTAATTTTGAATCGAAAATAAAAACTCTACAGGATGAAGTAGAATCTTATAAAAAGGATGCATTAGTTTTTACAAAAGGAGAAAACGCCTTAAATGAGATACTTGGAAAAACTGTAATTAAAAAGTAAAGGTTTGGAATTGTAAGTAAAGGAGAAAAACCTAAGTTATACAAAAATTATTTTGTTCCTAGCACTAAACAGGTTATTTGTAACTTCTGTGGAACAAAAGGTCATATAGCTAAAAACTGTTTTCTAAGACAACCTCAAATATGTGGAATTAAGAAAGCTTATATTTCCAATGATCTATATGATTCAATCAATTTTAAGAAAACAAAGCAAATCTGGATACCCAGATCACTGCTTGCTAACACTCCTGGACCCAACAAAATATGGGTACTAAAGCAATTTGTTTGAATGTCTTTGCAGGTAGCAGGTCACCAAAGAAAGAAAGAAATATGGTATATGGACAGTGGCTGCTCAAGACACATGAGTGGAACTTCAGCTAATTTCTCTTCTCTTACTCGAAAGGAAGGAGGACTTGTCACCTTTGGTGACAATGCCAAAGGAAATATTATTGGTATTGGAACAGTTGGAGATCCAAAGACAGTCTCAATCAACAAAGTACTTTATGTACAAGGGTTAAAACACAATCTGATAAGTATCTCTCAACTCTGTGATGATGGATACACTGTTGATTTTACTAACAATAGTTGTACTGTTTCTAAAGATAAACTGTTTAAGTTTAGAGCACCCAGAACTGATAATGTTTATACTTTGGATTTGTATTCCTTGTGTAAACAACAAGTAAACTACTTAACTGCTAATATAAGTGAATCCTGGATCTGGCATAGAAGACTTGGTCATTGCAATATATATGCTTTACATAAATTATCTAAGAAACATCTAGTTTCTGATTTGCCTAGTCTCAAATTTGAAAATGACAGATTCTGTGATGCATGTCAGCTTGGCAAGCAACACAAATCATCATTCAAATCTGTTAATAAAGTTGCTACAACTAAACCTCTAGAACTTATCCATATGGATTTGTTTGGACCTTCAAGAGTAGCAAGTTTAGCTGGTAAATTATATGTTTATGTATTAGTTGATGATTATTCTAGATTTACTTGGATTTTCTTTTTGAAATATAAAAGTGAAGCTTTTAGTTTATTTGAAGGTTTTTGTAAATCTATTCAAAATGAAAAAGGTTTTAATATAATCTCATTGAGAAGTGATCATGGTGGAGAATTTGAGAACCAGGAATTTAATTCCTTTTGCTCAAACATGGGTATTAAACACACCTTCTCTGCTCCAAGAACACCTCAACAGAATGGGATTGTAGAAAGAAGAAATAGAACTATTCAAGAAATGGCTAGAACTATGTTAAATGAATATAGCCTACCTATATATTTCTGGGCAGAAGCTGTTAATACAACTTGTTATATAATGAATAGAATTTTAATAAGACCTATTTTGAAAAAGACACCCTATGAACTATGGAATAACAGAAAACCTAAAGTAAATTACTTTAAAGTTTTTGGATGCAAGGTTTACATCTTGAATACCAAAGATAATCTTGGTAAATTTGATCCAAAATCTGATAAAGGTATTTTCTTAGGATATTCTGCAACCTCCAAAGCTTATAGAGTCTATAATAAAAAGTCAAGGATTGTTGAAGAATCAGTTCATGTGAAATTTGATGAATCTGATCCTTTTGAGAAAAGGATAGAACAAATAGATGAACCTGATTCTAATGAAAACATGAGACTTGAGAATTTAAAGAATGATTTTGAAAATGATATAAAAGAAATTCAGTCCAGTTCAGAAGAACATGACATTGAAGAACCTTTGAATGTAATGCCTAGACAGTCTAGAACCTTAAAGAATCATCCTTTAGAATCTGTGATAGGTGACTTAGAGACTGGTATTCAAACTAGAAGAAACCTTGGAAACATAGTTGAATTCTCTGCTTTCCTATCCCAACAAGAACCTAAGATCATAGAAGAAGCCTTAGATGATGAGAGCTGGGTAATAGCAATGCAGGATGAATTGAACCAGTTCAAGAGAAATAAGGTTTGGGAGTTAGTTGAAAGACCACATGATTATCCAGTAATAGGAACTAAATGGGTCTTTAGGAATAAACAGGATGATCAAGGGATAATAACTAGAAATAAAGCAAGATTAGTAGCTAAAGGATATAATCAAGAAGAAGGAATAGACTATGATGAGACCTTTGCACCTGTAGCCAGGTTAGAAGCCATTAGAATCCTTTTAGCCTATGCATCTTATATGAATTTTAAATTATTTCAGATGGATGTTAAATCTGCCTTTTTAAATGGTTATTTAATGGAGGAAGTTTATGTTGAGCAACCTCCTGGTTTTGAAAATTCTCAAAAACCAGATTCTGTTTTCAAACTTACTAAAGCTCTTTATGGCCTTAAACAAGCACCTAGAGCTTGGTATGAAAGACTAAGTTCTTTTCTTTTGAAAAATGATTTTACTGTTGGACTGGCAGATCCAACACTCTTTAAGAAAACTGTGAAAAATAATGTTTTGTTGGTTCAAATTTATGTTGATGATGTAATTTTTGGATCAACCAATAAAATTCTTTGTCATGAATTTTCAGAATTAATGTAAAAAGAATTTGAAATGAGTATGATGGGAGAATTAAATTTCTTTTTGGGTCTTCAAATATTTCAAAAAGATTTTGGAAATGTTTTAAATCAATGCAAATACATTACTGATTTACTTAAGAAATTTGGACTTGAAAACAGCAAGCCATTTACAACTCCTATGTGTACTAATATAAAACTTGATTTGGATGAAACTGGAAAATCAGTGGACAACAAGTTATATAGAGGTATGATTGGTAGTTTGTTATATCTTACTGCTAGTAGACCAGATATAATGTATTCAGTATGTATTTGTGCTCGATTTCAATCAAATCCCAAAGAATCCCATTTAACTGCTGTTAAAAGAATTTTTAGATATTTAAAAGGTACTATTTATCAATCTCTGCTTTATCCAAAAACCTCTGATTTTAATTTAATTTCATATTCAGATGCTGACTTTGGAAGCTGTACATTAGATAGGAAGAGTACTTCAGGAACATGTCACTTTTTAGGGAAGTCTTTAGTATCATGGTCTAGTAAGAAACAACACTCAGTTGCCCTGTCAACAGCCAAGGCAGAATATGTGTCTGCAGGTAGTTGCTGTGCACAGGTGTTGTGGATGAAAAACACTCTTATGGACTTTGGATTAAATTTCAATAATACACCTATTTTATGTGATAATACTAGTGCAATTAATATTTCAAAAAATCCTATTAGTCATTCTAGAACTAAGCACATTGATATAAGACATCACTTTTTAAGAGATCATGTGTTTAAAAAGGATATATTTTTAGAATTTGTAAATACAGAAAATCAATTAGCAGATATTTTTACTAAACCACTTCCCACGGCAAGGTTTGAATTTATTAAGGGGGAGTTAGGTTTATTTAATTTTAAATAGTTTTTTTTTTAAAATCTTATTCTGTTTTCGAATTCTGCTTAATTTCTGTTTCCCGCTATAAGTAATTTTATTTTGTTTTAAATAAAAGTAATGATTAGTGATTACACGGGAATTAAGGCTGTCAGAACCGTTTCACCTTCTAAACTGCTTCACCTTTTTCGGAAACCCTTTCGAAAACCTAAAACCGCACATCTGCTCCAAAACCCTTTTCTGAATCCTCAAACCCTAAACTTACGAACCTTCAGAAATCGTTGTTGGAATGGCAAAGACTAAGCGTCCAGATGAAGCCGAGAGCAGTGCTGCAAAGAAACCTAAGGTAGTTAGTCGGAAAATACTGCAAGGTAAAGTCATAGATTTAGAGTGGCTGTTTGAAACTAATTTACTATTGAAGCAAGCGTTGTCGTTTCAAAGCCTTGAGCAAGCTTTTAATAGTGAAAATTCTGAGTTTCTATATGAGGCAGAAATGAGACATTTCCTTAGAACTGTTCAGTTTAGCCTTGGAGATACAGAGGATAGTTTATTGGCTCAAATAGAGGATAAGGACTTTTCAATATCATCTGTAGAGATAAGTCAAATTCTTAACTGCCCTCATGAAGGATTTTTTCATTTCGATTTACGGAATATTGGAGATTCTGTACATAAGTCTGAAGACATTATGTCTTTTCTGTTTGGAACCAGAGTGATAAAGAAGATGTTTATTAAGGATTTGGAGCCCGATCGGAAAATTTTGGTAAAATTTGTTCAGACTGGTTTAGCACCAAGAATGGCTGAGATGGAGAAAATCCTATACCCTGACATGTACATAATGTATCTTCTGATGTGTGATATTAAGTTTAATTTTCCTCGGTTTATGATAAGATATCTGAGTTACTGCTGTCAGAGTGAAGCAAGAATGATCTTTTTCCCTTATGGAAGGTTCATTTCTTTGTTTTTGTTTAAAAGAGGAATGATCAGATTAGTAGATGCTGGGGTGAAATGTCACCACAGTAATGTTTTTAATGCTGGAACTTTGAGGAAAGTAGGATACTTCTAGAGCACAATTAAAGGAAAACTCTTACCTGTTGGAGCTGAGGAAAACTCGGAGAGTGCTCAGGCTCAACCGGCTAAGTCCAAGGAGGGACAAGCAGAATCAAGAGTTAGTACAGTGGCAAGGAGAATTCGTTTTGAGATGGAGGAAGTTGAGGAAGAGAGAAGTCAAGAAGGACTTCAATCTAGAAGGAAGAGGTCAATTGATGAAGAAATTATCTCTCCTGCCTTGAAATCCTCTGAACCGTTATTTTCTTATTCATTTGTGAGAGAAGCTGTTGTGGAGCAGACTGCACCGATAGAGGAACTAGCAGGTCAAACAGCAACTCAAAAAGAACCTCAATCTGCTGCTGTGGCTGTTGAAAAAGTAATTCAACAAGAACAACTTATGGAGGCAGTGCCTGGTGAAGAAGTGGCCCGACCTCAAGATTTACATGAAAATATTGTTCTTGACCAATCAGTAGAAGTCAGAGAGACTACTGTTCGTGATGAACATACTTCTGAAGCTAATACAGAGGTACTTCAGGAAGATTTTTCAGTGGAAGAGTTTCAGGCTTCAAAAGATAGTTCAGTGGATCAACCTTGTCAGGACAAGGACAAAGAACAGTCAGATGCAGATTCCTTACCACTTGCCCTGCTTCATCAATCTAATTCTGGACATGAGAATCGAGTACAGGGTGCCCCTGATTCGAGAAAAGAAGAAGTTGTTGAGTTGTACAAGCGTATCTCTCAGTTAGAATCTGAGAATGTTAGTCTCAGAAATTCTCTGAACTTAGAGCAGTTGAAGTTTCAGAAGCTGAAAGAATGTACTGTTTCAAGATAGGAAGTAGATTTGTTTAAGACTGATATGCTGCATGCTGTTGATCAGTTAAAATCAGAGATGGTAAAGAAAGATGATTTGTCTGAGTTGAAGATTTACATGGAGAATAAATTTGAGTCTGTTGCAAACAGTGCTGTGAGTGGATCAGGCTCTTCACCTGATTTGATTCGGAAATTTCAAGCAATTACTGCAGCAATGAGCAATATGAGTGACAGATTACACGATCTTCAGTGTAATAGTGCCCCTTTGTCAGTTTTTCTAGATAATCAGAGATTTTTAGTGGATCAGTTGACATCTGGAGAGCAACCAATTAGGATTCTTTTGAATCAGTTATCAGAAAAACTGGCTCTTTTTGTTGAAAAAGAAGAAAGAATGCATGAGTTTTTCAAAGTTAATTTGATTGAAGATATTCATATGACTCAAGAGAACAGAGATCTTATCATCAAGTTAGGAGATGGGATGATGAAGAGGCTCAGAGAGGAGTTTACAGAGATAAAGACTGCGATTCAAAGGAGATAGACACCTTTTTCCCTGTCTTATCTATGAACCTTGATTCCTCTGTATATCACAATCGTTTATATATAACAGCTTGTGAATGAAAATTCTTTTCTTACTTCTTTTTTGTTTTGTTGTTTATTGATTTATGATTGAGTTAGCCAGTATAACAAATTCACTTATTCATACACAGTTAATTATAGCATTTACTTATAGTTCAGTGCAATATTGAATGTGTTCAAATCCGTAATTTCTTATTCTTTTTGATATCACAAAAAGGGGGAGAATTTGGATAAACACAACATTTAAATTCATTTGTTTCCTATGAAGAAATTTGGATATATGGGAGAATTTGGATATATACGACATTTATCTTTTATCTATTTTTAGCTGAAAATTTATTTTTATGGGGGAGAAATTTTATTATAGTTAAATATTGTTTTAATCCTTTCAAAATTCTAAAATTTTATAAAACTAATTTTTCAATAAATATTGCAATTAAATTAGTTCTATTATTTTATGGGTTTTGTGATCATCAAAAAGGGGGAGATTGTTGAGAAATGTATTGTTTTCAAACAATTCAAAATAATGTTTTTTAAAGGGGGGAGATTATTTTAAATAATACTCTGTCTCTTTATGATGATTTTGATGCTCACAAATACCCTTAATTATTTACTAATTATTTCGTTGAGTATTTTGCAGGAATTTATTTTATTTATTTATTTTATATAACGAGATTTCATACTTCATTTATTCCGAGATCAATTTTAGCACGTTCTGGAATCACTGTAGCGCGAGATCAATTATAGCGTGTTCTGGAATCACTGTAGCGCGAGATCAATTTTAGCGCGTTCTGGAATCACTGTAGCGCGCGATCAGTTTTTAGCGCATACTGGAATCACTGTTCATACCCTACGTTGATGAACGTAACATATGGATGAAAAGTTTACTTTTTATGTTAAAAGAAACGTATGGTTAAGGAACCTTACGTTATTTTGAAACGTATGGTTAATGAACCTTACATTGTTGAAAAGTATGGAAGAAGAACATTACGTTTGGAAGGAACCTTACATTTTTGTTGTTGGACAAGTATGGAAGAGAAACCGTACGTTAGTTTTCAGTGTTGAGTTTGTTTCTCAAAAGTATGGATCATCAACCTTACTTTTATAATCAACCGTACGTTCTTTGGAGAGTTGAAGCAAGACAAAGTATGGATGATCAACCCTACGTTTGAATGCTGAAGAGAAAGTATGTATGTTCAACCTTACGTTTGAGCTTACGTTCTGAACCTTACGTTCTGAACCTTACGTTCTGAACCTTACGTTTGGAGCTACGTCATCAACCCTACGTTTGGCGTCGGGATATTTTTGACAGACGATATTTCCTTTTGCATTGGTCAAACAGGCGGATTATTAAGCGGATTTCGAGCTGATTCTTAAGTATGACTTTGACTGAATCAAAGACGATTTTCAACGGATTAATGATTGATTTAAAACGGAGATTTTTATGACGATTCTTCAGGGGAGTTACAACGGCTCTGTTATTTCATTTATTTTTTTTATATATATATCGCGAATCTAAAGGAGATTTTCATGGATCTATTTATGCGGAAGATTTTCTCAGATTTAAATATATATGTTCTATCTTGGAAACTTCGGATATATATATACATAGGAAAGTGTATGAAATATATAGATTGATCTTTTAACGAGCAAAAAAAAGAGACTGTGTGAAGGCGTTCTTTTCTGGTGATCGAGAAGAAGTGTAAAACCTTTATTACCGAAGGAAGATCTTGATAGCAGATTCACGTGTTCTACATCGACTATCTGTTGTGAATCTACTGCTGCTGAAGTTGTGAAGTTTCTTGTAATATCTATTGCAACTGGATCGACTCAGAACTGTTTTGATTACAGATCTTTATTTTCTGAAGACGACGATCTATCTACTGTCAATTGCTTTCTGTTGCAATTGTGAAGAACAACTGGAGAAGTGTTTTCTTTATCGAAACCCTTTTTATTTTTGAGTGATCAGCTTCTCGTTCTAAGCTGTGTGGGTTCATGTTTGAACCAGGAAGGCTGTGTTTGCCTGAAACTTGTAAAGGTGTCAACTGCCTGTACTCAGTTGTGAACAGGTCTGTGGAAACGAGGACCAGATAGTGAAAATCGCCAAGCTCGTGGATTTGAGCGTTGGTGGAGTGGACTAGGGGCCTTCTGTTCCCCGAACCACTATACATCCGTGTGTTCATGCTTTTACTTTTTCCGTTGCATATTTAATCGTGCTAAAGCATAGTGGACAGAATTTGTCTAAATTGAAGAGATTGTAATAATTTTGAAAAGACACAATTCACCCCCCCTCTTGTGTGTAATCCGTAGATTCAGATCCAACATATTCCATTTGTAAGAGTGACATGAAATTGATGCCTCAATTTACCTATATGATTTATTTACGCTTGCTATAGGTTTTAGAGAGAATCTTATGATTGAAAAAATGGTAAGTAATGAAATTATTTTTAGAGTAAAATACATTATACTTCTTAATAGTTAAAATTATAACTTTGTGAAAAATATTTCATAGATTTTCATGATTTAAAAGGAAGATTTTATGAGTTTTTTTATTCCTTTAGTATTTTTTATGAAATGTGTTATAAAAAACTTTGGGAAGAGAAGGTGATTTATTGAGTAAGAAAATGTTTATTTTGGGACCAAATATTATTTTTAAGAAGGAAAATTTTTATGAGTATTTATGGGATAACAATTCATTTCCTTATTTTTTATATCCCTTACAAATATTTTTTTTTCAACCCTCATTTTAAAATTATTTTTAAAGGTTTTTAAGGTTGAGTAAGGGAAATGATGAGATTAAGATTAAAATCATGTAGATATGTCATGAAAATAAAATTTGTTATGTTTTAATAGTTTTATATTATGGAAAACATGGATACTGAATGGAAGTGTCCACTTTATAATATATGATATTTTTATGTAAGATTTATGACCTAATTCTAAAAAACTCTAAACCATAAATATCCTAGAAGTGAAAGAAAGATAATTCCAAACTACAAGCTCAATATTATGTAATGTTTAAGGCTGATTTCTTATAATGAAATGTTAAAAAATTCTATCCACATAGCATGGTATTTAGAAATGGATTTTCAGACCTTATAAAATTTGTAACAAATCTCGACCAACTCCATTACTTTAGTTTCCTCAATAAAGTGGGGAATGGGAAACCTATAATTGAAGTCCCCTATTAGATTTTTTAAAAAAAATATTAAAATGGATATTAGCTAATCTGAATTGATGAGCACTGCAAATCGGGCCACACTTGGTGAGAGGTTTAAATGGACTAATAAACCTCTACTGACCTGACATCATTAGCTATAATTTAGGGAGACCCACCTAAATCTGTACATCTAATTCATGGTTTCTTTTCTGGATAACCTAAAATGAAATTTCACTTTTGAAAAGTTTACACCCATCCTCACAACATGTTCATCATGTTCTTTAACTAATTACACTAGAGTGGATGTCTTTTCGCATAGTCGAGCCTCTTCAATAGTGTAATTTTTCAAAGATCAGGGGTATCACTCCATGTATTCCCCATATTTATTTGTTTTGTTAAATTTATAGTGATCCTTTTCTGGAATCTTTATATGCTCTTAGGCTATTAATATTTTTTGAATGATAGTATATACATTTTATTGTTGAAACTATCAGTTCTATGGCCCATGTAATGGTGATGAAGTTGAGTTACTTTGTTCCCCATCTTAACCAAAGCGGTTTGGGTTATTATATTGTAAATTATTTCCATGGCCTCTAACTTAGGAAATAATTTATAGAAGAAACCTCTATGATGGGGGCGGAATTATCCTCTATCAATGGGATATTTCCTAGAATAAGGTCACTTATGTAGAAAAAGAGTGAAACCAATGAGGATGAAAATAAGATCAGGTTTATAACTTTCATGTCCAGGGGAACCTATCCGGGGGAGGTCTGGCTGGTAGGGATATTTCTCACACCAATGACTACTAGTTTTTCCATATATTCCACATAAATGTCTTACTTCTAGGGATCATAGACTATAATTCCATGATATACTGTAGAATAATCCCATTCATTGGTTGGGTATTCTATCTCAACAATGTCATAAATATTATCTACCTCCTCTCAAATTCATCCTCTATCCTTGAAGGGTAGTTCATATTTTTGTAGAGTTACACACCTCATGACCATGCCATTGTAATGATTGTTTTATAACATAGAATACTCTAATGATAAATTTATGGGTTCTTTAGTTGGTAAAAATTTGAATAGATATATAATATATACATGGGTCAATATGTTCGAGAGATAATGTGAGAGCATTGGGTGATCCTTAACACACACTATAAAAAAGGATATGAGTTTAACCCTTGGATGCACCGAAACTAGAACTTGATCCTTGAAAGAATATATGGTTTAAATAATGATATCATATCAACACTTGATTTAAGGACTCGATTTTAAAGCATGATTGTATATGAAAGAACTATGGATGATTCATTGACACCAGAAACTAACATAGTAATTAGATATTTATAGGGGTTTAATATTAAATGATAATTAACCACTAAAACTTGGTCTGGGATCTGAAAATGCATTCTTACCAGGTGAATGCGTATAATGTATAATAGTGTGGGTCAATGGTTATGTTGAGAGGATAATATATTATTAATATAAACATATCCACTATGGTGTATCATCATACATCCTGCAGAAGTTGGATTAGGCTAAAGGTCTTGTGAAGGGTTTTCCCCACTAAACCAACCCCAATAATCGATACAGCCTACCCAAGGTGGTCTCTAAATAGTTCACCAATGACATTGAATCTAAATATGCCTCCACAATAAATGTGGTTTCACACACACAAGTATATGTATTATGATATGGTACCAAGAATATGATGATGAATATTGAAAAAAGGACCACCAATAGAATGTATAGATTCAAATGACACTTAACATTATGGCCTCACATTGTATAAAAACTCACATTAATGATAGACCAATAAGATTTTCGGGACCCACCAATATGCTGAGATGGGTTGTTCATTGGACTTTTCTCCATTTTATGATATCTATAGGGGTGTAACAATATTTTGATCCATGTGTTTAAGGGGATATTGATAGAGGAGAAAAAATATTTCCTTAGTTTTTCCTCAACCAGCCTTAGTATGTACCTTTATAGTATTAGAGTACATTAATCATTCTCCCATCCACTATGATGAGGGAGAAACTCATCATACATTTGACCCATGATAACCATTCCCCTAATCTTATGGATAACTTAGAGACTAACGATGACTTTCCCATGTGACATATGAAAGGTGTTGTTATTAGAATACCATCAAATCAATATCTTATGGATGAGATAGTGATAGAGTTAGACTGGGAACTGTGAATCCCAAATGGACTTATAAAGGAAAAACAATTCTCATTCGGTCCTCTAATTTAGCACATATCAGTTTATCCAAAAAGTTTATGACCATTACATAGAAAATTACCCCAAGGAAAAAGGTCCCGCTGGAGGCTATATATTATACTTTAACTTTGAAAGTAGTATTGATTAATAGTTGAGTATAACTTGGTCTTATCATTCACTACCATATGAGTATAAATTAGGTGATGTTACATCTCACCACTAGATTCATAGATGATATGATCATCAAGTGAAATGTTCTCTTGAATAACTCCTAGGTATGGTAAGATTTGTATGGTGGAAAGATCTATATTTGGTGGTAGATGCAAAGTAGGGAGACTGAATTTATACAAAGGAAGTGTGTTTGATAATAGATAGTTTCTTTGAACTGGTTTGAGATGACTTGATAGAGATTGATGGCGTGGTGACCTGATATTCTAAAAGTTGGGCTCAATATCCTTGATCATCATTTTAATCTCTATAGGATATTCATTATTTAAAAATATGATTTATGAATTGGATTTATTTAACTTGAATATGATTTACATAGTTTATCATTAATATAGATCAGAAGTAAAACATCCCAAGATTAAGGTAAGGATGTACAAAAAAAACTAGACAAGAATTTGAAAAATCCAATTTCTTTGACTAGGTGTGTTTTCTCAGGTTGCTTCACCTAGGATCCTTCACCCAAGCCCCCTTTGGTCAGGCCCCTTCCCCCAAGGACCCTTTCTCATTCCCTTTACTAAGGTCTTTTTCTCAACTAAGGGTGGGGTGGGGTGTGGTGTGGATCATGCTATGGAAAATGAATCTTTATTATCTTACCATGAAGTATTATTCAAAACCAAAGTGAAAGGACAATGTGGAGATCCAAAATTTTCTCATGTCATAGTATGTTTTACCATGTGGAGGAACCAAAATTTATAGAGGTATTATTCCCTTCACCCAGGTCACACCATATCCTTCTCTTAGGCCTCACCTATGCGATCTTTTTCCAAACCATGAGCACAAGCTCTATCCTCTATTACCTAGTACCTTGTCACATTAGAGTAACACCTACCTTAGAATTTGATTCTCTTCATTCCAGTAAGATCAAATTATATAGGGATTATTTATTGGTGCTTCTTTTGTGGGCCAAAAGACAAATATTAGGAAGTTAAATGGTCATCGTGATGAAAACTGTCATTTCAACCATGACCTTATGGATGAACCTAAGACCCTATATGTATGGAAAGGTTATCAGACCGTAGTTGATCTATGTGAACCACCTCCTTTTATAAACTCCCATATTTTCAGGTAATAATTCTTTCCAATATATATACCCCTTGTGCTCTCACTTGGCCACACACATGGATTCCATTTCGGAAGACAAAGAGACACCCAAATATTCATTCGCCCAAGTCCTTACACCCCCACTATAGTAGAATTTGTATGTCTAAAACCTATTAGAATTAAATAAATGTTAGGGTAATTGAGTTATTTAAATATAAAAGCTTCATGAGAGACCACTTTTCCCCTGGTTCTCCTAGAATATAGAGAATGAAACCTGAGTTCACTAACACTAGGGTGATGTGTTCTCAGATTATTTAGGGAGCACTAAACTTGTGAGAAGCATGCCTAATCCCCTTAGAATAACTTTACACTAGGGATACCACTTCACCCTACCTCTATTAGAGAAAATCACCATACTAAGTCTGCACTAAGAAAAATACATTTTCCAAAAAATCTAGTAGGGATAGACCTCACCTGGGCCTTTTACTTGAGCAAGACATTTTCTCTCTAGTCTTAGGCTTGGGTAACATATAACCCTAGTTACAATAGAATACTGTCTCTTCACCCGATTCTCCATCTTGGTCACCCTATTATTATAACCTCCTCTAAATCCATCAGATTTAAATGATCAATGTTTTAGGTATATTAGAGTGCATTCTTTTGATCTTATATTCCCTTGATAAAAGTATTATCCATGATTCCCCTCTCATGTAGTTGGGATCTTTAGGGTGATCATAACATTGTATCCCATTTATAATGAGGGTCACTAGAATAGTATATCATAGATCAATATGCCCATCTTGGATGCTAATGTATCAATCCTAAAAACCTTCTTCTACCTAATGAGCTATGAATTCATTGGATTCCTCACTAGGTATAATTCATGGCCACATTACCATTAATGATTTCATAAACATGAATCATAAAATGATCTAAGGAGAAATAAAGGGCGATAAGTGTAGCATAAATTTATATGGCATTGGATCACTAGCTGAGTGATATATGAATAAGACCTAATATCATCTACATGGGTACATATCTCCTATGAGTCTAGTTTTCCTTCATTATCAGACCATTAACTCAAATAAGGTAGACACAGAACATCATGAAACATATGCATAAGCCTCCCACATATCTTTTTCTTTCCCATGAAATTTTTGGGCATCTAATCCAGTGTTATCCCCAATATATTCCTTACAATTCTATATTTTATATAACTCCATTACTTAATCATCACCTGACCATAAATCAATTTGAAGTATACATACATCAGTTTCTCCTCCCTATGGGTAACCCCAATTAGTTATTCCAATATTAATAATCTCAACCTGATAATTTTTTATTGATTGTAACTCTGGGAATCATTATTGTGTAACATTCAACTCATTCTCACAAGGCCATATTCCCTATGAAATAATCCTCAAAAGGATATATCCCCTATGATCCATAATCCTTTAAAGGGACATATTACAAGAGAGGAATATGTTTGGGACCATCAATGTAAAACCCCCAAATCATTCTCATGAGGCCATATTCCATAAGTGATATTCTTCAATGGGATATATCCACATGTGAACCATAATCCTTCAAAGATACATATTCATAGAGTGGAATATGTCTGATCTGTCTTTGCGTATCTCTTGATGTCTCCCCATTCATGACAAAAACATCCAAGTCACATGATGTAAAATTTTAACAATAATATCATTACCACATGATGTTAATTTTCATGGTATGGTCTTGTCACATGACATTAAACTATGACATTCAAACTATGTTTGATTTTGTTCCTATTTTAATTGTATATATAAGATACATCCCTAAGGTTCAAATAAAACATAACCATTATTTATCACTTTATCTAGGTCTACATTCCCTATGAACACATCTTCATGGGGCTATATTCCTCATGAAATCACCCATGTCCTCGCACGTCGAGCTATATTTCCTGTGAGCCTAGAAATCCATACTCATTGGTCTATACCTCATTTGAGTGCCCTATTTACTTTATCAATGGCTATGTTCCCAATGAATCCATATTCATGGGCCCATATTCCTCATGAAATCTCATACGTCCTTCCTCACGAGGCTATAATCCCAGGACCCTTGACGTTATTTCCTCAGGGATAAATTCCCTATGAAACTTACTCATTGGAATATATTCTTGATAATACCATATATAGATTTGTGGTCCATATAACCACGATCAAATCCAACCATATATGGGTCCCAATTCCTTGAAAAAAATCCCATCCTCATTGGGCTATATTCCCTTTATGGTGAACCAGAAAGGGCCGATCATGTGTGGGTCACACACTAGACCTTTCTAGGAACCTATTTCCTAAATGTCCACTTTGTACGACTCTAAACTACTTGGATATTTTAATGATTTCATAACATTAAAAGGAACCTAATGGTTCTTATATCATAACCTTAAAATGTATTAAATGTCCCATAAGTATAGGGGAAGATAAATATGTATTTTCTAAAAAAGATAACAAGAAATATGAGATATTTGAACCTTAAGTTCACCAGAGGTTCATATCTTACATTAGTACACCATAATATAACTTCATAATACTAGATATTTCACCTCTATCCAAGAGCACTATAATTCGTAATTTGAGAGGCAACCTAATTACCTTCCAAAATATTAATCACACACACTTAACAAGCCTATAGAGAATTATAAAAAAAAAGAGAGGACATAGATTTTATGGTTCTCAACCTTTCATCCTACATCCTTAAGAGATCATTGTTTTCTTTTTCATATTATCAAAATTAAAAGTTTTAAAATCATTATATATTTGAAATCCAGTGTTATATGTTTCATAATATAGTTAATGTTGTAATTTAGATTATTGTATATCATGGTTCTTTTGTTAAAAGTTTGAACCAAATCATTTTATAGATGTTTATAGACTATTCAATAGCTAACATAAACCCTGAAATTTGAGGTCAATAATTCATTGAATTTTCTATTTAGTTGAGACTTATACCTACTCAACCAACCCGGCTAGTATAGTGTTCCCCATGCCTAAAACCAAACTGAACAACATTAATTGGATGTTTGTGAAATTATAGTAATCCAAACAGTATGTCAAAGGTTCTTTATATCACTAAATAATAAATTTTGAAACAAACTTCTGGAATCAAACTTCTGATGAGAAAACATATGGTAACTTGAAATTCAAATGAAATGAGCTTCCAATGATATGAATAATGGATTCACATTCTGACAATCTCCCATATAAATACTTGTTTTATAAAAAAAACTCTCTGGTATCCTTCAACATTATTGGAAAACCAACTATATCTTCTATGATTTTTGTAGTGTTATCCACCCTCCAATTGTTATGTTGATTCCCACTAAGGAACAATTATGACTCATATTTTCTTGGAAAATCACCTTTGTGAATGTGTAGGCTAGATTTATCATCCTTATGATCTTCTAAATCTCAAAACGTTTTCCTCGAGTAGATTCCTAATTAAATGAATTTTTTGGTCAAAGTGTTCCATTCTTGCATGAAATACCACATTATTGGAAAGGTTTATAACACTCTAACTTTTACAGAATAACATTTATCCTTCTAATTATTGTCCAAGTTCTTTCAGAAAACATATTCATCAGATCAAATCCTTCCCCGATTCTATAGTAACAATATACTATATTTTTGTTGTAGAGAGATTGACCACTGACAATATCCATGAAATCAGGCTAATCATCCTTCCTGAAAAGGTAAACACAAAACCAATTGTGATTTTATATGTGTTATAATAAATAGAAAAATTTATATAAAAAATCCATATAAACTATCATATTCCTAAAATAATAATGTTATATCTTTATAACTTTTTGGTATTTGATGATCAACTTCAAAACTTCCCAATTATCCTTTATAGGGTTATATATGAAATAACACACAAATCCTTTTTAAAAGTTAATGTCTAGATAATTAAAAAACATTACATACATCAAGCTTCTTACACCAGAATCATATTGTACTTTCTTATTATATTAAACATCATCTTTTACTAAAGGTTCATGTGCCTTGAATAAATTAAATTTTCTAGCAAGGAGAATACCAACAAATTTAAATTTGATCATTTGAAAACATTGTATGATATTTCGATTTAATTCCTTCCAAGATAACACAGAGTAATATATTTTTGATCCATTCTAATCCCAATCCCAAAAATTTTCTTAGCATGACCAAGATCCTCTATTTCAAATCATTTAGAAAAATTACTCTTTAGCTCATACATCTAATGAATTTATGGTCTTTCCAGAAACATGTCATCTATATATAATATGAGAATGTTGAACGTTCTAAAATTATTAAACTTATAAGAGAAACAGTGATAAAAACACTTCTTGTGAAATGTTACTTATTCATGAATGCATCAAAGTTTTTATTCCAATGTTGAGGTTCCTATTTCAATACATATATAATTTTCTTTAATTTTCAAATAACACCTTCCTTAAAATAGTTTTCATACCCTTTGGGATACCTAATATAGATATACTCTTCGAAATACCTATGGATAAAGGTTGTCTTTACATTCATTTACTCCAAGTGTAACCTATCAGATGAAATAATGATAAATATTTTTTGAATTGTAGTATGATTTTCTACAGGTGAAATGATATCTAAAAAATTTATTCCATATTTCTATTGAAAACCTTTAACAAAAAATTATTCCTTAAATTTTATACTTACAACATATTCTTATTTGAAATGGTTTACCCATTTTTCTTCAGTACCTTCTTCCCTTTAATTCGTTTGGTCAGCAACAATGTTTCTTTGAAATTTAAGGAAGTCATTTCCTCCTCTATAGATAACTCCCACCATTTATAGTCATTTATTACTTTTTTTCTTTTGGAAATTTATGTTCACAATAATATTTTAGAGTTATGAATTTCATGTCGACCCCGTACCACTATACTAGTCATTTGAATCTATAATATATTCTTAGAGAATTTCTAATATTAATTATAAATTTAGTTCTTGGTGCTTAAACATATGGTTCTTCGGATTATCACTATGCTGCTGCCAGAACATTTTAATATACTTCTATATTTCTTTATCATTCAATCATATCAAACATTAGTCAAACTTCCTTTTCATTTCCTCAACTATATGGTGTCCTTTTAATTTGTGATTTTATAGTGTTTTTATCTTGAATAACATGTACTTAAGTAGTTGACCTTCTCTCCTCAACTTCTGTTTGAGTGAAATTCTTATCCTTCCATATTATCTTCTCATTGAGGATTACATCATGACTTATAATGATCTTATGTTGATTAGAATTCCATAATCACTAACCAAATTTTTCATTTACATAGCCTATAAGGAAAGAGGATTTGGAATTTTCAACTATATTATCTCTGTACTTTTCATCAAAAAGTAAAGAATCAATGCAACTAAAGATCATGAGGTGTGAAACATTTAATAACTTATTGTACCAAAGTTCATTAGGTAAGATTTTTTTCTTTATATAGAGGCCATACTTGTATTGGATAATTTTGTTTTTGTGTTAGTTAATTTTTCATATATGGACTTGGGCATACCAGAGTGCACATGCATGCATCAGGACATTTTTTTTCAATGTATGATTCATCTTCTATGCCACTCCATTCTATTATATAGTTCTGGGTACTATTCTCTCAAGACTGGTACCCTTATTTCATTATAAGTATCAGAATTTGTTACCATTATATTCCCCATAAATATCTGATCTTAATCACTTCAATTTCTGAATACTTTCCAATTCCATCATGTATTTCAACTCTATAATGTAATCCAACACATTAGATTAATTTTTAAGAAAATACATTTATTCCTTCCTAGTGAAATCCTCACTAAATGTGAAAACTTATTTAAATCATATGTGATATTAAACTGAAGGAGGTACCTATACATCCATGTGAATGAGCTATATTTTCCAGGATTTCGGCTTCTGGCCATTCGTATTTAATTAGGTACTCCTTTTCTTTCTAAGAATATATCTATCATGACACCTTATACATGGATAATCAATATTCAAGACGCCCTTCCCTACTTGAAAATTCATGTTGTTCTCACTATAGTGACCCAGTCTACAAAGCCAAACCTATATATTTTAAGAGGCTAAAATTTTGACTATTACACTCCCATTTGATTTTTTGGTCAAATTTAGGGTTCTATCCATTACTCCTCATTCTAAAACCATGGATATCCATTTTACTTTCCAAACTCCACTGTTGAAATTATTTCTGATACCTTAATCATATAATTTCCCTACAGATTTTTTTTGAGACCTAGTATGTGTCTCACTCCTTTCAATTAAATAATACTCCCATTCTGTATCTAGATATTTACATCTCCCTTTCCAACCACTTCTAGTAATTTATCATTTACCATAAGAACTGTCCCAAATATTACAGATATATATAATTCCATGTATATTTGATTAGTGGATTATGGGAAAGGTGTACTAGAGCCAACCACCCATAACTTTATCTGATTATGGATAGTGAGTAGTAGATCACTACTAAATTATGTTATGTTAACAGATTTTTAACTTTTGATAGCTAATCATCCTGTATTTCCTTTGCGATTTATACAGTTCCTTTGAAAATTTCCTCACTTACCAAAATGATAGCTGGTGGGACCTGGACCAATAGATTTCCCATGACTCTTATCTCTAATATTTTCTTCTGATTATCGATGATTCATTTGATGAGGTGAGCCTCCCCTTTTTTTAGTATTATATGCACTATTAGAAGGTTATTGGACTTATATTATTTTGAGATCCCAATTAAGGATCAAATTTTAGACATTTATAAATACAGGGTCATATTTAGCATAGGGATTTATTACCATAGTAACCACACCATCCCAAGATTCCAGTAGAGAAGAGAATAGTGGTATAACCCTTATTCCATCTATGAAGGTCACTTTCATTAACTCAAGCAGACTTCTAATCATGTGTAAATATTTCCCATGATCTCATGCTGACCGTAATTAAGATATCCTAAAGGTAAAAAAATCTCTCATTGGGAATACATTGTTTAAAGATTTAATTTTTTCATACATTTCCACTAGGTCCACCCTACGTGAAGCTGTAGTATTCTTCTCCCCGATGTTGAAAGAAATATTCCATGCCAATTTCATCGTCACCAAGCCTAAGGATTTTCAGTCTGATTTTTTCAATTTTCCTTTATTTATCTTGTTGGATTTCTCACCCAAATGTAGTTCAAGATCATTTTTGGATTAGGTTTTCTTATTTCAGTATCTTATAGAAACTAAATTAGGTTCCATTGAATATAGTGATCTAAACCTTTCCTTCACCAGTTTCTATATCTTTCAATGACAGTATGGCCAACTAAAATTCAATATAACTATAATTCATGTGAGAAAGTTACCTATATTTCCAACTCTGTTGTACGAAGTAAAATTCTATACCACTTGTAAGTGAATATAATGATGCATTTTCTGAAACTATGATATGAAATAATAGATCGTTGAACCTTGAGCTCACAAAAAATGTATATCCATTGATAATACCACACAATAGATCTTCTTACTATTAGATCTTCCAAATCCATCAAATAGAATAAAATTAGAAAGATGAGAAAAACCCTAATCACTAGTCAAAAGAATAATCACACACATTTAAAAAATATACATAGAATAAGAAAACAAATAGATAGGAAATATTTTATTTTTGGAGTTGGTGAGGTAGGGACAACTATTTATACTTTGATTACATGATTATTCAATGATCTTAATATTAATAATATCTTATTACATATTTATTATTGTTCTTTATGGGTTTAATGTAATAATTTTCTAGACTATGCATTGCATTGATAAGTTCATAGTAGTTCCCCACTATGATGAAAATCATTAACAGCTACGAAAATATTCTTAAATATAGTTCTATGGAAAAATAACATACTATGATGGGATACATAGTATATAGACTCTCAGGTTTGAGTACCCATAAGTGGATGATACTTATTATCAAGAATTTTACACTTGGTAATCGCTAATATGGGAGATAATGAGAACAAACCCACTAGTATAAATTCTACATGTTTTTGGTGTCATCAAATATTCCTATATGCGGGTGTGTGTAATGGTCTTTGGAATTTATTATTATTATTATTAATTCATGTTATGAATTGTTTACTAAGATGTATTTAATAAACTATGATGATAAAATTTTATGGTGAAGTTGGATATGTTGGGTGAATCATGGGTGATATGTTATTAATGGATAAGTTGTGGAATTATTTGTCGCTTCCTTCTTTATAGAAGGTGATATCTCAACCCTTTGATTGTAATATAACCATCACCCTAAATTACATGTAAATGGGGTAAAAATGTGTTTATATTAGATAGTTGAATAAAGACGTATCAAACATATAGGTTGGTGAAAAATATGTGTAACCATATTGATGAGATATTATGAAAAAATGATTATATTACACATTGAGTGTTCATATGTGGTTTCCACCATTAAAACATTATGTTATTTATATAGGATTCCATGAATCATTGCTAAAAAATATTTTTGGACTTTAAGAAATCCCTCTTAATTCAAATGAGAATTAATCCTAGAGGGTCACACAATAAATGTTTCAGTTGATATTTATTAAATTCTATTTAAATTTAATTAATAGAATAAATATTATTCTAAATACCAAGGAATAATTTTATTCACGTTTTATCGATAAAAAAAATTATGGATAAATAAAATATTTAATTTTTATTAGACTTTTCAATAAAATATATAGGAGTTCAAACATACCAAGACCATTCCCAATGAAAAATACCTATGAGAAAGACAATTAAATAGTATTTTTTGATTTCTCAAGTTGGCATGCACCAAAAATTAATAACAATAAAAATAATATTACAATGCAAAGGGTTTATTAAAGGTTATAATATTTTTTAATGTAGAACATGTAATTTAATAATATTTTAACCTAAACCATATTGTTATAAATAGAAAGTTATCCCTATTAAGTGATAAGATAAAAAATTGAGAATTATTACAAACAACAAAATTCTCTCTTGACTCCTAATCCTATCTCCCTCTCAAGAAAGAGAATTTCACGAGATATTTCTTCAAGATCTAAGGATGAGTGATCAACATGAACAAAACAAGACAATAAATTCATCATGATAACACCCAAAATTAATTAGTGTTTCTTAAAGATCAATGGAGTTTTTGTGGATCTCTGCTAGAGGTATTCTAACCTTGGATCCTCACATCCCAACAAAATAAATCTGAAATGGTTCTTTCAAAAGATCAAAATCATTGGTGAAGAAAGGATCCTAATTCGAGGTATTTTTTCTTTAAACATAAATAAATTATTTAAAAATTTAATGTGAAAATATCCTCTATTGGAATTCTAATACATTTAATTTAAAAGATATTTTAATTATATAACCCCCACTGGTGGTTCCACTATGCCTGGAACCTTCAAGTGGTATTAGAGCAGAATCATTTTAAGTTTAAAATTATTTATTTTATTGTTGATCTATCCAAAATTTTGGTTGAATATTTTCATTTCATATTATTTATTCTTTCATCTGATTTGAAGTAACATGTTATTAACATATTAATCATCTTTGTTCAGTTTATAATTTTCTTAAAGGTCTAAGAAAGATAAATAATGAATTAAGATGACTTAGAGATGTTCCAAAATTTTTTCCAGTAAAACTTGGTTACATAACATGTAATTGGAGTACATTCCATGTACCCATGTGCATTGCACCTAGATGTGTTTTGGGATACATGAAATACTGATAAGTTAATTAAAAATGGTCCATTTATTACACACCACATGTTGACCTGGCCAACCTGGCACATAACATGTCAGATTACACAGTATTGAGTTGGTTTACATGATATATAGTCTACACGAGTTAGTGGTGTAAATCTTGCTATCCATGTGGTCATTATACACAGTCAAATAATGTGATACCGACAACCTGGATAATTTATGATATACATGACATGTATTCAGTGTACATGCTATGTAGTATATCATTTACCATGTCTAAAATATACATTGATCCATTCAGTGAGAATAGAGGACACACAACATGAGGGATACATGAAATTTATCTGGATTATACACACCATGTGGTCTAGACAATATGCACACCTTAGAATAGGAATTTATCACGGTCACACGGAAAGTGGATACATATCATGTAGCTAACATGTACATGTTATATAGTCTGACTAATTTAACGCACCAAATCCCTATACATGTAACCCAAATACACGATAACTGAGATATATGACATGTGGATGATAGTACATGCCATGTAGTCTCCCAATTAATGGAAGAATTAATTTTAAATTAAATTGAAAATAATAGCATTAAAACCCTATTTTATTTATTTTCACCTGTTTCTTAGACAATTTAATAACAAGTGTAAATAATTGTAAATGATCAATTTATTTTTTATAATAATATGTAATAATTGGTTATTTTATTTATTTTCCATTAATTCCTTAATTATGGTTATGTACAAGAGGATTCATATGGTCATTAAGATGAAATAGAATCAATTTATTAATATTAGACCATTTACCTTAATAATAAAAAATGAATAAGAAATGAATACTAACCGGTTTAATTTTGTGTATGAATTGAATGTATGACTGTTCATGAGCTAGAGCAAGACTGATGCATGTGTTGGAATTTATTTAATTTAATTTATTTCATGAGTTTGCAAGATTAATTTTTAAATTAATATATGGCCTGTGTGTCATACCTCCCTCCATTATTATATAGGACTAGTGTGTCTTTGGTTATTTAAGTAATCTCCTTTAACCAATCCTTTCGTTCTTGTCAGAGTTGGAAAGACCGCCTACCTAAAACCTTTTTATGGTTTTCATGGACAAATTATGGATCATTAAGAATGGTAATATGGATTTTTTCTACTAGAATTTCATGGAAACTAAACATTCTAGGATTAATGATGAGGGATAATGATACTTGATAAAATAATCAAAGATTTGATAAAATTGATATAATTTATTATTTATCAAAAAAATATAATCAAGAAAATTACTAATAATATTCTATTTTAAATGTAGAATAAAATGTAATGTTTATCATCCATATTATCCCTTCGATCTATATTGGATAATGACAATATCCTCACTGAAATTAACTTCTAGGAATGGCTTTGATGCGTTCGGGTTGTGCTACACCATGAATAAAAATATTATGTGCTATAATCCTCAATGGGCGATCAATATTCCAATGAGTGAAGTGATGAAGAGTTCCTTATCTATGAAAAGTATTTGAATGATGCATTCAACATTCAATGTTTGATTATTTATTTTATTTCTGTTAAAATCATGAAGTATCAAAAAAACATTGTTGCGTATATCATGCTTGATCACCTTGAGGTTTATACTAGGAGAGAGATAGATAAGACCGAGATAGACCTCAACATTAGGATCATGGTGTTCGACATTCTCTGCCTTCTCCAGATGAGACCCTCTCAGTCTTCCCTAGAATCACCATCTCTCTGAAGGTTCCTGGGATCCTCCATGGCCAACCAGTGGTTCCTATTTTTCCATAGTAATTCACTAAATAATCTTTGTTTTTGTCTTCGTCTTTGGTGGTGAAGTTCGTTCGTCACCAAAATCTTATTGAGATGTTTGCTAGATATGTGAATGAATAATGGGGTTTAAGTCAGTGTGTGATTTTCAGGATCCTAGGGCCAAGATAGATCCATATTTTCTTTGATGATGATGAATATATGGCATGGGATTGGTCTAGATCTCGTAGATCTTTTCATGGATTTCATTTTCATCTTCTTCTCTGGTCATTTGACCTTCACATGAATTAGGACCCGTCCACCTTGGCAATTTGGATTCAACATCCAGGTCTACCAATGCCATTCCAGAACCTGGATCTCCTTTGGATGATATTAAACTCCATCAGTTTCTTCTTTTGCGCTGATTGGATGACCTCTACTCTGAAGCATCCCATTTTGGTGCATATTTGGGTTAAAATGGAACTCCCAAGGCCACCACCAGACACTGTGTGGTTTGTGATTGAGAGAGAATATAGGTATTTCCGACACATTTATTATGAATCTTGGAAGAACTTATGCTCTATCTGTTTCAGGCAGGGCCACTGCCATATTTATTATTGCAAAAGGTCTCCAAGTGGTTCTCTAGTCGAACCCCTTATTATGATCGATGGGCCTACAGCTCTGGTTGCGAACATTTTTGGTGAATAATTATATGTTTGAGCTACTGCTTTAGTCAGGGCTGAGAAGGTGTGTAGGAAAGTCTCAAGAGGTATGGGTCTTCCCATGTCGTGAACCTTCCCTATCGAGGAGACTTTGGTTTTCAAGGATTAGGGCCATTGGTTTAGGACATTTTTTCTCGTCTGAGATAGGATTTGGGTGTCAGTAACTTGTCAAGTGGATCGGGGGTGGCTGCACTGGTGTGTCATGTTGTGTATGAGGAGAGGTGCCCCCCCTTGTATGTTGATTCAGCCAAGCAGTTTAACCCCTCCATTCCTACCTTTGAATCTATTGTGCTCATGGAAGCTCCAGGTGGTGGAAAACATCCTAAAAGAGTGGTTGGGAAGACACAAAAAGCTACCATAGTATATGGGTTATGAATTGGAGAAGATCAAAGGTTTATATTTTCTAGAGAAGGTCTTGTAGGATAATTCATCCTATGATAATACCTTGAAGTTTTTTGGAATGTCTACCTGATCTCTTAATCTATTCGTAGTGTTGGAAGACTAAGAGAGTCATGTGGTTGAGGAAGGGTTCAAAGAGGAGGTTTCTCAAGGCGAGATCATTCCTTTGTGAGTGGAGGTTTCTCATGAGGATAGGGATTCTGATTTGGATTCCCCAGTTGAGTTTAGGGAAGTAGAAATTTCATATGATTATATCATATTCTCTTAGAATAAAGGAAAAAACACCATCATTATCTTAGAGGGGTTCATAAATCACTCTCAGAGGCCATGGAAGAGAAAACACTACTCCTTCTTACCTAGCCCTCCTATCACTAGATCCTCAAGCAAAGGGAAGATCCCATAGAAGTTCCCCAAGAAGGTGGTGACAAATTCCACATAGGATCTTGAACCACTAGTAGGAAAATAATCAGTCACCAACCTAATGAATGGTGGAAAGGAGACGAGTGTATAATATATTCACCATATCAAGAAAGAATTGATTGAATGTGATGAGTGTAAAACCATCATAGAGTGCAACAAAGAATTCACAGACAAGGGATTTAAGTTAATCACTACACAATAGCAATTTGACGGTCTAGTAGGGAGGTGTTTCCAGGAAAACCTTAGAAAGGAGAAGATGGCCTAGGCCAAAAAACAACTTGGAATTATAGAATGTGGATTCAACGGGAAGAAGATTAAATTTGAATAGCTCATAAAAACTTGGGATAAGATGGTTTATAACTTTGAAAACCACCAAAATGATGATTTGGATGAGCATGATACCATTCTAAAGTAGAGTCTCTTTAGAGGCAATGTCTCTAAAAGGCTCAAATTGAAACTCTTTTATTTGTTTATTTCATATCATGTTGATTGAATGTCTATATGTGTACTCCATTGGTTTCTCACATTTCATTAAAAGTTTTTTCTTAATTAAAAACATATAATTTCTTACCCTTTTAGTGTAAAAGGTGAATGGGAAAAATAGATTCTTGAATTAGTTCATACCTATGCGTGTGGACTTCTTCTTGTCTAAGAAAGGGGTGGGTACTCATACTTCAAAACATTTACTAAAGAATTTAGTTAATAAGAATATGTCTACTTAATGAGGTATATTTAGGATTCTTTTAATAAATTCAAATAATATAAGAATGAAGTTGAGAACTAGCTTGGTAATAATATTAAAAAATCCCACTCAGATCGTGGTAGAGAATATCTTAATCAATAATTCATTGATTACTTTTTTGATATTGGGATTCTATCCCAAATCACTCCTCTTTATGTGACTCATTGAATGGTTTAAGTGAAGGGGGGAACCAAACCATGTTGGAAATGGTGAGATAAATTATTATTCCTACGAGTCTTACCTTATCCTTTTTGGGATGCATGTTACAAATAGAAACATACATACTAAAATGAGTTCCAACTATAATGACAGATGGTATACCCTACCAATTATTGAATGGAAATATTCCCCTATTGTCTTACCTATATGTGTCGGGCTGAGAGGTGTTTATTAAGGCCTCTTCAGCTAACAATCTTACACCATGAGGCACAAATTTTAAATTTATAGGATATCCCAAAGAAAAAAGGGATACTACCTATATAATCCTTCGTACAAGAAGTTTGTGGTTGATTGATGTCCAATATCCCTTAAAAGAGATAACTTCTCTAAAATGGATATTGATAGTGAGATAAAATTAAATGAATTATAGGCTCAAGATACACAATAATTCAAACATAAAAAATTCAAAAAATATCCATGGAAGAAGAAGTTATTCCAGAGACACATGTACTATGTAGGAGTACTAGAGAGGTTAGGGAACCAGAATGATATGATTTAGTAGTCACCGAGGATGTTGACTCATTATTAGTTGATGATAACGATCCTATAACCTACTATAAAGTATTAAATGGAATATATGTTTTCAAGAGGAAAGAATCCATGATTTATGAAATGTTCTATATACCAAAACTAATTCTAGATTTTATTAGATCCTCGAGTGGATGTAAATACCACTAGTTTCAAATGGGTATTTAGGAAGAATGTTTACATCAAAGGAAAAGTCATTACCTATAAAGTGTGATTGGCTGTAAAATGTTTTAAACAGTGCCAACTAATAAAAAATGATTAAACCTTTTCACATGTTGAAATGATGAAATCCATCATAATTCTACTTTCCATTGTGACTTTACATGACTATGAGATTTGGAAAATGGATGTAAAAATAGCCTTCCTTAATGGGAACCTTCAGGAATATTTCTACATGACACAACCAGAAGGGTTTGTGACCCCAAAGGATTCCCAAATGATATTCAAATTGTAAAATTAAATTTATGGATTAAAGAAAGAAACATGGTCATCGAACATTCAGTTTGATGATGACATAAAAATAATTAGTTTCATAAAGAATTAATGTAATACTTCTGTCTAAAAAACATTTATTGGGAGTGTGATCATTTTCTTAATAGTGTATGTTGATGACATATTACTTATCGGAAATGAGATACTAGTATTATAGTTAGTCAAGTTTTGGTTGAATAAATGATTCAGCATGGAGGACTTATGTGAGGAAACATATATTCTTTGGATCAAGATCCATCATGATAGATCGTAGATGTTTCTCAACCTAAGTCAATGTAAATATATCTATATGATAATGAAGTGTTTTAGTATGGAAAAATCTATGAGAGGACTATTTCTAGAATCACATGGAATTAATCTTTCTTGGAAAATGTTTCCTCAAACATGTGATGAAATAAATAGAATGGAAAGGATTCCACACATGTTAGTGATTGGGCCCATCATGTATAATTTGAAATATATTAGGCTAAATGTATCCTATGTTTTGAGTGTGGTAGGAATATATCAAGATAATACAAATTATCACTATTGGATGGATATCAAGAAAATCCTTAAGTATCTGAGGCATACTAAATATATGTTCCTAGTTTATGGAGAAAATGAGGAACTATTCAATAGAGGATATAAAGATGCTAGTTTCAAAACATATTAAGATAAAATTAAATCTCAAATGGTATATATTTTTACTTTGAATGGAGGATCTGTGAGCTAGAATATCTCAAAGCAGGTTATGGTCGCATATTATATAGTATAGTCTGGGCATATTGAGGATTATGTCATTGATAAAGAAGTATTATGGATGAGAAAAATTACAATATCTTTATTTGGTACCTATAAATAAAGATCATATCACACTCTATTGTGATAATAATGCATCACTGGCTCTCACAAAGGATCCAATGTTACATCAATGGATGAAGCACATACTTCAGAAGTATCATCTCTTGAGGGAGTTTTCTCAGAGAGGTGAGGTTATAGTGAGTAGTATTTGTATGGATGATAATGTGGAGGAACCCTTGAATAAATCCTTGACTTAATAGAAACATTATTAACATGTGTGGTCTTAAAGACTAAAATTAATAGGCAATTGGATCTAGTTGAAGTGGGATTTTGTTGGAGTTGGTGACCTAGGACCAACTATTTGTACTTTTATTACATGTATATCCAATGATTTGAAAATTAATAACATATTATTACATATTTTTCATTTTTCTACATGACTTTAATGTAACAATTTCATGGAGTATATGTTTCATTGATAAGGTCATAATAGTTCCATACTATGATGAGAACTATGAAGTGTTATGGAAATATTTTTAAATAATGTTCTACGGTTGGATAATGTACTATGATGGGGAACATAGTATATATACTATTAGGTTTGATTACTCATAAATGGATGATAATTATTCTCTTGAAGTTCACACTTGGTAATCTCTAAGATGAGAGATTATGAGAACAAATCCACCAGTAGGAATTCTTCATGTTTTGGTGTCATCCGATATTTCTATCCGCAAGCATGTGTAATAGTACTTGGACTTTAATATAGTTATTAATTAATTTTATGAATCATGTACTTATATGTATTTCATAAAACACGATAATAATAGTTCATGGTGAATTTGGACACATTAGTTTCATGATGAGTGACATATTATTAACAGATAATTCGAGAAAGAATTTATCACTTCCTCATTTATAAAAGGTGATATCTCGACCCATTGACTAGAATAGAATGTTACCCTAAATTCCATGTCCATGGTGTAATCATATGTTTAATTGATATAGTCAAATAAATATGTATCGATCATTTAGGTTGGTGACAAAAAATTACAACCTTCTTAATGAGATATTGTGATCAAGGGATTATATTACACAGTGATTGTTCATATGTGATTTTCATTATTGTAGCATTAAGTTCTTTATCTTGGGTTCCTTGAGGCTTTTATAGACAGTAACCTTGTAATTTAGGCAATCCTACCTAATACAAATGAGAAATAATTCTAGAGGGTCACACACTAAGTGTTTCCGTTGATCTCAATTAAATTATATTTAAATTTAATTAATATAATAATTATTAATATCAATATCATGGAATAATTTTATTCATGTTTTATCGATCACAAATATTTATTTATAAATAAAATATTTAATATTTATTTATAAATAAAATATTTAATATTTATTTGAATTTTCAATAATTTCTAGAGGATTTTTAATGGACAAAGACTATGTCTAGTGAAAAATATTAATTAAAAATATGGTTAAATGATATTTTTTATTGCACAAGTTGGTGTGAACCAAATAATAATAATAATAATAGTAATAATATGAGACATGGAGTTTATTAAATCTTGTAAAAAAATTTAAGGGATGTCATGTAGTTAAATAATATTTTATCCTAAACCCTTGCTCTAAAAGTAGATGATTATGCCTATTGTGTGGGAAGAGAAAAAAATACAGAATTGTGAATGAAAACATTCTCTCTCAAATCCTCAGTATCTCTCTCTCTCTCAAGAATAAGAAATCAAAGAGAGATTCCCTAAAGACTGAAGGATGATTGATCAAATAGAATAAATCAAGATAATAAATTCACCATTCTTGAACCTGAAAATCAATTGGTGTTCCTCAAAGATCAAAGGAGCATGTGTGGATCACCACCAGAGAGATTATACAATTGGATCCTTGTATCAAAATAAATATAATCCAAAAAGGGTCATTTAGAACATAAACATCATCATCGAAGAAAGGATCCTAAGCTAAGGTATTTAGTTTCTTCGGATGTAAATGAATTAATTATAAATTTAACATGAAAATATCCTCTATTGGGGTTCTAGGATTTTTTTTTTAATTTTTTTAAATGTATACCCCACCGACAATTCTTTCTCTACACTTGTAACCTTCATTTATTTGGTTTATACATTAATCATACATCCATGGTAGAATATTGATATCGCTTTCATATTACTAGAAGTACATGTTTTATAAACAATATAACATAGAAATATATCTTTACACTTTGAATTATACAGTCACTATTATACTTAATATTACTGTACATCTTGGTATTTTTGTCAAAATATGGAACCAACTACATTTAAAGAGGATCATACACAATAAAATAGGTATCACTGACCACCAAAATTTGTGGTCAACTATCCGTTGACTTCTCTATTCAGATGAGACTTCAACTAACTTAGCCATCCAAGCTAGTACAAATATTACCATCCCTAAAGACCAAAGTACACAAAATTCATTGAAAGTTTGAAAACTTATAGTGGTCAAACCCATATATTGATATTTCTTGATACCACTAAGAAACCAGGGTCCAAGTGAACATGTAGAATTTAACCTATGTGGGTTCCAATTCCTCTTATGTGGATATTAGGAATCTAATATTAAGGGCCTTATCCCAGACCAAAAACACAGAACAACTTCTTGAATGATGCTAAAATTATAGAGTTCCTAACAATGTGGATTTAAAATATAGTATTAATAAATAGTAAGGGAAATATGTATGGAATCCCACCTTAGTCTTACATAACTTTTCATTACATTGTACAAACAGAGGATCTTTTAAAGTTTAGTTTCTTCGAAAAAAGGTTACATAATACATAAAAACATAAAAAATAATTCTAATAAACTTGAAATGATTCATCATAGGTTCAACATAAGTACATTTAATGCATATCCTAACTTGGGTACATACATTAAAGGAAAGTGTGAGAAAAATTTCCCATAAGGGAAAGCAATGGAAATTATTTACATGTGATCTTGAGGAATATCAATAAGAACATGAGGAATAAAATTATGGAATGAGAAATGGAATATGAGGAATATAATAGAAATAACATGATTCATAACATGGATATGTGTATTTAACATTTAAATGAGACATTCAAAAGCATATCCCCATGGTTTATCACTAATGTGTCATAAAAATAACCAAGGTTATTCACCAAGGTATCTGAACACATGTCACCTCTAGAGATTTAATTATTTACCCAATGCATTGGAGCACTGTTAGGGTGAACCATTAATATGTATTAATTAATGTGATACACATAGATAAAAATAAAATATTTCATAAATAACACATATAAAATAAAATAAACTGGTTTTATATTAAAAAAACATGACGTTTTAAAAAGTGCATAAAGACAAGGTCATTATGTCATTTTTAACCCAGAGAAATAGAATACGAGTTTCATGTATATTAATCCTAGAATGAAATAATAAATTTTGAAATCTTGGTTAATATCCTATGAAAATAGAGAGTATTATGTATTCACAAAAATAAAATAAAATGGAATTTCTTGAGTATAAGAGAGAAATTTTTAAAAGTAAATTCTGCAGCATAACAGGTATCATACTTGGTTTTAGAAATATGTAAAAAATAAGGGGTAAGGGTATAAAAAATATAAAAAATAAGTTTTAAGTGGTGGTATGATATAAAGGGAAATATAAGAGATTAAAAATAACATTTATAAGACATATATGAAAATATGTTCTTGAATCAAAAAGAAAAGAAGGATAATTCTTTTACCTTGAAGAGTTACTCATACAACTTGAAGATTTGGACCTTGGGGAGTTGAGGAAACATTGGAAGGAATACCTGGGAACTAAAAATACTATATATTTTTAAATAATGGATTTAGAGTGAAATTAAATGGATAAATGGGTGGTTATTTATAGTAAAATGGGAGGGTTTGTATATTAATTTCCAAATATAGGCCTTAGAAACCTAGGTTGGGGAAAATGAAAAACTGTGGAATTTCCCAGGGTATTTTTCCATGGTTTTGGAAACATGGGTCCTATGTTAAGTTATTTTCATCCAAAAAACTAGATCATAATTTTATATTGCATCATTTGGCATGGAAAATTAAGGTTTCTAAAAAAATAATGTTTTTAATGTTAAAGTTTTCATTTCAGACATTGTAAAGTAAATTATAGGTTTTGAAATTGATTAAAATATATTAAAATACTTGATATTAATAAAATAAAATATTTTTGGTCTCTTTTTGTGGTTAATTATTTATTATATCATTATGAAATAATTATGAATCCATTAAACTAACTGAAAAATTCAAACAATGTTTCTACTATTCACGAAACAATAAAGTATTTTAGAAAATTATCATAAATTCAACCTAACCTAATTTTGGAATGATTATTTTAAAAAGGATATTTATTTTAACTGAATAACTTTCAAAATATGATAATTCTTTGTTTTAAATATGAATATAATTATTTATTAAAAATAATAGCGAATTGAAAATGCATAGTAAAAATTTTGACACTTGAAAACAATAAAATTATTTTATCATTTATATTTAATGATGAATGTTTTTATCATAATATTTCATTAGAATAAGAATTATTCACAATATATTAATTTATTAAAAAAGTTATATCTTTTTAAGAATGTGAAATTTCTGTTCGAAAAATAAATTTATCAAGTTCCATCACAATTTTATTAAGTGAAACTATTATTAAAATAGAATTGTTGGAATAAAAATTTTATTTATACAATGAAATTACATTTTAATTAACTAAGGATTTGACACATAACCCCTTATAACATCTGCTTCGACCTAAGGGAAAAATGTGGTCTGGTGATAGATTCATGGGGAGGCTTGGAAAACAACACCCGAGTGGTAGTTTCCATTAACTTTAACTTCTACCATAATATATTTTTGAAGATTTACTTGTTGAATAATGGATTGGGTTTTGTCAAGGGATAACCCCAGTGATGATACCTCCCTCCCAAGTTTCGAAATATGGGATTCATACAAAAAGACTCTATTGTATGAGGCCATCATTTCTTATTTTTTTAATAATTATAATTTATCATTTCTACTTTCAAATTATAATGTAAAAATTATTACCAAGATTATAGTTTCCAATGGTCATATTGACCAATAGTCATATTTGTCCACTGCTCAAAAAAAGGTCAAATTCTTATGGCTACATTACCCTTTATAATTTTGTCATTATTAAATAGATATGGTTTTGTTTTGTATGGTAAAAACATAACACACATTTTCTTAGAAAATAAATATTATTTAAAAAATTTGGGTTATTACATTCCCCACCTTCAGAAATTTCATCCCTAAAATTTCAACTCATTCTCTCAACTAAGAAAAGGTGTGGGTGCTTCTGTCTCATTTTCTCCTCTAGTTCCAATGTAACTTTTTCATATCTATGGTTCCTCAGTAACACTTTGATGAGGTGGGTAGTATTTTTGTGTATAACCTAGTCTCTACGGTCCAAGATCTCCACCGATCACTGCTCATAATAGAGGTCATGTTCCAGTTGTACCACCTCCGAGTTCAGTACATGTGAAGGTCCAGGTATGTAATTCCTCAAGATAGATATATGGAATACATCATAAACTTGAGCTAGATTTGGAGGAAGGTCAAGATGATAAGACACTACTCCTCTACGATCAAGGATGTTACAGGGGCCAATGTACCTAGGGATAATATTACCTTTCTTCTCAAACCACATGAATCTCTTCCATTGTGATATTCTAAGGAACACTTTGTTGCCAAAAAAACTCTAAGTCCCTTCGATGGTTGTCAACATAGATCTTATGCTGACTCAGAGAAGCATTTTTGTGTTGTTGGATAACATGAACCTTTTATATCATCTCTTGCACAAGATCAGTCCCAATAAGATTTCTCTCACCAGCTTTATCCCAACAAATAGGAGTTCTACATTGCTTCCCATATAGAGCTTCAAATCATGCCATTTGAATATTTTAATGGATGATTTTTTATGAGAACTAAGATAATGGGATATGTTGATCCCATCCAAATTTAAATTACATTTTTCATGTTCTCAGCATGTCCTTGAGTTTTTGAATTGTTCTTTTAGATTGGACATCAATTTGGGGGTGATAGGCTGTACTAAAATTCAATTCGGTACTCATAGAATGTTGAATACTTCTATAGAATTTTTATGTGAATATTGGGTCATGATTATAAATGAAAGAAAGTTTCACCCCATGTGTAATGTTGTTGAAGAGAGAAATCTTCCCAAATAGAAATGAAATGGGCAGTCTTGGTGAGCCAGTTCACTATAACCCATATCACATTGTTTCCTTTAGATGTTCTAGGGAGACAAATGAAAAATTACATAGTGATATTTTCCCACTTCCATGTTGGTATGGGTATTGGTTTTAATACCACTTTAGGAAGTTTCTACTCTGCCTTCACCTGATGACATACCAAGCACCTTGGAGTGTAATCGACAATATCCTTCTTCATGTTATCCCGCCAATAATGACCACGAAGGTCCCTATACATTTTCATGCTTTAGGGATGTATAGAGAAAGTAGATCTATGAGCTTAATCCACCATCTCCTTCTTCATTTATTGAATAGATAGAACACATAGCCTTTTATGAAATTTTAGTACACCTTCTTGGTCAATATTGAACTTAGGAAACTTCCCATTCTTCACTGACTCTATATTATTTTGAAATAAGGGATATTATCTTTGAGGTTTCTCGATATTCTCTAGAAATTATGATTGAGAAATTATTTTTATAGGGTTAATAATGACCCCTTAAAATTCCCATGTCTAGTTTTACTAGGTCTTTTATTAAAGTATCTACTTGAATTCTCATCATTTTGAGAACAATAGGGTCTTTCCTTCTTAATGCATCAACAATTTTTTTTCTCTTATAGGGTGATAATGAATTGAACAATCATAGTCTTTAATAATTTCTAAAAATCTAATTTGTATCATGTTCAATTATTTTTTATTGAATATATACTTAAATATTTGGGGTTCTGTGTATATATCACATTTCTCCTCATAAATATAGTTCCTCTATATTTGAGAGAAAAAATCACAAATATCTCTAGATCACATGTTGGATAAATATTCTCCTGTGGATTTAACTGTCAAGATGGATAAGCAATCACCTTGTCATTTCTCATGAGGACACACCCAAGCCCTTTCAAAGATACGTCACTAAAAATAATGAATCCTTCTCTGATAGAAGGTAGAGTTAACATAGGTGTTGTAACCAGTCTCTTCTTTAGCTCTTGGAAACTTTCGTCACACTCCTTTCTCCAGATGAACTTGTACCCTATTTGAGTTAACTAGGTTAGTGGATTAGAAATTCATTATTTGTTTTAAAAAACCTCCTATAATATCATTCTAAAACAAGGAAACTATGAATCTCAATTACTTTTGTAGGATGAGGATACTCCTCCACAACCTTTGTCTTGGAAAGTTGAATTGATATTCCTTCATTTGTTATAATGTTCCCTAAGAAAGAATCTTTTTGCAAAAAAAATCACATTTTATGAACTTTCCAAATATCCTCTCCTTCCTCAATTTGTATCAACATTGATCCATCCTTCTTATTCACAAAGAGAATATGTTCTCTCCAAGGAGACACACTTAGTCAGATAAACCCCTTCTCCAAAATATCTTGAAGTTATTTATTTAATTAATCTAACTCCACATTTTCCATTCTATATGGGGTCCTTGATATTATCTTGGATCCAAGTATGTTTTTAATGGATAAATATACATATCTTTCTATGGGAGGTCTAGGTAACTTTTCCTGAAATACATCAATTTATTCCTGAATGATAAGGAAATTTTCAATGAGTATACTTTTATTTCCTTCTTCATCTTCACTGATATTTTTCATAAATATGGTAATGGGAGGTTTTTCTAGAAACATATCAGTTTGAGATATATTTCCTTTGAAAACAACTATAGGTTTTACATTCAATAATAATGATATTTCATTTCTTCTATAGTTTACCTTATTATTATACTTTGAGATCCAATCTTTCTCTAGTATTGTATCAAATTTTCGCATGGGAATGACTACAAGATTTATGATTAGATTGTGCTCACCAAAGTGAATACTATAGTTTCTATACACTATTTATTCTTGATAATCCCTCAAGTATTCTTGAATAATAACTATACTTTTATAGGTTTAGGTGTTGATTATATATTCTTTGAAAACATGGAGGAAATAAAGGAATACATAGAACTAGAATCAAATAATGTACTTGTTAGATTTGAGAGAACAATGAGAGTACCTACCACTACATAATTTAGAGACACTAATTCATCTGATGAGATATAAAAAGAATGACCTTGATCCCTTGGCCTATGATGATATTAATGGTTATTCCCCTGTATTGTCTTTATATCTGGACAATGATTGTCAAAGTTCCGAAGCTATCTATAATTGAAGCATTGGACTATAGGCTAAACCTACACTATATTCCATTTTTAATTAGTGTTTAGAAGTTATAGATTAACCTTACTAATACATTTACAAGAAATATTTCAATATCTTCCACACTTGTAACATTTCCCACTCCCAAGATAGTAGTTCCCCAAATGATTCTTCCCACATTTGTTTCCTGTGGGAAGTTACACTTGCTTTCCTCTTCCATGATCAAATTTTTCCCTAATAACGAATCCATTGATATCTTCTTTCCATTTGATATATGAGACCACAATGACTCTATAAACTCCATTTCAACCTTAATCTCACCACACACTATCATATGATATCTTTCATAGTATTGATTGGATGGATTCTTCCATAGATGTGGTCTTAGTCCACTGAAGAATCTATCAACCATTCCCTTAGGATCCTTAATAAATCTAGAGGTGTAACATGAAAGTATTGTAATGTTCGTCTCATAGCTTCCCATATATTGATTTTCCTTCTTCTTTAACTCTAGTAATTCCATATCCATTTTCAGTTTCATCGAACAAGGTAAATATTTTCTGAAAATGGTTCCCATGAACTCTTCCCACTCCATATCATCAATATCCCTTAATGGATTTATGTTTTTAATCAGTGTCATCCCCTAGTCATCTTATCTCTTTAAGAGGTACATAGCCATAACAACATTATTTTGTTTTGAAAAATGGAGTAAAAAAAGATATTTTCTATGGAGATTATCCATTTTTCAAAAATCAATGGGTTGATATATCTACTAAAAGATGGTGTCTGTTGACACATAAAGAACCCAAAAGAAATTTGTTCCCTTCATGGTGAATCCAGTCTCTTGTCGTAATTCAAGTCATATCTCATAACTCAACTGAGTTGATTCATCATTCTCATGATTTTTTTCATTCCGACTTCCAAAGGATGGTCGTTAGTGTATGGTCCATTACACTGACCATTTACATGATTCCTCATATTTCCCACCATATTCTAAAAGAAGAAAACCTTAGTGAGAAACATGTTTCTTTAACAATCGTATAATTATAAATTATATTTTATTTATTAAATGATCATTCTTAAATATAATATTCTTTTACAATAATTAAATTTTCTATATATCCTTCACAACAATTTATAAAAAGGTTGTGATTAACCAATTATATCACCTTGGAGTGTTAATCCACGAGTACATTAAGGCCTGTTCTCATGCACTATTTCGCACTTGAGCCTATCTCAAAGATGTGTTTTCATGTGTTACCCTTAGATACATATGTGCCAGATCCTCATCTATTTGTTCGTATCCAGATAGGGATTTATTTACTCAGAAACTACTTACTTAATACTTTACCAAAATACCAAGATGTTTTAATCTATTTAAACATTTATGTAGGGTTATTCCTAAAGTTTTAAAATCCTCATTACCAAAAATAACTAAACCATACTTTGACACGAACTATGAAATACAACCTTATTCTTACATAACTTTTCATTACATTGTAAAAATAGAGTATCTCTTAAAGTTTTGTTTCTTGGAAAAAAGTCACATAATACATGAAAACATAAAAAATTATTCTAATACACTTAGAATGATTCATCATAGGTTCATCCTAAGTACATTTACTATATCTCATAACCTGGGGACATACATCAGAGGAAAGGGTGAGCATAATTCCCCATAAAATAAGTTAGGGAAACAATTTACATGTGATATTAAAAAATATCATTAATAAAATCCGGAATATCATTATGGAATGATCAAGGGAACATGATTAATATCATAAAAAGAGAATGACTCATAACTTGGATATGTGGACACAATATTTCAATGATACATTCATGAGCATATCACCAAGGTTTTTCACTGAGGTCTCATAAAAATTACTAAAGTTATTCACCAAGGTATCGTAAAAAATGTCTTCTATAGAGATTAAAATATTTACCCAATAAATTGGAGTGTTATCAGGGTGAACCCTTAATCTTTGTTAATTAATGTTATCCACATTGATCATAATAAAAACAATTATTAATAACCTTTGGAAAATAAAATAAATAGGTTTCATATTAAAAAACACAACATATTAAAAAGTGCTTAAAGACTAGATCATTATGTCATTTTAAACCCATGGAAAGAGAATGGAAGTTTCATGTATGTTAATACAAGAATAAAATAAATAATTTTTAAATCTTGGTTAATAACCTTAGAAAATAAATAATCTAAGTTATTCATAAGAAAAAATAAAAGGGAATTTCTTGGGGAGAAGAGAGATATTTTTTGGAGTAAATTTGGTATCATAACAGGTATAAAATGTGGTTTTAAAAAAGTTATAAAAGAGAGGGGAAAAGTATCTACCATTGATTAAACATAATTTTCAAGTGTGGGTGTGATATAAATGGTAATATAATAGAGTAAACACAAATCTTAGAAGAAATATACAAAAATATGTTCTTGAATAGAAAATAAATTAAGGATAATTCCCTTACCTTAAAGAGTTACTCCTAAAACATGAATATTGGGATCTTAGGGGATTGAGGAAACATTGGGAGGACTCCTTTGGAGGTAAAACTATCAGATATTTATATAGTATGGATTTTTAGTGAAGGTAAAGTGAGAAATGTGTGGGTATTTATAACTAAAGTGGAGGATTTGTTTATTAATTTCCAAATATAGGCCTTGGAAACCTAGGTTGTGGAAAAAGAAAAACCATGGGGTTTAAAATGGTATTTTCCCCTGGTTTTGGACACTTGGATCATATTTTATGTTATTTTAATCCAAAATATTCGATCATAATTTTATATTACTTCTATTTGCAAGGAAAATTAATGTTTGCACAAAAATAATGTGTTTAATGTTAAAGTTTCCATTTTAGATTTTGGGAAGTAAATTATAGGTTTGGAAATTGATTAAAATCTCTTAAAATAACTGATAATAATAAAATAACATATTTTAGGTCATGTATTGTGATTAATTAGTTATTAAATATTTATGACATAATTATGAAGTCATTAAACATACATAAAAACTAAAATTATTGTTTTACTATTCATGAAAAATAAAGTATTTTAGAAAAGTATCATAAATTCACCCTAAGCTAATTTTGGTGTGATGATTCCAAAAATTATATTTATTTTATTATGATAATTATATAAATATGATAATTTTAGATTGTAAATATAAAAAACCTTATTTATTAAAAATAATAGTGGATTAAAAATACATAGTAAAATTTCTCACACTTACAAAAAATAAAATTATTTTATAATTTATATTTAAATAAGAGTTTTTTGTCATACTATTTCATTTAAAATATATAAAATTCATAATATATTAGTTTATTATAAATATTTATATCTTTTCCAAAAAAATTAATTTCTGTCCAAAAAATCAATTTATCAAATTTTGTCAAAATTATTAAGAGAAACTATTCTTAAAATGGAAATGATGGAATAAAAAATTTATTTATAAAATATAATTACAATTTATGCAACTAGGGTCTTGAAACATAACCCCTTATAACACCCGTATATGACCTAATGGTAAGATTCACAATAGTGATAGATTCATGTGGTGACTCAACTAACATAGCCCGAGTGGTAATTTCCACTAACATGAACTTCTAATATAGGTGATTTTGTTCAAGATTTACTAATTGAAGATAATCTTAGTCTTTTTCATGGAATAACCCAGTGATGATACCTCCCTCCCAATTTTTTATATATGGGATTCATACGACCTCACTCTACTGGTTGAGGCTACTATTTCTCCTTTCTGCATTAATTATTCTTTATCATTTCTACTTAAAAATTATTGTGTAAAAATTATTACCAAGAGTATAGTTTCAAATATACATATTGAGAAATTCTCATATTTTACGAACAGTTAAAAAACAGTTGAATCTCAATGGTTATAATTCCCTTTGTACTCTCATCATCATTAAAGAGATATAGTTTTGTTGTGTATGGTACAAAAATAGCCCATATTTTCTCTAGAAAAAAAATATCGTTTTTAAAGTTTGGGTCATTAAAATATGGATATGTTCTAATAAATATATATGCTCATAATGATGGGAAACCAATGTTGTATAATAGATGCCCAGATCGACACCTGATTTCGATCAAGTCACTAGCACAAGGGTAACCAATCCAATAAATGGATATTGGAAGGATTCATGAATATGAATTAAATTTATAAGAGAGTCCCAATTTAGGAAGTAATATCCCCATAAAATGATGTGATTATCTTGTCCCACTATTATCATTGGTAAATTCCAAGTGATCATCTGAATTTGGAATGAAAATCCATAATGAGTAGAAATTTAGTGGTCATGGAAATCTATTATAGTTTCTAAGGAAATAGGTTTATAATAATATATTTATATGAGAGGAATTATCATATTTATATAATTATATAATGGGAATATGATACCATATTATTAGCATGAATAGGTAAGAAAAAATTATCACCGTAGTAGTTAACTGGTTGAATGATTCATCACTATAATAATAATTAGGGTGAATGAGTTATCAAAAATGTATTAATCAAGGATTAACAATGCATCACCAGTTTAATGTAATGGGAGAATAATTAATCACTAATATAATAAACATGAGTAAATTATGGATCAATAATATAATGATAATGTTGAATGATGAATCACATTATGATATAAAAGGGTGAACAATATATCACCAATATAAAAAAATGGGTGAATAATGTATTGCTATATAAATAAATAATGGTTGAATGATTCCTCTCTAATATAGTTAAAAAAATTGAATCATTGATCACTATATAAATAAATAGTGGGTGAAAATTCATCACAAAGATAGTAAATATTTGGTAATGATGTATCACAATATCAAAAAAAAACAATTTATGAGAGATTTATCATCGAATAAATACAAAAATGGGTAAACGAGTCATCAACAGATAAATTTAACATGGGATAATGAGTCATCACCATTTAACCAAAACATAGGTGAATTAGTTATCACTATATCCCTTATAGAGGACTCTCACACTATATACTCAAAATACTCAGGACAAGCACTCCCACTAAGAAATCCATACCCTAAGGTTTATATAAATTGTTAAACTTAACACAGGACCAACCAGACTTGGAAGGGACTAGGATCCCATAAAAACCTTCCTCTCACAATGTTCAAGAAATGGTGGGACCTAATGATTCCTCAACCACCTAATATAGATAAATTTCCATGATAATATCCCATAATACAAACTTCTCTTCATCAAGGAATACTCAAGGACTCCACACAAGGTATACTAACTCAATTCATAACCAAGGAAACCCCATATAGGTTCTAATTTCAAGATATATCACCACTTTAAATACTTGAAATCACCATTTGATCTCATATCATCAAATTATAATCATTATAAGACTTATCAATAGATTTACAACTCATACTCATCACTAAATACAAAAAGAATCCAAATTCATTTCCAATCCTAGTTATCCACACTCGCTCACCAACATCCTCCTATCAAAAGGCATGCGAAACTCATATAAAAAATTTTATAGGAACCAAATACCACATATTTATTAGATCCAACTCATTTCACATAATTGATAAATTTAGTATCAGTTTATGGAAATCCAAAATGAAACAAATCATCCATTTAGGGATTCTAGATGAAGAAAAGTTTTGAAGTGGATGAGTCCTGGAATAGATAGAAAAGAAACACTAAACTCACCACTAAAAATACAACTAGATTGATGAAATTTGAATTGAAACACTAATGGGAGAGGAATAACACTTTTAAGGAGATAAAAAATTAATATAGGTGACTGATCATGCATGTATCTAAGGATTATGGGATTCCAAATTATGAAATTTTAAACAATTAAATTTAATTAAATTAGTTTTTTTATAAAATAGTATATAGGACAATGAAGAATTGGTGTATCCCCAATGAGTACCAAATTAGGGGATATTGGTTATCCATTGGTCTAGTTGGTCATTTTTCCCCTTCTTTTCTTCTATTGGGTACTTAGTTTTAGGCATTCAGTTACCAATGTATCAGTTACTTTTGAAATATTTCTACCACCTAGACCACTTCCTCAAATTCTAATTCATGAACTCTAAAAACCACTTATTCATTAAAAACCAATAAAAATACTTGATTAATGACTAATATGAAATATAATCTATACCTAGGTGTTTTTGGGTCATTACAGACTCTTCACAATGCAACTTCTTGAACATGAGATGTTTCATTGAGCTTCGTCGATGATAATCTCCTACCACTAAGATTGCATAGCTTCATTTCACTCACATGTATCTTCCTAGATATTTTCATGTATCCACTAGATATATATCAGGGGTACCATCTTTCCATGGAAGATCCTATCACTTTATTCTACTATGCATAAGAGTCAACCCTCAAATGAGGATCAACTTAAAAATCAATACCATCAATGCTTATCATATGAGAGGAGTCTGAATGATATCTTAAAAGTTGAGACTCATGGAATACATAATTCAAACCACATTATTTTTTAGTAAGAACCAATTGATGCACCACAATAACTATAATATTGATAATCTCAAACAAACCGATAAAATGAGGTGTTAACTTCCCTAGTCTATGTAATTGTTGGTGTCCCAACCAAGGAGACACCTCCAAAAAGACACGATCACCCACATCAATCTCTAGAGGTCAGTGTCATAAATTTTTATATTATTTTTGTCTTCTTTAGGGGGTAATCAATAGGATTTTAATCAACTTAATATTCAATTTGGTCACCTATATGAGACTTGTCTTAACCACTGATGATTCTCCAACCTCTAAATTGTACAAGGGAGATCGACATGGACTACTATACAATGTTTTAAAGGGTGATTTATGAATACATTCATGAAAATTATTATTATATATGGACTTTGGTAGTACAATATAAATACCTGAAGATCCACACAAATCTAGGACACATACTCTAATAATTTCATATAAAACCTGAATAATACGCTTCTATTATCTATCATACTAAATATGATACATCATACTAAGTTTCACCAGCATTCCCAATGCCTATTGTAGTCCATGAATTTTTTTAAGGTGAAATGTACATCCCAATACAACATCATACTCAAAAAAAACCCTATGTAGTCATACCATCTTCCCCACAGACAACATTACCAACTCATTAGCTAATTGGGCCTCCCTTATTAGTATGAAATATGTTACCTTGTTCAACTTATCTATAATCACCCATATAGTATCACTGCCTTAGGGTGATCTTAGAATCACAAAAATGATATTCATAATGACTTTTCTAACTTACAATAGGAATGGGTAGTAGATAAATTAGTTCAATAGTCCTATGATTCTTGACCTTCACCTACTAGTAGGAGAGATATCATGATAAAAAACCTTTTATAACCTTCTTAATCCCTAAACACCTAAACTATCATAATATGTCATGATAAATTTTAGATAACCCAGGTGAAGAACCTATTTTATGGAATGTTAATCCCTTATAATTTCCCCCCACATGCTCATATGATAAACCACTTTATATTTTACATATAAGACCCCATCATCAACTGGAGTCCAGTCTTAGGGTGTCACCCCACTATATATGTTTTTCATCATAAACCTAATATTCAAGTATGATATCTGATTTTCTTTCACCTTGTCCAAAGTTAATGAGGTGATTCTCATAGAAGTAACTATAGGCCTCCCCTAATACTCATAAACATCAAGATGTTACTTAGTGAAAATTATCATCAACCACCACTTTTTTCCTTACTCACTACCTACACTTGAGTCATTTAAGAAATAGTATCCACTATTATGTTTCATTTACTAGAAATAAACCATTTTCTCTATCTTATAATTTCTTTCAAAATAAAACTCTATCACTTGTTAGAGTGAGATATCTCATTACTGAACTTATATACACCGAGGAAAAAAACCAAAATGGACACTTTATGTACAAGGTTTACTACTCAAAATTATTATATAGTCCTTAGTATGATAAAAATCACACAATACATTACCATACACTAGACTAAATATTATGGATACCAACATGTATGGTAAATAATTTACTACTAATTAAATAATACCAATAGTGTTGTGACTTGAAAAGTCTCCAGACAAGTTTCACTATTGTATTTTATTTTTTTGAGGTAATGATTTTCCTTCTACTATGATTTGATCATCTCCTAACAATTATATAGTTCTCTCACACATATTCAATATATAGAGTAGCTTTTTATTTTTTTTCTTTTCAACACATGACACATGTGTGATGATTTCACACAAACCTTTCTTGTAATCTTCGTCTTTTTCTTCTTACACTTGAATAACTTTATGTTTTTATTCTTTTTAAATTTCAATAAGCATAATAAATCTATTATTATATTAACACACCAAAACACACACTCTTCCTCCCTCTTAAACAATCCTTTATATTATCCCTCAATATTTTTTATTCTTTTTATTCTATATATGGGATCTATGTTCATTTTATATTGCACCTAATTTTTTTTCACCAAGTTTGAATTTGAATTTCAAATTAAAATTCCGCCTCAAATTACTAATTTTATTCAATTTCTTCCAACTTATCTTCTCATTTTCTCCCACTATATATTCATTTCATTTTGAGCTTTTCTAGGTCATTATGGTGTTTATTGATTATCCCTGGAGGGACAAGTCAATTTAAATAACTACATGTCAAAATACTTACCACTTTATGGAATGACTATTTTATTTATTGTGAAACACTTATAAAGTTGTCTTATAGATCTCAATTAATCATGATATTATACCATGAATCCAAAAATGATATATTTAAACACCTAAAAATATAAAAAATAATAGTCATCATGAACTTTAATTATAGAATAAATTCATCCCATGAAATGACGTGGCCCTCTCAACATGATGTGGATATCTCTTAAATGACATAAATAGCTTTAAAAATTATTCATACATTTTATTCATCATGAAATTAATGTCATATTCAAATCATGTAAGATTATGATCTTTTCTAAAGTTATCTCAGGTGAAAATTTAGGTATGTTTTGTTTTGTTTAAGTAACTTTGATTGGAGTTATGACTTGGGGTGTGTTTGGGTGGAGTTTTAAGAAACTTTTGTGAAGAGGGGACTGTGCCTAGTTGGTGCACAGTTAGATTAAACCATTCACCCATCCCATCTAACTATGTGACCCTAGACAGTGAGGGAGACATAGTTAGTTCATGATTTGTTAAACTGTGTACCCCTATAGAGAAACACTGTGTGCACATTTTATTTTCACCTGAAACTTTATTTTAAAATCCCCTAAACCCCCAAAACTCCATCATTTAAACCTTGTCTTAGGATTAATATTTTTGGGTGATTATAGAGCTTTGTGAAGGGGTTATAAGGTCTTCTGACTTCTGTTATTGAATATTCAATGCTTGAATTGAATATCCTCTCTTCTCTTGTTAAGTGGATATCATCTCGATCCTTATTCTGTCTATTCTTCCTTCTTCTCTAAATACTTTTGTGTAGTTTATCCTCTGGTTATTTAGATCTAAACCATATTTGTGATATCTATATCTTGGATTGGGGATCTATATATATATATTTATTTGATCTTGATATCTCTTATCTTGGTTTAGGGATCTTGATCCATAACTCAAAACTATGTCGTTATGCTGCTCAGATTTTGGGGGTTTCCATTGAGCGAACATCCATCAACGAATAAAGGTGGGTGGTATAATTTCTAAATACCTTTGTAGAGACCCGAAGCTTGAAGTACATGGAAATTACAATAATTTTGCGGAATACTTAATACATAACAAAAACAGACACACAAGGACCGTAATAGTTTAGTGTCTTTGGAAACTTGGAACGTAATCTTCTAATCGTGGTGAAAGATCTTCAACATCTCCCATAAAGATCTTCCACTTTTTTTTCTTACCTAAAACCTCTCTTTATATCCTGGGGAAAATAAAACAGAAAAAGGGTGAGCTCAAATGATCAGTAAGGGTAAGAATGGATAAAATAAAACATACCATATACATTTGAACTTAAAAACATGAACATAATGTTTAAACATCAAAAGCTTGAGCAATGACATAAAACATTGAGTTACGTAAGGCATAGATCATAAAGAAACATTAAGAATGATAAAATAGCATGGGAATAAAACATGTAATTTTGGAAACCATTAAGAACATGATATGATTTCCATATTATCCAAGGCATTGCTGCCAAGACCATCTTAGTGGACAAAGTCCCTTTAGGAATCGAGTTCACTCCTCGTTTCAGTCCTGTAACACTGAACCGGATTAACTTACCATTCCAGCCATGTCTATCTCATGAGATATAAATCTTTACCCAATGAATTGGAGGGATATATAGGTCCCACCCATCTCATAATGAAATCATTCTTACTTGTGCCACAAAATAAACTTGAAACATTCAACATAACCCAAAGAATAAAATGGGTTTCATAAACATCACCCCATCATCACATAATCCATATAAAAAAATGGATATATCAACATAAGAAAAGTGAAACCATGTAAATAATAGGGAAATTATACTTGAAACATACACATATAATGTCATCTTAGATGAAAAAATGGTTTTGATAAAACACTTGAAATGAATTTTTGAGGAAAATATCCTTTCTTCTTCAAAATCAATTTCTTTTCACAAAACGTCATGAAATTTTAAAAGAAAGAGATTTTTTTTGAAAAAAGTCATGAAATCTTTTCTAGGAAACTTCATAAAAATAAGTCTTTATAAAACTATAAAAATCCTTTCATGCCATATAAGTTAAAAAAACATTCTCCTCGTACTTTTGTCGAAAAAGTCAAAAAGTACCTCGTAACGTAAAAAAAAGAAATATTCCTTACATATCATGTAGTAAAAGAAAAAATGGGTAAAAAGGAAATTAAACATACATAAAAACACTTTTAGAAAATATGGACTTGGATTATAACAATAACCCCAGTAATTACTTACGAATAAACAATCTCGGATAAGAATGATATTGGAAAAGTTATCCCTTACCGTACGTTTGATATGCTTCGTATGTATCTGAACCTCCTGTATAATGATTTAAATAATGTCATTGAATTATTACAGAATCATATTCATTGTTATGATATCATATATGGTTCACTTATGACTTTATATTACCCATTCTTTTGTAAATTAATGTTAAAGTAGCGTTTTGGGTAAAATCATCTTATTTATCGTACGTGTTTGGACTTGTTGTTCTTGATGTTATTACTAATTATATCATGATTTACTTACTTAAAAAATGTAAATCATGATTTATATATCATATAAATTCATTATATATCGAGCATATACAAGAATTTATAACAGTACATAACATATGGAGGTAAGAAATGAAACGCACCGTTCATGGAGACGGTAAGCTGTACGTACGCATGAACGCTACTTTCATTTATATTTCTTATTTTAATGGAATTAAAACATAATGATACATAGGTATATTATTATTCCAGTATAATATCATATATAATATCATTAAACAAATCCTTTATACATCCCACATAAGGTATTAACGAATCACATCACTTTGAGGGGGCGGTAGTCCGCACTTCCTCAAATGAGATTATCGTATTTACCGACTATAGAAACCGTAAAGGATTGATATAATTGGAAAGTAAAGAAGAATAAGGAAATCATAAACATAATATATATTATATATAAATACAGTTCCATCATAATGGCCACCATGAGAGGCGGTAGGAGAAAATCGAACAATCATCGTTTCGTGAGGCGTTAGTTTGCCATCACAGAAACATTATGTTCTTCATCCATTAGATGGAGGTGTGTGTAAGTGTAGTTCGAATCCTTCTCATAAAAAAATCCTAGTATATTTATTATATTGGTTCTGTTACAAAATAAAGGATTAAAAAGAGTTTAGGGGTTGGATAAGTAGAATAAAAGAAAACAACTTAAGAGAAAATGTTGCCTTTAATTTTGGTAACTTCCTTTGGTTTGAACCAAAAGGACTTCTTGGAGAGTCATATGCCTAATGTAAGGCTTCAATGGGGAGTATAGAGATGTAGGGAGATTAGTTGGGTAGAGTTTGGAAGATCCAAAAGGATTTAGAGGTGTGAGCAATTGCATAGAAGTGGTCTCCTTTTATAAGGGAGAGGAGGGGCTCTTTAGGAAAGTGTGAAAACATTATTTTACTATAAACTTATATTTGGTTTCAAGAGGTCCAAAACACATTAATGTCGAAGATAAGATGACTCATATTCGAAATAAAATCATCGAATTGGAATCGGACTGGTTTTGGATGATATTTTAATCATTATAATTTTATTTATTTAAATCATTTATTAATGAGGTAAACACTACATCATTATTATGTCATAAATAATTTAATTCATTTGATGTCTAAAAATTATGAAACAAATACCCTGATTTAGGGAATATTTTTATATTTCCAAATAATATTTATAGTTAAAAATATAACTTATATAACCCCTTATAAAAATTAATTACTAAAATATTTTTGTTAAAGTCGATTTTGTCTTTACATTAAATTAATTAATCCAAATTGTCATTTTCACTACCATGTGGCTCATTGGGGTCCCCAAATCGGCCCAAGGATACCCATGGTCGACCTCTACTCATCCAATAAGGTTAGGACAAGTTTCAAGGTAATTTTGAATTATTATAATATTCTTTTAACATGAAATTACACTATTTACCTTTAACCGCAGTAAATAAAAAGTACCGTAGTTACTATTCATAATATAAAAAAAATAAAAGTAACCTATTAACATAATTTAGACCCACTGATTCCAAATATGGAATCCATTTTTAAAAATTCAAAACACCGAAGTTGAAGTAATTAATTTAAAATTAATCATGTTGTTAAGCGAATAGGTTTTAAAAGTTAAAACATTGCCAAAGATTGAATTGATTTAACCTATGAATTCAATGTAAAATCAATGATAATTTCATACATTATATTAAGTGATAAAAATATATTCTATCTATACTTTAAAACCATTCAATATTATAATTTAACCATATAAATTATTATGATGAAAAAAGTTGTTTTTAATTAAAATATAGCGTGTTTTTACTATTCATTAAAATATGAAAGTTATCAGAATAATATGAAAATTTTATCCAAAGTAACTTTTTATATCCTGATTCCAAATAAGAATTTTATTTTGTCAAATTGAACTTATAAACATGTCAAAAACTATATTTAATGTGGGTGTGCCATCAAAAGGTGACAAAACTGCATTTTTTGAAAAATACTTATTTTACCAGAAATATTTATTTTGTTCTCATACCATGTTCTAGAAAATATGTAAGATGAATAATAATGTTATAAAATTCAAAATTTAGTTAATACTATTCATAACGTCTAGTTCATAATAATATTATAACCATATATCATTGTTTAGTGAAACCCGATATTGCGTACAACACACGTTATCGAAGAAGATCGCGATTGCGTGTAATACAAGCCAAGTTAGGGTTGCATGTAGTGCAAGACTCCATTGTTGTTGCATATAACAGAATGAAACAATATTTTATTTATACATTGAATATATATATATATATACACTCAATGTTGTGTAGAATAACTTCTATCAAACGAACTTGAAATTGTGTGTAACACGAGCCAAGAATAGTGTTGCGTACACTACAAGCTAATATGATGTTGCGTGTAGCGCAAGATAATCTTGGTTTATCGTACAACAGAAGATATGAATGAAATTAAAAATAATTTATCTTATAAAATCTCAGGTTGTTACATTCTACCCCCTTAAAATGAATTTTCCCTCAAAATTCGTCGGGGTTATAAATTGTTTACTATTCATAGAAACCCACATCGTAAAAAGGAATACTAAAAAAAATTTAAAAACTAAAGTATGAAATGTAACGATTACCCAAAGTAACTCATCACTGGGTTTCTATACAGGAGATCATAGGTGAAAATATGGATATGGAGGAGAAATTTAACCATCATGTTCTGATGGAGAGTGGTAGAGAACATGGCTATGAAAAAGACAAAAATCACAAAGCCATAAATTTGTGATGATCTAAGGTACCATCTGATTCATCGGATATAAGAGCACTAGGACAACATTTGTGGGTTTCAATATCATTTCCCTAAAGTTGAAAATTTGAATTAGAAGAAATACTTGCTTGATTTTGGTACAATCTCACTGTTGTTCATGCTTTGAACAATTTCCACTTCATCTCTTAAAGAAATGAAGTTGAATTTGTTATTTGTAAAGTGTTAACAGATCATGTGATAGAATGATGGGTCATTCCATCTGTTTCAAACAAAAGGTTAGCAAAAGTTATAAGTTTATCTTATGGTGAGGTTAATCGTATATGGTTCCAAAAATGGACTTATACTTTATTTATCATACCGCTTAATAAAATAAAACTACTTTCCACTAACCAGGGACTTCCTGTAGGCCAGTGGTAGGCGATAAAGGCCTGTCGCACTTAGGTTGTGGGTTCGACTTTCATAGCCTTTTCCGACGCGATGGGTTGTCGCTCGTCCTGTAGGTTTTCTTTTTTCTAAAACTACATTACTATATCATCCCATCAATAATATCGAAAAAGGTCATATCTTTAAACAATACTAACTTATGTCCAACATAATCCATTCCAATCTTTAGGCTTATCCATAATATTGTAGTCCATTTTCATATTATAGTGAAAACGATTACCATAGATTTCATATAACAAGCATGTTAATACCATCGTTGATCCCCATATATCATAAGATATGTCTTGTTGGTCACATTCCAAATGTTCAAAGGCCTTAATCATGTATTCTCTTGAAAAATGAATACCCATTAAATCTTAGTGAAAACATGAGTGCTGTCAAAAGTTAACCCTTTCCACATACCAAAACACCAAAATTCTATATACTCAAACCATGATATAAATATTTCCTTATATCAGTCATGAGATCATGAATACTATCAAACATTTCATTTTCTCCTTATCCCTTCATTATGCGCATATCATCTTCTTTCCAAAAATATCTCCATCACTTTCCATGGTTACCTATGCCATATTCTTATAGAAAACCACAATAAACCAATATATAGGTATTCTAATATACCATAAAAGTACCTGAACAACATTATTTTGGAATACCAATACATAAAAACATCAAACCATCCTCTTCAATTATTGTCATGGAATAAGTCCTTCCTTGATTTAGATGTAACCTCTTAGGTCAGGGCATTGAGTTGGGTAATGCCCATGTTCTCCACAGATAAGACATTGAACTCCATAGAAGTCTATCACTCTATAACCCTTTTCTCCACACAGATAACATTTGTCCCTCCATTTGAGGTATTCTTCAAGGTTCTTCTTCCATTATTTAGAAATATCAATCTTCCTTTCTTTATGCTCCTCACTATGTGAACATGCATAAAATTCCATCTTCCTTTTATTTGATGACTTAGGAATACCACTGAATTTCACCTTGTTAATTATATATCACGATGACTGATTCGGCATAATCACAATATCTTTCTCTCTAGGCATTACACAATTTCGTTGCTCATAGTCACCAATTTTTCCATTGGATTCAATGTTAACCGAATTCCTTCTGGTTCCCTCCATTGACTAAAACATAAAAAGAATTCTGTGAGAGGAAAAAATCATGCTAGGGAAAAAAACATAATAAACGGGGAGTACCTTAAATATCTAACATCTTAGGTTTAATTCTAAGATCATTAGAGAAATTCTAGGACTATAACCTATACGTATACTTAACCTTAGGAACATCCCTAGACATACCTTAGAAATATCTCTAGGGATCTCACTAAAGTTCTCACATCCAAGTTTCCAAAGGTTGACTAAACCTTTCTCTGATACCAAATGTAGAGACCCAAAGCTTGACGTATATGGACATTACATTACTTTTGCGGAATACTTAATACATAACAAAAACAGACACATAAGGACCGTAATATTTTAGTGTCTTTAGAAACTTGGAATGTAATCTTCTAATCGTGGTGAAAGATCTTCAACATCTCCCATAAAGATCTTCCCCTTTTTTTCTTACCTAAAACCTTTATTTATATCCTGGGGAAAAGAAAACATAAAAAGGGTGAGCTCAAATGCTCAGTAAGGGTAAGAATGGATAAAATAAAACATACCATATACATTTGAACTTAAATACATGAACATAATGTTTAAACATCAAAATCTTGAGCAATGACATAAAACATTGAGGTACGTAAGGAATAGATCATAAAAAAACATTAAGAATGATAAAATAGCATGAGAATAAAACATTTAATTTTGTCAACCATTAAGAACATGATATGATTTCCATATTAGCCAAGGAATTGCTGCCAAGACCATCTTAGTGGACAAAGTCCCTTTCTGAATCGAGTTCACTCCTCATTTCAGTCCTGTAACACTGAACCGGATTAACTTACCATTCCAGCCATGTCTATCTCATGATATATAAATATTTACCCAATTCATTGGAGGGAGATATAGGTCCCACCCATCTCATAATGAAATCATTCTTACTTGTGCCACAAAATAAACTTGAAACATTCATCATAACTCAAAGAATAAAATGGGTTTCATAAACATCATCCCATCATCACATAATCCATATAAAAAAATGGAGATATAAATATAAGAAAAGTGAAACCATGTAAATCATAGGGACATTATACTTGAAACATACACATATAATGTCATATTATATGGAAAAATGGTTTTGATAAAACACTTGAAATGAATTCTTGAGGAAAATATCCTTTCTTCTTCAAAATCAATTTCTTTTCACAAAACGTCATGAAATTTTAAAAGAAAGAGATTTTTTTTGAAAATAGTCATGAAATCTTTTGGAGGAAGCTTCATAAAAATAAGGCTTTATAAAACTGTAAAAATCCTTTCATGCCATATAAGTTAAAAAAACATTCTCCTCGTACTTTTGTTGGAAAAGTCAAAAAGTACCTCGTAACGTAAAAAAAAGAAAGATTCCTTACATATAATGTAGTAAAAGACAAAATGGGTAAAAAAGGCATTAAAAATACATAAAAACACTTTTAGAAAATATGGACTTGGATGATAACAATAACCCCATTAATTACTTACGAATAAACAATCTCGGATAAGAACGAGATTGAAAAAGTTATCCCTTACCGTACGTCCGATATGCTTCGTATGTATCCAAACCTCCTGTATAATGATTTAAATAATGTCATTGACTTATTATAGAATCATATTAATTTTTATGATATCATATATGGTTCACTTATGACTTTATATTACCCATTCCTTTGTAAATTAATGTTAAAGTAGCATTTTGGGTAAAATCATCTTATTTATCGTACGTGTTTGGACTTGTTGTTCTTGATGTTATTATTACTTATATCATGATTTACTTACTTCAAAAATGTAAATCATGATTTATATATCATATACATTCATTATATATCCAGCATATACAATCATTTATAACAGTACATAACATATGGAGGTAAGAAATGAAACGCACCGTTCATGGAGATGGTAAGTTGTACGTACACATGAACACTACTTTCATTTATATTTCTTATTTTAATGGAATTAAAACATAATGATACATAGTTATATTATAATTCCAGTATAATATCATATATAATATCATTAACCACATCCTTTATACATACCACATAAGGTATTAACGAATCACATTACTTTGAGGGGGCGGTAGTCCGCACTTCCTCAACTGAGATTATCGTATTTTCCGACTATGGAAACCGTAAAGGCTTGATATAATTGGGAATTAGAGAAGCATAAGGAAATCCTAAACATAATATATATTATATAATTACAGTTCCATCATAATGGCCACCATGAGAGGCGGTAGGAGAAAATCGAACAATCGTCGTTTCGTGAGGCGTTAGTTTGTCATCACAGAAACATTATGTTCTTCATCCATTAGATGGAGGTGTGTGTAAGTGTAGTTCGAATCCTTCTCATAAAAACATCTTATTATATTTATTATATTGGTGTTGTTACAAAAGAAAGGATTAAATAGAGTTTAGGGGTTGGAGAAGTAGAATAAAAGAAAGAAACTTAAGAGAAACTGTTACCGTTAATTTTGGTAACTTCCTTTGGTTTGAACCAAAAGGACTTCTTGGAGAGTCCTCTGCCTAATGTAAGGATTCAAGGGGGAGGATAGGGATGTAGGGAGCTTAGTTGGGCAGAGTTTGGATGAGCCAAAAGGCTTGAGAGGTGTGAGGCATTGCATAGAAGTGGTCTCCTTTTATAAGGGAGAGGAGGGGCTCTTTAGGAAAGTGTGAAAACATTATTTTATTATAAACTTATCTTCGGTTTCAAGAGGTCCAAAAAACATTAATGTGGAAGATAAGATGAATAATATTAGAAATAAAATCATCAAATTGGAATTGGACAGGTTTTGTATGATATTTTAATCATTATAATCTTATTTATTTAAATCATTTATTAATGAGGTAAACACTACATCATTATTGTGTTATAAATAATTTAATTCATTTGATGTCTAAAAATTATGAAACAAATACCATGATGTAGGGAATATTTTTATATTTATAAATAATATTTATAGTTCAAAATATAACTTATATAACCCCTTATAAAAATTAATTACTAAAATATTTTTGTTAAAGTCAATTTTGTCTTTACATTAAATTAATTAATCCAAATTGTCATGTTCACTGCCAAGTGGCTCATTGGGGTCCCAAAATAGGCCCAAGGATGCCCATGGTCGGCCACTACTCATCCAATAAGGTTAGGACAAGTTTCAAGGTAATTTGAATTATTATAATATTCTTTTAACCTTGAATTACACTATTTACCTTTAACCGCAGTATATAAAAATTACCGTAGTTACTATTCATAATATAAAAAAATAAAAGTAACCTATTAACATAATTTGGACCCACTGATTCCAAATATGGAATCCATTTTTCAAAATTCAAAACACTGAAGTTGTAGTAATTAATTTAAAATTAATCCCATTGTTAAGCAAATAGGTTTTAAAAGTTAAAACATTGCCAAAGATTGAATTGATTTAACCTATGAATTCAATGTAAATTCAATGATAATTACATAAATTATATTAAATGGTAAAAATATATTCTATTTATACTTTAAAACCATTCAATATTATAATTTAACCATATAAATTATTACGATGAAAAAAGTTGTTTTTAATTAAAATATAGCGTGTTTTTACTATTCATTAAAATATGAAAGTTATCAGAATAATATGAAAATTTTATCCAAAGTAAATTTTTATATCCTGATTCCAAAGAAGAATTTTATTTTTTCAAATTGAACTTATAAACATGTCAAAAACTAGATTTAATGTGGGTGCACCATCAAAAGGCGGGAAAACTGTATTTTTTGAAAAATACTTATTTTACCCGAAAAATTTATTTTGTTCTCATACCATGTTCTAGAAAATATGTAAGATGAATAATAATGTTATAAAATTCAAAATTTAGTTAATAATATTCATAACAGCTAGTTAATAATAATATTATAACCATATATCATTGTTTAGTGAAACCCGATATTGCGTACAATGCACGCTATCGAAGAAGGTCGCGATTGCGTATAATGCAAGCCAAGTTAGGGTTGCGTGTAGTGCAAGACTCCATTGTTGTTGCGTATAACAGAATGAAACCATATTTTATTTATACATTGAATATATATATATATACACTCAATGTTTCGTAGAAAAACTTCTATCAAACGAACTTGAAATTGTGTGTAACACAAGCCAAGAATAGTGTTGCGTACACTGCAAGCTAATACGGTGTTGCGTGTAGCGCAAGATAATCTTGGTGTATCGTACAATAGAAGATATGAATGAAATTAAAAATAACGTATCTTATAAAATCTCGAGTTGTTACAACCTTAGTCTTAATTTTTTATTGTATATGCAAGTTGTAGGACTACTATAGTTTTCTAGCAATTGATATCCCTAATTGAATTAATTATTATGATTAATAAATTAATTGTGAATGTTATAAAATTGTGGGATTTAGGTATTCTTGAATAATATAATTAATTGTGAGAATTATTTATGATGGGTTGAGATAGTTGAGTTGTTTAACATGAATGAGAAATAATGATAATTAATTTTTGAATTAATTTTCAATGTAAATGATCAAGAGATTGGTATAATTAAATGTTACGTTAATTATCATGTTTTTTTGATCGAGAATTATTAATTGGTTAATTAATTGTATAATGTTGATATTTTTAATGGTTAATTGATTTTAGAATTTTTAATTAAAAGTAAATTTATGTTGTTATTAAGATTTTTAATTAATTAATTTAATTTATTAATTAATTTATGAATTAATTAATGGATGAGATTTTAGGTGTTATACATGACATTCTGCACCAATGGGATTTTAGGTGTTAAACCTAAAATTCTAAACCAATGGGATTTGGGGCATTATACATGGTGTTATTCAATAATAATAAAGATAAATGGATGATATTTGGGTTTCTAGACATGGATTTATTCATCAATGGGTTTTTGTGTGTTAGACATAGAGTTATACACTAAATATATCTATCTATATTGTTGAGAATTGGGGTGTTAGAAATGGTGTTCTACACCAATTATAAATAATAAAAAACAGGGTTTTATGAGTTAGACATGGTGTTTTACACCGATTAGATTTTGGGTTTTATACATGATGTTCTACATCGATGTGATTTTGAGTGTTTAGACATGGCATTAAACACTAAGGATAAATATTTATAAAAATTTTGGATTGAATATGTAATATGAATCAAACTTGATAGTCTATGTGGTTAATAAATATAATTGATAATGTGATAACTATTAAATCCTTCATTGTAATTATTTTCTTTATACAATTGCATACACTTATTGTTGAATATATTTGTTTTAGACACCGTTCGTGGTGGCCTATTTAGTTTTACTCACACACTATTCGAGATGCTTGATCAGTACCTGAATAGACTTTATTTTTGCTGGATAGGTTAAGGTAAAAGGCCCTAGGTTGGATTGTTGATTTATATTGGAGCTTGGATGAGGGAACCAGACATGGTTCGTGACCCACAGGGGAGTCATTCTTGTTTTTAATTCCAGTTTAATATTAGACACATTGACACTTGGCATAGAAAGTTTTCCCTTTTATTTGAGTAATGTATTTTTTGTTTTGGATATCTTGTGATGTTGGTATTGTTCTAGTTGTATATGATTTTGTATCTGTTTATTTCTTTCTGGTGGTGTTTTACTCTAATAATAGAGGGTATAGTATCCCCATGACAGACTTTCCAAACCCTCATTGCTAGTCGTCAACCTCTAGAATATGGGTTGGTATGCCTAAGTTCATGTGAATGACTACCTTGGGGCACCATTGCGTGGAACCTAGGTCGGGACATTACAAAGTGGAATCAGAAGATTTTTCTTTCTTCTTATTTTGTCTTACTGTTTGAGGAAAGGTAGATATGAGACTAGGAAGAGTAGGGTCATGGTAATGAGCTCATGCATGGGAGTTTTAGACCAATGTATGGGGAAAAACCTAAGTACTTATGGTGGGATTATTATCATTGTTTTTTTCTGTTACAGTTGAATATTATTTCACCTTGGGTGACACACTCCTTTTGTGTTGTGATAATATTTGTTGAGATTTATGAGAATTATTGAGTACTGATTTGTGGCCAATAATGGAATGAGATTTGAGTCTACATGAATCATTCTAGGCACCTAATATTATTATTATATTCATCATTCTAAGTACCTAGGATTATTGTGATATTCATCATTATAGGCACACATGGGAAAATGGGTTACAAGTATGTCGTCGAGCTTAGACTATTTTTCCTTGATTTTTAAATTAAATTGAAAATTGTGCCTAATATGAATTTGAGAATGGTAAATTAATGAAAATAATAATTATTGAATTTATTAATGAGTAACTTGAATATGATAATGTGGTTACCCTTACTAATCGGACCTAGGTGTATGGTGGTTAAGGGTAGCAATAGCGCCTCGGTTTTGACCGTGTGGAAAGGGTTGGGGAAAAGACTTGTTGAAGCTTGTAGTAGTTTTTCCTCCCATTTAAACATGATAAATTTTGGTATGAGTCCTAATATGTGTGTTTGGAATTGTAGAAAAATGCCTCTATGAAGGTTCTCATTGAGAGAGAGACCGAAGGGTATGGCTACGGATGATCCTCCAGTAGTGAAACCGGAAGCTCCGATAGTGCTGGGGGATGAAGCCAGAGAGTAGTTTCGAGATAACTTCAATTGTTTTATGAGATTTATAGAAAGAGACTTTTGACGGGTTATGAAAAGCATGTCTGATCTGTTGAGGGTGTTTTAGTTATATCACCCTCTGACTTTCACTAGATATGGTGGAATTGAGGGAGATAAGTTTTGGATAGAGTCTATCGAGACCATACTTGACCACCTGGAGACTCTTATTAAGAAAAGAGCCAAGATGGAAGCTAAACTGTTTTGTGGTCAAGTGAAATATTGGTGGGATTTCTAGGCATAGACTAGTCAGGCTGATAGTATGGAATGGTAGGATTTTTATTATAAATTCTTTGAACACTTATAGCCAAATATTCTGAGGTAGGAAAGAGAAGAAGAGTTCATGAGGTTGACTCAGGGGAATCTATTTCTGATGGATTATTCTAGACACTTTATATACTTATAGAATGTTTTCACAAAATTGGAAAAATATGAACCCACATCAAAAACATGATTTAAGGATGGCCTTAAATGTGGAATTAACTCTCAGGTGAATTTTTTTAGGTTGAAGATGTTTGTAGAAGTGGTAAATCAGGCTCTTATTTATGAGGGTAACCTGAAGAAGGATTTGAATGGTGGACAAGTAATTTCTATTGTATGGCCAGGTGGTATGAATTTTGAGAGCAAGAAGTGAAGTTATGAGAATGTCATCCAGAGTAGTGGGAAGCATAGTGACTAGTTAAGGGGATCATTTACATAGGATCTTACCCACGTGCTCTATGACCAATGTGATTGGCCGGTACACTTTCAGAAACATTATTCTAAAAATCCATTAGAGTGCTGATCCAATGACAAGATGAGACATCTACATAGGTTGTATACAGAACCAAAGTGAAGGAAGGGGGTCTTCTTCACCATACCGGTATGGCATCTGGAGTTATACTCGACAAGGTGATAGAGGCAGTGGACATGGATCTTCTGAGAAGGAGCGCCCATATCTTCAGACCAGTGAAACACAGGGAAGCCAGACAGTATCATAGGGAATAGGGGAATGATAGTTACATGTGGTGCAACCTACACTCTTGGATAGCGAGGTTGGACCATAAAAAGTGATAGGTACTATTCTCATAGCTTCTACATTAGCTGGTGCCTTATTTTATACCAGTGTCTCACATTCCTTTATCTCTGCTAAACTTGTTAATGGATTGAGCCAGGCAGTTGAGTTTGTGAGTGCGGTTATGACGATAGGTACACCTTTGGGGATATGGTCTAGAGACATCTGTGTGTGTAAGGGATGTTTTATTGAGATTATGGAGTACCATTTTTTATGGGATATATATATCCTCAACATGAAAGGCTTTGACCTAATTATGGGTATGGACTAGATACTCACATACCAATCTCACATAGACTGTTACCGTAGGATATTTATGCTTAATTCTCCTAAGGGAGACCTCTACATTCATCGAGGAGAGTGGGATATCCAAGAAGGACGAGTGGGGCCAATTACTCAGTAATTAGGAGATCTCACTGTCTAGGTTTTTATTCTTTTATTGAATGAAGAAGGTGTTAGGAAAGATGTTATCCTACTAGTAGTAGAATTGTTTCAAGATGTATTTCCAAGAGACTTTTTAGGGGTTCCGCCTGAGAGAGATGTGGAATTCACTATTGAGCACATATTAAGGTATAATCTAATATCTATTCCACCGTACACAATGGAACTAACCAAGATTCAAGATCTCAAAGCTTATATGGATTAATTGGAGGATAAAGGATTTATGTATCTGTGTATTTCACCTTGGTATCACCTATGTTGTTTAAAAATAGGGATAAAAGGAGTTTATATTTGTGTATTGATTACCAATAATTGAATAAGATGACGATAAAGAACTGATATTCTCTTCTGTATATTGATGATCTGTTTGACTAGTTGATTGGATCTTTCATGTTCTCAAAGATAAAATTAACATCAAGGCATCATCAGTTGAGATTTCTGATTTCTGATATACCGAGGACTGCTTTCAAGAAAATTTATATGATTTATGAGTTTTTATTTATGCCATTTGGGTTGTAAAATGTACCAGTAGTGTTTATGGCATTGATGAACATGATATTTCATCTGTATCTTGATTAATTTGGGGTGGTATTTATGGAATAATTCTTCTTTTACTCCAAGACTCATGAAGATCATACCCAACATCTTGATAATGTCCTGAGTACACTAAGAGAGCATCAACTATATATAAATCTATATAAGTGTTCATTTTAGATTAACCATGTACACTTATTAGGGTAAATCATCTTATAGTAAGTTGTGTCAGTGGACCCAGAGAAGGTTTAGGTAGTGGTTTTTTGGGAGTATCCCAAGAATTTTTTCGATATCTGAAGCATTTTGGGATTATCTAGATATTACATGAGGTTAATCCAGGACTTTTCTTGATTGGAAGTGATTCTTTCGAGCTTGAGAAAGAAGGGGATAAATTTTGATTTGATGTCAGTATGATAAAATTATCTCCATGTGTTGAAGAAGCATTTTACATCGACACCAATTTTGATCCGTCTCGAGTCAGGTGAGGAGTACACTCTGTATTGTGATGCTTCCAGGATCGAACTCAGAGATGTGTTGATTCATGGAGATCGAGTTGTGGCGTTTGGGTCTCAGAATTTGAGGCCTCATGAACAAAATAACCTATACATAACCTCGATTTGTAAGTATTGTAATATGATTTGAAGTGTTGGTGACACTATCTCTTGGGTGAAAAGTTTACAGTTTACACTGACCATAAGAGCTTGAGGTATATCTTCATGTAAATAGATTTGAATCTTCAGATGCAGAGATCGGTTAAATATATGTAGTCTTTAAAATTTTAACTAGAATATATTCTTAGGAAGGGAAATATTGTGGATGATTCCTTGAGAAGGAAAACTCTAGCTCAGATGGTTCAGGAGTCAAGTGTTGAGTGGAAGATGAAAACTTTGATGGGTGAAATGCATGTGGTGGTTTAGGATATTTAGAATAATATGAATCCAGTTTCAATTTACATGGATTATACACTTTCAAGATGGATTAGGGATAGACAATATAAGGATCCAGAGTACTTAGACTTGAGGGAAAACTTTTAAGTTGGGGAGACACATTTGGATTGGTTGATAAATGAGTAAGAGATCATCTTTATGAAGGATAGAGTTGTTGTACCTATGAGAATACAAGAGGATATCATGAAGATATTTCATTAATCAAAGTGGGAGGTATATCCAGGTGTGATCAAGATGTACCATGACCTATAATGATAGTTTTGGTGGCAAGGCATGAGAAAGGAGGTAATAAGAGTCATGACATGATGATTCACCTATCAGTAGGTGAAGGCGAGGCATCAATGACCTGAGGGTTTCTATGGAAATTTATTATTCCTAATTTGAAGTGGGATAACATGAATATGGAATTTTTGGTATGTCTTCCAATGATTATTAGGAATAATGATGCTATTTGGGTCCTTGTGGATCGACTAAAAAAGGTATTTCATTTCTTTTATATAAGGGAAACCTTAATAGTAGAATAGTTGGGAGATCTGTATGTATGGGAGATAATTTCTTTTCATGGGGTGTCATAGACTTTAGTTTTAGATCATGATTCATTCTTTACTTTACGCTGTAGGAGGGGCTAGCAGAAATTGATTGGTACACAAGTATTATTAAATATATATTTTCACCCACAGACAGACGGGCATTCAAAGAGTACTATACAGGTGTTTGAGGATATGTTACGGGCATGTGTGCTTAACTTTTGTGGTTCTTGGGAGAAGAACTTGGATTTAGTGTAGTTTTCCTATAACAATAGTTATCAGGAAACAATACAAATGGCACCATATGAGGCTCTTTATGGTTGGTCATGCATATCACCACTATCCCAGATGGAGGTTGGTGAGTCAGAATTGTTGGGGCTAAGTCTCGTATAGAAGACATCAGAGCAGGTGCAATTGATTCAGAAATGTATGGCTATAGTTTAGAGTAGATAGAAGTCGTATGCTGATATATAGAGATGACTCCTATAGTTTACAGAGGATTATTTTGTATTACTTTGGGTGTCTCATAGGTTACTTCATTGTAGGATATGGAGATAGGGCAAGATAGTGCCCATGTTTGTTGGATCTTTTGAGATAGTGAGGAGAATCAGGCTGGTGGTGTACTGACTGGATCTTCCATAGAAATACAATTCAATGTATGATATTTTCCAGGTTTCACAACGATGGAGTTATCACCTAGAAACTTATCATGTGATCTATTTGGATGTGGTTGATCTTGATATAGATGCGTCCTTTGAGGAGCATTCGATTCGTGTGTTGGATTGCAGTGAGAACATGATTTTGGGAAAGATCACGTCCATAGTTCGTGTTTGAGGTAAAAATGGAAGTTTAGAAGATGATTCATGGTAAAGGGAAGAAAATATACGATCTTATGGGCCCGATCGTTTTGGATTAGAATCTTAGAGAGGTTTGAGAGTGTAGCTCAAGGACGAGCTGTTATAAGGTGGGGAGATTATAATATCCTGACCTTTTCTGAAGTTATCTCAGTTGAAAATTCAAGTACCTTTTTTATTTAAGTACTCTTGGTTGGAGTTATGACTCGGGGTGAAGTTGGGTAGAGTTTTAAGAAACCTTTGAGAAGAGGGGACTATTCACGATTGGAGAATGGTTGGAGTAAACTATGAACCCATCATAGCTAATCGTGAAACCCCAAACTATTAGGTCTATATGATTGGTGCACGGTTTGTTAAACCATTCACCCCTACCCAGAACAATCGTCCACACAATTTATTTTCACCTGAAAATTTATTTTAAAATTCCCAAAACCCCCCAAAACACCCTCATTTAGAACCTGTCTTAGGACATAACATTTTTGGGTGATTCCAGTGCTTTCTGTAGGGGTTACAAGTCCATCTTACCTATGTTATTAAATATTTAAAGATAGAATCATGGATCCTCTCTTCCATCGATAATTTTATTTCATCATGATCCTTATTCCATATATTCTTCCTTCTTCTTTAAATCCTTTGGTTGATTTTAACCTCTGTTTCTTCAGATCTAAACCATATTGGTGAGACCTAGATCAAGGACTATAGATCTAGATCTATATTGATTATATTTGGATATATTTGATCTTTTTTTAGGGATCTAGATCTGGAACTTAGATCTACTTCATTGTATTGCTCAGATTTTGGGGATTTCCATTGAGAAAATTTACATAAAAAATCGATGTGGGTGGCCCAATTTCTAAATCCCTTAGTCATGATTTTTTCTCATATATGAAAGTTATAGGATTTATAGATTTTTTTAGAAATTGATACCCCTAATTGAATTAATTAATATGATTAATAAATTAATTTTGAAAGTTTTGGGATTTATGTATTTTTCAATAAGATAATTAATTGTGAGAATTAATTATGAAGGTTTAAGATAGTTTAGTTGTTTAATTTGAATTATAAATAAGTATAATAAATTGGTGAATTAATTATCAAAGTAAATGATCAATATATTCAAATAATCAAATTTTATTTTAATTATCAAGTTTTTGTGATCGGGAATAATTAATTTTTTAATTATTTATTGACTATTGAAATTTTGATTGGTTAATTGATTGTAGAATTAATTAATAGTAAATTGATTTTTTAATTAGTTTTCGAATTAATTAATGAACTGGATTAATTAATTTATGAAATAATTTATCGATATGATTTTAGGTATTAGACATGACTTTCTATAATAATGGGATTTTAGGTGTTATCCATGACGTTTTTCACTAATGGGATTTGGGGTGTTATACATGGAGTTCTATTCCAATAATATAAATAAATGAATGATATTTTGGGTGTCTGACATGGCTTCCTGCACAGATGGGATTTTGGGGGTTAGACATGGCATTCTAAACCAGATAGATCTACACGTATGGTTGAGAATTGGGGTGCCAGACATGGTGTTCTACACTAATGATAAATAATAACAAATGGGGTTTTATGTGTTAGACATGACGTTCTACACTGATGAGATTTTGGGTGTTTGAAATGGCATTCTACACCGATGGGATTTTGATTGTTAGACATGGAGTTCTACACTAAGGATAAATATGTATAAAAATTGTGGATTGAATATGTGACATGATTCAAACCTGATAGTCTATATGGTCAATAAGGATTAATTGATAATGTGATAACTATTAAATTATACATTGTAATTATTTTCTTTATACAACTGCATACACTTTTTGTTTAATGGATTTTTTAGACACCTTTGGTGGTGGCCCACTGAGTCGTACTCACACCCTATTCGGGTTGCCTAATCGGTACCCAAATAGGAATTATTGTTACTAGAATAGTTATGGACAAAGTCCCTGGGTTGGATTACTAATTTAGGTTTAGTCTTAGAAGATGGAACATGATGTGTTTTGGGACCCTCTTGGGAGACATTCATGTCTTTACTTCCAGTTTCATTTTAGTCACTTTGAAACTTACTTTATCATGCCATGTTTTCCCTTTCAGTTGAGTAATGTATTTTATATTTTGGTTTTCTTGTGAAATTTCTATTGTTCTGATTATATATGCTTCCTCATTTGTTTATTTATTTTCACTGGTGTTTCAATTTGATAAAAGAGGGTATAGATTCCCCATGACTGACTTGCAAGACCATCACTGTTAGGTGGTAGCCTCTAGCATACGAGGAGGTATGCTTGAGGTCATGTGACTGAACTGATTAGGGAACTTTTTCGTGGTACCCAGGTCAGGATATTACACATCACAACCCTTGTTCTCTAATTTTTTGTATCACAATTTTTATTTTTATATTTTTTACATGATAGAATAGCTTTAAAATCTTCATTTTTAAAATAAATATAAAATTTCACACTTAAATTTGGGCATATTTTTTAGTACAAAACAAATATATCATACTAATATAACTTAATTTCCATAAATAAATATTATAAAAATTACTTGTAACTTTTGAAAATGGAATACTTTGGAAAATTAGAAAACATAAAAACCAGATAAAATAAATATGTATGAAATAAATTTACTCTGTATGAAAATCCTTAGTATAAAAAACCTTACACATATTAATATTCATACATTTCAACCCTGTATTGATGAATTTTCCATTTTTCAACTCACAAATATTATATTACGTAATATATATAAAATATTGTGTATCAAAATAAGATATCTGTTTTTTTATTTCTCACATAATTTAAATACAAAACTTACAAATCACAGAAAATATAATTCCTTTTTCAATTTTCTAACTACATACTTCTCTGATAAAAAAATAATATATATTGAGCAAGGTTTGTGACATTCTATATTTTCATCATATCTGGATAAAAACCATTATACACCATAGTATCTTTCTCTCCTTGTCAATTTTTATCTCTTATGAATACAAAAACCTTATGTAAGGAGAGATATTCCATTTTTCATATCCAAAACCATTCAACTGAAAAACTCTTCCAAAATACTCTAAAAAGCTCCAAACATTTTCCAAAGACCATTATGCACTCCAGAACCAACTAATGAACTTCCCCAAAAATGAAACATCATGTAACACTTGAGTTTGAACATGTTTTCCATGTGATGAAAAAAGACAACCCAATAATCATATCCACTTATTTTCTTTATGAAATCTTCTTCCCTAGACAAATAACACAATTATATAGGATTCTTATTATTCAACTTTGTATCTTAATAACATCTTCATACATGGGATCAATTATCTCCCACTTTGGGCTTTGTTTGTAACCAATGAACATAAATACCTCATTAAAATAATAAACCATAGAAATTAATCATCATTAAATAATTCTAATAATATTTGAGAGAACATGGTATATGAATAAGAAAATTGGATAATAAAACCATGTTTTGCATTAAAGAGACTTATATCCACTTATTCACAACTTTTGATGCCACTTGATACCATGTGAGAATAAAACATCTTCCACTTGTGAAAAAATTATTATACATGAATAAAATATTCTTTTAACCTTTGTATAATATGTTATTTCATACATACTAACCAAAAAGTTAGAATATTTAAAAACAATATTGACTTCATAGCTTTACCCTTTATAAAACTCTCTATAAATATATTATACACATAAATTATTGATATTTACCAAATTAGGTTAAAAAAATACCTTTATATTCTCTCTCCAAATTGATATTATTCACATGTTTAACTACATAATGATATTTATGTTCTCTTTTTCCCTTTTTGAAAATAATAATCCCAAGAACAAGTAAGAGAAGGGATGAAAATTCATTCCATAGCCTTTGATGATTAAATGATAAGATTTATTTTTTATCCACTTTGTATTGGTATTAAAAAATACCTTTAACTAATAACCACTTTTGTTGTCCAAATTAATTTTCAAGTCACAATTTATTTTTAATGAACTTGTATTCTAAATTACTTTAGAAGTATAACATGAAAAAGTTTCTTTCTTCTTACTGATATTTACTTATTCATTTTGAAAAAAATGACACTATTTTATAATAATGTAATAACCATATTAATAATTTATTATTTGATATCTTCTAATTGATATCACTCATTAATCTTTATTCTTGAGTAGACTTCTTTGCACACCATTTTTGTAGGCCATAATCTCCAATGAATCTTAATATCTTCTGTGTTTTTCTTGGGACACATATTATTATTTACTAATTCACCGAATATAAATAAGTTAACGTATGGTCATTGTCCCCTAATATAAATATATATATTTAAGCCTCTTAAAACACATTTACTCTGTAAAAAACACTTTATTTTCTTAATCATAGAGTTAATACATACCTTGTGAATTTTGTTTCAACCTTTTAATAAATAATGTGTTATTTAATTACATCTTGTAACCCTTAATTATTAGTGAACACAATACTCTAATTTTGAGTTACCAACCATTGTGAAAGGAAATAAATCCTTTATTTTACTTCTTAACATCATTCAAGAGATTTAAATATACTATAATTTGTGGGAATCATACACTATCCAAGATCCATGAATGTTTCCTCTATTATACTTTGTGTGAAAATTAAACAATCAGGGCCATTTTATTTCCTTTATATTTCTTCTTATGTTAATTTTTATGTATTGAAATGCATACTCAGTTGAGAATTAAGAATAATAAAAAAAATAGTTTTGAAAAGTGACTCTGCTAGTCACATCATTAATAAGCCTCTTCAAATGGTTGGCACTTCTTCACAACCTTCAGTCCTAAAGTTTCATCTTGCTTATAAATTTTTTTCCTATGAGTGGGTTGAATCAACCTATCGGATCGTGGTAATATTCTTAATTAAACCAATTTTTTTTTCAAAATTCCCTAATCCTCTAGGATGTAAACAATATCCACAAAATTCATATTTAACTAGGAAAATAGATTATTATCCAACTATTTCACCTAAATTTATTCTATATTTTGGTCAAAAATATTAGTTCCATTTTGTGAAACACATTTTTTTATAGAATTAAAAAACTTATATATTCACTATATAATTATTTAGATCCATTCTAAAATCACCATTTATATTAGTTTAGTAATTCAAATAAATTATCCTAGAAATATTTTTGTCTTAAATCTTGACTTCTTCACCAGTGATTTTAAATCAAGATTCACACCAACACTTAAAATCTCTTTATCATCCATTGAATTTTATATTTATTGGAAAAATTTAATCTCATCATTATATGAGGCTTAAACTCGATCCACTGTCTTATTTATTAACCTTTCCCTAAATTCTTGAATGAAACCCCAAATGTTGGATTTGTCCTTTTCGAAATTATTCTCTAAATCAATAAATTTTTCTTTAAAAATATCATGATCCATATTATTTTATTTTAAATTCATTTAAATGTAAAAATTTATCCTTTTCTCTTCATAAAAAATCCTTATAATTTTTTCAATACCATTTTTCAAATTTCACTATTTTTTAGTTCTTAAGATATCTTTTTTTATAGATAATTAAAAAACATTATTCCAACCAATATTCAAATTTTATAATATATATATATATATATCATAAATAGAAATTATTTAAGTTTTAACTTTAGCATATATACCATCATTGTTTCTTATTTTATTTCTTCATTGGTTCTCTCGTTACATGTGAATTATTCATCCTCCACCTTTGCAATTATAAGCCTTTAACCAAATTCACTAGATTCCACTACTTCTTTATCATATTCACTACTATCCCAATATTCAAGTAAAGATAATAAATTTATATTACTTAATTTTTATAAATTCATTCCTTTCCCCTTTTAAGAATAATTTTGATATTTTATTCTTTGAGGAACTTCCTAGCTTCACATCCTCATATTCAAACTCTTCATCTTTCTCTTATTTTAACCTTGGATAGTTGGAAATAGTATCTAGTCTCTTTACACTAAATTTTTTTATGTTTAATCTTCCCTTTGAATAATGCAATAGTTTGCGTTGTATGCAACTTAGAGTTTTAACACACCACGACCAATCAAACTAGCCATTATGAATAGTAATACATACTTTTTAAAATTTAATAAATTTTATTTTTCAAAATGGAATTCAATTTTGGATTTGGAATATCAAAATTAGCTTAGGGTAAAGTTTTGGTATTTTTATGAAAACTTTCAATTTTTGATGAATAGTGAAAAACATTGTGTTATTGTTTAAACCCGAATTTTTATTTATATAATTTGTTATTTTATTTAAATTTATATCAGGTAAAAATAGATACATAGTACCTATATATTTTCAATGTAATTCATTGGAGTCATTTTGTAATAATATTAGATATATAAAATTTTATTGAACATTTTACAGTATTTTATCGATATCCACATTCTAGGTGCATTTTAAAATTTTCATAAAACATAATTTTACTGCTTCTGTGAATTGAGTTTCAAAAATCCAAGAGACACAGTTGACATTAGTATGCAAAATTTGGTTTAATAAGATGAAAATAATTTTTGGTGACTAGTAACGTTTGACTTTAAATTTCCACGGTTTAAAGTAAACAGGGTAATTAAAGGTAAAAATGATATTATGATTACAATAACACATTTCCTAATTCTATTCAATAAGTATTTTTAGACCAAAATAAACCTTAGGAATAAAATATGATCCTTTTGGTCCACTTTTATTATATTATCACCTTTATTATCATTTTATTTAAAGAAGAGTTAAAAGTATTAAATTCAAATTTTCATAACTAAAACATTTTTAATATAGAGTTACACATAAGATAAATTCGACTATAAATATTCATTAGAAATATAAAAATATGTAATACATAATGGTATTTTATTTATAATTTTTATATATTAAATTATTAAATTTATTTATGACACATTGATGATGTAGAAATTACCATATTAATGGAAGATTAAAATAATTGATATTATAAATATACAAATAAATGTAAATTGTGACTTTTGATGAATTAAACAAATTTTATATTTTAATATAAAATTTTAGGGTTGATTAAATTAATTTATTTCTATGTAATAAAGTATTTAGTTCTCTAACAAAAATCAAACACTAAATAGTGTCAAAATTGATATAAATGAGTTTTTAAAACAAATACTATATTATTAAATAATATAATAGTCCTAAAAATATAAGGTTTGTCCAAAGGACTTATATAATAATATATATGTCATTAATGAACCACATGGGGTTATCTTGGAATTTTATATTATTTTTATTAACTATATAATATAAAGATACAAGGAGACATGGTAAATGCTAAACTATTTAACCAAGAGTTAAATCTAAAAGATAAGGTTTATATGGTGATATAAACCTGTCAAAAACCTATTGGTTGAGCGTTTTGTGAACCATCACCACCTTATCCTCGAAATAAATCATTTTTGAGCCATTATAAATGTAATATGATTGTATAATAAAATAATATTTCAATATTTTCCGAAATTAACACTTGTCTCTCTTATAAAAGGGTACTAAACCTTCTCTCAAAATCACACCTCCAAAGCCATTTAGCTCAGCCAAACCCTACTCAAATTTCCTTCCAACTACCCTCAATATTATCTATATGCCTTAATTTGATTATAAATCCCACCTAATAATCCCTTTTGATATCAACTCAAATGGAAACACCTAAATGAGAGGTAATAATTTCACCACCTCTTTCAAAGTTCTTTTATTCTTCAAATTGCTCTTTCTTTGTTGTTTCCATACCAAAATAATAACTCTAGGACCTTATACATACTATGATTTTATTATAAATATGGTACAACCATATTCATTATTTTATCCATCCTATGAATGGCAAGTCACCATATGTGCGTACGTACGGCTTACCGTCTTCACATCGTGGTGTAGTCTGTTATTCAAACATTTCATTATTTTCATGGGTATAATAATGAGTATAACTGAAGTAAATAATAAATATAAAATGTTATTGATTCTTTATATATGATATACCATCCAATTACATATTATTTCACCTTCAATTGAATGATATTGTCACTCGTGCGTACGTACAGATTACAGTCTCCATGAACACGATAAAATTCATTCCCCATCGTAACCATTAAAGAATAATTTTCATTTCATGTTTAAAAATATTGTTTAATAACATAATATAATTATATATATGAATTAAATGAACCCTATCCACAAAAAACATTACTTACGTAACAAAAAATATAAAGGAAAATGAATCAGTTAACACCCAAAACGATGATACTACTGAAATATTATTAACAAAGAAATATTAGAAGATCATATATGATATCATATTTATATATGTGGTTATTTTATAATTTAATAACAGATTTTTAACTATTATATAGGAGTTCAATGTACCCTTGACCATGTAAAAGTACAAGGTGATGGTTAATTCTACAATCTCTTCATTATCTGAAGTTGTCTATATATGAGTATCTATTGGGACCTCTTTATCATCCACATCCGAGTTTCTTAAAAATATATTTCAATTTTTTTTAATATTTCCTAGAATATTTCTCAAATTCATTTATACCCGTATTTTAATTTTTATAATGTGTTTATAAAGGAATCTTTCCATCATCTTCCAAACAAGGTCCTTTATGACCTTTTTGACAAAATTACGGAAAGAATGTTTTTTTAACTCATACGGCAGGTGCGGCTATTTTCCGCCATTATAACACCTTCAAAGCTTCCCTTACAAGATTATATGAATATTTCCAAAATAAATGTATTCTTTTATAATTATGTGACCTTTAAATAGTTTCAAAATATATAGAGGAATTTCTTTCAAATAGTTTTCATTTCAACTATGTCAACATCCTTTGATGGATTTTAACGTTGTTTGAAGTTGACTTATTATGATACAAATATTCCATATTATATTGAAGGTTTTGTGATATGTTTGAATATGGATGTGTTATTTTTATACCATTCATGGTTTATGGATAAATTATTGACATTTTTATGCTAGTTTTAATATGAATGTTTATGTTATGTTTAATAATTTTCATATGAGTAATGCATTGGACTTAGTAAGTGATGGGTGGAGCCCGCTATAGATCCTCAATTCATCGGTAGGTCTAATGAGATAAACTAGTGTCTTGGCACAAGGCCTTGACAAAATCTTATTTGTAGTCTTGGCACGACTCCTTGAATATGTGGTTATGAATTCTGACATTATGCATTTCATCATTATGAAATTGGCTATTGATAATACATGTGAGTATTCGACTAGTAGAATATCAATGTTAATAAGTAAATTGAATTATTTGATTTATCGTTTCCATATTATGATGAATTTTATGTTTAAAAGGCATGTGTTTTAGTCTTATACGTTGCCTTAAATGTTTATACTTATTTATGAAAGTTTTCGCTATATTTTTATCCTTACTGATCATCTAAGTACACCCCTTTATATGTTTTATTTTTCCCAAGACGTGAAAAAGTATTTTATAGTTGACCTGTAGGGATAGGCTAAGGGATATAAGCATGTTCAAAGGGGATAAAATATTGTTGTTGTTTTTATTTAAGGATATAATGTAAAACTTATGTACATATCTAGTACTTTCAAGGCCACTAGAATGATCAGTCTTTCAGGATATGATTCCTTGTGATCATGCCAATGTTATATAATAATGCACTGACTCTCGGTAACTGGGGTTGGGGCATTAAAATTGGTATCAGAGGAATTTTAGTACAAACCTTGGAAGCAAGATTTAGAAAAACTCTGATTAGAGAACATTACCCTAATATAGACTTTGAGGATTATTATAAAATAACCTCCTAGAATTTTGGTAATGTAGGTATTTTCTGTATTTTCCAATAAATACATCCTTGTTTGGATACGAGAAGGTAGAGTTTGCTCTGGAAAATATGTACCTAGGAGTAAAAACTCCGACAAGGAGTTTCGGGCTTGACTCGGGGTATTCTGGTACATGAAAACGGGCCTTTCTTCACTCTTGGTTATGAAACTCTTGGGGATATACTTAGGATAATTCAAATTTTCTTTACAAAACATTATAAAGGATTTATGAGTATATAAATTCTCAAAGAAATTTTTTTTATGATTATGGATTATATCCATAAACTATTCAATTTATGTTAAGTGTTTTACAAGTTAGGAATTATGTATTGTGATTCATAAACTAATCTTGTGTATTCCATTGTTTCGAAATGGTGCCTAGTGGAAGGAATGGAAATATTATCAACGAACATAATCCATGTAGAGATTTCCCTCCAACTCAAGATAATTATCATGGAGCCAGTGATGAAACTGGTGCTGATTAGCTTATTACCATACAAGGGAAACTCACTCAGGTTATGAATAATAACCTTACCCATATGGAGCACCCTGATCCACAACACGGAGGATCAATGTTAGACTTATTCATGAGGAAACAACCACCAAAATTCCATGGGACTAAAAATCCATTTCTAGCTAAGAAATAGATAAGTTACTTAGAGAAAATATTTTATTCATTATGGAGTAGTGAAATGGAAAAAGGTTTTATGGTAGTTTATCACCTCATGGGGGATACAGATCAATGACGGTCATTAATTCAAAACACAAAAGAAGATAAAGAAGTATCAAATATGTAATGGAGGGATTTTGAAGATCTTTTCCTAGAAAAAATAATTTCCACGTGACCATCGAGAGGATATAGAAACTCAACTTCTGAGTCTGAGGCCAAAGGAGGAAGAGAATGTCGCAAAGTTTGAGGCTAACTTTACAAGGTTAGCAAGGCTTGTAACAGATTATATATGTAACCCAATAATTAATGTTGATCGATTCTTTGATGGGTGAAAACCATTTCTCCTTCAATAATTAGACTCAAAATCCTTCTCAGTATACGAAGATATTGTCTCATGTGCTATCAATACAGAAAAGGAACTATCTAAGTCTTATGACTTTAAAGAAAATAAAGAGAAGAAGAGATATGCTAAACACTCTGGAAATGGAAATAATGGTAAGAAGGGAAAAGTTGAATATCCATACTATGGTAAATGTGGAAAGAAACACCCTGGTACTTGCCTAAAGAGATTGGGAGTCCATTACAAGTGTGGTGAAAATGGACACCAAGCTCGTGATTGCAAGGGAAAGAAAGAGGATGTCAATGTAGAATGCTAAAATTGTAGGGAAAAAGGGAATTATGCAAACAAATGTCCTAATCTCCAAGGAAACTTAACTTAAAAAAGTCCAAGGGAGAATGAAAATGCTTATGCGATCACTACTGCTAAGGTTAAAGCTCTGAATGATGTGTTGGAAGGTAATTTAATGGTTTCCTCAAGTTTAGCCTATGCTTTATTTGATTCTGAATCATTGATTTGTTTGATATCTTCTTAGTTTGCTAAGAAAATTAGATATTCTCTATTTTATTTAATAGGGGAGTTGTCAGTCAAAACTCATAAGGGAAGTATCATTACAATAAAGTTTTGTGAATCAGTTCCCATTATAGCATATAAATGGTCTTTATCTGCTGATATCATCATCCTACCCATGATTTAATTTGATATAATCCTCGAAATGGATTGTCTTTCGTACCATGATGTGAAAATTTATTGTAAGAATAAGGAGGTTACAGTTTTCGATGATGATAAGGAGTACCTTATCTTTATAGAAGAAATGTCACCACCTAATTCTTATCTAGATCCACCCCAAGTAGCTCCACTAGATTCAATTATTCAGGTGGAAGAGAATTAAATAACTCTGGGTGAGTAAAAGAATGTTCAAATAGAGGATGTACCTATTGTGCAAGAATATATTGATGTGTTTCTAGAGGATTTACCTGGACATCCTCCAGAACGAAAAATTGAGTTTTCCATTAACTTAATTCATGGTTCAAGGCCCATATCGAAGACCCCTTAAAGAATGGACACTGTGGAATTAGTGGAAATAAAGAAAAAACAAGAGGAATTGAGTAATAATGGATTTATTCACCCTAGTGTTTCCCTATGGGATCCCCTGTTCTTTTTGTTAGGAATAAAGATGGATCTATGAGGTTGTGCATTGACTACAATGAGATCAAAGCTATAACAATAGATAACAGGTATCCCTACCTCACATTTTTGATTTATTATACCAACTTTATGGATCTCAATATTTTTAAAATATTGATCTTTGATCTGGATATCATCGGTTGTGTGTGAATAAGGATGACATTCCGAAAATAGCATTTCGAACTAGGTACGGGCATTACGAGTTTACTGTAATGCCTTTTGGACTGACTAATGCACCCTATATTTTCAAGGATCTAATTAATAGAGTTTTCAAGGAATATATTGGTGACTTTTTAGTTGTATTTATTGATGATATATTCATATACTCAAAAAACTAAAAATATCATGAAAATCACTTGCGCACTATTATGAAAACCCTTAGAATAAATGAATTATATGGGATGTCTAGAAAGTATGAATTTTTGATTTTGGAGATTTATTTTCTGGGCCATATTGTCTCTAAGGGTGGAATCTTTTTTGATCCTTCAAAGACCAAGGCAATCCAAGAATGTCCAGTACCAAAGAGTATAACTGAGGTACGCAGTTTTATTGGTTTATTAGGTTATTATCGATGTTTAGTCTAGAATTTTTCTCAATTGGCTAACCCATTAACCATGCTAACACGTAAAAGGGTTAAATTTGTTTTAAAAAACGAGGGTGAAGAAAGTTTTGAAGAACTAAATAGAATATTAGTCAATGGTCCTATATTGACTCTACCATCGAGGAATGATGGGTTTGTTATTTATAGTGATGCTTCAAAGAAATGACTTGGTTTTTCCCTTATACAAAATGATAGAGTTATTTCATATGCATCACGACAACTAAAAATTCAAGAACAAAACTATCCCACTCATGATCTTGAGTTAGCAGCTGTATTCTTTTCTTTGAAGATATAGAGACACTATATATATTGTAAAAAATAAGAGATTTATACTGATCACAAAAGTTTGAAGTTTATTTTCTCACAAAAATATCTCAAAATGAGGCAAAGGTGATGTCTTGAACTACTCAAGGATTATGATTTCACTATACACTACCACCTGGTGAAGGCAAATAAGGTTGAATATTCTTTGAGAAAAAAGGATCATGGAGTTTTGAACAAGATGAGAGTTGAAAGTGATCCAATGTTCATGGATCTAGTAAAGATGAATATGGGAATAATCATGGAAGGTGAAACATCAATACTTTTTCAAATAGTTTCCAAACCATCTTTACTAGAAAGGATAAACAGTTCTCAGACTAATGATGCAGAGTATCAAAAGAATATTAAAGCTGTAAATGATGGGAGATTGAGTGACTTCATATATGAAGATGGAATTTTGAAATTTGGGAAGAGCCATTATGTTCCTAATATACCTGATCTAAAAATGGAATTTTTGGATGATGCCCATAGCTCCAATTTCTCTATATACCCAGGTAGCACTAAGATGTATAAAGATTTGAAGGAACATTTTTGGTGGGACAACATGAAGATAGAGATTATTGATTATGTGTCAAGTTGTATGTTTTGTCAACAAGTGAAATCTTGAAGATAATATCCTATAAGAGTCATGAAACCTCTTCCTATAGTTGAGTGGAAATGGGATGATATTACGATGGACTTTGTCATGAGGCTACCAAAGGCTCCTAGAAGGCATGATGCAATAGTGGTCATTGTTGATCATCTTACCAAGTCGGCACATTTTCTTACTATAATAGAATATTTACCACTTAAACGTTTAGAAAGACTATATATTAATGAAGTTGTAAAACATCATGTATTACCCCTATCAATTGTTTCTGATCATGATTCCCATTTTAGAAAAAAGATTCTGGAAAAGTCTTTGGAAGTCCTGGAATACTGAACTTCATTTGAGCACTTCCTACCACCCTCAGACAGATGGAAAGTCAGAACAGACTATTCAAACCTTAGAAGACATGTTGAGATCTTGCTCACTTGACTTTCAATGTTTTTGGGATCAATATTTACCTCTGGTAGAATTTTCCAATAACAATAGCTTCTATTCAAGTATTCATATGGCACCATATGAAGCATTATATGTAAAGAGATTTCACACACCAACTTGATGGGATGATGTTAGTGAAAGAAAACTCGTAGGCCCAGAACTTGTTGAGGAAACAATGGAAAAGTTGAAGCTTATCCAAACCCACATCAAAGAAACTCAAAGTAGGAAAAAGAGCTATGTAGATAACTGAAGGAAGGATTTGGAATTTCAAGTAGGATATCATGTTTTCTTGAAGTTATATCCATGTAAGGGTGTTATAAATTTTGGTAAGAAGGGTAAATTTATTCCTAGGTACATCAAACCTTTCGAAATTCTTGAATGAATTAGAGTTCTATGGATAAATCATAAGATGGAAGAGGTAACGTGGGAACCTAAGGAACTTATGATGAAGAAGCTCCCGAATTTTTTTATGTAGTAATATTCCAGAAATTTCGAGGATGAAATTATTTTAAAGAGGGGAGAATGTAACACCCCAAGCTTCCATGGTACGTTTCCCTTTGAATAATGAAATAGCTTGCATTGTATGGAACTTGGAGTTTTAACACACCACGACCAATCAAACTTGCCGTTATAAATAGTAATACCCTCTTTTTGAAATTTTATTTTTCAAAATGGACTTCATTTTTCGATTTGGAATATCAAAATTAGCTTAGGGTGAATTTTTGGCATTTTTCTGAAAACTTTAAATTTTTAATGAATAGTGAAAAACACTATGTTATTGTTTTAAATATACTTTTTATTTAAATAATTAGTTATTTTATTTAAATTTATATTAGGTAAAAATAGATACATAATACCTATATATTTTCAATGTAATTCATTGGAGTCATTTTAGAATAATATTAGATATATAAAATTTTATTGAACTTTTTACCGTCTTTTTCCCACCTTCTAGCCGCATTTGCAAATTTGCATAAAACATAATTTTACCGCTTCTGTAAATTTAATTTCAAAAATACAAGAGGCGTGGTCGACATCAGTAAGTAAAATTTTGTTCAATAAGATGAAAATAATGTTTGGTGAATAGTAACTTTTGACTTTTATTTACCACGGTTAAAAGTAAATAGGGTAATTAAAGGTAAAAATGATATCATAATTACCCTAACACATGTCCGAATTCTTTTAGATAAGTGTTTTTTGACCAAAATAAACCTTAGGAATAAAATATGATCCTTTTGGTCCACTTGGATTAGACTAGTACATTTATTATTATTTTATTTAGAGAAGAGTTAAAAGTGTTAAATTCAAATTTTCATAACTAAATTTTTTTTAATATAGGATTATACATAAGATAAATTAGACTATAAATAGTAATTACAAATCTAAAATTATTTCCTAGATAATTGTATTTTATTTATAATTTTTAGAAATTAAATAATTAAATTTATTTATGACACAGTGATGATGCAGTAATTACCTTATTAATGAAAGACTAAAATAATTGATATTATATATATCCAAATAAATTTAAATTTAGAATTTTATGAAATCCACAAACTTTATAGGTTAATATGACATGTTAGGTTTGATTAAATGAGTTTTTTTAGAGTTAATCAAGTTTTTTGGACTTTAAAAAAATCATATACTAAATAGTGTCAAAATTGACATAAATGAGTTTTTTAACAAATACTATATTATTAAATGATATAATAGTCCTAAAAATATAAGGTTCGAAAAAAGGACTTATATAATAATATATATGTCATTAATGAACCACTTGGGGTTTTCTTGTCATTTTATTGTAATTTTATTAACCATATAACATAAAGATACCAGGAGACTTGGTAAATGTTAAACTATTTAACCAAGAGTTAAATATAAAAGATAGGGTTAATATGGGGACCTAAACTTGTCTAAAACCAATTGGTTGAGGGGTTTGTGACCCATAACCACCATATCCTCGAAATAAATTATTTTTGCGCCATTATAAACCGAATATGATTTTATAATAAAATAATATTTCAAGCATTTCCTAAAGTAACCCTCACCTCTCTTATAAAAGGGTACTTCCCCTTCTCTCAAAATCACACCTCCAAATCCATTTGGATCGGCCAAACCATGATCAAATATCCTCTCAAATACAATAACTTCGACCTATAGGCCTTAATTGGATCATAAATCCAACCTAAGATCCCATTTGATCAACTCAAAAGGAAACACCTAAAGAAGAGGTAATAATTTCACCACCCCTTTCAAAGTTATTTTCTTCTTCCACTTTCTATTTATTTGTTGTTTCCATATAAAATATTAACTCTAGTACCTTATAAATAATCTGATGTTATTATAAATATTTTAAAATCATATTCTTTATTCTATCCATCCTATGAATGACAAGTCACCATTCATACGTACGTACGACCTACCGTCTCCAAGTCGTGGTGTAGTTTGTTATTCAAACACTTCATTATTTGGATGATTATAATAATGATTTTAACTGATGTAAATAATAAATATAACATGTTAATTATTATGTATATATGATATACCATCAAATTAAAAATTATTTCACCTTCAATTTAATGATATTGTCACTCGTGCGTATGTATGGATTACCGTCTCCATTAACGCGATTAAATTCATTCCCCATCATAACCATTCAAGAATAATTTCCATTTTATGGTTAAAAATAATTTTTAAGAAAATAATATCATTTTGGATATGAATCAAATACATTCTATCCAAAACAAACATTACTTACATAAAAAAACATATGAAGGAAAACGAATCAGTTAACACCCGAAACGTTGATACTACAGAAATATTATTAAAAAATAAATATTAGAGGATCATATATGATATCATATTTATATATGCGGTTCTTGTATAATATAATAACAATTATTTAACTGTTATACAGGAGGTTAAAGTACCCTCAACCATGGAAAATTTCAATGTAAGGGTTAATTCTACAATATTTTCATTATCTGAGGTTGTTTATATGTAAGTATCTACTGGGACCTCTTTATCATCCACATCTGTGTTTATTAAAAATGTATTTCATTAACAATTTTACTATTTACTAGACTAAGGGTTAAATTCATTTATAACTATTTATATTTTTTATAATATGTTTATAAAGGAATCTTTCTATCGTTTGCAAAACAAAGTCCTTTACGACCTTTTCAACAAAATTAAGGAAAGAATATTTTTTAACATAAACAATGGGTGCGGCTATTTTATACTGTTATAACACCTTAGAAGCTTACCTTACAAGATTGTAAGAATATTTCCAAAATAAATGATTTCCTTTATAATTATTTAACTTTTAAATGGTTTCAAAATAGAAATAGGTATTTCTTTCAAATAGTTTTCATTTCATCTATGTCAACATTCTTTGACAGATTTTAAACTTATTAGAACTTGAATTATTATGAAACAAATATTATATATTGTATTTAATGTTTTTTGATATGTTTGAATATGGATGTGTTATTTTTATACCATTCATGGTTTATGGATAAATTATTGACATTTATTATGCTAGTTTTAATACGAATGTTTATGTTATGTTTAAAACTTTTTATATGACGAATGCATTGTACTTAGTAAGTGACGGGTGGAGCCTACTATAGCTCCTAAATGCATCGGTAGGTCTCATGAGACTAACTACTATCTTGGCACAAGGCCTTGAAAAAATATTATTTGTAGTGTTGGCATGAGGCCTTGACTATGTGGTTATGAAGTCTTGTATTATGCATTCCATCATTATAAAATTGGCCATTGATATTACATGTGATCATTTTACTAGTAGAATATCCATGTCAATAATTAAATGGAATTATTTGACTCATCTTAACAATATTATGCTGATTTTTAAGTTTAAAAGGCTTGTGTTTTAGTCTTATACATTTCTTTAAATGTTTATGATTATTTATGAAAGTTTCCACTATATTGTTATCCTTACTGAGCATCTGAGCTCACCCCTTTCTATGTTTTATTTTTCCTAGAATGTGAAGATGTATTTTATGGTTGACCTGGAGGGATATGCTAAGGGATATAAGTATTCTCAAAAAGGATAAAATGTTGTTGTTCTTTTTATTTCATGATGTAATGTAAAACTTATCTATGTATATAGAACTTCCAAGGCTACTAAATTGATTGTTCTTTCGGGACATGATTCCTTGTGATCATTCCAATGTTATGTAATAATACACCAACTATGGGTAACTCGGGCTGGGTCATTACAATTACCACATTTCAAACTTCTTTAAATGAATGACATGAATTTTCCAATTTCACTTCAACAAATTCTTCATCTACATAATCTTCCTTATATTTATCAATTTTTCCTTAATCTTATCATTACTAAGTGATTTTAAGGATATTTCACTATAATCCATGATCATATTCTTGAATAAACATTCCATTAAATTTCATAAGCTATGAAAATGTTATATAGATCCTCCAATGGAAGTATGCTTTGATCATGGTCTCTGATTTTCAAAAAAATTACATCAATTATTTCTAAAAAGATATATCATATCTTCTCAACAACCATAGAATTCTATAACATCTATCCAAGACCCCTAATGGTGTTTAAAATTTAATTTACACTAGTGAATAAGTATAACACTATTTCATCATCATTTATATTGATATATTTATATGTCAATCTATAAAATTATATCTTAGCTTTCATTACTTTCATGTTTCCTTTAATGGGTTTATAATTTAATAAAATGTATTTTTTTTCTTCATCCTTTTAAATATGAGAATTATTTTATCTAAATTAAATGATAGGATGGAATTATGAGAATGCCCATAATTCTATAGTTTCTTCCTCTTTATTACTGTCAATACAGTACATTTAATATGAGGAAAAAACCATCAGTGGTATACTCTAATAATGACTGATTAAAAAAATACATCGAATCTTATGATATTTCCATATATAATAATTATTCCCAAAAAATGTTGGAATCCACTTTCAATTAACTAAATTAATGTTATACATATTAAAAAAATAGAGACAAAATCATCAACTATAGAGGCACACTTTACCAGTTCATAATGAGATAAAAGAACTCAAATGATAGTTGAGTTGAAAAACCTTCACAGTAAAACCTTTAAAAATTATAATCCTCAATGGAAACTTAGACCATTTTAACACAATTTGTGATGCCCCTGAGAATATTTTAGGTTAACTGAGAGGGGGTGGGGGTGGGTAAATTTGTGAATAATAGTCTTATTTTATCCATTTATTATTTATTACAAAATCAATATCCATCACTTGTTAGTGTGAGAGATCTCACTACTGAACTCAAACACACCGAGGAAAGAAAACAAATAAGGACACTTGATGTTCAATCTTCGCTACTCAAAATGAGTATCTTATCCCTGGAATGATCTAGAATCACCCAAGTCTATATGATCCACTAGTTTCACCATAGTGGATACAACCTAGTAGGGTATATCCTTCCCTCGTAATACAATAATATCAACAAATTTTCTCCTAAAAAATCATCTGAAAATTTGTACAAATATTTGATACTTTTTAAAGGTAGGGAATATCCTTATCCTCTAATTTTATTATATCATGAAAAATATATAGTTCTCCCACACATCCTTACTATATAAAACATAAAATATTTATTATTCCTCAACACATGAAAAGGTGTGATGATTATACATAAACCAAGTGTGTAATATTTTACTAATTATTCTTCTAATTACCTCATATTTTTTTATATTTTCAAAATGAAACTTTTAGGATAAGTGGGAACCAAGTAAAAAATGGAAAAACCAATACAATATGAAAAAATTCACTAAAAAAATGTATAACCCATTACAAAATGAAACATCAAAATAGGAAGCTTACACCATAATGGGTGATAATGTTCCATTACAATGTTGACTTAAGGTGTTGGCCCCATTATACATTTATAGATACCAATAATGATTATAAGAATCCCAAGAATAATTAGCATGAATGAGATCCCCAAAGATGGATTCCATCTTATTTCAAGTCTTAATATATACATTCTAGTAAATATTTCCTTAATTAAAATGTCTAATCAATATGAAATATTACGCATCAATCCAATACATTTTTCTATCATTTATTTTGTCTTCAAGGATAATTTAATAAATCATATCGACATCATCTTAAAAGTATAAAATAAGGAGTTTTCCTTAAACGGACTTATTATAGCATAGAAACATCACCACTGAGGCCACTTGATCTATCTATTCTCCCTCCTTATTTTCTGTTCTAATTATCTTTCCTTCCTAGACTTGATCTTCTATGTCCTTACCAAAATATATTGAAATATTATTCTAAATTATGATCCCATGATAGTTATTAGGTTTCAATTCATAGGTATTATGACTTCAATCCTTAAAAACCATGGGTTTTCCATCCAATATATTCACCATGGGCTAGGGTAAATGGGAATAGTCCTAAAACCCTCTAGTTTTTTTCATGAAGACACTGAGTAATCTTCCTTGTAATTATTTAATTTCTTCCATTTATTCCTTCCTATAATATAAAATACTTATAACCACAAATCATTTATATATTATAAGAGGGAGATTTATCACATGACCTCACCTAAAAAAGGATTATTAGTTTACTACTGTTAAACATGTTCTCTTCTTATCTTTGAGTATATTTCCAAGCCTGGAACCTGAACATTTTTTACTCATAAATTCCCCAACCATCCAATACCCTTGGTCTATTTACATGTATTTATGATTTGGTTCCTATAATTGGTTATTGAATTGCATGATAGGATGTGAAATTTAATTTGAGGATAATTAATATACAAAAGTACCCAATCCTTACATTATATCTATAGTGGATGAAAAATGATGAGCCTTTATAGAAGGTTAATTTCACTGACATATCAAAGAAAACAGAGGACAATATCCTTCTTGGCTATATCTATAATAATTTTTCCATCCTGTTTAGTAGATGATTCCACCACAATACCAAAATCAAACTATACAGATGCAAAAATATTGGAGACTAAAGGAGAAACAAATTCTTAGATGATTTCCTATAACCAAAAGGAATCACCACTTTAGTATTCTTCTTTTACAATGACCATGAATCCAAAATAGAAGGGGGTAGAATTAGAACCTATAGTTCCACCACCAAGAGAATTTAAAACTATAGGCACATAAAAATGATTCTCTTCTCTTTATCCGCTCATCATCTTGGATACAATCACCAATTAATGTCACCCTCTGGGAGAGCTATGACCTCATCCTTAGAAGTTGAGACTAACTTATCAACTAGATATTATGTAAAAAAACATATCAATCTTAAATATAAATTGATACATCCTTTTGAGCGTATAAAAATAACCAATTATTAGGTAAAGGGCGACCGAATTGATTGCAGAAGGAACTGTAATTAACCTAGGAATTAAATATCACTGATTTCTTGATTCAATACTCTTCCTGAATTTCAATCTAGATTGAATCCACCAGTGATTTAAATAAACTAACTTTAAAATAGATACAGGGGTTATAGGATGGTAATTTCAATTGTTCCTATTTTTTAATCATAAGTTCCAAACCACCATATTCTCAAGAAATTTGATTATTAATGGATTTTGATATAATGGTAAGCTAGGAAATCTAACCCAAATTACCATGGTTAAAGGATCTTATTACTTATAAAAATCATAAGACCAATGAATTATAGAGAATCAAAAACCATCAAAGTAATAAAAAACTATAGACCAGGCTGAAATCATATTTTACTCAACCACAATACAAATCAAAATAATTTTTAGATCTAACAGTCTAACTATCACTCATTCCTACAATACTCAAGAAAAAAACCAAATGAAGGAGTAAAATGAGGGTCCATGTTATCCAAATTGAGAAACCAAAGAGAAATATAGGTGGTTTAAGTATTCAATATTCTTAAAAAGATAAATTAGATGCTTAGAGATGGAATCTTTAGTAAGGGGACCTTATAAAAAAAGTGGAATCTCAGGGATAGATGGTAGATGATATTGGTTAGTGAAGGGGGGAAATATAGAGAGGGAGACCCCTATTTATTTTATCTTTCACAAAAATATTTTCCCTCAATTGTTAATTTTAATTAAAATTAAAATTTAAACTATTGACATCTTTAAATTTCATCACACATATCATATAATTTTAATCCATTTATTCTTCTTTTTGGAAATTTTCTAGGTTATCACTGTGTGTGTACATTCACTATTACATGGAAATCCAAATCTAATACCTACTTCATAAACATATTTTCTCTTTATGGAGAGATAGTTTTATTCAAGGTTTAATACTTATTTAATTCCCTTACATGTTTTCATGAAACATGATGTGATACCAAGAATCAAAGTTTGAATCATTTAATAACCTTAAAATAACATATATAATATTTATCATGTCCTTGTATCATGGAATCACTTTATCCTAAAACATCTCTTCATTCCATGTAATGATGAAACCTTCTCAATATGGAATTTCTATCTATTAAATCACATAGATAGTTGCAACCATTATCAATACATGGTTTTAATTATGGCATAAGTATAATATTAATGTAGTAACCCATATTTTCTATTTTCTTTTATCAAAATTTCCATTTTTATATTTAATCCATGCAAGAATAGATTTATCATCATCACTTTTAAAATCACCATAAATCTCCACACTTTCATCTAGACATACCATTTAGTACAATATTGAGGTATCTTACCTAATGATTATCTTAAATTTCATAAATCAACCTTCAAAAACACCCCCAAGTAACTTCTAGAAATATCATAATTTTGAAATGTATAAAAATATAAGATCCAGAGAAAATTCTTACATTAAATAAATTTCATACTTTTGAAAATAATTAGTATGAAAAAGCTTATACACCTAAAAAATATGTTGTATCGACCATATATCAAGGAGTTTAATTTTCAACCCATAGATAAAAAATTATGTATTGAATATAAAATATCACATATCTAGTCAATAATAATACCTTTATCAAATTTTCACCACTTATATATAAAAACATCACGCATCGTATTAAGGAGAATGTATTTTTCGATTTTACAACTCCATACAACTCAAATAAAAAAAATATTACATATTAATTAAGGTTTTTTCAATTGTATATTTTCAACCTTTAGGAATATAAAAAACGTATACCTAATAATATGGTTTTACATTTATCAATTTTTATATCTTCTAAATAAAAAAACCATATACACGAAGGACTTTTATGTTTTTCATATCCAAACATTCTTAACTCAAATAATTTTCCAAATAACATAAAAAACTCCAAACTTCTTTCAAAAAATCTTGAACCTTGGAATAAATTTCACCTCAAATGAAATAGTATATAAAAATTCATTTTTTAATATTATTTTTTGTTGATCCAAAAAGGTAACATAAGAACCTATACACTTTTTTTCACCAGTTTTTATTCCCAAAACAAATAACACAATTAACGGGGATTATTATTCTTCAACTGCATATCTTAATAAATTCTTTATACAAGAGATCAACATAATATCTCTATCATAAAATGAATTTAAGCATATTATAGATATTTTAAACCATAAATTTATCACCAAATAAGTAATAGTTCCCAAACCTTAGTACATAAACTTCCACTACGAACTATAGATAGTGAGAAAAGTTTTTTTACTCATGAGTTCTTTTATTCAAACCCACCTAACTATTCTAAACCAAGGAATCACCAATTCTAACTTCTGATGTATCATAATACATTGTATATTCCATACTAACTCATGTATATTAAGAATTTATGTAGTCATCAATCTCCTTTTAATATTCTAGAAGGGTCTCTAACACTAATAAACCATTCAAACCTCACCCTCTTCTGGGTTAGAGATTTCATCAATGAATCAAATTGGGAGAAGTCTTGAATGAATCTCTTATAATATTCTACATATTTAATAAATATATGGATATGAACTTTTTTTTAGCTCACTCCTAGGAAACAAGTGTATTGACCTTTATAGGTTTCATTTGTTTGACTCACTTAGATATATCACTCCCTAAGAATTCAAATTTAGTAATAAATAAGTGACACTTTGAGATAATGGAATAATGTTGATTCAATCTCAAAACACTTTATAAAATATCTAAATATCAACCATGGTACTCTTAATTTATAGAGTATATTATGATCTCATCAATGAATCTCAAAATAAAATAATAAAGTTAAGGGTGAGAAATAATTTTCATTAATTAAATAAACATGCATTTCATGTTCATAAGATGGGATAAAATCAATAGGTACTCATATATCCCATTCCATATCCTAGAGGAAGTTTGTGTACTTTCACCCAAAGTTGGTGATATCTTAATCTCAAATAGATCATGGAAAACAATCAAGATCCATTTAAATGATCAAATAGATTATCAATGTGAGGAATAAGATAATAGTATGTAGTCATAAACTAGTCTAACCTATATTAATTCAGTCTTAAACATAAATTATCATCTCTATTCTTAGCGAAATAATAGGTACAACACTATGTGAACTTTTTGCGAATATAAACCCCTTCACCTCCATATCCCCCATCAAAACATTAATCTCCCTTAAGTCCAATGGTATCATCCTATATTTTGGTATCAATATATGTTTCATACATATTAATAGACTAATCATAAAATAAACTTCCATATTATATGGAAACCATAAGAACTCCACCTAAAATAAATATTAATATATATATCTATAACATGAGGAATGAATTGTTATCTCATCTCTTTATTCAAAAATCAAATTCTTAAGAACTATTCCAAGATCAATACAAGCTACATTTGGCCAGGTCCTATCCAACCTATATAAAAATTACACTACCCAACAATGCAAAAATGAAATGGATATATAAAACACTCATCAATGGTAGTAATAGATGTGTAATTGATAAATATTCAAAAGATCTATGTTTAGGATCATATCGAAGTTAAGAATTTCTTTAACTACAAAATTAACTAATACCACCAAATCCATTTTTAAACTTTTTGATAGTACACATTTTGTTAAAGTGGTAATCTCACAAACTAAACAACCAACCTAAACCAAATTCAAACATTCAAAATTCAGATTTAAAGATTCAAAATCGGACATAGACCAGGTGAGTTGGTAGGAAATGACGACAGGCTCTAGACCTTGATTCGAGCATCCCTATCTCATCATTGTCCCCTCTGTTAAACTCCTCCCCTACATGCCATTACCTCTGAAAACAAGATCTGCTGGATGAACCAAAAAATCCGATCACTATAACCTCTATAATTGAAAACCCCACCGAACAACATAACCATCAAAACCAAAACACCACCATTGCGGGATCTGGAATAACATCCACTGACGAGTAACCACAAGAGAACATCCCATCACTAATTCAATCCACTATCATAGAACACTTCAATCACCATCATAGACAATATCAGTGAACTATCACCAAAGGAACATATGAAACAATTGAAAAAACAACAGCTGAGAAACCACTAATGACAACGTCACACGAACACCACCAAAGCTAAAATTCGAAATCCATCTTGAACCCCAACGTCTTATCGATTCATGAAACTCAGATGCTTGATTCATCACACCAAGAAATCAATAAATGAGGACACCCGCAGAAAGAATTGAAGCCAGTAGAGTAATTTCTTTCCAGGATGTCGATGACTGATATTACCACGCATCCCAAAGCATCCCTGAAACCACCGTTGCTGACTAACTAGGAGATCGACTAAGGAACTAAAATCTAGAGTAGTGGGAATTAGACAAGGACTCGACATATAAGTGTATCCACAACCGATCTGCAAACCCCATCGATGAAGCCACCTCCATGTGAATACCACATCTGAAACAATAATAAAGGATAAACACCACCATACTGTTGATGGACCCTCTCCACAATTACGTAGAGTTTACTAAATCATGAAAAACTTTCCTAAACATGCACCTCAGTCTTGGCCTCCTAAAATAAAGACACCTCATGGTGCACCTCCCTTATACCTCAATGACCACTAGGAATCATGTAACACCTATGATTCAATTATATCAAGTAAGCTTTTATTTCAAAATAAACAATAGTATAATGAACATAGCTTTATTCAACAGTGTAATTAAAATCAAATTTTAAAAATTATATAAATTTAATTAGAAGAAATTAATTACATTTATAATTTCATCATGTAAAAACTTTACTATGATGAAGTTTTATATTCTTCAAAAAAATTTATTTTTATGTTAATAGTGAAAAATATTGATTTTACAAAATTGTAAATTTTTGGAAATTGTAATGACATAATAATAACAAGAATTTTTATGAAATATTTTTTATTGAAAAAATACATATTAGAAAATTATTATAATTCATATAAAATTATAACATTGAACTTAGAAATATATGCTAAACATTTTTGAAATCTAAGTAATGATTTTAATCTAATATAAACTGTGTTTTGTTCATTTTTTATTAATTATGTATTTTTATGGTACCTTTAAAATTTGGATTTTTTAAAGAAAAATAAGTATCCTTTTATTTAATTTTATCCTATTAATTTCATTCTAATCAAAATTATTCTTTATTTTTTCTATAAAATCCTTTTTATGGTTAAAAAACAATTTTTTATAATGTTTTTTATTAATTTTTTGAAACCATATATTAAATGTAATTTCTAAAAGATATAGGAGTTTAATCATGTTAAATTAATTAAATATTGTTAATTATAATAATTAATATTAGGTAATAATATCAACTTAATTTTTTTCATAATGAATAGTAACTGTGGTAAATATTAGTCACCTTGGTTAAGGGTAAAATGGTTTAATAGGGATAAAAATGATGGGATATGGCTTCACGATAACATAAGAAACTTAATTAAACTTAATTGGTTGTTTTTATTTAGACCTTAAACTTATAATATTATAATCTATGATATTTTTTGATCCACTTTCTTAAGAAAACTACATTATATTTTTAAAATATTTTTTGTAATTCCATGTGTGTCCCTCCCCTCACTTATATAAGGGAACTTATTATCCTACCTTATTCAAAAAAATTATTCCCTATAGATCATAAAAACCCCAGAAAGAAACATTTATATAATACTTACCTTAATTATGGATCTCTTGGTCTTACCATAATACAATCCTAATAAAGTTTAAGGTGTATGACAAAGGTGGTCTATCAAAGAAGAGGTAATCATCTTACTAGAATCTTTTAAAGTTTATTTATTTTTATAATTCATATAAATATATTGTATCTATCCTAAAATAATGAATTTAAAATAAAAATATATAATTAATGTTATTCTGATTATGAGATAACTATTTTTATCCTCCTTTCCATCCTATGGAAAATGAAAACTTCGATCATGCGTATACACAACCTACCGTCTCCACGTAGTTGTGTAACTTGTATTTCATCATTGTATTAATTGGATTATAATAAAGGTGAAGTTAATGAAATATATATGATATTAATGAAATAATTATGATTATATAAATATAATATATCATCTACCTTCTCACCATTCTATTCTTTGGAAAATGTTAACGTCGCTCATGTGTATGTGTGGACTCCCACCTCTACAAAGGAATATGATTCATTTTTCATTTACCACTATGCATGGATATTTATAAAATTGTATATAATGAATAAAAATTAAATTAATTAAATTATTAAAAATTTGGAGATTATGGAACCATTTTATAACTCATTTAAACATGGCTAATATGCCAAAGTAATTTTGGAGAAATTCACTAAACAACCTTAAAGTAGTCCATGTAGGTGAAAACTATTAAATGAATGGATTTAAAAGATTATCAAAGGAACTTATGAAATTTAATTTAGATTAAAAATGTTCTCAATAAAGTATTTAATACATTTACATTCATTACAATAGATGTGAAAACATGTATGACTAAACAGAGACCAAAGGTAAGGGATTTATGTTACAATCTCATTTTATTTCGAGATTATTTATGTTTAGATTTACTTTGGGAAACTTATATCTAAATAATATTTTAAAATGTATATATTTCATTATTATAAATTTATATGGGGTTTTAAATTTTTATATTAAATATTTTCTCTTGTTGGATCAAGAATAAATAAATAATTTACATGAAATATACTTTCTTATAAAAATCATGTTTTAAAGATTTATTATAACTATTTTTCTTCCATGTCAATGTACTATTAAATGAATCAATAATGTTCTTATTTACACTCCAATTATTATTTGAAGTTAATTCCACATTTATTATTTATAAGGTTTGAAAATAAATCTAATTTTTATTTTCTTAATGATTTACTTTTGATATTTTTACCAAAATTATGAAATTAATTATTGTTTTAACATTTACTTCGTGAAAAAATTTTCATTTCTCCATAAGTATTATGGGAATTTTTGTTTAAAATGATGTCAAAAGAGAAGTGTGTTATTTTATTGAAGGGATAAAAATAATTTTGAAAAGTTTTTTATAACTCTGTTCTTAAATGAAGTTACAAGGAAGTTACTTTTAAAGTATTTCTTCTATATTATTTTCTAATTTATTGGATTTACTAAAAAACCTTCTTTTATGATGAATCAATGGTAATCTATCACCATTTACTAATAAAAAACTTTACCTTATTTTGAGATCATTTGGTATCTAGTGATCCTGATCTCTATCACTCTAAATAATTCATTGGACATTATTTTTATCATTAATGTATATATTTTTAATTCGATGGATGAATTCAGAATCATTTTTATTACTTTGATGAAATTTCAATTATATATCGTTTCTATACACAGTATCAGTTGAAGGAATATTATTAACTAAGTTATTTTAAAAATTAGGAAAATATTTATTTTTCGTATTCTTTATTTAATATGGATAATTATTTAACTATAAGTCATTTTGAGAATGAATTATATTTATTATAAGGAAATTTTTCCACTATTTTATATTGTGTTTCCTCTTTTCACATTATTCAAAATAGGTTCTCTTGTTTTTCTATTTGATAAATGGGTTTTTCCGTCAACCTGTTAAAAATCATATAAGCCATATGTGTTCATTGAACTCAAGTTATTAATTGAATGATTTTTTTATTATCCACTCTTCCATATTGATTATACATTTTTTTAATAAATATAGATTCCGTTTTATATAAATATTTCTGAGTATCTGAGCTCAAACTTTATTTGGTTTCCTTCCCTTATTATACAAAGAAGGATATTATGAATGATTTCAAGGATTCAAGAATGTTTTTTATGATATTTTTTATATTTACAATGTAATATAGGAATCATGTATATATCATGTTTTCCAAGACATCTAAACTGATCAATCCTACATAGTCATATCCCTTGTATCTCATACTAATTTAATAAATTAAAATTCGTCTCTAGGTTACTAGTGTCTGGGTGTTACAAATCATTCCCCCAACCATGCCTCAATCAAATTGAAGAACATTAACTACCAACCTAATGTAATTCCCCCCCCCCTTCTCTAAATCATTAAGATAGACCAACACCTTTACAAAAATTTATTGGGGATTATCCCTATAAAACGTCTATAAATTCTCTATCTACTGAAAAAATAACCCTCCTTTGATAGTAGATAAAAATATAACTGAATATTACGAATTATATTTCATTGGAAATACTCTAGTTTGGTCCACCCTCATAAGGGATGAGACAAACATCAACCTTTCCTTCCCTTCATATCTTCTCCCTATTGAAATCTATCAAATCTTTGCTTCATACTACCTAAACATATATTTTAAAAACCAGAAATAGTAACATAATAACTATGTATACCACACTCCACAAGGTTTTGGTGGTAAAAAAAGACATCGTTGGGAACATTAATGGTGGGAACACCTTGGTCCTCTAAAAAAAGTTCAGGAATTTCCTTTTAGCATCATTTTTTTTAGATATGATGTTAAAAGTGATGTAAAAAATATATTTTTAATGTTTCTTTTAAAAAACCAACACCAAAGAGTATATTTCATGTTGGTTTATTAAAAACCAACATATAAATTACCCTATAAACCTGAATTTCAAAATTTTTTCACATCATTTATTCAATAATCGATTTTAAATGACACTTTTGGTGTCTATTATTAAAAATATATAATTTCAAAAGCATAATTTAACAATGGTTATTCAATAACTGATATGAATAACTAATAAAAATCCATTATCGACGTCATTTTTAAATTAATATATGTAATAGATTTTTTTAAAAAAATACCCCAACACAACTCGTATACAACCAAACCAACAGATCCAAAAAGTATAAATACTAGTATAAAAAGAACCAGTTTACACTTTCATAAACAATATTTACATAGAAACTTATTACTAATTATAACTACTCTAAAACCGAAGTCTATTATTTTAAAATCTATATAAACTAAAACTAAATTAAATCTTGAAAATAATTTTCACATGCTCCCCAAAGATGATTCAACTTGTTTTCATCATAAGGCCTAGGATAATCAAAAGCTAAAAATTATTAAACAAAGTATTAAAAAATATTTTCAATATAATGTTAATATAAATAAAAGAAATGTTATAATAAAATCTAACCTTGTAGAACATTTTAATTGTTTCAATTACAATTATTTCATACATAAATCTTATAACATGATATCCACATTCAATTACAACTTATTTTTTATGACAATTATATTTAAAAATAAATTATAAACTCAATTAAAAATAGTATTTTTACTATTTTATAAATTATAATAGTTAAAAACGAATTCACCACTCTACACACATATGTCATATACGTTTTACATTTTCCTTTTTTAATATTTATTGTGATCCCATGCCCTATTAAAAATTGATAATTATAAAATAAAATATAATGTTATTATAATATATAAGTATAAAAATAATCAATCTTACATCTCTAATACATTAATGAATTTTTCTCACATGTCCCCATGTATAGAGTATAACCAATAATGTTTCCTTTGATGTAGAAAAAAAATCCAATGTCCACTGATATAAAAAATTATAATATGATTTTTATTAAATAATAATAAAATATTTATGAAATATATGTTTCATACCTTTCAAGATGAGGAATAATCCAACACTTGGTTAAATTATTCAAAAAATCCTTTAGATATATAATTTTTTGTTTCTTAATCAGGAATTATTTGGGTTACTGGATAGATAAATTATCTATCCATGAATCCATAGACTGATATAGTTTTATATTGAATACATGGTGTATGAATATACCTAAAAAAATTAGTATGAAGATAGATCGAGTTAATATAATTAAAATAAATATGATAATTGACTTACATGGGTAAGACTTGAATCACAATGAGACCAAACATATCTATAGTTATGAGCTCTATGATATGTATCCTTTAAATTCTCATTGTATAATCATTCCCATAAATTTCATAAGTCAATTTCACTTCATAAGAATCACTCAACATACATTCATATAACGATAATCAAGAAAGTTTTTCAAAAATATGAAGCAAATATGATGAGGTATTAACAAATTTTTTTCTTTTTATACAACATGTATTTACCTTTAACATATTCCTATAATAAATATATAATATTAAAAAAATTACAAAAATATGGAATAAATTATATAATCACATCATACCTAAGTGGTATGTTTTCAGAAAAATCAAGATGAAAAAAAGTTATAATTTTCCAACACGTTTTCCATTGTAGAAACCTCATCTATAGAGAATGTTACTCTATCTTATCCATATATATTATCATATAATATTAGCCTATGTTGATCCATTTCCATCCATTGATGACGTTGGGTATCCCTATTATTATATATGATAAAATTTGCTACAATATAATATTAGGGATCAATATTATATAACTCATAGAAGATGGAAAGTTGTGGTGGAGGAGGTAGAGTAGTGGGATATTCAGGAAAAGGTGGAAGATAGAGATATATTGGAAAAGGTGGATATATAACACGAAATTATCTCTACACGTAATAAAATATTTATTATACAAATGATGTAATCCTCTTCTCCTTCATCTAACTTATCTATTTAACATGAACTTTTAAAATGTCTATTTTTCCTTTATAATCATTATCACTAGAAGAAGATATATAATGATAAAATAATTTTTTAATTGTTACACCCACCATGTATAAATGTAGGTGACCTGATTGTTTGGGATTATCTAATGAAATAGTCAAAATATGAGTCCAACCCTTAGGTATAAGGGTCTCCTGTGCATGCTTCTCCTCAATGCCATCCTATATAGAATATTAGGAAGATTCATTAGTGAATTAGAAAATATTTAGTTAACAAAAAATATAAATAAATTCTCAAAAAAATCATCTTAAATATTCTCCTCACATATGAGATATGCGACCTTTTTAGACATATTATTACTTTTCCTTTTTTTAATGTATATGTGGGGTGGAGGGTGGTTTTTGCGGATCTTTATGGATCATATCTGAATTTTTCAATTTTTTCACCCATTAGTTATTCTTCTAATGATGTAAAACATATAAAAGATAATATATGAGTGTATAGTTTTTCAATTGGATATCCTGATGAGATATCCTTAGTTCCATTTTTTCTGATGGAAATGGTATGGGTTATCCGAGTCTTGTAAGCATGATGCCTGACACCTATGGTAACTCATTTATTCTATTATCACATTCTTTCACTTTAGGTTCGCCATTTTTGTTTCTAAATTATTTTGGATGTGATATCTACCATTTTATTATGGGGTGGGGGAGGGGGGGTTAATATGGTTTTAGAGTCTTTTCATGTTAGGATCACCATTGTTTCTCATAGAAACTCTCAACAACTCCCACATTTGTAACAAACATGAGCCTGATTTAAAAAGGCTAATGTTCATTAGGTTTTCAATACCAACAACACTTAATAACTCACATTGGTCGAGTGGATGGGAGGTTGGGATCATTATACCCTTTAGGGAAAAATTATTACCTACTATGGGACTCTCTTATATATTTAATATATGTTCATGAATATTTCCCAAATTCTAGTATAGTAATGGTTACCCTAATAAATTTATTGGGTGTTGTATCCTTGTATATAAAAGAGGAAATTCTATTTGTGGCACCATATGTATGTATATGAGGTTCAAAATATGTTTCCCATTATTACATAATAGTGGGGGACTATTTGTGCTTTGAAGTCATATGTCCAGGTGCTCTAGAGTTTAATGCCATCTAGGAAGGAAAATGGTATTTTTGGATTAGGATTGAACCTCTAATAGGAATCCTACATATCTTGAAAGAACAGGAATCAGAACACACATAGTTCATTAGAAATAGTTTTAGGTCGTATGACCGAACTAAAATATGAAATTTAATTTCCTAAAAAAAGGATGTATGTTAGTGAATTTAATCATCAGGTATGGAGCTTGAGCCTTAGGAAGGTTTCCTACATATACTTGTTATAATAGGAATCAGAGACCTCGTAGTTTAATTATCATGCAATGGTAGATTCCCATTTTGGGAGGAATTTGTATCATGCTACTAACATGATCCCCACAAATATATAAGCTCACACTATTTTTGATCAGTGTTAGAAACAAGAGATAATATAAGACCAAACATGTTTCAATGGATAAAATATTGAATTTATACAGGGCATACACAATGTGGTTTCCATTATATTTGAGTGAGGCTTATACACTGAGGTTTCTATGATTAGGGGAATATTTATCATGAAAGTGGCATGAAAATTTCAAATCTATAAGCTCACATGAGTCATTCTTGGAGTAAAAAACAAGATATATAAAGAAATAAGATGCACTGCCTATAAGTTTGGGACTTACGCATTGAATAACCCCTAATAGAGTCTTTTAATATGGATTTAAAATATTAGGAAGATTTCGTACATATCCTATTTATAATAGGAATCAGATTCCTTGTAGTTCACTTGGATTCCTAATCTTCTGATGGATTATAAAAGACTGTGTACCCACAAGAGGTGACTAAATGTTATATTAAAGGATTTACACCAAGGTGGATTCCCATGTCAAATATCTAGCCCTTATTCTCTGATAGATATCAAGTGGGGACCATGAAAGATCTATTGAATACAGTTGGATTGAAAGAGGGTTCTATGGAATGAATAAGGTTACATGGGTGCATAATCCGTAGCCTATTATCGAAACACCCACATAAAAGGTGTGATCAACTAAAGTCTCATTGTTGAGGGTTCACATGCCAAAGTAGGCTTTCATTAAAAGTCTAACATGTATAAAGATGTCGGTCTGACATGTCTGAGAATGTCTGTATGAAAAGTTTGACATGTATGGGGGTGTTCATGTGATCAAAGATAACATGTAAAAGGTTTTCATGTGAACTAGTTTGTCATGTCTAGGAGTCACCACATGAACTAGGATGACATGTACAAAGGTCGTCATGTGAACCATGATACATGTATGAAGGATTTCATGTGATCCAGACTGGAATATTCGAGGGTTGTTGTGTTATACAAGATAAAATTTCTAGGGGATTCACATGAACCAGTCTATCATTTACAAGGTTAGTCACATGATCTATGATTATATTTATAGGTGGAATCACATGATTAGGCTAACATGTCCAAGGGTTGTCACTTTAACTAGTCTGACATGACTAGGTGTCATCATGTAGTCTTTTTGACATGTCCAAGGGTGTTCATGTGGCCCAAGATGACATGTTAGAGGTTTTTTTTTGAGATTGATGAAATAATTACATGAATCATGTGATGGAACCATGAGACTAGTGAATATTTATTCAATCATTTAATGACCTCACATAAATTCTTATGCATGAAAAAGTGTTTTCATGAAAGTGGGTTGCATGGACGGGGGTTCATGTCAATTCCACACACCCTAGAGTTTGAATTAAAAGATAGCATGTGATTGAATTATCTTAAGGGAATAACATCACAGGGTCTCATTACAAGATCTCATTGTCAAGTCTGGGGTGCTTATCTAAGGGCTTATAATTGAACCACATGGACAAATATTTGATCATCCTTCTTTCACAAATAATTAGCCACAAGGTCATTGTGGGGGCATACACCCATAGGTTCATAACCCATTACACATGTTCGCATAGGCAAAATGACAAGGATTCATATGATTTCATGATTGAGGGTTTCCACATGAGGGAATAAAATAATGTTCAATTGGTCATGTAATCACATGACCTCAAAGGGTTCTCATGAAGGGTTCTCATGATTGTGTCTTATGATCACCTAGGTACTCTCATCCCCTTATAATATTGTTTTTTACTCTTGAATACCTTTAACCTCTCCTGAAACCACATTTTCATTTTTATCCCACCTTCGAATAGGGTGACATGGGTATATATAGGTAAAGTTCAGATAAGGTCACCGATACATTTCATGGTAAAGGTTCCACATGCACTAGATTGGAGAAATGGGTAGAATATCTTCAAATATTAATATATATCAACATTCAACATGCTTAAGAAATATCAAGTTTGATACAAGATCACATTATAACTTTCTTGATCATGTGATTCTTGAAAAAAATTTATAATGGGTTTCAAATGATAAAGTGATAGCTCAGTGGAAAAAATTCTTGACAACTATTGCGTGATTCATATGATCAATTAAAGTGATTTGTGTGATCATGAAACAAGTTAGTGGAAAAGCAATTGACAACTAATCAACACATTCTCATTATGGAAAGATTTAAATGATAGAGTGTTATCATGAAGGTAACAAACACTATTTTTTATGTGAACTATGTTATGTTAGTGTGAATCACATGATCATCATCACTTGATCACATGATCCCTTTGAATTCTCATGATGGTCTCTTGTAATTTTTGATGATCAAAAGAACTTTACAAATTAATTTATCTCATTTATTCATCCTCATGTGAAGACTTGGTTCTTCGAAGCACCACATGCATGAAAAATGAAGTTGCATGCATGCCTTAGGCATGATCGAGTGCTTCAAATTTCATTGGTAGAGATGGTAATAAAGATGGACATAAAATTTTGTAGTGCCAAGAATACATAAATGGGGTGTCTCATAAAACTAAACTATCATTTATGAGTATTTTAGAGGTTATTGGAGGTTGAATATGACCACACACGCAATCATATGGTCAAGGTTCATGCAATTTTATGGATAAGGTTATTTCCATCATTTTTTAATCATGTGAAAAAATTGAACATTAATTCATCCGTCATCAGTATTCTAGATAGATTCAAAACACTTAATAAGTTATAATGGATCCTTTGAATGCTATAAGTAAGTACCAGGGTCAACTCCTAAACTTTTACAACATCAACCCATGCTGACACTCTCCTATGTTGCACTGTTGACCTATGATACAGTTCTATCCCTCTTGCATAAACATGTGAGTACACCAACACCTCATCCTTACTAGGATATATGGATGTGATGGATCCTGAGTGTGGTTGAGGATGCTCCCACATGATCCCTATTTGTGATAGCTGGTGAGATATCCATGGAAGGTCCATTATTTAGGATTATGTAATGCACTTAAACATAGAATAAAATTATAAGTAAAATGATTGAAATAAGGGATATAATATGTTTCCATTTAAAATAAATCCCAATCCTTTATTCTCTAAGAATAACACATACAATATTCCATATAATTCCTTCATGAAATATATGTATTGTATTTTCATGGTATTCACACTTCTCAAATCCCAAATGGAAACTTTCTTGGTACACATTTATGGGTGCCAAAAAAAACCCCCTTATAATTGGATTCATTCAGAATGAAATGATTTATATTCAAAGATAAATGTAGATATACTTATCATGTACTTGAATATCTAATGTGTTTTGACACTGAACCCTACGAGATGATTTGTTAGGAGGAGTGTGTTGATAGAGGGATTTTCTAGAACCACCAATAGGAGAGCCTCGAATCAAGGTTTTTAGGTTGCTAAAATAGATATCCTCTAGATTTCAAAATTGGATAATCCTCTCTAGGAATTAGGTTTTCTATAGAAATAAGCTCATATTCAGGCATGGATATCCTGAATTGGAGAAGAGTTACAAACCCTATGATGGAAAAGGTATTTGTGATGGAAATGAATTTTTGGTTTGATCCAAGATAAGGAACCTAGAAATCACTAGGTATTCCATGGGAATGGGAATCAATCCATGTATAGTTCATAGGAAATAATCCTACGCAGATCAAGCTCATGCATAGGGGGCATAGGATAATGGATAAAGAACTCTGTGATGAAATATCCTATGTAGATAAATATCACATGTAAGAGAGAGGATGTCATTAATTTGTTATAGAATCATGGGTAGGGACCCATGATTTAGTGGGGGGATACTTCATGGATCTAGATTTAATTCTATATTTCATTCCACATATATTATTCCACTTTAACAAGTTTCATTTTCTATAGGATAGATACAATATCATGTATTTTGATGACATGACAAGACAAGGTACCCTCATATGGGTCCTGATTAATAGAGATTCAGTCTAATTATTTACTAGAAAAAATGACTAGTGAGCATAGATTGATTTTTTGAAGGACCATATGTTTGGCCTCATAATATTTATATCTTTTACATTTCAAACCTAAATTTTTTCTAAACCATTTTTGGAAAGACTTTTTGATAAAATTGTGCTATGAGGATCTTGTAATAATTCAAAGAAAAGTTATAAGAGATGAAATGAAGGTATTTTACATTTTTTCCTAAGTAATATATGGATCATGTCACTAGAAAAGTAGTGGAGTGAATACTCCTCTCTTCAGTAACCCATATATTTTTAAGACCATCATGAATATAGTTTTCTTTTTGAAAGGGGTGAGTGATGATGTAGCTAATTGAAGAGAGTCTGTCAGGAATCTGCACCCATTTTTCTGTCAGATTCCATAATAAGTGAATCTATATCATTTCAATATCAGGCTTCCCTTTGTGAGTCATTAACCTATAGAGCATTATTTCTATTTAAATTGAAATTTTATGGTCTTTAAAATTAGAACAATGAGGTTCTTTAGTTTAGGGTTTTCTATCTCAAACCATATTTTCTTTAATTTATGATCTATGAGATCAAACCTTCTTTTTATATAGTTTAAGGAATTTTAGTTTAGACATTATATTTCTATAGTTTAAGGTCTTTTAGATAAAACCTTATATTGAGGGTTATGTAAGATATATTTTCATGAAGGGTTCTAACACTATGTATCCATTGAATGCTGGACATTCATGAAAGAATATTATACCCTAAATCACTTCTTAGATGATAAAATATGGATATTCATGAAGTTTTATGATAGTATGTATCCTTGGAAATACGGATATTCATGAAAAACTCTAAGGCCCTACATCCTTGCATTGATCTGGTTCGGTGCACGGTGAAGTAATTCCATGGATGTCAAATCCACAAATATAGTTGGAATGTGGGATGTGAAAATAACAACCCAAGAGTTTGAAATAGATAGTATTAGATGTGGTAGGCATGATGAGGATGATTTTAAAACACTCTAAGGTGCATAGTTCCATAGTGATATTGCTAGGGATCATGAGTATTGGAGGTATTTTTCTATAGAAATGAGATTCCTCTAATTAATGGGTTAAGGGCCTTTATTAATGAGCCCACAGGGATTACATGCATGGTAAAGTATGGGGTCCCGACTCCTTTCCAAGGTCCATGAGAGATTTTTGAAGATTCAAAAACATTGGGATAATGAATAAGGGCATGGAGAATAGGCTATCTAAGAAGGCTTTTGACACCCTAGGGGTAGTTCTTGTTTTATGGTTGTGAATCTTGGACCCTACATCATATAGTTTCGAGTCATGTTATGAGGGATACAAAGAAGTTTTAGAATGAGGTACAACATTCTTGATTTTAGAACAATTACAACACACCGTGAGATAATGTCAAGGATTTCGAATTCACTTGAATAGTATGGTCATCGGAGTTGTAAATCATAATCTAGGAATATCTAAGTCAACTAAAAATAAAGGCTAGTGGGTATAGGTTGACCATTAATAATGGTGGAAACTATTATCACATGTATTCATGATAATAACACACGGTTTTAAGGGGGAACTTTCCTCCGGTAGCAAACATTAACTAGGAATAAACTCTTATGTATTATGTTATCCACCAGTGAGTCTTAGTGGGATCCCTTTGGAGCACTTGATCCCTATTAACAATCCACTACAAGGACGAAAAAATATGAATGTCTAAAGTCTACGAGGTTATAATATAATTAAAAAAAACTCCAATAATGGGGTGGGGGTATCAACTCAGATTTCAATGATATGAAGGTGGTTTATGGAAAATGTAATATTCAATAAGGGTTTGAGTACTCTAAATGTTGTTTCACTGCCTAGTGAACATGTTATCATGACGATAGGATGTGATAAATCATTTCTCTAACTTTTTCATAGACCATAGGGGTCTAATGGGCATGTATTAACTTTTATTAGGTCTATAGGGTGGGTTCCATGAGCTTTACAGCTTTTTATTATGATCTAAATTTTGTCTGAACTCTAAATATGAAGAGTTTTTGGAGTGGAGGCTTGAGTTTTTCTTATAACTCCATTTGTGTGCTTTTAAACTGACAAGTTTTTTTCTCTTTAAATAATAGATTAAGATCTTTGGATTTATTCCTAGTATTAATATAGTGTTACAAAATATCCTAATTAGGATTCTCAAGGCCAATATTACTCAAACACCCTTTCAAGTAGCATATGAGAATGTTGTAAAACATGGATCAAGGTTCTCAGGTCATGAGAAATGGTATTAAATAGTCATGTTGAGGATGAATGTGAATCACACTATGGTGATGAGTTAAAAAATGATGGTAGGGCTCACAAGGATCGTGAGGAAATTATTTAAAGGTAAGGAATCATTTGGTTAACAGGAAAGGTGCTCTTACGAAGGACAGAGGGGTAGACAAAAATAACCAAACAAAGGGTATATTGAAGTCTGGTGTTCTTTTCCAAGGTGTATGGAGGATTTACAACAACCCAAGGTGATCAAGGAATGAAGTGTGATTTATGGATTGAGGTTATCAGAAAGATTATGGAAGCACCCCATACTTTGGTTGACCAAGGTTAGGCTCTCGTGGTCCTTTGATATAGAGTAATGATGGATGATGGTCTGCACTATTTAATGTTATGTAGTGGGGATGCAACTACTATTTAGTTTAACATCATGTAATGAGGTTGTAGTTTTCAAAAAGTATAATTTAATATGACTAAGATATCCTCCTTTAGGTTTAATTTCATGTGGTAAGGGAATCGTTATCCTATTGTTTAAAGTAATGTGTCTAGGATGTATTCCTTTCAGTTTAATCTCATGTGGTTAGGATGTTGGAACTAACATGGAATTATGCAATGTATCTATTTCTGATGATTTTTCCAGGTTCCCCCCCCCCTCACCTGTTATTTCTCATGGATAGTGCATTGTACCCCATATTACCGCTTTCCAAAGGCGGGCGACAGTCATCACTTTCTTGGCAATGTTTTCTCCATGATCGAAAAATTATTATGGGATTTCAGTTCCTCTTTCCATGGATTCCTCATTGGAATTAACCACCTAGTCCAGGTCTCCCTCATAGACATAAGATGAGGTCCAAGAACATCATTCCATGTTTTGTCTCTTTGTGGACACTAATTAATTGTGTTGTTTCTATCCGAACATTCTGAGCGTTCATGATAGGGAAGCAACCTTCGGCCAAGATAGTTGTCACATTGGGTATCACTGGAATTTCTGGACTATGGAACACTGTTCACATATATTCTTCCTCATAATAGGGATTCTAGATGGAATAGAACCCAAGGAATCATGTGGTGATCATGAGGTATCTTATTCCAAATTTATGACTTTTGAGGTTTTATTTAGGCATCCCATGTTTAGAATGAGGTAGTAGTGACAAGTAATGAGTTTAATATCGTGTAGAGATAGAATGGGTTGATCAGTTCACCCATGGAAATAGATGACAGAGGTAGGTCCTTGGGAGGGAATACCTGGAAGGTTTACTAGATGAATGGATAAAAATGAATATGGATATGGACATTGGATAGCGTGTCTTGTAAAGAAAAAGGATTCACACTATAATGGTTGATCTAGACACAACTAAGGGATGATCAGATCGGTACACCCCAATAAGGGGGGCACCAAGGTTTACCATTGGTCGGGATTGAACCTCATGGAGTGTCCTGCATACCCTTCCAAAAATACATGAATCAAAATCCATGTCGTTATAGGTTTTTAGGCTTACACCAGTGAGGATGCCCATTTAGAGGGACATGGTGAGGGGATTACACATTGGAGCTACCCATCACAAGATAATTTCTCTGGTTTGGATGGTTTTATTGTGTGGGGCTTATGCATTGGTGTTTCCTAAGTGTTTATAGGAGCAACAACTATGTGGATAGGTCTTATGTGTAAGAATAACCCAAATAGATGTTTTGACCTCACTAGGACGTGGAAGACCAAGTAAAATCAGGATGGATATGGATAAAGTGTTGAGGTGGAATGGATGTAATGTGTGGGTTATTAGAGGTGTTGTTATTGAATCTTGAGAAGGTTTTCTACATATCCCAGATAGTTGGGAATCAAAGTCCACAAAGTTCTAGATGGGGAGTTGGGGCGTATACCAATGATGAAGCCCATTCATAAAGGGACATGTGGTTGGGGATTATGTGTAAGATATTCCCATGTATTTTGAGCATATGGTTAGGGATTATGCATAAGATCATGCCAGATAGAGGGGCATGATGGTGAATGGGTATTAATCCAGGAGGGATTCCCATTTGACATACTGGGACTTACACATGGAAGCATCCCAAAGGATGATCATAATCATTTGTAATCTCGAATCCCATGTGATTCATGGTTTGTGTGAGAAGGAAAAGGTAAAATTAGACCTAACTGCCATGTCATGAAATATGTGTCGATGAGAGATGATGTGGGGCTTACACAAGGAAGCTGCCCAAGGTTCACATGGTGATAAATCCCAAAGGGAGAGGGATGAAGACTTGATGATGTGAGAAGTGGATGGATCTCAGTGCCCATCCCTTCTCTGAACCTATGCAGAGGATGTCACTCTGTGTGATGGGGATCTCATTACGTGTCACACATACATGGTGACACCCTAGGCATGCCACACATAGTGAGATAATAGGTTAACATCATATGTTGAAAATGTTGGTGCTAGGAATTTTTACGTTCTGAAGATCAAATATGGGGGACTCACTTATCACCCCTTATACTAAAAAAAATATCTCCCATAAACCATTGAGTGGGGGAAGACTTCGGAAATACTGAGGTGTAATGGTGTATAATAGTGGTCAGTCATGAGATCTACGTTAGTGTACCTATGTTAAAAAGAAAATGCATTATCGTAACTATGCTAAAAAGTAAAATTCATGGCACCAAAATAGGAAACACCATATAAGGGGCCAAGAAATCACCACACACTAGCCTATAGGGCTACATGAAGGAGGGTATAACGAAGCATGGGGCCTCACATAGAGGTGATTTGAGAAGCTCAAGTGACTCACAAAGAACATGGTCCTCATGAAGGAAAGTGCTTCACGATTCATTGTGACCCTACCTTTGAATGAAATTAGGAGCTGGAAAAGGAGTGCTTCACGGAGGATGGATGATATGTGAAACCTTAAGTACCCCAGAGGGCCTTATTCTTCCTCTAGGACTATAGGACTTTGCGAAATGAATCCCCAACTTAAGTTTGGATACATAGGAATAAGGGAACGAGGGTATCATGATGCTCCAGTACCTTGTAGGATCTATTTTCATGTTGGGTTCATAGTGATCAGGTTATTTTTAAATTAGGATATCATAATTAGAAATTTCGGGTAGTTGTGCCTTTATAGGGAGAATGATATAAGTATTTTTAGGATATTTGAATTGTGACGCTTGGAGGAATTCCATGAATAAAAAGTGAGATCTTCTAAAGGGAGTGGATTAATTGGACTCACATAGACATTTGTAAAATTCCTTAGTGTTTTCACAGAGGGTGTCAGACTCACGATGGGTTTTATCAACACCCTGTGTTTTCGTGGTGGTGAGTGATCTCCATGAAGGTAATTCATGAGGTATACCCTTAGGATGATTTTCAGCTGTTTGAGCTTCAATTCACTCCTAAAAGGATGTGTACCCTCTAAAATTATCCTGGGGAACATATTTGGATAACAATAGTATCCTTAAAGAAATAAAACATTGGTTTGGGTCATTCAAATGTAAGAGTAATTATTTTCCTTTCATAGTCTAACTCATGTATAGCCATATGTTGGATCCCATCCTATGTAGATCATTCTCATGTTCAAGAAGGACATATGTAAATTTGATTAATACATAGTTGAAGTGAGTCTATATGAATCCGCTATACTTAAAAAATTTGAGGCTCTATAAGGTGGACCATAATTTAGAGGTATATGAAATTTCCATTTTTTGGCTTCCTTGGGTTTCCCTAGTCATTTTTAAGGGAAATAATCATTTCACACAGAGTTTTCATCTACCTCCCCACATAGATCAAACTCAGATATGGGGGAGGGGAATTTTTTAATTCATTCACAATATTTTTCTAGCTTACCCTTCATGGATATATCCCACATGCATGAAAGGAGAATTAATATATACCTTAGCATAGATCCACTGGTGATGTGAAGTATAACATCAAAGGTTCAAACACATAGGTAGAAGGTACATTTGTTTGAATTCATGGCTAGGGTTAGTGATAGGTGGTATAAGAATCACTATGTATCCTACAAGGATAAGAATCAATCCATACATAGTTCTTATTAGAGAAGGTTCTCTACATAGATCAAGCTCATATGTTGTCACGGTGAATTTTTTATATTCTCTTAGAGAGCCTTGATATCATAGTTGGTTAAGGGGTCCTCTACATAGATCAAGCTCATATGTAGGGAAAATAAATTTTCATATTTCATACTAGTATGGAGATAAAACATTTATCGCTAGTGTATAGTTATGAATAGGATGACAAGCTCTATGATATTTTAGGTACTTGTAGTATGGTCCATATGCCACATAGTTTAACATTTTTTGAACAGTATGTATCGTTGAGAGGAATGAATAACTTTAGGAATTTGGGTCTTTATAAGAGATACATAACTCAAAATAAAAGGGTACAAGAATATGATGTTGAAATCTTTCTTTGAAAATGGGTATGATATACAGGCAAGTAACATAGAGGGAATCCAAATATGTTTCAATTGAATGGTTATAAGAAGTGTAAATAATAACACAAGAATATATGATCCAATGGGAGATGAATATTGATGGGTATAGGTGTTCCATTAATTATGGGGGGGGTGGCTATATCCCATGTAGTTAGAACAATAGATCCTAGATTTAAGGTGGGGGGGTGATTCTCCCCGGATATAAAAACATCCACTAAGAACAATATCTAAGGTGTTTCATTACTCACCAGTGAATCCTAGTTGAGAAACATTTTATTAACAATTCCCTAGTACCATTACAATATAGTTAATAACCAAGATTATGTTGGAAAAAGGTCTATAGGGTTCCAAGAGAAGGATATCAACACAAGGAATTAGTTGGTATCATCTCAAATACCAAATATATGAAGTTGGTTCCTGGAAAAGATAAGATTCACGAAGGGTTAAATCACCCTAAATTCTACGCCAATGTGTATTAAACATATTTTTGATAAGGGATAGAATATTTTATTCTTATGTATGAAATCATCACGGAAAAAACAATGTTGGGTGTAAATACCTTTTATTATGATGTTTAACATCATATGACTAGGACATGATCATGGAATTTAACATAATGAAACTAGGACATGGTTCCCTATCTTTAAATATAATGCACCTCAATTATACTAGTCATAGTGTGTTTTTGGACTCCCTAATATCACATGAGTTATGCTTGGTGGGAGAAACAAGAGACAACTAGGCTTTCAATTTCACCATGGGAGAGTGAATTCCAGAAAATGCATGGGGATGTTAAAATTTTAATATGGGATGGACCCTTTACATTGATATGAATCTCATGTAAGGGTATAGTTGGGTGAAATGAAAAATCATGTCTTGGAAGAAAATGGAGGATCTAGGAATCACTATGTATCCCATAATAAGACAATCAAGCAACCCATGTTTTATTTATGATAATCCCTTACACATTCCTGGCTCATATGCAAGGGAAGGAGCATTTTATGGTTTTTATTATGGATGGGCCCAATATTTGAGATTTGGGTGTAACTAAATATCATGTAGGAATAGGATTCAATAAACACATAGTCTTGATATGAGAATATAATTTGTAGGTTTGATGAATATAGAGGGAGGGCGTATTTCTCTCTCTTTTTATATTGTGACTATACCCTTGATTTGAGACCCCGATGTTACTACATATCCTATGGTAATTAGAATCAAAACACATGTAGTTCTTATTTTTTTAATCCTTTATGTGGATTTTTCTCTCACATAGGGATGTGAGAAATGATATCTTGGATTGAGAAAGGAATGAAACCTATTGTGATAGTTTTCATGTCTAGATTAGGTTAGACTACCTTATTTTCATGTAGGGTTATGGTATTAAACTTAACATGAACTAGGTAAACCCCTACCCCTAGAATATTTTTCACATATGTAGCTCATGATTAATAGAGAGGAAGGCCCAGGAAGGTTCACATTTGTTCTACCATTTTAGTTCTTATGAATATGACCTCAGATGTAGTATAGCTTATAGTATTTCTTTTAGGACTTTAGGGGTTTCATGGTTTATCATCATGGGACAAGGACTTCCTCTATGAAGTTTAATGTTATGAAGTAAGGAAATAATCATGCAGTTTAATTTCATATGACTAGGAAATGGTTCCTCTTCACAAAATAAAATTTACTTCAATCTCACCAGTTAGAGTGGATGGGCAGGTTCCCTAAGGTCACATGATTGATGCTCGGTATGAGAAATAAGAGAAAGCTATGATGTCATTTTTTTTGTGAAAGAGTGAATGATAGGGAATATGAAGGGGTATTCATATTATGGTATGATTAGGAATCCCCCAAAAAATAGATTATTATCAAGGAACATGGTTATAAGTGATGAGAACTCATGGATGGGCCTAAAATAGATGATTTATACATTACTAGATATCATATGATGATAGGAATCAAGCCACAAATAGTTCTAATGTAGAAACCCCCTACACAAATCTGTCCCATATGCAGGGAGGGTGGTATTGTGTCATTTTCTCTCCCTTCTTATATATATTGGTTGGCCCTTGAATTTTAGATTTGGGTGTCAATAAATATCTATTGGTAATAAGAATCAAGACACACAAAGTTCTTATATGATAAAAAATTCCCCACATACGTCTAGGATATATAAAGGGATGAGTATATTTTTATATTTTGTGGATAGGTCCAATATTTTAGATTCATGCATCAATATGTATCATGTATTAGCATGAATAAAGTAACACATTGTTCTTACGTAAGAAATTCCCTACGCAACCATGGTCTGTATGTGAGGAAAGGGGGAATTATCTTTTTTTGTATCACATACGATACCTATAATGGATACTTAGACGTTACAACATATCCTATGGAAACATGAATCAAGTCATGCATAGTTCTCATATGAAACATTCCCTATATAGGTCTGACCTATACGCAAGGTAGAGGGAATTTCACATTATGTATAGTGTATGGGCCTAGGATTGGATACTTGAATGTCACAAAATATCATGTGGTAACAGGAATAAAGCCACACATAGTTATTATGTAAAAAATCCCTACACAGGTCTGAACCATATTCATGGAGATGACATTTTTTATCATTGCAATTGGGCCCAGTACATGGAATCTGGATTTCACTATATATCTCAAATGGATGAGAATCAGGACACCTGTAGTTATTATGAGTGACCCCATATATAGATATAACTCTCACACAGGTATTGGGGAACTTCATTTTTTCTTTTTCACGAATCCAGATCATGTAAAATAAGAGGATGTAGGTTTTAAAAGATGTCTCCATGTCGTTCAGTTTAATATTGAGTGAATATGACATGTTCCATGAAGTTTAATGTCCAATGGAGAGGTTATATTCCATGAATGTAATGTCTGGACCAGGGTTTCACATACAAGTACCCCGATATGGTTGGTCACATGACCTCAATCATGTGTCCCCATATGCTAGAGGCTACCGACTAGTAGCGAGGGTGTAATATATAACATGGGGAGAATATAACCTCTTTATCAGAGTAACTCAACAACATAAATAAATAAACCATATCTAAATGATAATAACCCAAAAATTATAATAATAGCATGATCAATACATACCAATATCACATAATGAACTGAAACATGGATAACTAACCATAACTAAAATAGTAGACATGTCTTTCTATATAAGTGTCAAGATTCAAATGAAAAACCCAAAAGTGAAGACATTTTAAACTCCGAAAGAGGTTCCCAATTCCTGTTCGGTTCCCTCATTGATGCTCCAACCCAACAAAACCATCTAAAATATGACTCTTTTCCTTATCCTTTCCTATATACAAGAATTCTATTTGAGTATCGATCAGGCAGCCTGAGTAGGGTGTTAGTACAACTCAGTTTCCCACCAACAGTGTTGTCTAAAAAAATATCCAGTCTATAATAGTGTTTTTAGTTATATAATGAAGAGAATAAAATAAATAAATAACCAGTTTTATAATTCATTGTTCTTTAATTAACTACATAATTACCCCGGTTCATGTTGACACCCAAACCATTAATACCGGCTTAGGCCCATTCCATAGTATGAACTATCCTAAAAATGAATATCACACACCATAATATCACAGTTTATCATTTACAATTTCATTTCAAGTTCAAAATAAAACAATGGGGGTCTAGAGTAGAGGTTTTGAACCTCGTGGGTATTTGGAGCAGTAGTCACTATCCCAAAACTTAGTGATGGCATAAATATACATATTATAACGAGGGCCTATAGTGACATTCTATAACCCCGTGGGTTTTTGGAGAAGCATTGCCATTCCCAAAATTCATTTCAATCATAATGTAACACCCCATGGATGGATATAAATTTGATAATTCATTTATCAACCATGTTCATAATTCCCAATTTTACAATCACGAACAATTCATAATTCATCACTTTTATCATGTCAAAAAACCCCATGGTTGACCAAAAATTTCATATACCCAATAATTAATCAAATTAATTATCCCATTATTACCCAATTCCATAACACAATTTCAAAATATTTGAATTTCCCATAGTCAAACCATTTCATTATCATGTGGAAATTCAATTAATCAATTAGATTTAGAATGAAATTTCTCAACATGGAAATTTAAAATGAACAATAACATACATAAAAAATATACCAAAACTATGGGAATTGATAATTATACCACCTACCTAAAGATAATTGACGAGTCTTATCCCGGTTGGAAATCCTAAAATTAAATCAAGAATAATCAATTTCACAATTAAGAACAATATCTACAACCAAAACCAATATCAAGATCAAATAGACTAAGATCTATCAAACCATATATCTAATCCTACACAAATAGAGGATAAAAAAACACCTCTTCATTGTGAAATATATAAGGGAGATAGAGAAATCTAAACTAAAAGATATCACATACCAAAAGAGGTGAAGATCCGTCAAACTGGTCTTTTATTTATCAAGAATAGACTTTGTAAGGTCCTGTAATCTATCTAGAATCTCCCAAAAATGAAGTAAAAATTATTAGGTAGAGAGGGGGAAATGAGGGTGAGGACATGGGTTTATTTATTTTTAAAATAAATATTTTGGGGATTAAAACCTACATGCACAGTTTCTTGGGTAGGGAGAATAGTTTTCCAAACCATGCGCCCTAACAATGCACCTCATCCTAGGGGTTCACAGTTACTACTAGGAGGGAACACAATTTAAAAAACTAATTTTCAACCATGAAAATATCATATGGTAGGGTTTTAATATTTTTCTAGGGGTAGGTGCATGGTTTTTAGAATATCATGTGTGAACCATGAACTTCCCCTTTTGCTTCCAAAAAATACCAAAATTATCCTGAAACATGTTGAAACAAAATCCTACCCATGAAATATTAAAATAAGGGTAAAATAGTACCTATAAATGAGCATGAAACATCTCTAGAAAAGGTTGAGATCTTACAATCTCACCACCTTATAACATATTTTCCTCGATCCGTACTCCCAAGAATCTATAAGATTCCAAGGTAAAAAGATTAGGCCATTGAGCCCACATCTTTGCTTCTGTATCCCATGTTTCTTCCTAAACACACCAAGGTTTCCACAATACTTGAACTATCAGTATGTCCTTTCCATAAAACACATTCTCACTACAATCCATAACACATATCATATTCTCCTCAAAGAATTAATTGGCATCAATTTCAACATCGTCAACATCGATCACATGGGAAGGGTCAGGGTGATACAGCCAAAGTTGTGACACATGAAAAAAATTGTGAATAACACTAAACCTATAAAGAAGATCCAAAAATAATACCACCAGGAAGATCATCCTCACAACCTAAAATGGTATGACAATCCTAGGCACTACCTTACCCTACCTCCTAATCCTATGATGACCCAATCTAGGCGACACCCAAAGGAACACACGGTCACACACTTTAAACTCATGGGATCTTTCATATTTATTAGAATAAAAATTATATTTACTTTAATCTATATTTTTGAATCAAATGAACCTGCTATGATGTCTCCTTCGTGAGACCCAATCCCAACAATTATAATTCACCTACATCCATCCAAAATAGAGGTGATCTACAAGGAATACTATAAAGTGCCTCATGTGGTTCCATCTGGATAGTTTTCTGGTAACCATTGTTATAGAAGAACTCAAAAATAACTAGGTGTTTCTCTGAATACCTATCTATGTCTAGGATTAACAAACATATAATATCCTCCAAAACATGTATATTAAATTCTGAATTCCCATTTATCTATGAGTGGAAATACGTACTCAAAAAAATTGTATACCAAGTTCCTTCTGCAAGCCTTTCTAGAAGTGATAAGTGAAAAATGAGCCAAATTATAAACCTATTCTCTGATGAATCCTATATAAGTAGAAGATATCCATAATGAACATTTATCCCAACTGATCCCCTAAGAAAGTCTCATGTACAGTCAAGAAATATGCTACTTTTGTTGGTAATTCCAAAACCACCCAAATTGAATCATTATTCCTAGGAATCCTCAGGAGAACCACCATGAAATACATGGTAACGTCATCCTACATACATTCTGGAATGGGAAATGGCTATAGTAAACCTCCTCGTCATTGATTCTTGTACTCCACCTACTGATAGGTGTAGAATCATGATACGAAACCTGCAATCAACTTTTTCATGCCCGACCACCAATACTATCGACATAGGTCATGGTACATTTTTTCAAACATGGATGCACTACCCACTTCTAGGCATGAATATCATGAATCATATTCTCTCACATATTTATAGGAAAAAAACATAATTTCTAACATAGATGATCATATCATCATCAATAGTCAAATATGAAGGTGACTCCCTGCCTTTAGGGATTTCCCTCAAGGCCAAACACTCTAGATCCTCATACCACCTCTCCCTAACCCGGATCATATGTGTATACTCTACTAATACTATAATGATGGTCATCTTCTCATGGACTTCCAAAACCAAAACATGAATCTCATCCCAAAACGTCATCATCTTCCATTTAAAACAGGATTCCTAAACATCATGAGTTTGTGTTTTCTTGCTTAAAGCATCAACAACACTTTTTCCCTTCCAAAGTGTATATTCTAGGTAAAATTAAAATGAATTAATTACTCAACCAATCTCCACTACTATATATTCAATTCACATTGTAAAAATTTATAATTTAATATCTTATATTCAGTATACACAGTAAATTTTTTCTCAAAATACAATGCCACAAAGACTTAAAAGCATAGACCACTGCTACTAAATAGAGGTCATGCATAGGGTAGTTCTTTTCATGTTGCCTCAACCTCCATGAACTATACATAAAAACTTGACCCCCCGTACATCAAAACTTCTCCTTGCCTAATCCTAGAGGAATCACAAAACACTGTTTACTCCTCACCTAACTTAGGTAGGATCAAGATCATTGCATTGGTCAATCACTTTTTAAACTCATGGAAATCATTCTCACATGATACATACCATTCAAAATTAACTCCCTTATTAGTCAATCTTCAAAGTAGTGATTCAAAGCAGGAAAATCCCAGGATGAACCTCTGATTGTAGTCCACTAAACCCATAAATCTATGCATATCAAAACAATCTTGGGTTTCTCCTAATAAAAAATATCCAACACCTTCTCTAGGTCCACTAACACACCTTCCTATAAGATGATGTGGCTCAATAAATGTACCTAATAAATATATAATTGGCACATAGATATATTGGAATTTAGATAATTCTCTCTATTTGTACGTAGGATGATTTCAAGATGTTGGGAATGATCATCATGAGTCTTGAAGTACACCAATATTACATCCATAAAAACAACAATAAAATGATCTGGGTATGGGTAAAAGATTTTATTCATCAATTCCATAAATACTGCGAAAGTATTCATAAGACTAAATGGAATCAAGAATAAATCATAAATTCCATACCTACTTCTAAAATATGATTGATTTATGTTAAAATATCTAACTCTCAACCGATGATACCCCAAACTCAAGTCAGTTTTGGAGAAACCCATTGTCCTATCAACTGGTCAAAGAGGTTGTCAATTTTAGGAGAGGATACTGTTTCTTCATTTTAATTTGTTTCTACATTCAGTAATAAAAAAATAGGCAAAAATATCCATTAGTATTATTAGAAAAAAAATTGTATAACCCCAAGTTGATGTACTCAGATGTATAAAAAACTTATCCATCATCTCCTCTAGCTGAGTATTGAGCGTGTGAAGCTCTGTTAATTACATTCTCTAAGGTGGAATAGAAAATGACTTACCTATTAAAATGAGTTCAATAGTAAATTCCACATCTATCTCAGGTGAAAGCCATGATAATTCCTCAAGAAACAAATACTAAAAATTATCCACTATAGGTGGAAACAATCTTGATTCACACCCCCATAATCCAAAAAAATACTTGAAACATGGGTAGTGAGCTACCCCAGTTGCTAATGAACTAGCCCTGCATAAATCACCTTGATATCTGACTCCCCATGCTGAACATAATGGTCACCCTCAAGAGGCGTAAATGTCACTTTTATATGGTAAAAATATATGTGGGCTCCGTATGCTACCAACCATTTCATACCCAAAATCATGTCAAATATTGAAATATCATGTATATAAATATCCAAAAGAAAATGATACTCTCCAATATTGAGAGAACACCTCATGAATAAATAGATGTTTCTCAACCATACCCCCAAAGTTGTATCGATCATCATAACCCTACTCTCAAACATTACTACCAGACTCAAACCATTCACAAGTTGTGTAGATATAAACAAATGATAGGAAATGGTATAAAGTAAGGCACTAGAAAGTGTAGGATATAAAATAATACTACTTATAACTATCAATGGTCCAAGATCTCCATCCAAAAGTGTAGGATGAACTCCATGAATCTTTACTCTCCTCTTCCTTGTGCTTCAGTTTGAGCTCCCTGAGCTGCACCACTCTGCTAAAATGGGAACTCTTTCCCAAAAGTACCAAATCCACTACCTTGATCTCCATGGCTAGTAGAAATCTATCTTCCAGACTGATATGATTTAGAATAACCTCTTTCAGTACACAAATATTTCATGTTTCCTCCATCACTACCCATAGGTTGAGGGTTTTTGTAATATATTTTCAAGTCTCCCATCCTTCAGTAAGATAAATACTCCACTGGTGGCTAGGGACATTGGTTAAGAACATGTCATGACCTACCAACCTGGTGGCAGTAAATATGGTTAATGCTCTGATTAAATGATCCATCTCTTTGGCCACCCAATTTTCAATCTCCCTAGATAGATTTTTCAAAGTGGCACATCATACTCTTAAAAGGATTCCCTTCTATTCATCCAGTAAAAATAACATTTCCTCCACTGGAATCCACTTTTAAGTTACCATTAGATATGATAGCCTAATTCAACACTTATAAAAAAATCTTTAGTCTAAATATATTAAATTGGGGTTTAATATAAGATTTAATCCCATCCAGAAAATGTTTCTCTCCAGTAGCCTTATCCGCTACCAATGTTAGAACAAATCACTAAAAATTAGTAAATCTTATACCAAATTACACCACAAAATTACTACTCTAGGTTAACCACATAAACTCATCTTCCCTCTCTTACCTGAGCATATCAGGGGAAAAGTGCTACAAGAACTTCTCATAGAAGTACTTTCACCCCATAATAGCAAGCTTTCCATCCTAAGTTTGTATGTCCCCCTGATGCTTTTCTTGATCATATAACATATGAGCATCAAATTTTATTCTCTTCTCATCAGAAGTCTCCAAGTGGTCAAGTATTTTTTGGATAGACTAAATATTAAACTTAGATACCTCAAGTTGACCCTCTCTTGTAAATTTTTAAGGATTCTGAAACTGCAACTCCCATGTCAAATCAAACATGTTCCTCGCAACCCACTCTGTGTCACTTTCTATAAACTGTAGAAAGTGATAAAAGTTCTCACAGAAATGCTCTTTGGATCTTTCACCTGAAACTATCAGTTCCTCATGTTCTACCACTAGAGGAACATTTCCATCCATTTCCTCCTATCATCCTATCAACAAATTCCATCATATAATAAAATCTCTACAATTACAAACACACAAATTAGGAAATATTACACAACATTAACACATTTATGTAAGAGATATTCACAAAAATCCCTAATAATTCATCCCTCATATTCCACTAATAGTCAAAAGTAAGGAATTATCCCTTCCCTCAACCATCCTCATCTAGGTCATGCTTAATATAGGGTAAAATTTTTCAAAAAACAAGTTTCTCATTAGACACTAATTTTTACTTTTCAATTTTCTGCATTGAGCATCATTTTATAATTATCAATTTCACATCTAGAACCTTTTTCATTTAAGATTATCCAAACAAGGAAACGAATTTTATTTCTAAAAATAACCCAAAACCTGATTTTATGTGTGTTCCAAAAATGATGCATTTCATAATAATCCTCAAGTGTCTAAAATGATTCATGTATAAAAAAATATCAAGCCATACCTAGCCATGAATTAAATATCATAAAATACCAACATCACATAATACGGTAATCACCCAACATGAAATAACATCTAATTATAATAAAAAATTCAATAATAGAAATCCACCACTGGGTACTTAGGTTTTCCCTCATACATGGGTTAACTAATACCTTTCAAGAGCTCATAACTAAGTATAGACTCTTCCTAGTCCCCTGTATACCTTTCCCAAATAGCAATACAAAAGAAATAAAATAAATGAAAAATAGGCTCTGATAACACTTTGGGACATCCGAACCCAGGTTCCCCATACCGGTGCCCCGATTCAATTGGTTACAAGGACTCAAACATTCCTCCCTGTATGCTAGAGGTTGTCGACTAGCAGTGAGGGTCTAATATATAACTATTTTGGATACTTTCATTAGGTCGTGTATTCCTTGGAAGTTATTGTTTGCTGAAGTCGCATTGTACCATGCATTCCTACATTCCAAAGGCAGGATACATTCATCACATTCTTAGTGAAGTTTTATCCTTAATCAAAATGAGATGGTGGGATATTGGTTCCTCCTTCTATGGATTTCTCCTTGGAACCCATTTCCTAGTCCGGGTCTCACTTATAGATTATGATGTGGTTCATGAAACTCATTCCTAGTTCTATATCTTGGTGGACGCTGGTTAATTATGCTTCTTCTATTTTGATATCTCAAGGGGTCTTGATAGGGTATAAATGTTCAGTTAGAGGAGTAGTCAAATTTGGCATTGCTAGAATGTATGGACATTGGAACATTGGTCACCATTATTCTTCCTCATAAGAGTGATTCTCAAGGGCACAAAACCCAAGGCATCCCATATCGATCACATGGTATCTTATTCCAAAGGAATTTCTTCTAAGATTTTCCTCAGGCATCCCATGTATAGCATGAGGTAAGCTGTGAGTTTAATTAAAGTCATTTGAAGATAGAGTGAAAATGATCAGAACGCCCCATGGAGGCAGAACAATGAAGTTCATTCCTATGAGGGAGCATCTGGAAGGTTTATTGGATGTACGGGTCATAATATATATGGAGACATACCCTAGATGGTGTGTCTCATAAATAGAATGTGTCACACCATGAAGGCGGATCTAGACACCGCTAGAGGTAGATTAGGGAGGCTTTACCCTTATGTGGGGGGTAACAAGGTTTACCATTGGTTGGGATTGAACCTCAAGAAGGAATCCTATGTACCCTATTTTGAAGACATGGATCAAGACCCACATAGTTGGATATGGTGTGGTGTGAGGCTTACACATTATTAGATACCATTCACAAGAGAATTTCTCTTGGTTGGATTATGGGTGATGTAGGGCTTGTGCATGGTTAGCTTCCCGGGTGCTACTAGGAGAAACAATGATGTGGATATGGGCTTACGTATAGGAATGACCTAGATAGATGGCATGACATTTTTTAGTGATGTGGCATCCTGGGTAAAATAAAAATGGATATGGAGGAAGGGTTGAGATGGAATGGATGGAGTTGAAGTATTTTTATGGGTGTTAGGATTGAACCTTAGAGAGGTTTTCTACATATCCCTGTTGGCTAGTAATTAAAGTCCACATAGTTTTGAATGGGGGCATATTACACTTGAAGAGGAGGCCCATGGAGCATATGGTGTGGGGATTATGCATGAAAGATGCCCAGTGATCCTGGAGGAGAAAAGATCTCCCATGTGAGAGGCACAATTTTACCATGGATATGACCTGAAGGAAATTAGTATAGATGTTAATATAGGGCTTGAACCTCAAGGATTCTTCCTATGTATCCCAGTTGGTTTGGAGTCAAATTCCACATAGTTTAGGGGGGTGTGCGACTTATGTGTGGAAGCTTCCCTTGAAGGTGTAAATTGGGGAATACTTTGGGAGGGATGATCATTGGGGGTGGATAAATGTTACATAGTTACCACCAACCTCTAATCCAATGTGATTCATTCTTGGTGTGAGAAACAAGAGGAAGTAGTAGACCAGACGGTTTCATCGTGAAAGATGAGTCAACAAGAGATGGTATGGGGATTATGTGTTGAAGATTCCCATATGGAACTTATTCCATTTTAGGAGGATCTAATTACACGTGAGGAATATATCACTCCCATAGAGATGAGTGGGAATGGAGAATTATCCATGCATTACACCACATGGGAATTGCACAGGGTGAGACTATAACATCATGTACTGAGGACGATGGTGCTTGGCAGTTTTATGTCCTGCAACAAATATGGGGGGTGGGGGATTCACTCCTTACCCCTTGGGACTACATAACAAATTCTCACCAACCCTTGGTAAAGGGAAGGCACCATCAATTCCAGGTGATAACAGTGAAAGTGAGTGGTCGATAGTGGGGTCCATGTTAGAATCCCTATGCCAAAAAGCAAGGTTTATTAGAGTACATTTTCCCAAATGTAAAAGGTAGGGCACTGTAATAAGGGACACCTCACGAGGGACCAATAAATCACTATGTGCAACCCTGGAGGTCTTCACAGAGGATGTGTGTGAAAGAAATGGGATCTGTACACAATAGGGGCTCGAACATGATGCGTTGAAGTAAAGTCACCCCATAGAGCTTGAAGGAAGGGGTGCAATAAAGATCATAGGCTTGCGTGCAAGAGGCATGGTTGACTGCAAGAATAAGGTGTGCCCTAGGATAGAGTTTTTCTCACAATAGTTTACCTTTTCATGCACTTTCCTCAAAATGTTAAGCAAAGGGTGAGGGTCAATCCAATATGGGCCTACATGAAAGAGGACACCCAGGGGACCTGTTGCAGAAGATTCAGTACCTTGAGGGATTCATGGTTTGCGCACTATCAGGGAAAAGGAGTCTTATATTCCACATATCATCACTTCACCTTCTGAGATATCACCATAAAATATGGGGTTCCATTCAATATATAAGAAAACTAATTGGTGGTAGTGAGTAAGATTTACAGTGCTGAAGAGGGGTTCTGTGCAGGCAAGCCTTGAGGTGTGCGTAAAGGACCATTTGACATCGTATTGGGCATAGAACGACCTTACATTTGGGGAAATATTTTTATCACAAAGGAAAACTCTTGCACTCACCTTCCTTGGAAAATTCATCTTGACTCCGTGGAAAACAAGAAACATATGTCACATTGGGTGAGCCACTATCTTGTGTGTAATCCTTAGATATTGAATACACCTACCTTGGGATTATTATCATGTTTCTCTGAATTTAAGAGTGCCTTCCATTTACCCAAATATGACCTTGGTGGTCCTATGTGGTATTCAGTGCTAGAAAATTCCCCCTCAGAATCTAAGCTCAAAGGGGACCAGAAGGTCAGGTTCCAAGAGAAATGATGAAAAGAAGGGTGCATTTAGAGAGGTGAATGAAAAATATGAATTTGGTGTAGAAGATATCTTGAACATGAATGAAGGTCCTAACCCACACGTATAAATATGTGGGGGTGGGGGTTATACATAGTACCTTGACTTTCTGTACGACAAGAAATTTCACTCTCCAGTGAAAAATTCTCTGAATCTCATGTGAAAAACTGAAACTCTGTCATTTATTTATGCATGACCACTGGAATCATTCATGATTAAGACTTGGTATAAATTTTAAGCCTTTTCTACAACCACATTCTAGACTTATGTGCATGAAATCCTTTTACACCCCAACCCTTGATCTTTCATAATTCCTTCTTTAGATTCCAAACTCAATCAACATGGCAGGTCAACAAAGTTCAGCTGATAGGGAACTTCCATTAGTTCACGAAGAGATGTGATGAACGTAAATCCAAAAATAATTAGAAAATGGAGGTTCATGTCAGAAAATCAGATGCTCATAGGCATGTTGACACATCTACGGAAGAATAATATCCTAAGTGATAGTGTCCCATTGTGTAATTTCAAGATACCAGATGAAGTAACCATCATGGGATTCCAAACCAATTCACCATGATCATGGTTCAAAAATGAATATATCCTCCAAATATACAAAATCAATTTTCAAGACCATTCCAGTAGTTATCATTAAGAAATGGTTGTCTATGTCTTAAATGAAAACTAGAACAATCATGGGTGACGAGCCAGTGGCTGAGGATTACCCTGCTCACTACGAAACAATCTTCGAAAGCAGTATAAGGGATGAAGGTGTGGGATGGATAAAAGTCATGAACCTGAGGTCATAGGGAAACTTTACAAGTGAATGGGAATGGGAGTATTGGTCATGTTACACCTGAGAGGTGTTTGGGGAAGAGCTGCACAACATCGTGTTTTATGGACCCATGTGGATATCACAATTCCATATCTATCATCAACATGAACTGATCCCAGAGCTCTTCAGCCTATGGTCTCCAAACACAGAAAAGTTCCACCTTCATCATGGGGAAGTCATCATTAACATGTGAGACATTCACTATATCAGAGGAATTCCCATGGTGGGTCTCCAATATGATGAATTTTTGTATCTAGATAATAATTGGGCAGATAGAGCATGAACCCCCATCTTAACATGGAATCAATTGGATATGGTGAAGGAGATAATAAATATCAAATAAATCCTAAAGTAGATAGCATTCCCAATATGGTTCAATATATTCTCCAAAAAGGATAATAAGGTTAGGATGTTTGGTATAGGGAAGCAGTGTTAAAATACATCATAGAGGGGAAATCCAGGATCATACAGGGTGGTCCTAGAAGCAGGAAAATATCAAACATGGGGGTATAGTATGGATGAGAGCTGGGACCCTTGAGTTTGATATGCCACTTTCCATGATAAGTTCCTGAGTGAGGCGATATTTCCTATGATGGATATGAGAATGGGGGTCTTCTCAAGTACCTTAATGATAGTAGAGATCATGGAAGTTCACAACATGGTCAACCTGGGAGTGCCTGTCTTGGTGAGGCTTTATAGTATTCTGGGATGAATCTTAAGGGGAATCCCACCCAGGAGAATATACAAGACATTCCATATCCTACACGTCTATATTGTAGCTCATATTAGAGGATATTATCTTCCAAATTCCATATTTCCTCTAGGAAATGATCTATAACCATTTCTATTGGATATTTATGGGGTCCGACAACTAAACCTCCAACATGAAAAAATCATACTTCATATCATAAACCATTACAATTTTAGTTTCAACCCACTACACTCTCCAGTCATCTAGATGTGGATGAACTATGAGGCTCACTACAGTAGAGAGAATACTTACAGAGTATCAGGGGTGGTGTGCTGGTGGCTCAGATTGATGGAAAGTTCCATTTCCAACCATACATTCCATCCCGCTTTTCCAGACAGTTTGGATTCCTTCAGCAGGTGTCAAAAAATGTATACAGAGGTTTGGGAAGAGTGGTACCCCTGTATCCTCCACCAGCTATGGTGCATGATAATTACTGCGAGCTTTAGTGATACTATCATGATGCTGACTATAGATCTTAATGTTGGCCTATCAATGGAATATGCAAAAAAATGGGTGATGGTATATCCAGATGCAATCTTGAAAATATGCATATGACAGTTCGAAGTAGTTATCATGGGGATAGAGCAACGAGATGAAAGACATGCTTCCATCCAAGAGGCATGCTAAGTAATAGGGGAGGCATGATCTGGAACCATGGTCGTAGATACATCACAAGGTGCTATCACACCTCTGTCTCTTAAAGGGAGGTTTCCCCAAAGGAAACCTTGGGGGCCTACAAAATAGGCCCCTAGGATGAAAATGAAATATATGCTTCAACCTACCACCAATTATATCTTCCCTTCACTTTGGTCAGCCTGGAGAGTATTATGAAAATTTATATATCTAGAAGACCTGTGGTGAAAAAAAATGTAGGATGAGGTCGTGCTGCTAGAAATTTGGCTAATCTGTGTTTTAGATAGGGTGGAATTCAATCATAGGTATGCATATCTAATGGACATGGACATCTATGTTGGCCAATGAGGTAAATATGAAGAACCGCGTGTCCAAGAAAAAGTGATTCTCAGTCAAGGGAATGATCCAGAAGAAATGCAGCCTAAGGAAGACATTGACAATGAAGAAGAAGAAGAAGAAGACGAAATAGAGAAATAAGAAGAAGAAGAGTAAGAGGTTGTAGAAGAAGAAGAAGAAGAAGAAGAAGAAGAAGAGGTTGAGGAAGAATAGCCCAGTGGTGGGGAATCCTAGGGGAAAACAGTTCACCAAGGTAATCCTTAGGAGAGTGGTGATATTGAGGGATCAGACGAGGAGATATCCGTGTATTTGTAACACCCCAAGCTTCCATGGTTCGTCTCTCTTTGAATAATGCAATAGCTTGTGCAGTACGCAACTTGGAGTTTTAGCATACCATGACAAATCAAACTAGCTGTCATGAATATTAGCACCCAATTTTTGAATTTTTATAAATTTTATTTTTCAAAATGGACTTCATTTTTGGGTTTGTAATATCAGTATTAGCTTAGGGTAAATTTTTGGTATTTTTTTTGAAAACTGTCAATTTTTGATGAATCGTGAAAAACACTACCTTAATATTTAAAACCGACTTTTTGTTTAAATAATTATTTATATTATTTAAATTTATTTTAAGTTAAAAAATATACATAATAATTATATAAGTTCAATTTAATTCATTGAAGTTGTTTTATAATAATATAAGATATCTAAAATTTTATTGAACTTTTTACCGTCTTTTACCCACCTTCTAGGCGCATTTGCAAATTTGAATAAATCGTAATTTTACGGCTTCTGTGAATTTAATTTCAAAAATATTAGAGACACATTTGACATAATTAAGTAAAATTTTATTCAATAAGATGAAAAATTATTTTGGTGAATAGTAACATTTGACTTTTATTTACCACGGTTAAAAGTAAATTGTGTAATTAAAGGTAAAAATGATATTAAAATTACCCTAAAACATGTAATAATTCTATTGGATAATTTTGTTTCAACCAAAATCAGCCTTTGGAATAAAATATGATCCTTTCGGTCCACTTGGGTTAGATTAGGATATTTATTATTATTTTATTTCAAGAAGAGTTAAAAGTGTTAAATTCAAAGTTTAATAACTAAACTATTTTTGAATATAGGGTTAAACATAAGATAAATTCGAATATAAATATTAATTAGAAATCTAATAATATATCCTACATAATGGTATTTTATTTATAATTTTTAAACATTAAATAATTAATTTTATTTATGATACAATCATGATGCAGTAAATACCTTCTTAATGAAAGATTAAAATAATTGATATTATAAATATTTAAATAAATAAAAATTGAGAGTTTTGAGGAATTAAAATAATTTTATAGGTTAATATGACATGTTAGGGTTGATTAAATAAATTTTTTTCGAAGTGATAAAGTTTTTATGACTTTCAAAAAACAAAATACCAAAAGTTTCAAAATTGACATAAATGAGTATTTAAAACAAATACTATATTATTAATTGATATAATATTCCTAAAAATCTAGGGTTCATCCAAAGGACTTAGATAAGGTTAGATATATCAATAATAAACCATATGGGGTTCTCTTGGATTTTTATATTAATATTATTAACGATTTATAATAATAATACAAGAATACATGGTAAAAGTTAAACTATCTAACAAAGAGTTAAATCTAAAAGATAAGGTTAATATAGTCACCTAAACCTATATAAAACCTATTTTTTGACAGGTTTTCTACCCATACCCACCTTAGAATCTAAATAAACTATTTATAGCTATTATACATCGAATATGATTGTACAATAAAATAATATTTCAAGATTTTCTTAAAGTGGCCCTCACCTCCCTTACAAAAGGGTACTTCCATTTCTCTCAAAATCACACCTCCAAAGCCATTTGGCCTGGAAAAATGTACTTAAATATCCTCCTAACTACCCTAAATTATACCTAGAGGCCTTAATTTGATTATAATGCCAAGCTACGGAGCTCTTTTGATCAACCCAAAAGGAAACACCCGAAGAAGAGGTAATAATTTCACTACCTTTTTCAAAATTCTTTTCTTCTTCCACTTCCTATTTCTTTGTTTTTTCCCTACCAAAATAATAAATCAATTAACTTATACATACTTTTATGTAATTATAAATATCGTACAACCATATTCAATATTCTATCCATCTTATGAATGACAAGTCACCATACATGCGTAGGTATGACTTACCGTCTCCACATTGTGGTGTAGTTTATTATTCAAACACTTCATTATTTGGATGGGTATAATAATGAGTATAACTGATGTAAATAATAAAAATAACATGTTAAGGATTCGGTATATATGATATACCATCCAGTTATATATGATTTCACCTTCAATTTAATGATATTTTCACTCGTGCGTACGTACGGATTACCGTCTCCACGAACGCGATTAAATACATTCCTCATCGTAACCATTCAAGAATAATTTTTATTTTATGGTTAAAAATAATGTTTAAGAACTTTATATAATTCTTAATATGAATAAAATACATCCAATCCCTAACAAACATTACTTACATATCAAAACACATAAAGGAAATTGAATAAGTTAACATCCAAAACAATGATACCACAGAAATATTATTAACAAAGCAATATTAGAAGATCATATATGATATCATATTTATGTATTTTCTTATTATATAATTTAATAACAATGATTTAACTATTATACATAAGTTTAAAATACCCTTGAGGAAGGAAAAGTACAAGTTAAGGGTTAATTCTTCAATCTCTTTATTATATGAGGTTGTTTATACGTGAGTATCTACTGGGACCTCTTTAGCATCCACACCCGTGTTTCCTAAAAATGTATTTCAAAACGTTTTTAGTATTTCCTAGACTATGGGTTAAAGTAATTTATAACCTTTGTTTACTTTTTATAAGATATATATAAAGTAATCTTTCCGTCATTTTCCAAATAAGGACCTTTATGACCTTTTCGACAAAATTAAGGAAAGAATGTTTTATATCTTATACAGCGGGTGCATCTATTTTTCACCGTTATAAAATCTTCAAAGCATACCATACAATCATGTAAGAATATTTCAAAAATAAATTTTTTATTTAATAAATATGTGACTTTTAAATGGTTTCAAAATAGAAATAGGTATTTCTTTCAAATAGTTTTCATTTCATCTATGTCAACATCCTTTGATGAATTTTAAACATGTCTAAAGTTGACTTATTATGATACAAATCTTCCATATTGTATTGAAGTTTTTGTGATATGTTTGACTATGGATGTGTTATTTTTATACCATTCATGGTTTATAGATAAATTATTGACATTTCATATGCTAGTTTTAATATGAATGTTTATGTTTTGTTTAAACCTTTTCACATGAGGAATGCATTGGACATAGTAAGTGACGGGGGGATCCCTCTATATATCCTCGATGCATCGGCAGGTCTCATGAGACAAACTAGTGTCTTGGCATGAGGCATTGAAAAAATCTTATTTTTAGTCTTGGAATGAGGCCTTGACTATGTGGTTATGAAGTCTGTCATTATGCATTCCATAATTATGAAATTGGCTATTGATATTACATGTGATTATTCAACTAGTAGAATATTCATGTGAATAAGTAAACGGAATTATTTGATTTATCTTTTCCATATTATGTTGATGTTTATGTTTAAAATGTTGGTGTTTTAGTCTTATACATTGCCTTAAATTTTTATGCTTATTTAGGAAAGTTTTTTCTATATTTTTATCCTTATTGAGCATCTGAGCTCACACCTTTCTATGTTTTATTTTTACCAGGATGTGAAGAAGTATTTTATGGTTAACTTGTAGGGAAAGGCTAAGGAAAATAATTGTGTTCAAAGTTGATAATATTTTATTATTGTTTTTATTTCATGATGTAATGTAAAACTTATGTATATATCTAGTACATCTAAGGCTACTAAACTAATTGGTCTTTTGAGACTTGATCTCTTGTGATCATGCCAAAGTTATGTAATAATGCAACGATTCTGGGTAACTGCGGTAAGGGCATTACAGTTGGTATCAGAGAAAGTTTAGTACTAATCTTGGAAGCTATATCTTGACAAACTATCATTAGAGAACATTACCCTAAGATAAACTTTGAGGATTAGTATAGAAAAACTTAATAGAATTTTGGTAATGTAGAGATTTTGTGAGTTTTCTAAGAAATAAATCCATATCTAGATATGACCAGGTAGAGGCATCTCTAGAACAAATGTACCTAGGAGTGAGAACTCTAACAAGGAGTTTCGGGCTTGACCCAAGGTATCCTGGTACCCGGCAACGGGCCTTGTTTCACTCTTGTTTGTGACACTCCTGGGGGATAGTCTTAAGATATTTCACATTTTCTTTACAAAACATTATGAAAGATTTATCAGTAAATACTTCCTATAAGAAAACATTTTATGATTATGGATTATATACACAAACTGTTAAATTTATGTTAAGTATTTTACAAGTTTGGAATTATGTATTGCGATTCATAAATGCCATTGTTTAGAAATGGCGCCTAGTGGAAGGAATGGAAACCGTATCAATGCACATAATCCATTTAGGGATTTCCCTCCAACTCAAGATAATTATAGTGGAGCTGGTGATGCAACTGGTGCTTATTAGCTTATCACCATACTAGGACAACTCACTCAGGTTAGGAATAATAACCTTACCCATATTGAGCACCCTAATCCACAACACAGAGGATCATTGTTAGGCCGCTTCATGAGACAACAGCCACCAAAATTCAATGGGGATACAAATCCATTTTTAGCTGTGCAATGGATAAGTTCTCTAGAGAAAATATTTCATGCTATGGGGAGTAGTGAAAGGGAAAAAGTTTTCATGGTAGTTTATCACCTCACAAGAGATGCAGATCAATGGTGGCCATTAATTAAAAAGACAAAGGACAATGAAGAAGTATAAAATATGGAATGGAGGGAGTTTAAAGATATTTTCTTATAAAAATACTTTCTTTGTGGCCATCGAGTAGATGTGGAAAGAAAATTTCTGAGTCGAAGGAAAAAGGAGGATGAGAATTTCTCAAATTATGAGGCTAACTTTACAAGGTTATTCAGGCATTAAGAAGATTATATACGTTACCCAAGGAGTAATATTGATTAATTCATTGATGGGTCAAGACCATTTCTCTGTCGATCATTAGTCTCACAATCCTTCTCATCATACAAAGATATTGTCTCATGTGCTATCAAGATAGAAAAGTAATTCTCTAAATTTTATGACTTTAAATAAAATTAAGAGAAAAAGAGATCTGTCAAACACTCTGGAAATGGAAAAATGGGGAAGAAGGGAAAATTTGAATATCCATCCTGTGGTAAATGTGGGAAGAAACACCCTGGTACTTGGATAAAGGGAATGGGAGTCTGTTACAAGTGTGGTGAAAAAGGCCACCAAGCTCGTGATTGTTAGGGAAATAAAGAGGCAGTCAATGTTGAATGCTGCAATTATAGAAAAATAAGGCATTATGCAAATTAATGTCCTAAGTTCCATGGAAACTTACCTCAGAAAAGTCCAAGGGTGTAAGTCCAAGCTTATGTGATCACTACTGCAGAGGCTGAAGCTCCGAAAGATGTGGGGGTAGGTAATTTAAGGGTTTCCTCAAGTTTATCCAATGCTTTATTTGATTCTCAAACATTGAATTATTTCATATAATCCCAGCTTTCTAAGAAAATTAGATGTTTCCAATTTGATTTAACAAGGAAATTGTTAGTCAAAACTCCTAAGGGAAGTATTATTGCAACACTGTTTTGTGAATCATTCCCCATTAGGGAATATAAATGTTCTTTATCTACTGATATCATCGTTATACCCATGATTGAATTTTATATAATCCTCAGAAATTATTGGATTTAAGACCATGATGTGAAAATTTATTATAAGAAGAATGAGGTTACAATTTTTGATGATGATAAGGAGTACCTTATCATTAGAGGAAAAACATCACTACCTGATTCTTATCAAGATCCACCCCCAGTAGCTCTACTAAATTTAACTATTGGGGAAGAGGAGAATGAAATAACTATGGTCAAGGAAAAGAATGTTCAAATATAGGATATACCTATTGTGCAAGAATACGATGATGTGTTTCTAGAGGATTTACCTGGACATCCTCCAGAATGAGAAATTGAGTTTTCTATTGATTTAATTCTTGGTTCAAGGCCCATATAGAAGACCCCTTATAGAATGTGTAACACCCTGAGATTTTATGAGAATTATTCTTTTTAATTTCTTTGATGTCTTTTGTTGTACGCTACACCAAGATTATCATGCGCTATACACAACACTGTATTAGCTTGTCGTATACGCAACACTATTCTTTTCTTGAGTTACACGTAAGAGAAACCTTCCTCAATAGCTTGCGTTGTACACAATACCGAGTTTCACTAAACAACGATATGTTATTGAAATATTATATAAACTAGCCGTTATGAATAGTAATACCCAATATCTGAAATTTTATAAATTCTATCATTCAAAATGGACTTAATTTTTGTATTTTGAATATCAAAATTAGCCTAGGGTGGATTTTTGGTATTTTTCTGAAAACGTTCAATTTTTGATGAATAGTGAAAACACTCAGTTATTGGTTAAAAACGAATTTTTATTTAAATAATCATTTATTTTATTTAAATTTATTTTAGGTCAAAATAGATACATAATACCTATATAATTTCATTGTAATTCATTGGATTCATTTTATAATAATTTTACATATATATAAATTTTATTGAACTTTTTACCGTCTTTTACCCACCTCCTAGGAGAATTTGCAAATTTACATAAAACATAGTTTTACCACTTCTGTGAGTTGAATTTTGAAAATCCGAGAGACATGGTTAATATCAAGGAGTAAAATGTGGTTCAATAAGATAAAAATAATTTTTGGTGAATAATAACTTTTTACTTTTTTTACCACGGTTAAAAGTAAATAGGGTAATTAAGGGTAAAATGATATTATTATTACCCTAACACATGTCCTAATTCTATTGGATAAGTATAATTAGACCAAAAACAAACTTAGGAATAAAATATTTCCATTTATGTCTACTTGGATTAGATTAGGACATTTATTATTATTTAATTCAAAGAAGAGTTAAAAGAGTTAAAATCAAAGTTTGATAAGAAAAACATTTTTAATATAGGGTTAAACACAATATAAATTATACTATAAATATTTATTATAAATATAAAAATATTTCATACATAATGTTATTTTATTTATATTTTTTCTATATTAAATAAGTTAATTTATTTATGACACAATGATGATGCAGTAATTACCTTATTAATGAAATATTAACATAATTGATATTATAAATATACAAATAAATGTAATTTGAAACTTTTTGGGAATTAAAATAATTTTATAGGTTAATATAACATATTAGTGTTGGTTAGATGAAATATTTTCGATTTAATAATGCTGCTATAAATTTAGAGAAAACAAATTACCAAATATTGTCAAAATTGACATAAAATAGTTTTTAAAATAAATATTATATTATTAATTCATATAATCGTACTAGAAATATAAGGTTCGTAAAAAAGACTTATATAATAATATATATGACATTAATTAACCAATTGGGGTTATATTGGTAGTTTATAGTAAGTTTATTAACCATATAGTGTAAGAATACAAGAAGAGACGGTAAAAGTTAAATTATTTAACTAAGAGTTAAATCTAAATGATAAGGTTACAATGGTAACCTAAACTTGTATAAAACCTATTGGTGGAGATTCTTTCAACCCATCCCCACCATATCCTATAAATAAGTCACTTTTGAGCCATTATAAACCAAATATGACTTTATTATAAAATAATATTTCAATCTTTTCCTAAGGTGTCCCTCACCCCTCTTATAAAAGGGCACTCAACCTTCTCTCAAATTAACTCCTACAATTCCATTTGGCTCAGTAAATACCTACCCAAGTATCCTTTAAAATATCCTCCCTTCATCCTAGAGTCCTTACTTTTCTCAGAAATCCAACCTAAGAAGCCCTTTTGATCAAATCAAAAGGAAGAACCTGAAGAAGAGTTAATGATTTCACAACCCTCTTTCAAGTTCTCTTATTCTTCCACTTCCTACTTATTTGTTATTTCCATTCCAAAATAATAACTCTAGTATCTTCTATATACTGTGATGTTATTATAAAACTTTTACAACCATATTAGTTATTTTATCCATCCTATGAATGAAAAAGTCACCACACGTGCGTACGTACGGCTTACCGTCTCCATGTCGTGGTGTTGTTTGTTATTCAAACATTTGATCATTTGGATGGGTAGAATAATGAGTATAAATGATATAAATAATAAATATAACATAATTATGATTCTGTATATATGATATACCATCCAATTATATACGATTTTAATATCAAAAGAATGAAACCATTGCTCATGCATACGTAAGGACTACCGTCTCCATGAACGCGATGAGATTAATTTTCCATGATTAACCATTCAAGTATGATTATAAAGTATATATAATAAATAATAATGAAATATATTACATAGAAATGATACTGGATTTATGTACATATATGTTTCATTTACTTAATTCCATTCAATTCAATAAGGAAATGAAAACAGCGTTCATGCATACGTACGACCTACCGTCTCCATGAACGGTGTATTTCATTCCATTTATCGATCAATCATATATATTTATATTCTGAATATATATTATATATAAATCATGTTTTAAATTATAGAATTAAGTAAATCAGTATATAAGTAATAATATCAAGAACAACATTTCAAAACACGTATGATAAATGAAAGGATTTTACCCAGAACGCTGCTTTAACATGTAATTTACAAAAGAACGGGTAATATAAAGTCATATAAGAACCATATATGATATCATAACAATAAATATGATTATGTAATAAGTAAATGACATTATGTAAATCATTATATAGGAGTTTTGGATATTTATGAAGCATATCGGACCTAAGGTAAGGGATAATTTTTCAATCTCATTTTTATCCGATATTTCTTATACGTAAGTATTTACTGGGGTTATATTTTTCATCCATGTACATAAAAATGTTTTTTATAAAGTGTTTAATATTATTACATGTATCTTTAAAGTCATGTTTACCCCTTTTTGAATTTTAATTTTTGTTATGGAAGGAATCTTTCTTTTGTTTACCATACGAGGTACTTTTTGACTTTTCAGTAAAATTACGAGGAGAATGTTTTTTTAACTTATAGGGAATGAAAGGATTTTTTACGGTTTCATAACGCCTTATTTTCATTAAGAGTACTCTACCTGATTTCATGATTATTTTCAACAAAAATCCTTTTCTTTGAAAATTTCATGGCATTTTGTAAAAATAAAATGATTTTGAAGAAGAAAAGATATTTTCCTCAAGAATTCTTTTCAAGTGTTTTATCAAAATTAGTTTCAGTCTAAGATAATATAGGGTTCTATTTCTATCCTTATTTTTACATTAATTTGATTATGTTATGATGGAATTATTTTTATTATGTCCTTTTATCTTATATGGATTATGTTATGATGGCATGATGTTTAAGAATCCCATTTTTATTACATGGGTTATGCTATGATATATGATTTATGATTTTGTGGCACACATAAGAATGGTTTCATTATGAGATGGGTGGGACCTATATCTCCCTCCAATTAATTAGGTAAAGATTTATATCTCATGGGATATACAAGGATGTAATGGAAAGTATATCTGGTACAGTAATACAGGGCTGGAACGGCAAGTAAACCCGATTCAGTAATGGACTTTGTCCACTATGATGGTCTTGACAGCAATGCCTTGGCTACTATAGAAATAATATTATGTGATTAATGGTTTTCCACAATTACTTGTTTTATTCCCATTATATTTTATCATGGTTGATGTTCCATTATGATCTATGCCTTACGTACTACCATGTTTAATGTCATTGCTCAAGAATTTTGATGTTTAAACTTTATGTTCATGTTTTTAAGTTCAAATGTATATGGGTTGTTTTATTTTCTCCATGCTTACCATTACTGATCATTTGACCTCACCCTTTTTATGTATTCTTTTCCCCTAGGATATAAAGGAATGTTTTAGGTAGGAAAAAAATAATATCTTTATGGGAGATGTTGATGACCGTTCACCATGATTAGAAGATTATGTTCTGAGTTTCCAAAGACACTAAAATAATATGGTCATTGGGCGTTTGTTTTTTAATGTATTAAGTATTCTGCAAAAGTAATGTAATGTCCATGTACGTCAAGCTTTGGGTCTCTACAGTTGGTATCAGATTGAAGGTTTAGTTAACCTTTGGAAACTAGGATGCGAAAACATTATTGAGATCCCTATAGATATTTTTAAGGTATGTCTAGGGATGTCTCTAAGGTTAAGTATAAGTATAGGTTATAGTCCTTGACTTACAGTAACAATCATAGAATTAAACCTAAGATGTTAGATATTGAAATTACTCCCCATTTATTATGTTGTTTTTATAGTATGAGTTTTTCCTCTCATACTATTATTTTTGGGTTTTAAGAAATGGCAGGAAATAGGAGGATTCATGTTAATAGAGAATATGATGGACAATGGAATGATATTCTTCATGAGAAACCAAATTAAATGGGATTTGGATGTCCAAACATTGTTATTATTCCTAATCATAAATATCATAATATGACCAATAATATCAACTTTGGTAAGTTTCCTGAATCATCTAATAAGAGAAAGATGGAATTTCATGATGATCATAGAGGAAAGAAAGTTCAATTTCTCTCATGTAAGTCATGTGGGAAGAGGCATCAAGAAGAATTTTTCAAAGGAACTGGAAGATGCTTTGGGTGTGGAAAAGAAGGACACAAAGCTAGTAATTGCAAAGTAAAAGGTTCAGTTAACTCCATGGACAAGGATAATGGTATTGCTAAGACATCAAAAATGGTTAAATGTTATAAATGTGGAATATATGGGCATTATGAAAACTAATTCCCTAAGGGAAAGTCTCATGAAGAGAATCATCATGGTCATATGGGTAGTTTTTATATTGATGATGATGAAGAGACTACAAATGATATGTGAGATGAAAGAATTGTTGAAGATTGGTCAATGGTTTAAGAAGTTAGTGGAATGATTTATGTTTATGAAGAGTTGTGTTGTATAGGTAATGATACTATGGAATAAAGACACATCTAAGGATTGTTACACTATTGTTTTTACTAAAGTATTTGAAAGTATATGTTGAATGGTACCGGTAACTGTGAAAGGTTATTCAAATATTTTTGGAAAGTAGATTATATACGCATAATGAAGGGATAAGGAGATAATGAGATGTTTGATAGTATTAATAAGCTCATGAATGATATAAGGACAATGTGATATCATGGTTTGAGTATATAGAAATTTTTGGATTTTGGTATGTGGAAAGAGTTAAATTTTGACAGAAATCATGTTTTCACTAAGGTTCTATGGTAATACATGATTAAGGTATTCACATGTCTAGAATGCGATCAATAAGATATATCTTATGATCTATGGGGGATAAATGATGGTATTCACATGCTTGTTATGTGACCTTTCCAGTAATCATTTTCTTTATACTATGAGATTGGACATATGTATTTTGGATAAGTCTAAAGATTAGAAAGGATCATGTCAGACATCAGATAGTATTGTTTAAGGCTAGAACTTTTTTTCGATATTTTTTTTGTAATGATAAAATACTGTAGTTTTAGAAAAAGGATAACTTGCAGGACGAGCAACAACCCGTTGCCTCAGACAAGGTTGAGGGAATCGAACCCACAACCAAAGTGCGACATGCCTTTATCACCAACCACTGGCCTACAGGAAGTCCCTAGTTAGTAAAAACTAGTTTTATTTTATTAAGAGGTCTGATAGATGAAGTATAAGTCCATTTTAGGAACCATATATGATTAATCTCACCATATGTGGACTTATGTATATAACTTTTTCTAACCTTATGTTTGAGACAGATAGAATGACCTATCATTCTGTCACATGATCTGTTAACACTTCATGGAAGACAAATTCAACTTCATTTCTTTAAGATATGAAGTGGAAATTTTTCAAGGCACAAACAACAGTGAGATTGTACCAAAATCAAGCAAGTATTTCTTTTAATTCAAAAATTATTCAACATTAGGGAAATGATCTTGAAAACCAAAAATGTTTTCCTAGTACCCTCATATCCGATGAATTAAATGGTACCTTAGATCTTCACAAATTTATGTCTTAGTGATTATTGTCTTTTTCATAGCCATGTTCTCTACCACTCTTCGTCTAAACATGATGGTCAGATTTCTCTTCCATATCCATATTTTCACTTATATTCTCCTATGTGGAAACCTGTTGAAGAGTTACTTTGGGTATCCGTTTTGTTTCTAACATTCCTTTTTAAAATGATGATTTAGTATTCCTTTTTACGATATGAGTTCCTATGAAAGAAACTTTAAAGTAGAAAACCATTTATAACCCTGACGAATTTCGACGGCGAAATTCATTTTAAGGGGGGTAGAATGTAACACCTAGATATTTTATGAGAATTATTCTTTTTAATTTCTTTAATGTCTTTTGTTGTACGCTACACCAAGATTATCTTGCACTATACACAACACTGTATTAGCTTGTCATATGCGCAACACTATTCTTGGCTTGCGTTACACGCAAGATCATCCTTCCTCGATAGCTTTAATTGTACGCAATACAGAGTTTCACTAAACAACGATATATTATTGAAATATTATATAAACTAGTTGTTATGAATAGTAATACCCACTTTTTGAAATTTTATAAATTTTATATTTAAAAATGGACTTCATTTTTGGATTCGGAATATCGAAATTAGCCAAGGGTGAATTTTGGTTATTTTTTTTGAAAACTTTCAATTTTTGATGAATAGTGAAAACACTGAGTTATTAGTTAAAAACGAATTTTTATTTAAATAATCATTTATTTTATTTAAATTTATTTTAGGCCAAAATAGATACATAATACCTATATAAATTCAATGTAATTCATTGGAGTCAATTTATAATAATTTTACATGTATAAAAAGTTTATTGAACTTTTTACCGTCTTTTACCCACCTCCTAGGAGAATTTGCAAATTTACATAAAACATAATTTTACTACTTCTGCGAGTTGAATTTCGAAAATTCAAGAGACACGGCTAATATCAAGGAGTAAAATGTGGTTCAATAAGATAAAAATAATTTTTGGTGAATAGTAGCTTTTTACTTTTTTTACCACGGTTAAAAGTAAATAGGGTAATTAAGGGTAAAAATGATATTATTATTACCCTAACACATGTACTAATTATATTTTATAAGTATAATTAGACCAAAAAAACCTTAGGAATAAAATATTTTCCTTTAGGTCCACGTGGATTAGATTAGGACATTTATTATTATTTAATTCAAAGAAGAGTTAAAAGAGTTAAAATCAAAATTTAATAACAAATATTTTTTTAATATAGGTTTAAACACAATATAAATTCGACTATAAATCTTTATTAGAAAGATAAAAACATTTCCTACATAATGGTATTTTATTTATATTTTTTAGACATTAAATAATTTAATTTATTTATGACACAATGATGATGCAGTAATTACCTTATTAATGAAATATTAACATAATTAATATTATAAATACCCAAATACATGTAATTGGAAACTTTTTATGAATTAAAAAAATTTATAGTTTAATATAATATATTAGGGTTGGTTAGATGAAATATTTGTGATGTAATAATGTTGTTATAAATTTAGAGAAAACAAAATACCAAATAGTGTCAAAATTGACATCAAAGAGTTTTTAAAACAAATATTATATTATTAATTGATATAATGGTCCTAAAAATATAAGGTTAGGCCAAAATACTTATATAATAATATATATGACATTAATGAACCAATTAGGGTTCGATTGGTAGTTTATAGTAAGTTTATTAACCATATAGTGTAAGAATACAAGAAGACACGGTAAAAGTTAAATTATTTAACTTAGAGTTAAATCTAAATGATAAGGTTCAAATGGTAAACTAAACTTGTATAAAACCTATTATTTGAGAGTATTTATAACCATACCCACCATAGCCTCGAAATAAGTCACTTTGGGCCATTATAAACCGAATATGACTTTATTATAAAATAATATTTCAATCTTTTCCTAAGGTTCCCGTCACCACTCTTATAAAAGGGCACTCCACCTCCTCTCAAATTCACTCCCCCAAGCCATTTGGATCATCCCAACCCTGCCCGAATATCCTCTAAAATATCCTAAATTCATCATAGGGTCCTTACTTTGGTCATAAAGCCAATATGAGGAGCCCTTTTGATCAAATCAAAAGGAAGAACCCGAAGAATAGGTAATGATTTCACAACCCTCTTTCAAGTTCTCTTATTCTTCCACTTCCTCCTTCTTTGTTATTTCCATTCCAAAATAATAACTCCAATATATTCTATATACTGTGTTGTTATTATAAAAACTATACAACCATATTAGTTATTTTATCCATCCTATTAATGAAAAAGTCACCACACGTGCGTACGTACGGCTTACCGTCTCCACGTCGTGGTGTAGTTTGTTATTCAAACATTTCATCATTTGGATGGGTATAATAATGAGTATAAATGATATAAATAATAAATATAACATAATTATGATTCTTTATGTATGATATACCATCCAATTATATAATATTTTAATATCAAAAGAATGATATCATCGCTCGTGCGTACGTACGGACTACCGTCTCCACGAATGCGATGAGATTAATTTTCCATGATTAACCATTCAAGTATGATTATAAAGTATATATAATAAAGAATAATGAAATATATTACATAATAATGATAATGTATTTATGTACATATATGTTTCATTTACTTAATTCCATTCAATTAGATAAGGAAACGAAAACAGCGTTCATCAGTACGTACGGCCTACCGTCTCCATGAACGGTGTATTTCATTCCGTTTATCAATCTATCATATATATTTATACTATGAATATAAATTATATATAAATAATGTTTTACATTATGTAATTAATAAAATCAGGATATAAGTAATAATATCAAGAACAACAAGTCAAAACACGTATGATAAATGAAACGATTTTACCCAAAACGCTGCTTTAACATGGAATTTACAAAAGAACGGGTAATACAAAGTCATAAGTGAACCATATATGATATAATAACAATGAATATGATTCTGTAATAAGTCAATGAAAATATTTAAATCATTATAAAGGAGTTTTGGATACGTACGAATCATATCAGACCTAAGGTAAGGGATAATTTTTCAATCTCATTTTTATCCGAGATTTCTTATATGTAAGTATTTACTGGGGTTATATTTTTCATCCATTCCATAAAAATGTTTTTCATAAAGTTTTTAATATTATTCCATGTATTTGTAAAGTCATGTTTACCTCTTTTTTACTTTTACTTTGTGTTATGGAAGGAATCTTTCTTTTTTTACCATACGAGGTATTTTTTGACTTTTTTTTAAAAGTACGAGGAGAATTTTTTTTAACTTATACGGAATGAACTGATTCTTTACAGTTTCATAATGCCTTATTTTCATGAAGCTTAATCTACAAGATTTCATGATTATTTTCAACAAAAATCCTTTTCTTTTAAAATTGCATTGCATTTTGTGAAAAGAAAATGATTTTGAGGAAGAAATGATATTTGCCTCAAGAATTCTTTTCAAGTGTTTTATCAAAAAAATTTCCATCTAAGATAATATAGGTTTCGGTTTCTATCCCTATTTTTACATTGATTTGATTACGTTATGATGGAATTATTTTTATGAATTCCTTTTATCTTATATGGATTTTTTTATGATGGCATGATGTTTAAGAATCCCATTTTTATTACATGGGTTATGCTATGATATATGATTTATGATTTTGTGGCACACATAAGAATGATTTAATTATGAGATGGGTGGGACCTATATCTCCCTCTAATGAATCGGGTAAAGATTTATATCTCATGGGATAGACATGGCTGTAACAGCAAGTAAATTCGATACAGTAATACAGGGCTGGAAAGACAAGTAAACCTAATTCAGTAATGGTCTTTTTCCACTATGATGGTCTTGGAAACAATTCCTTGGCTACTATGGAAATCATATCATGTGATTAATGGTTTTCCACAATTACATGTTTTATTCCCATTCAATTTTATCATGATTGATGTTCCATTATGATCTATGCCTTGCGTAGAACCATTTTTAATGTCATTGCTCAATAATTTTGATGTTTAAACTTTATGTTCATGTTTTTAAGTTCAAATGTATATGGGTTGTTTTATTTTATCCATGCTTACCCTTATTGAGCATTTGAGCTCACCCTTTTTATATTTTCTTTTCCCCCAAGATTTAAAGGAAGGTTTTAGGTACGAAAAAAGATAAGATCTTTATGGGGATGTTGAAGATATTTCACCATTATTAGGTGATTATGTTCCAAGTTTCCAAATACACTAAACTAATACGGTCATTGTCCATTTGTTTTGTAATGTTTTAAGTATTCTGGAAAATTAATGTAATGTCCATGTACGTCAAGCATTGGGTCTCTACAAAATGTCCACTGTGGAATTAGTAGAACTAAATAAACACATAGAGGAATTGATTAATAAAGGATTTATTCTCCCCATTGTTTCTCCATGGGGAGCCCATATTATTATTTTTATGAAGAAAGATGGATCTATGAGGTTTTTGATTGACTACCAGGAGATTGATGCTATAAAAATAAAGAAAAAGTACAACCTACCTCGCATTGATTATTTATTTGATCAACTTCATTGATCTCAATATTTTTGAAAGATTGACCTTTGATCTGGATATCATTAGTTGTGTGTGAAGAAGGAAGAAATTCCAAAAAAAGAATTTCGAACAAGGTACCAGCATTACGAGTTTACAGTAATTCCTTTTGGACAGACTAATGCACCCTCTGTTTCCATGGATCTGATGAATAGAGTTTTTAAAAAACATCTTGATGAATTTTTAGTGGTATTTATTGATGATATCTTGGTTTACTAAAAAATATATGAAGATCCTGAAAATCAATTGCGCACTATTATGAAAACCCTAAGAAAAAATGAATTATATGAGAAGTTTATCAAGTGTGAATTCTGGCTTCATGGAATTTCTTTTCTTTTCCATATTGTCTTTAATGGTATAATCTTGGTCGATCCGTCAAATACCAAGGAAATACAAGAATGGCAAACATCGACGAATATAACGGAGGTATGCCATTTTATTGGTTTAGTAGGTTATTATCGACATTTCGTCTAGAATTTTTCCCGATTAACAAACCCATTAACCAAGATCGCATGTAAAGGGGTTAAATTTGTTTGGACAAAAGTGTGTGAAGAATGTTTGGAAAAATTGAAGAAAAGATTATTCAATTCTCTTATATTGACTCGACCATCAGGGAATGATGGGTTTGTTATTTATAGTGATGCTTCAAAGAAAGGACTTGGGTGTGTCCTTATGTAGAATGATAGAGTTATTTCCTATGCATCAAGATGGCTAAAATTTAAGGAACAAAACTATCCCACTCATGATCTTGAGTTAGCAGCTGTAATATTTTCATTGAAGATATGTAGAAACTATCTATATGGTAAACAATGTGAGATTTATAATGATCACAAGAGTTTGGAGTATATTTTATCACAAAAATAACTCAACATGAGGCAAAGGATACGGCTTGAACAACTCAAGGATTATGATTACACTATACACTACCAAATGGGGAAGGAAAAAAATGCGGCAGATGCTTTGAGTAGAAAGAATCATGGAGTTTTGAACAAGATGAGAGTTAAAAGGGATCCTATATTTATGGATCTTATAATGATGGATATGTGAATAATCATTGATGGTGAAGAATAAATACTTTTTCAAAAGGTTTCCAAACAATCTTTACTAGAAAGGACAAAAAGTTATCATACTGATTATGAGGAGTTTCAAAAGAAAATTAAAGCTGTGAATGATGGGAGATTTATTGACTTAGTATGTGAAGATGCAATTTTGAAATTTGGGATGAGGCTTTGTGTTCCAGATATACCTGATCTAAAAGGGGAATTTTTGGATGATGCTCATAGCTCCAATTTCTCTATACACCATGGTAGCACTAATATGTATAGATATTTGAAGGAACATTTTTGGTGGGTCAACATGAAGAGAGAGATTGCTGATTATGTGTTAGGATTTATGGTTTGTCAACAAGTGAAATCTAGAATAAAACATCCTAGAGGAGTCATGAATCCTCTTCCCATACCCGAGTGGAAATGGGATGATATTACAATGGATTTTTTCATAAGGCTACCAAAGACTCATAGAAGGAATGATGCAATATGGGTCATTGTTGATCTTCTTACCAAGTCAGCACATTTTCTTAATATAAGGGAAGATTTACCACTTGAACGTCTAGAAATACTATATATTAATAAAGTTTTAAGAATTCATGGAGTACCCCTATGAATTATTTCTAATCATGATCCCTATTTTACATCAAGATTCTGGAAAAAACTTTAGAAGGCCTTAGATACTGAACTTCATTTGAGCATTTCCAACCACCCTCAAACTGATGGACAATCAGAATGGACTATTCAAACCTTAGAAGACATGTTGAGATCTTTATCACTTGATTTTCAAGGTATGTTGGATCAGTATTTACCTCTGGTATAATTTTCATATAATAATAGCTTATATTCAAGTATTCAGATGGTCCCATATGAAGCATTATATGGAAAGAGATGTCGCACACTAACTTGTTGGGATGATGTTGGTGAAAGAAAAATCATAGGCCTAGAACATGTTGAGGAAAAAATGGAAAAGGCAAAGGTTATATAAACTCACATTAAAGTATCTCAAAGTAGGCAAAAGAGATATGCTGATAACTGAAGGAAATATTTGGGATTTCAATTATGAGATCATGATTTCTTGAAGGTATCTCCATGGAAGGGTGTTATACGATTCGGTAAGAAGGTTAAATTGAGTCCCAAGTACATCAGACCTTTCAAAATTCTAGATTGAATTGGAGTGGTAGATTATCATTTAGAAATGCCGCCAAGTCTTTCCAAAGTCAATGATGTGTTCCACGTATCACTGTTGATAAAATTCATGCCTGGCCCAATGCATGTACTCACCTATGAAGAAATAGAACTGGAACCCAACCTATCTTATTGTAAAGATCCTATCAGAATTCTTGATACTAGAGAACAAGTGTTGAGAAATAGGAAGACTCGTCTGGTGAAAGTTCTATCAAGAAATCATAAGATTGAAGAGTAAAGGTGAGAACCTGAGGAACATATGATGAAGAACCACCCAAATATTTTTATGTAGTAATATTCTAGAAATTTCGAGGAAGAAATTATTTGAAGGAGGGAAGAATGTAACACCCCAAGATTTCACAGTACATTACCCTTGGAATAATTCAATAGCTTGCATAGTACGCAACTTGGAGTTTTAGCACACCCCGACAAATCAAACTATCCGTAATGAAAAGTAATACCCACTTTTTGAATATTATAAATTTTATTTTTCAAAATGGACTTCATTTTTGTGTTCGGAATTTCAAAATTATCCTAGGGTAAATTTTTGGTATTTTTTGAAAACTTTCATTTTTTGATGAATAATGAAAACACTACGTTATTATTTAAAACCGACTTTTTATTTAAATAATTATTTATTTTATTTTAATTTATTTTAATTCAAAATAGATACATAATACCTATATAATTTCAATGTAATTCATCGATGTTATTTTAAAATAATATTAGACATATAAAACTTTATTGAACTTTTTACCGTCTTTTACCCACTTTCTAGGCACATTTGCAAACTTGCATGAAACGTAATTTTACCACTTCTGTGAATTGAATTTCAAAAATTTGAGAGACATTGTTGACATTAGTAAGTAAAATTTGGTTCAATAAGATGAAAATAATTGTTGGTGAATAGTAACTTTTGACTTTTATTTACCACAATTAAAAGTAAATAGGGTAATTAAAGGTAAAAATGATATTATAATTACCCTAACACGTGTCCTAATTATATTGGAAAAGTGTTTTTATACCGAAATAAACCTTACGAATAAAATATGATCCTTTTGGTCCCCTTGGATTAGATTAGGACATTTATTATTATTTTATTTCTAGAAGAGTTAAAAGTGTTAAATTCAAAGTTTAATAACTATACCATATTTAATATAGGGTTATGCATAAGATAAATTAGACTATAAATATGAATTAGAAAGATAAAATTATTTCATATATAATGGTAGTTTATTTATAATTTTTATACATTAAATAATTAAATTTATTTATGATACAATGATGATGCAGTAATTACCTTATTAATGAAAAATTAAAATAATTGATATTATAAATTTCCAAATAAATGTAAATTGAGACTTCTGATGAATTACACTAATTTTCTAGGTTAATAGGACATGTTAGGGTTTATAATTTTTTTTTTGAAGTGATAAAGTTTTTATGACTTTCACAAAACAAAATACCAAATAATGTCAAAATTGACATAAATGAGTTTTTTTAAACTATATTATTAATTGATATAATATTCCTAAAAATATAATTTTCAGCCAAAGTACTTAGATAAGGTTATATATATTAATAATGAACCACATGGGGTTTTCTTTTCTTTTTATAGTAAGATTGTTAGCCATTTATTATAATAATACAAGAATACATGGTAAAAATTAAACTATTTAACTAAGAGTTAAATATAAAAGACATGGTTAATATAATGATATAAACCTATCTAAAAAATATTTGTTGAGACTTTTTCGACCCATACCCACCTTATCCTATAAATAAATCAATTTTGATCAATTATAAACAGAATATGATTGTATAATAAAATAATATTTCAAGCTTTTCCTAAAGTGACCCTCACCTCCCTTATAAAAGGGTATTTCCCCTTCTCTCAAAATAACACCCCCAAATCCATTTGTCTTGGACAAACCCTTCTCAAATATCCTCCAAACTATTCTAACATCGACTTAGAGTCCTTTCTTTTATCATAAATACAATCTAAGGATCCCTTTTGATCAACTCAAAAGGAAACACTCGATGAAGAGGTAATAATTTCACCACATCTTTCAAAGTTCTTTTCTTCTTCCATTTCCTCTTTCTTTGTTGTTTCCATACAAAAATAATAACTCCAGTACCTTATACATACTATGATTTTGTTATAAATATGTTCCAACCATATTCCTTATTCTATCCATTATACTAATGACAATTCACCATACGTGCGTACGTATGGCTTACGGTCTCCACGTCGTGGTGTAATTTTTTATTTTCAAACAATTCATTATTTGGATGGGTATAATAATGAGTATAACTGAAGTAAATAATAAATATAACATTTTAATGACTCTCAATATATGATATACCATCCAATTACATACAATTTCACATTCAATTGAATGATATTTTCGCTCGTGCGTACGTACGGCTTACTGTCTCCACAAATGTGATGAGATTCATTCCCCATCGTAACCATTCAAGAATAATTTTCATTTTATGTTTAAAAATAATTTTTAAGAACATAATATACTTCTGGATATGAATCAAATACATTTTATCCATAACAAACATTACTTATGTAACAAAACATATAAATGAAAATGAATTAGTTAACATCTATAACAAAGATACTAGTGAAATATTATTAACAAAGCAATATTATAAGATCATATATGATATCATATTTATGTATTTTGTTGTTGTATAATTTAATAAAAAAATATTTATCTCTTATATCAGAGGTTAACATACCCTCGATCAAGGAAATGTACAAGGTAAGAATTAATTCTACAATCTCTTCCTTATCTGAGGTTGTTTATACATGAGTATCTATTGAGACCTCTTTATCATCCACATCCATGTTTCTTAAAAATGTTTTCCAAAACATTTTTAATATTTCCTAGACTATGGGATAAATTAATTTATACCATTTTTTACTTTTTATAAGATGTTTATAAAGGAATATTTCCATCATTTTCCAAACCAGGTCATTTACGGCTTTTTCAAAAAAATTAAGGAAAGAATGTTTTTTAACTTATACAGCAGGTGCGGCTATTTTCTTCCGTTATAACAACTTCTAACTTATCTTACAATATTATAAGAATATTTCCAAACTAAATGTTTTATTTTATAATTATGTGACTTTTAAACGGTTTCAAAGTAGAAATAGGTATTTCTTTCAAATATTTTTCATTCCATCTATGTCACATCCTTTGATGGATTTTAAACTTGTTTGAAGTTGACTTATTATGATTCAAATCTTCAATATTTTATTGAAGGTTTTGTGATATGTTTGAATATGGATGTGTTATTTTTATACCATTCATGGTTTATGTATAAAGTATTTCCATTTTATATGCTAGTTTTAATAAGAATGTTTATGTTATGTTTAAACCTTTTCATATGAGGAATGCATTGGACTCAGTAAGTGATGGGTGGAGCCCACTATAACTCCTCGATGCATCGGTAGGTCTCATCAGACAAAATAGTGTCTTGGAAAAAGGCCTTGAAAGAAATCTTATTTGTAGACTTGGCATGAGGCCTTGACTATGTGGTTATTAAGTCTGGCATTATGCATTCCATCATTATGAAAATGGTTATTGATATTACATGTGATTATTAAACTAGTAGAATATACATTTGAATAAGTAAATGGAATTATTTGATTTATCTTTTAAATATTATGCTGAAGTTTAAGTTTAAATGGCTTGTATTTGTGACTTATACATTTCCTTATATGTTTATGCTTATTTATGAAACTTTTAGCTATACTGTTATCCTTAGTGAGCATCTGATCTCACCCCTTTCTATGTTTTGTTTTTCCCTGGAAGTGAAGAAGTATTTTATGGTTGACCTGTAGGGATAGGCTAAGGGATATAAGTGTGTTCAGTGGGGATAAAATATTATTTTTGTTTTTATTTCCTGATTTAATGTAAAATATATGTATGTATCTAGTACTTACAAGGCTACTAAACAAATCATTCTTTCGAGACTTAATCTCTTGTGATCATTCCAATGTTATGTAATAATGCGTTGATTCTGGGTAACTGGGGTCGGGGCGTTACAGTGTCTCTCGGTATGTCTTAATGTACATCTTCTAGGTCATTTTCCCCTTTCAAAACGTGAATCCAATAATAGAAACTTTTCATGTATTAGAGGAAATCACTATTGATCAAGGATCCCCCACTATAGGGGGTTAGAACATGCCAATGGATGCATTGGGTCATATCCACATACCTGCACCTAGGTCTGAGCCTGGTGATGAAATGATCATAGCCAAGGTGGCTAGTGGTGATCCAACCAAGGGGGTTAGGGTGAAAACCTAAGAATCCCAGGATATTCCTGTTATCCAATGGGAGACAATGCTGATCACTGAATTAAAAAAGAATTTAAGGGTCTTCCAGTAGTGGAAGTTCTTGTAGTGACTCCGGAACTCGATCTGGTAGCGCTCAACTCTAATAAGTCTCTACCTTCACAGACCCATACCTATCACTTATGGATCTGGTTGACCAAAGTTACAATCCTATATAGTTCTCAAAAGACTACATGTCTGACAAATAGATGAGGTTGGTACATCCATAGGATCTCTTCTGATGACTGCAGTTATCCATGAGGATCTGGTTATCCAAGATGATCGGACCATGGAAATAGATGAATGGGAGGTTGTAGCCACAGATGATGACACTGACACGATAGAGCTCGAATCTGGAATAGGTGAGGTTAATGAGGAATAAAAAAGTTAATATGGATATCCCCATGTCATAGATCCTAGTCCCTCGGAGATGATTCTATAGGAAGGACCTAATACTATACTTATGGCCACTTTCCCAGAGTATGCGCCAGCGGATCCTGAGGTGCTACACGAATACGATCCCGAGGAGGCCAAAGAAAACCACATTGTTTGGTGTCAGGCATGGAATTTTATCATTAATTTCTTTTAAAATAATCTATAATCATAATGGGTGAGATGGATGGGGTCACTTTACCATTTTCTTCATTTCTCGTATACCGGAGGGGCAGACACTCACAATATTTATGCACTGGTCCATGGCTATTTTACTAATAAGATGTAGGAAATTAGCCAGAAATTGAATTCTACTTGGTACTAGGATAATTATGACATCATCCAGAAGATTTATAAAGATAAACATGAGATCTAGTGCTGTGAATAATAGATTAATGAGTGTTACTCCTTCATCACTAATCAATTAGAAATTGTCATGCCATTGAGTGTACAGCTGGAGGAGACCCAAGAGCAGCTAAAACAGGTGACCCATCAAGTGGATTATCTCAAAGATGAATGGTACTAGATCATGATCATGGTGAATGAGCTTTTCCCAATGACAATTGATGAGTAATCGGAGCTCAGGCAGAAACAAAAGACTTTGGAGGACACATGCCGGATGGTGGAAAAGCTGAAGCGCTCTATTGAAGGGGCAGATCCATAGGGGCTGTTTTTCTCCAAACTCATGAAATGTATTTTCTGGCTTACTCGACTTGAATTTCATGCATGGAAACATTACTTATTTCACTAATTATTTCATATCAAACGTATATATAAGAAAATTAATTTTGAATCCCTAAGATCACATGGGTCATTTACGGTGTGATAAATAAGTGAAGACCCTAAATTGTTCACTTTGTATGAGAGTTTCAAATAATAATCAAAACTATCTTCCATGGGAGCATCGTCTTGGATTCTGAAATAAAACTAAAGACGCGAGTAATGTGGTAGATGACTAACATCAAGGGAGGAGACCTATTAGGAAAGGCTAGGTATGCTTTTCATTTTACATCACACAAGTGAGGATAATTAAAACATAATTTAACTTCATATGGTGATGAAGATTCATGGTAAAATTTAACATTATGTGACCAGGACACGTCCCAAATTTTATCATTACATTATTAGGACATTGTAAATAGTATAAGATCATACTTCCTTGACCGTTTCTATTAGTTTAAAGTCATGTTTCTCAGAAAAGTGTAAAATTTTCAATCTTAGGGTATGCACACAGCAGGTAGGAGGTAAAACCTGATGTGAATAACGCCAAGGAGGATCATGTGTTGCATACACACCCTATGATAAATGACATAAAGTTTAAATTCACAATGCTTGGACCATAACTAAGGATAAAGGGTCCGAATTAGGTTAATTAACCTATGGATAGTCTTGAAGATAAAATTTGTGGTCATCTCTAGGCATCCTATAAGGATTTTAATCAAGCCTAATGTAGTTATTAAGATACATTGTTTTGGGAGGCTAACACTGGTGGGGGTAAACCTCTCTAGTGGGGAAGTTGAAGAATCCCATAATTATCATGGGGAATCCTGAACTTGTACAGGGTATGATCACATTTTAATGTCGTGCATTGAGGATGTTAACTCTTAGTAATATGTGTAATGTGGACTATAAGGGAGGCACTCCAAGTGGAATATGTGTAATGTGGTGGCATAATAAACCCAACATGAACGAGGACCACGAAGGCCCACACACACCAAAAGTTCATTAATGAGGTGATTGTATATAGTTTAATGTCATGTTTATTGGATAGTTCTAAGGACATAAGAACCATAGATCTGATAACCTTATCGCTTTTCCTAAAGTAAAGTTTCTGTATATCACTACATATCCCATGATGATGGTAATCAATCCAGGTGTAGTTCTAGATTTATATGAAAATGAACTGATGTGAAAAAGGAAATAATGTGGTATCTTTACATGAGACTGAGGATCTGGGCGTCACTATGTATCCCATGAGGATGGGGATCAAGCCACATTTAGTTCTTGAGGATAAATCTCATTGCATAGGTCTAACCCACACACAGAGAGGGGGTAAGTTTTTTTTATTTTTTTGTTCTTTTTCTTGAGTTACTAGACTAGGATCGAAAATGTGGGAGTTTATACATATCATGTGTGGAAAGGAATGAATCCATACATAGTTCTTGATAGATGGCACAGTGGATGATCAGTTCCAAATGTGATGCCATCTACAGAGAGAATACAACAATGTTGTGCCATTTTCTATCATGCGTCTAGGATGATGATGCCAAAGTTTAAGGTCTTATAGCAGAATAGGACCATGCAGTTTATTGTTTTACACTAAGGAAACTGGTTTCTACTCCTTTTATTGTTGTGCAGTTATGATGATGATTATAAGGTAGTTTTTCATCATGCGACAAAGACATTGGGGGATACGATTGTTCCCAAGGCGGGTGAATGGCGCAACAACCATAACCCAATTTGAATAAGGACCATGAAGGCCTATGTTAAACCACAGATGCAAGAGGGAAACTTAGGAAAAGATTACAAAAGATTGACTCTACAGCTGGGCCCAAGGATGAAATATCTAGACATTCTTACATATCTCATAAGAAAGAGAATCAATCCATGTGTTTATCTTGAACCTGGAATGGTAGATGACCGAGGTCGGAAGTGATGTCCTATCAGGAAAGAACATCATGACGGGCCTTTGTAGTTTAAATTAATTATAGTTTGGACTGTATAGTTATTAGTTTAAGGTCATATAATCCAGACCATTTGAACTTAGTTTAAGGTCCTAGAGTTTGAAAAATAAAGGGTGGAATCTCTGATGGATATATGTAATGTGGAGGTGTGATAACACTCAACGTGTATGGACTAGTAGGTCCAATTCCATACAATGCATTCTTGAGAGATATTTAATATAGTTTAAAGTAGTCACTCTTGGACTATGAAAAAGGGGTATTCGAAAGAAGGGGTATGTGTATCATAGTAGGAACAACCCAATGTAAATGAGGGCTAAGAAGGCCTGTCGTTACACCACATATTCATTTAAGGGTTTTGCAGCTCCACCATTTGAGTACGAACCCTTCCAAGACTCCCAAGCCCATATGAGTCATGCTTAGTGTGGAAAATAGGTAGTGGTTTTAGGATTTCCGTATCACATTGAAGTGCACATCAAGGGTAAGTAAATGATAGGTGTGAATGTATTGGTGATACTAACCTTCCTACTCAATGCGTGTAGATGCATAAATGGGTAACACCAAGGGTGTTGGGGTTCCACAAAGACATATGAGGGTGGAAAATAGGTAAATAAAAACATTTGAGGTTCATATCACGAAAGGGGTGATTGATGAGTAGGGACCACTATTGAAAAAATTCAAAACATAGGATCAACAACTACACCATTCAGGGATGGGGTATGCAAATGTAGAACTGACTGCAGGCCATGTTCAAAACACATGACCCATACATCCATTAAGGCATTGGACCCGGATAAAAGGTGAGCTAAATATGGAATGCGAACATCAATGTTAGGGTGTCTATCTTGATATGAAATATGTTGGGTAACCAATCCTAGAAAGAATCGATGTATAGTAATGGATTAAGGAAGTGTCTGTGAGGAACCCAACACCTTAGGCTTCACTCCCTAGAACATCAGATCATGTAAGTGGTAGGAAAAAATTGGACTCAGAGTAAAGGAACCTGGTGACGTAAATAGTTTAAGGACATATTTCTTGGACCAAATGGTCTTAGTTTATGGTCATAGATTTTGGACCAGTCCATGCAGTTTATCATCATGCATTAATAACAATAGTTTTAACAAAGTTTATCATCATGCGAACGTGACATTGGTGGGAGAGACATTCTAAAGGGGAAGTGTATGATGTGGTAGTTATAACCTGATTTGAATGAGTAACATTGAGGTCCCCTACACACCACATACTCTAGAGAAAAATCCACACATATTTTAAATCCATTATGTTTGGATTCGAGTGCTCAGTTTAACATTGTTTGTGTAGAAAGAATGAGTAATTGCCTTTTAAGGTCATGCATAAAGGACCGTCAACACTATGTAATTTAAATTCTTGCATCCAAGATGTTGATGCTACGTACTTTAAAGTTATAAAGCTCCTACTGTAGGGTTATTAGTTTAGGTTTATAGAATTTAGACCATCAGCTATTATTTTAAGGTCATAGAGTTTAGACCATGAGAAAAAAGGTTTCAAGTGGATATGTTTATCATAGTGGTATGGGAAACCTGACATGAATGGGGACTTAGGAGGCCTCAACACCATAGGACACAATCCGAGGAGGATCCTACATACTATTTAAAGTCACAATTCTTGGACTCGGGTGCCCAGTTTAATGTCATGTGCCTAGGACATAAAATTTCATACAGTTTATTTTCATGAAACATAAACAATTAAAAGTAATTGGTGTGGGATATTTCAAATTATTTGTAATGTGTGGTTGAACAAGGTTTCCTCTCAAAGGAGGAAGTAAATTTAATGACATATTAAAGGTATTTAGAAAATAAAATAACATAACATAAATAAAATACATAAAAGTTTGGAGGGATTGTTTATAATTTACAATACTATAATAAGTATGTTTGAATAAGATTGTATTTTTTTTACATTTTTTATTTTTTAAATGAGATTGAGAAAATGAAACCAGAAGATTTTTTTTATAAAACTATTTTAAAGGAGTAATCTATCTAAATATACCTATTCATTTAATTATTAATCACTATTATTTAATTTAATATCCTCTTAATTATGATCCCATAATTTTTTAACCCCTGAACCCTAAAATAATTAACTTAACAACCAAGATAAAATTAATTAAATCCTAAGCTATCTTTGGAACAATAAATTGTAGCACCCTACATTGATTGATGGTATGAGGATACCTTATGTTCAGTGGTAAATTAGGGAACATATCCAATCTATAAATGAGGATGAATTGATTTTAGGGATTATATTTGGACTCTAAAAATTTATCTCGCATGGTTTTGTTTCACAGATTAAGGTCTCCCTATCACAATTCACACCTTACTCAACCTCATGTGTTTTTGAAATAATTATTCAATTACTTGATTTGTTTATTTTAATTTAATAACTAAATTCATAAATCATAATATGTTAATTATAGTATCTCATTGATTAAAAATAATTAAGTGAATAATGTTAGAGGTATATCAATTACTAAGAAGAATTACTATTACATGGGCGGTGTAATTATCAAAGAAAGTTTTTTCATTCGCAAAGGTTGTAGAAAGGGTATAACCCAATCATGTTTCTAATATTGGTTTCTAGACCAAATAGGATGATTATAGAATAATAAAACATAATAAATATAATAAATATAATATGAACTAAGAAGTTTATTACGTAAAGACAAACCTTAAACCATAAGAAGAAGTGGAAGGCTTCGATGAAGGGATCCTTGCTTCAAGAGCTTCCCCTATGAGTATAGAGAGTTCTTGAACCTCCATGGTGATTCTATAACTCATATAAAATTAAAATATTGTATCACTTTGATCCTTGGTCTAACTACCAAATGAGGTACCCATCGTGTCCATTAACAGAAAAATAGGAAGTGGTTTTGGAAACCTAGAATTCGATATACCACTTGTGTCTCAGTTTTGGGTTGGTAAATGGAATTATCTCAACATGGAAAAATAAAAAATGGGTTTTCGGGCCTATTTACTATCACCATGTCAATTTTCATTGACATTTGACATCACTAATAAGAGATATATTTAAAATACAGAACCAAAATTTTGACTTCGTACAGATTCGATTCTCTCGACAGATCAGTTTGGTCGAGCCACCATATAGACAAATTGTTCTTGGGTTTATTAAGATTGGTTGCATCACACTATGTTATATAGAATTTAATAATTTTCATCCCATTATGATGCAATTATTTCCCAGGAAATGTAAAACAGTGGGAATATTTCATTGGACATCCATGCACATTAGCCCATTTTTCTTCTACATCATCTCTGGCCCTCAAAAGCACCTCCTCCTAATATGAAATCACCAAAACTTATATAATTTCCATTTTTAACAGGGATAAAAATTGAATAATTTATTCAAATGGAAAGTTAATTTTTTTTGTTATATTTTTAATTTTCAATACAAAACCTGTTTAGAACATTGATATAAGGGTAAAATAAAGCAGTGAATCATGGTGCGATCACACCCCCACACTTACCCTTTTGCACTCCTAGGAAAAATATAATATCATTTATTCTAAAAAATTGTGACATTATATACATGTTAATATTCCTAACTCCACATTATAAATATAGGTAAATTAATAATTCCTTCAAGAGTTAATATCGATAAATTTTAAAATCATTATCTCATAAATTGTATCAAAATAATATCCAGTGATATTTATGACTCTAATCAAAGAGAAATACGTTATGGGTCTATCATGCCATTAATTCCCCACGTGTTTTTGTTCCAAATATTTCATGCTCATATCTCCACCCTCTATTTAGTATATTCATGTCATGTAAATTTTTTTCTTACCTGGTTTAATTCACCAAACTTGTTGTACATTACTTTGGAATCAAATTTTAACACCCACTCACATAAGAATTCCCAAAAGTCAAGCCTTAATCTCCCGACCAAGATATCCCCACATGTTGTACATTTGATCACTCACCTCATTTATTATTTTTATTGTTTGTTTTTCAAAATTTATACTTGGAAAAAATCTCACACTCATCTTTCAACCCTTATTTGAACTCATCACGACACTAATTATAATAGTTATAACAAGATCAAAGTTCGAGGAAGAGTGGGTTTTGAACTTCTCAGGGCACAACCCCAATTTTCGTGGTTTTATTTTTGTTTATTTTTGTTTTTTAGGGTGTAAAACAATCATATAAAAGTTAAACACTTATAGGTCAATTCATTATAGTAATAAAACCGATCAGAAGAGAAATGAATGTATAAATCAACCATTGATATAAGATGGTTTTTTACCTAACTTGGATATATCTTAAATTGAGTAAGAAGAGTTTCACGATTCATGATTTTGTAAAAATAGTTTTTTATAAATCAATGAAACAATTTACTATGAACATATATCACAAATAATGGTGTCAAAATCTAAAAGGTTTAATAATGAAACAACCAAACATATCATCGAAGTATTCTATTTTTATAAAAATAAACCCTTGATGATGAAATAATACATATTGTTATTATACTACCAATTAATTTTTAAAACATTCATTTTGATATGTTCTAAATGTAAATGAGTATATTACATGATATGTTTTTTTCTTTTATTTATTTTTTCTTTGTTTGTTTTCTTTTTTAAAATTTTAACTGAAAACATAATAGAAAACACAAACAAAACATACAAATTAAAATCCAAAATATTTACCCCAAATTTTTTCCCCCTCCCCCAAACATAAAATATTTCATTGTCCTAGATTTTAACCCATGAGGAGATATGTGATCATGAAATATATAATTTTAAATAGGAAAAAATAATATAAAAGTGAAAGGGTTAAGAAAAACATGATATTATCATGTGATGATAAGGTCATGATGTGTGATGAAATCAACAGCATGGGTGGGAAGTCCCTCAATGTATTTATTTAAAAATTTCCCATTGACTTTAAAGCTCCTTATTATATTCTTTTGTGTGATCTCCACTAAACCATAAAGAAAAAACGTTAAATACAACATAAGGACCTAACCATCTATAACACAAAATTATTGGGCATCACCTTCAATTGTGAACTATAGAGGAGTAGTTTATATATAACATTAAACTATATTTTTTCTATCATTATATCATGATATTATCATGATATTTTTTTAAATATCCTTGAGTTCACATATGATCATAATCAAATCTTCTCAAGCTCTTGAATTTTCTGCTTTAGTTGAAGTCCATCTTGGGCTAGATCTATGTTATATTTCTTTATAACTCAATATGCCTGATGCTCTACCTACATGGGGAGATGAAAATATTTTTCAAAATAAAAATAAAAAATGGGGACATACTAATGGGAGTCTTTTATGTCTTCCTATAATCCCACATCACATCATCCAAGTTCTTTCTCCAATCATTCATATTTGGCTACATGGTTTTATTCAAAATTTGTTTCAACTCCTGATTTAAAATCTTAGCCTAACCATTTGTTTGGGGGGTGTTGTGGTGTTGTTGTTTTATTTGTAACCTCTTACTTCTCAAGGACGGATTCCAAATTCAAAATGCAGAATTGTGTCCCCCGATCACTTATGATAGCCTTTGGTACTCCAAACCAACAAAAAATCCATGCCTTGAAAAAATCGACTACAACTTGAGAATCATTATTCATGGTGGTCTTGGACTCCAACATTTTCTAACATAATAAATATAATCAAAAATATATAAAAAACCAAATTATCTAGAAAAAGGAACCATAAAATCAATTCCATATACATTGAAAATCTAACAGAATGGTATGGGTTGTTGGGGCATCGCATGTATCCTTGAAACATTTCCTGTGAGTTGGAAGCCTGAACATGAATTACAAAAAAACATGATTATCATGGAATAATCTAGGCCAATATAAACCATAGTTTAAGACTTTACTAGCTATTTTTTGGGTTCTAAAGTGTCCTCTACCTGAAATTTTATGGCAGAAATGAAAAATAGACTCAAACTCATGATTAAGAACACAACTTATAATAACGTGATCATTTAACATGTGCCATAGACAGGGATCATCCCAAACATAAAATCTATACGTGCTCTTTAATTTTTGGACTTAATGTTTCTTTAAATTTTCATGAATTTCATAGGAAACAAGGTAGCTAACTAAATTAGCATACCAAGGATGTGTACCTGAGAGTGTATAAAGATTATCATCGGGAAAATTGTCCCAAAGTGGTAACTGGTCCATGGTGTGAGCTTCTAGTGTGTGATTAATCCTACTCATGTGGTCCACCAACAAGTTCTATAACCCCTTCTTTTCCATTATCTCAATATCAAGTTCTTAAAGAAGGAGCATCCATCGAATAAATTTGGGCTTTGCATATGTCTTATTTAAGAGGTACCTCAGTGCTGTATGGTCAAAAAAACAACTACTTTATAGGCCAATAAAAATGAATAGAATTTATCTAAAGTAAACATGATAGTAAGAAACTCATTTTCCAGTTTTGTGTAGTTTTATTGGACTGAATACAATATCCTTGAATAATAGACAATCACACATGAACATCCCTCCACCTTTTATGAAAGATAGTTCCAACTGTGAAGATTGAATCATCACACATAAGCTCAAATGGAATGTCCCACCATGGGGTATGTTTGATCAGTGGAGTAGTTAGACAATTATTAATCTCATCGAAGGAAACCCTACAAGAATCATCAAACAAAAAATCAAAATCCTTTTGAAGTAATCGTGAAAAAACAAGGGAAATATTACTAAAATCCTTGATGAAGCACTAATAAAATCTTGAATTCCCTACTAAAGATCTAACATCATAAACACATAAAGTATTGGGTAAGGATGAAATAATATCTAACTTATATCTATTAACATCTATTCTATGTTTTGAAATTATATTCTCTTAGACAATTCCATTCCCTACCATGAAATAACATTATTCAAAGTTTAAAACCAAATTATTATCAATAAAAAAATTCAAAAACTTCCCAAAACTAAAGATACATTAATAAAATAAGGATCAAAACACGATAAAATCATACATAATTACCTCCATGCAGGTCTCAATAAAATCATAAAAAATACTCACTATGCATATTTGGAAGGTACATGGGGAATTGCATAGTCCAAATGGAATCCTTCATTAGGAAAATGTATAAAATAGACAATTTAATGTTTTCTTCTCCTAATCCTTCATATCTATGGGAACCTGAAAATATCTGAAAAATCTATCCAGGAAACAATAATATGTCTTCCCAGCTACTATCTCAAGCTTTTGATCAATAAATGGGAGGGGAAATGTTCCTTTAAAATGGATTGATTTAGTTTCATATAATCAATACACACACCCTAAATACCATTCACCCTCATTAGAACCAATTAAACTATCTCATTTTTAACAACAGTACCACCACTTTTCTTTGGAATAACCTGAATTAGACTCATCCACTAGGAATCTAAAATCGGATAAATTATACCTACCTAAAACAAATTTTCAACTTCATTTTTGAAAAATTCTAAAAGATTTAGATTCAGTGTCCTTTTTTTCTTCCTTACAAGTTTAGAATCATCCTCCAAAATAATAATATGCAAGAAAATATAGGGGATAATTCCTGATATGTCAGCCAAGTTCCACCCGATTTTTCTAACTTTTCCCCTCAAAATATTCAAAAATAATAATTTCACATTCAAAAGGGTGATTATTAGAAATTATAATAGGTATTATCACACCACTCAACAAGTATGAGTATTTTATATTTAGTGGTAGTGGATTTAATTCCAATGAAAGGGGTGTTGTGTGGATGGAGACATTGATGAAACTGAAATATGTGTACAATGAACAATAGTAACAGAATAGACATCATTAAAATAAGAGAATAATGAATCAAATACATTAGCATAATTAACATACATATCATAATCAGAGTGAGGATGATTAAAATTAGAATATGAATCTATTTCAAAATCAAATCTAAGAGAGGTTTTTTCATTAGAAACCTGTGTAGAAGTGCTATTATAAATAAAAATAAAACCAATTCTCATCATCTCTCTATGTATAAGACAATAAAAACCCATGGGGTTTTTACTTGGTGATTAAAAATCAGATATAAAAAAAAGTTGAATGGTCCTATTAGGAGTACTTCATGGATTCCATAACATTAAATATCAAAACATAATCTCCAAACCCCATGGAAAGTGTATACTCATTGACATTTATGATAGCATTTGCAGTTTTGAGGAGGTTAATACCTATGATAATGGGAGAATGAGAATTTAATTTATCATAATCCATGTTAAGAATGTAGAAATATGTTGGAAAGATCTTGTCTATTACCCAAATAAGTACATCCTAAAGGACTCCTGTTGGATATTTCGTATCTCTATTCACTAACTGCACCACTACTTTCATATGTTTCAAGTCACCAACCTATAAAGAAGAGAAAATAGAGTGATGTATCACATGAATTGAAGCTAATAAATCATATAAAGCAACATAAAATTGTAACTCCCATATGGTTTATGGTATTGTGAATGTATCAGGATCTTGGAAATTTGATGGCATTGCAAGAGTTGGTGTAATGGGTGCTGATATATTTCTTACAAGATTTATCCTCTCATTTCCCTTGATCCCTCATCAATTGGTACAAAGTTATTTTTTGAATTTGACATACCTTGGTATTTGATTAATGTCCTCAATAAGGGATATGTTTATCTCCATGCACTATAATGTGTCTAAAATCTCTTTTTGAATCACCTATTCAGCCATATTCTTGGTTTTTACAACTCAATTTGGAAATGGAAGGGGTTTAGAAGGAAATAATAAATCTTTTTCTTTCCATTTTCTTTCTCATTGGGCTTCTCTTCAGTTTCTCTTGAATACAAATTCTCCTGATTTGAGGTGAATCCTAGTGGAATGATAGGTGTGGATGTATCAGTTGTTTTATTCCTACTTCTCAATATTATTGCACTGACATTCCCCTTGGGATTTAGAGTAGGTTGGGATGGAATATTTCCAGAGTTCTTACTTACCAGTTCATAGAGGGCAGTGACAATCTATCTCGTTTTTTTCTTCAACTCCCTCAACTCTGAACCATGGGTCTTCAACTCATTTTGTTGATCAAGAACAATTTGTTTCAAAATATCACTAGTATAAGAATGTACCTTTTGTTGAAAATTACATTATTGTTGAATTTTTGATGCTTGGGATTCAAATCACCTTTGGGATTGTTGGGAACCCTATTGATAAGGTGGAGGCTTCTAGAACTTTTATTGAAAAGGGGGACTTTGTTGTCGTCCAATGCCATAACTAATATCTGATTTATCCTTCCACCCTTGGTTATATGTTGGCTCCAAGGAATCATACTTATTCTGTGGAAGTGGTTGTCATTGTTGCTGATATGGTTTCCCAATGAATACTACTGTGTAATCCTCCATCTCTTGTAGTTGGGGGAACAATAAGTTTGGTGGTCTGTTTTTGTAAAAATTTCACAAGGCCTTATTGGAGTAGATTGTGATGTATTTGGATCCAAATAAATATGTCTCAACATAGTGGTAAATTATTCAAACTTAGTATCAATCAAATAAATTTCAAGAGAAGAAATAATTACCTCATAAACTCCTCTAACATGTGGTGTACCTCAATTTCCAAATTGATGGGAGTTTTGTGCCATCTTTTCGATCAACGTTTTGCAATTGTTGGTGTTTTATCAACCATTTCCTCTCCATATGCATCATCCACCATGATCCTCTCCACAGGTTTGAGGAATTCATAGAAGTATTGAATGAGAATTCACTCACTAATTTGGCAGTGCGGGTAGCTTGCACACAACTACTTGAATCGCTCATAGTACTCATTCATTAACTCCCCTTGGGATTTATTTATTCCTGATATATCATTATTAATGAAAGTGTTTCTCATTTATAGAAAAAATATCTAAAATAGAATATGTTTAAATTCATTCCAACATGTTACATCCTCAGGTTGTAAATAATACATCCAATCTTTACAGTTCCATAAAGTGAAAATGGGAATGCTCTTAGTTTGATTTGATATTCGAATAAATTTCTTGGTTTTACATTTAACCAATGAAAATTAAATTTCATTAAGAAAAATTGGATCCTCACCATATAATCCATGAAATTTTTTAAGAAGTTTAATCAACCCAGATTTTAGTTCAATGTCTGATTCAAGATTTGGGCATGAAATAGAATTGGATTGATAGTTAATATCCAGTAGATCCAATTCTAGAATTTTTCTATTAAGATAATTGTTTTTATTTTCATCCATTGGTTATTATTTTAGATTTTATATAGAATATTTTACAATTACAGTGTTCCTAGAATGGAGGAATTCTCCAACTGGTTGAATGTTGAAATTCCTCATAGAATAAGACTGCTTAATTTAAGCCCTAAGGATACATTCAATCTTAGGGTCTAGATCTAAGAGATCATTGGTATTATTCCATGTCATAAATAAAATAAAATAAAAATAAGGAATGTGTACCACAATAGAAGGAATTTAAGTTTGACTTGATGGTCCAAAAAATAATAAGAAGAAAACAAATGAAGAAGAAATATTCAGATTGGGTAAATAAGGAAGAAGGAAGAGAACAAGAGAATAAAATAAAAATGAAAAAATACCTCTAAATGGTTTAAATATGTACTTGAATCCCTAGAAATATTTAAAATTTAAAATATTTTTTCATGGGCTCTTTCAAATGATGCATAATGTTTTACTTCTTAGGTATAGTAGAGTTTCTGACCAAGGATGTCTCTCAAAGGATGAAGTAAATTTAAAAACTTATTAAAGGAATTTTGAAAATAAAATAAAATAGCATATGAAAACTACTTAAAAGTATGGTTTGGGGGTTTTTATCATTTATAATACTATAAAATGTATGTTGGAAGAAGATTTTATTTTTTTTATTTTTTTTTTGTTTTTAAAATGAGATTGAGAAAACACAACGAAAATATGTTTTTTAGAAAACTATTTTAAATTCATAATCAATATAACTCCACCTATTCATTTAATTATTAATAATTATCATTTAAATTAATATCCACTTAATTATGATCCCCTGATTTTTTTAAACCTTGAACCCTATGAGAATTAACTTAACCACCAAGAATAAATTAATTAAACCCTAAGCTAGATTTATAACATGAAATCACAACACCCAACTTTGATTGATGATAAAAATCTAAATTATATTTAGTGGTAAATTATGTAACATATCCACTCTCAAAATTATGATGAATTTATTTTAGGGATCATATTTGAACTCTGCAAATTTATCTTGTGTGGTTTTGTTTCATTGATTAAGGTCATGCCCTCAGAATTTACACATTACTCAACCTCAAGTATTTTTTAATGAATTTTTCAATTGATTTATTAGTTTATTTTAATTAAAAACTAAATTAATAAATCAAAATATTTGAATTATAGTATCACATTGATTCAGAAAAATTATGTGAAGAAGGATAAAGGTAGATCGATTACTAAGAAGAATTACTCTTCCATGGGTAGTGTGATCATCGTAGAAACGTTTTGCATTCACAAATGTCATGGATAGGGAATAACCTAATAATGTTTAAACTCTTGTTTTTCAGACCAAATAGGAAGATTATGTAAGAATAAAATAGAATAAAATATAAGAAATTGAATAGTAATTAAGAGGTTTATTACGCAAACACAAACATTACAACATGAAAAGGAGAGGAAGGATTTGATGAAGGGATCCTTGCTTCAAGATCTCTCCATATGAGTTTAAGGAGTTATAGAACCTCAAAAAATATTATAGGAATCTTATAGAACTCCAAAATGGTAGTACTTAACTCCTTTATTGAACTTCCAAATTAGGTTCCCATGGTGTCTTTTATAGAAAAAATGGGAAGTGGTTTTGGGCACCCAAAATACAAGATACCAATTGTGTATTAGTTTTGGATTGGTAAATGGAATTATATATAATAAAGAAATATAATAGAAAATGTGTTTTTAGGAATATTTAATATCACCATGTCAAATTTTGTGGCCATTGTACATCTATAATGAGAGATATATCCAAAATAAAAAACAAAATGTATGACTTTGTGGAGATTCAATTCTCAAGAAAGATCAGTTTTGTTGGTCCACCAGATGGAAGAATTGGGATAAGGTTTCTTGATATGGGTTGTATCCCAATGAGTTATAGATAATTTCAAAAATATTAATCCCATTTTTATTCACTTATTTCTCTAGACATGAAAAATAGTGGGAATATTTCACTAGACTTCCAGGAATATTGGCCCATTTTCCTTCTACATAATCTCCAACCCTCCAAATCTCCTCCTCTTACAATGAAATCACAAAAAATATTATTTGGATTTTTAATAGTGATCTAAATTGAATAATTGAACCAAATTGGAAGTTAAATTAGTTATTATATTATTAATTTTTAATAAAAACTATGTTTAAAACATTGATGTAACGATGAAATAAAGAAGTTAATCATGGTGTGATCAACAATGCATCATAGTTTAATGACATGTTTTAGTGACGTAAGGTGGAAAGAAATTTTTAGAGGAATGTGTTTTATGAAACAATTATTTCACATCATGAATGATAACCCTAGGGGTCCACACCATAAAATAAAATTCCATAGATAACACATACACAATTTAAAGTCATGATGTTTGGACTGAGGTTATCTGTTTAACATTATGTTCCTAGGATGTAAAATGTTATGCAGTTTAGCATTATGTAACTAAGATGAGGCATCACAATTTAACATCATGTTTCAGAAACGTGGGGAAACTTACTTTTAAGGTCATGAAGAACGGACCATCAGTGTTATGCAATTTTGCATCATGTATCTAGGATTCAACTATCCCTTATGCAAAGTAATACTTGAGGAACTTGTCAGTGGTCAGAGGAGTGATGTGCTCTCTATCCATGGTGACCATGGAACATACACCATTGGGATAGACCTTGTGAATGAAGCAATTACCTTACCATTGTTTCTCCAAATTTGGTTCCACATACCATAAACATCCTTAGAGCCAATACTATGCCACCTTGAAGGAAGGATCAGAGATGAACCTTCTTATTGAAATATTTGTCTATATTGTTTTTGTGCCTCTCTAGATTATACAAGGCCTAGAGCCTATTATAATCAAAGGATTCTATTTTGACTAGATAGTCTTCTAATATTTTGTTTTATGTATTCTAATCATAGACATATGTTCAAAGAAAAGGTAGCTAAATATTGATGGGAAAGACTACCTCTGTTCTATACACTAGGTAATATGGGGTCACCTGGTTGGAATTGTGAGTCATCGTCTGATAATCCTAGAGATATTTGGGGAGTTTTCTAGGCCAAATTTTCTTGTTTTGTCCTACCATCTTATGCATAATTTTGGATAGGGGTTTGTTTAACACCTCTATCTATCCATTCACCTATGTGTGGTAGTGAGAAGTGTGGTTAGACCAGATGTTGTACTTGGTGTACAACTTCATCAGCTCAACTACCTAAAATTTGGTTCTTGTTGTTGATGAGAATGGTGTGAGGGTTTCCAAAAAGATAAATGATGTGGTAGATCATTAATTGAATGACCGAGTGGTCTTTGAATTCCTTGGGAAGAACTAATTCTACCCTCTTGGAAAAGAAATCTATTGTGGTCATAATGAACCTATAATGGAGATCTTATACTAGTGGATATGGTCCCATGACATTGATTACCCATACCAAAAAGGTATAAGAGTACATTGTAATATTGAGGGGATTTGAAAGTTGATGCATGGAATTTTAATGAATCTGACATGAATGAAATCTCTTGGAGAACTCGATAAAGTCATGGACCACGGTTGGTCAGAAGTATCCCAACCTTCAAATATGAGGGGAAAGCTTCAACCCTTCCTGGTGAGCTCCACAAGAACTAACATCAACTTCCTATATAACCTAAGGGTATTTTTATCCTTGAATGAAATAGATTAGAATTACATCAAATCCATTTTTATATAGAGTCTTCTTGAGGTTGGTCCCACTATGGAGGTTGAACTGTACTGCACGCCGAAGGATTCACTCACGTTCAGCTCTGTCTATCAGGAGAGTGTCGTGCTAGAGATACTCGACAAAGGGAGTCATCCAATCAGAGGTTTCTTAAATTATGTGGGGATTCGATTGTCCCGATGTGGAGGTACAGGTTGTTAGGTGGTCTACCTATTGGATATCATCTTCATCTGAACTAGTATAGGAGATGACACTTTGATGTGCCATGTGTAAGAATTGGTTGTCCTAGTCAGGATCTTCAAGGGATGTGGCTATAATATCCAAGGTATCATTTCTACCATTCTATTATTGGGGGACATGATTTAACTATATTTGAGAAGGGAATTAGGCAATCAACTAGATATTGTGCTCTAATAAGGGCACGAGATCTGGAATCCTGACGATGTAGTCACCATTGATCTGCTTGATGACTAGCTCAGAGTATCTCTTCACATGTAGGTGGGGAACATAAATCTTGAGATCCAGCTTAAGAGCGGTGATGAGAGAATAATAATATGACACATTATTTTTGTATCATTTTTATAGTAATAATGAATATGACCGGACAACCTATATCAGAGTGATGAAGACAATCCCCAAGTCTACACTGTTGAGCCTAAGATCTTTGAGCTTCCTACCAGTTAGACTTCAAGAGGCACCATTGAAATGCATATGACAACATGGTATAGCCTGGTCCAATGAGAGGATAGACTCATCTATAAATTTAAGATCCATAGACTTCTCTATGGGGTCCTAATGGGTGGCCAAAAATTCTACTAGAGCCTGACCCTTAATGGACTTATATGGAACAAATATTTTGTCGAACAAATGAAGAATCAGTTCCCATCATGCTAGACTAACTGTCAACATAGGGAAATTCTGGATATACATTAGAGGATCCATGAAGGACACAAACTATATCTCATTAATGTGTAGATATTGATGCAACTTTTGCACTGTGAAAACCAGTGCGAGGCAACTCTTATCGATAGGAGATTATTTGGACTTCTATTGAGGAGCATACGACTGAGATAATATAAATGGTTATATGTACCTTCATTGTTCTTATGAGTGATAAATTCACCAAGGGATCTGTAGAGACCCATACTTGACATACATGGACATTTCATTAATTTTTCATAATACTTAATACATAACAAAAAACAAACACCCAAGGACCGTAATAGTTTAGTGTCTTTGGAATCTCAGAACATAATCTTCTAATCATCATGAAAGATCTTCAAAATATCCCATAAAGATCTTCCACTTTTTTTCTTACCTAAAACCTTTCCTTATATCCTGGGGAAAATAAAACATATAATGGGTGAGCTCAAATGCTCAGTAAGGGTAAACATAGAGAATAAAAAACAATCCATAAACATTTGAATGTAAAAACTTGAACATAAAATCTAAACATCAAAATATTGAGCAATGACATAAAACATGGAAGTACATAAGGAAAATATCATAGAGAACATAAATAATGATAAAATATCATGGTAATAAAACATGTAAATATGGAAAAACATTAAGTACATGATACTATTTCCATTGTAGCCAAGGCATTACTACCAAGACCGTCATAGTGGACAAAGTCCATTATTGAACTAGGTTTACTTGTCATTCCAGCCCTGTATTACTAAACTGGATTCACTTTCCATTCCATCCATGTCTATCTCATGAGATATAAATCTTTACCCAATGCATTGAAGGGGGATATAGGTCCCACCCATCTCATAATGAAATCATTCTTACTTGTTCCACAAAATAAACATAAATCATTCATCATAACCCAAAGAATAAAATGGGCTACATAACCATCATCCCATCATAACATAATCCATATAAAAAAAATGGATATCATTTAATCATAAGAAGAATCAGACCATGTAAATAATATAGTCATTATACTTGAAATAAAATCATACTAAATAATTTCATCTTAGATGGAAAATAGTTTTGACAAAACTCTTGAAATGAATTCTTAAGGAAAATATCCTTTCTTCTTCAAAATCATTTTCTTTTCACAAAATGCCATTCAATTTTAAAAGAAAATGATTTTTCTGAAAATAATCCAGAAATCTTGTAGAGTAAGCTTCATGAAAATTAGGCGTTATGAAACTGTAAAAATCTATTCATGCCGTATAAGTTAAAAAAACATTCTCCTTGTACTTTTCCCGCAAAAGTAAAAAAGTTCGTCGTATGGTAAACAAAAGAATGATTCCTTCCATAACACAATGTAAAAGTCAAATAGGGGTAAAAATGACTTTAAATATACATTTAAGAATATTAAACACTTTATGAAAAACATTTTTATGGACATGGATGAAAAATATAACCCCAGTAAATACTTATGTATAATCAATCTCGGATAAAAATGAGATTTGCAAAATTATCCCTTACCATATGTCTAATTTATTCATTATATGTCTGAGACTCCTATATAGTGGGTTTAAACATATTATTAACTTGTAAAAAAACAATAATAATATTTATGATATCATATATGATTCACTTAGGACTTTATATTACCCGTTCATTTGTCAATTCCATGTTAAAGCAACGTTTTGGGTAAAATCGTTTCATTTATCATCCGTGTTTTGACTTGTAATTATTCATATGATTACGTAGATCATGATTACTTACTTCTATAATGTAAAACATGATTTATATATAATATATATTTTGAATATACATATATATAATAGATCAATAAATGGAAAGAAATACATTGTTCATGGAGACGGTAGGCTGTACGTACGCATGAACGCTGTTTTTGTTTCCTTATTAAATTGAATGGAAGTAATTAAATAATATATACATAAATACAGTATCATTAATATGTCATATATTTCAATATTATTTAATATATATACTTTATAATCATTCTTTAATGGTTAACTTGGATAATGAATCGCACCGCGTCGTGGAGACGGTAATCCGTACGTACGCACAAGCGATGATATCGTTCCCATAATTATTGAATAAAATTATAGTGGATGATATAATATCTCATAATTAGTATCATCTTATAATAACCATATATAGTTATTCTTTACACCATTATACCCATCCATGTAAGGTGGTGGTGGAAAAATAGATTACACCGCAATGTGGAGACGATATTCCGTATGTACGCAAGCGCGGTGATTTCGTTTTCTGTAGGATGGATAGAATGTGAAATTGGGTTGGTTCATATTTATAATAACATATCAGTATATGAGTGATAATTATGTTATTACTTTATTATGAAACAAAAAAATAAGATGACGTATAAGAAGAAGTGAACTTGAAAGAATCGGTAAAGGATATTACCTCTTCTTTGACGCGCCTCTTCTAAACCTCCTCTTAGGGCACTAAAGTTGGTATTTGAAGAAGAGAAGTATCTCTAGTATGTTTCTAGGAAATTGGAGAATAGAAATGGGCAGGGTTTGGCCGAGATTTAAGGCTCAAAGTGGTGTGAGGAGGAGATGGAGTAGGTTCCCTTTTATAAGGGATGAGAGGGGCACTTTTGGAAACCTCTAAAATATTAATTTATAATAAACTCAAACCCCACTTAAAAACCTCAAAAATGACTCAATTAGAAAATTTGATGAGATAGGGTTTTAATATAACCAACCAATAAAATTTAGACAAGTTGGGAGTTTATTTTAAACCTTTTCAACTTGATTTATCCTTATTTAATCTATTTAATTTAATTTGTGCTAATAATATTATAGATTTTAAATTGTTATAAATAATTACTTATGTGCTATGAATTGTCCATAATTGGATACTTTATGACATTGTAGACCATATAAATTTCAATTTATAATTTTTAAATATTTTTGTGATTTTTAAACAATTTTATAATATTTTATTTTTATAAAATAACAATAGTGTCAATTTTGACACTATTCATTTATTTGAATTTAAATAAAATCCACACAGAGGATATTGTAACAACCGAGATTTTATGAGAAATATTTTGTCTTTATGTTATATACATCCCCAAAGGAATATTTCACTACACATGACACTGTCTTGGCTTGCATTACACGCAAGAGCAACCTTGCTCAATTGCTTGCATTGTACGCAATACCGAGTTTCGCTAAACAATGATATTTTATTAAACTATTATATAAACTAGCCGTTATAAATAGTATTACCCACTTTTTTAAATTTTATAAATTTTATCATTCAAAAATTACTTCATTTATGGATTTGGAATATCAAAATTAGCTTAGGGTGGATTTTTGGAATTTTTCTGAATACTTTCAATTTTTGATGTATAGTGAAAACACTGAGTTATTGGTTAAAACTGACTTTTTATTTAAATAATAATTTTTCTTATTTAAATTTATTTTAGGTAAAAATATATACATAATACTTATATATGTTCAATGTAATTCATTTAAGTCATTTTATAATAATTTTAGATATATAAAAATGTTATTGAACTTTTTACCGTCTTTTACCCACCTCCTAGGAGCATTTGCAATTGTACATAAAACTTAATTTTACCACTTATGTGATTTAAATTTCAAAAATCCAAGAGACATGGTTAATATCAAGGAGTAAAATGTGTTTCAATGAGATAAAAATAATTTTTTGTGAATAGTAACTTTTTACTTTTATTTATCACGGTTAAAAGTAAATAGGTTAATTAAGGGTAAAAATGATATTATTATTACCCTAACACATGTCCTAATTATATTGGATAAGTTTAATTGGACCAAAAATAAACTTATGAATAAAATATGACCATTTAGGTCCACGTGGATTAGATTAGGACACTTATTATTATTTTATTTAAAGAAGAGTTAAAAGAGTTAAAATCAATGTTTAATAACTAAAAACATTTTTAATATAGGCTTATACATAAGATAAATTCGACTATAAATATTAATTAGAAAGATAAATAGATTTCCTACATAATGGTATTTTATTTATAATTTTTAGACATTAAATAAGTTAATTTATTTTTGACACAATGATGATGCAGTAATTACCTTATTAATGAAATATTAACATAATTGATGTTATAAATACCCAAATAAATATAATTTGAGACCTTTTATGAATAAAAATAATTTTATACGTTAATATTAAATTTTAGTATTGATTTAATTAAATTTTTTAGAACTAATCATGCTGTTATGATTTTCACAAAAATCAATTACCAAATAATGCAAAATTGACATAAAATAGTTTTTAAAACAAAAATTATATTATTAATTGTTATTTTATTCCTAAAAATATATGGTTTGGCCAAATGACTTAGATAAGGTTATATATATTAATAATGAACCACCTGGGGTTCGTTTGGCTTGTTATAGTAAGTTTATTAACCATATAGTGTAAGAAAACAAGAAGACACAGTAAACGTTAAATTATTTTACGTAGAGTTAAATCTAAATGATAAGGTTAAAATAGTAACCTAAACTTGTCTAAAACCTATTGTTTGAGATTATTTCAACCCATCCCCACCTTATATTCTAAATAAATCAATTTTGAGCTATTAAAAACCGAATATGACTTTATTATAAAATAATATTTTATATTTTTCCAAAGGTGCCCCTCTCCTCCCTTATAAAAGGGCACCTCCTCCCTCTCCTCCTCACACAATTTTGAGCCTTAAATCTTAGCCAAACCCTGACCATTTCCCTTAAAAACTTCCATAGAAACATACTATAGGTTATGGTCTTCTTCAAAGACCAATTTTAGTGCCCTAAGAGGAGGTTTTAAAGAGGCGTGTCGAAGAAGAGGTAATATCCGTTACCGATTCATTCAAATTTATTTCTTCTTCTAATTCCTCTTTTTTAGTTATTTCATTATGAATTAATAACATAAGTATCACTCATATACTTATATGTTATTACAAATATTAAAAAACCCTATTTCAACTTCTATCCATCCTATGGAAAACAAAATCACCGCGGGTGCGTACATACGGAATACCGTCTCCACACCGTGGTGTAATCTGTTTTCCACCACCACCTTACTTGGATGGGTATAATGGTGTAAAGAATAACTATATATTATTATTTTAAAGTGATATTGATTCTAAAATAGTATACATACACTTCAATACAATTTCATGATCATGGCAATGATATCATCACTCATGCGTACGTACGGCCTACCGTCTCCACGATGTGATGCGACTCATTATACAAGATCTTAATTGAATAATGATTATATAAGTGAATTTAATGAATAAATATGATTTATATTACACTAATACCATTCTTTAAATGAGTTATCTATAACCTAAAAATAGGAATTAGAATTTATTCGACAAAACACGCATAAGAACATAAAGCAATGAACACCCGAATAACAAGTATCAATGAAATATTACCAATAAGAAGTTAGGAATATGACCATATATGATATCATAAAAATGAATATGATTCTGTAATAAGTTAATTACATTATTTAAATCATTATAAAGGATTTTTGGATACGTACAAATCATATCAGACCTAGGGTAAGGGAAAATCTCACAATCTCATTTTTATCCGAGATTGTTTATACTTCAGAATTTACTGGGGAATATTTATCATACACATCAATGTTTCCTACATATGTAATATTATTTATATCCTAATACAATTGTTTAAATCCAATTTTACCCATTTGTGAGTTTTTAGTAAAATATATGAAAGGAATCCTTTTTTGTTTTTTGTACGAGGTACTTTTTGACTTTTCCAGCAAAAGTACGAGAAGATTGTTTTTGTAACTTATACGACATGAATGGATTTTTATGATTTCATAGAACATTATTTCCATGAATCTTCATTTACAAGTTTTCAAGTTTATTTTTAATCAAATTATTTTAGTTTAAAATTTTTTGACATGTTAATAAAGGAAAAATGTTTTTTAAGTAGAAAGGATATTTTCCTCAAGAATGGACTTCAAGTGTTTTATCAAAATTATTTTACATCTAAGATCATATAGGGTTCTGTTTCTATCCCTATTTTTACATTGATTTAATTATGTTATGATGGAATTATATTTATGAAGTCCTTTTATCTTACATGGATTATGTTATGATGGCATGAAGTTTAAGAATCCCATTTTTATTACATGGGTTATACTATGATATATATGCTTTATGATTTTGTGGCACACATAAGAATGGTTTCATTATGAGATTCGTGGGACCTATATCTCCCTCCAATGAATTGGGTAAAGATTTATATCTCATGAGATAGACATGGCTGGAACGAAAAGTTAATTTGGTTCAGTAATGCAGGACTGGAACGAGGAGTGAACTCGGTTCAGTAATGGACTTTGTCCACTATGACGGTCTTGGAAAAGAGCCTTGAATAATATGAAATGATTTTCTATGATTATGTGTGTATGCCACAAAGTTTCATGTTTTAAGTTATGATTATTGGGATTATATTTCACAACTATGATTTATCCCATGTTATGATATCATGATCTCTTTTTCATGTTAAGATTTTCAAAATGTTATGTTCTTATGAATATGATATGATTGATATTTCTTTTGTTTACCCTTACTGAGAATTTGAGCTCACCCTTTTGTATTTTTTCTTTTCCACAGGTCAAGAAGAAGGGTATTAAGTAGTATATTCCAAAAGGGAATCTAGATATGATGAAATAAAGGGGAGACAATGTAGATGATTTATGAACCAGTTGTTTATACATCCCATATTCTAAAGAAACTATACTTATACGATCCTATAATGGTTTTGTTATATGTTGTAATAAGTATGCTTCAATTATGAAGTAATAACCATGTATGTAATGTATGGGTCATTATAGTTGGTATCAGAGGAATGATATAGTAAACCTTTGGAAATTGGGATGTGAAAGCCTTAGTAAGAACCCTAAGGACATGTCTAAGCATAGAACACAATCTTAGTGTTTTAGAAATGGCCATGAGTAACCTATTATAAGACCTAAAGTGTGGAATTTTATTACTGATTATGTGGTTTTATTGTTATGATTAGTGTTTCTCACACTATGCTTCTTGGTTTTAGTCAATGGTTGGAACCCGAAGGAACTGTGTTAATGATGAATGTGACAGGAAATGCAATGATTGTCCCCCTGAGCAACCAAACATTATGGGAGCTGGAATGAAAAATCTTGTAGCCATTCTCACACAACTTTCTCAAGCTATGAATCATGACATACTTCCAAACGAGTAAAAGAAGGAGCAACATTCTATTGAATCCTTCATGAGGCAGCGTCCACCTTCATTCAGAGGGTCTTCTGATCCATTAGTGGCTGGACAATGGATCAGTACCACTGAAAAGATATTTTCAGTTCTACAATGTTCTGAACATGATAAAGTAATCTTAACAGTATATCATTTGGAAGGTGAAGCTGATCAATGGTGGAATCTTATTAATAATATGAGGAAAAGGGATGAAATTGAATCCATGGAATGGGACGAGTTCAAGAACTTATTTTTCAATAAGTACTTCCCTCATATTCTTAGAACAAAGATGGAGAAGTAGTTTCTTGAACTGAAGCAAAAGTATGATGAATCTGTTGGTACCTACGAAGAAAATTTTACAAGACTTGCAAGGTACGCTTTCGGAATTATTATCCAACCTGAGAGTAAGATCGATCGATTTTTAGTGGCTTAAAACCAAGTCTTCTAAGGGCGTTAGCCATAAGAGACTTCAATAGCTATGAGTAAAATTTTCAATGTGCTCTCAAGGTTGAGATGGAGATTGGAGTAACCCATCAATCACATGGGTTTGATAAGAAGAGGAAAATGGAATTCAAAGGAAAATTTAAAGACCACATGTAAAAGAAGATGAGTTTTCCCTTATGCTCATAGTGTGGAAATAAATATGGAGGGAATTGTCTTAAAGGCCCAAGTAAATGTTTTAAGTGTAGAAAAGAAGGTCATTGGGTAGTTTAATGTTGAAATAATGTGAAGAAGATGTCTAATGATGCGAACAAAGAAAGGGATACACAGAATTCACCTCATACACTTCAATGTTTCAAGTGCAAGGAAATGGGGAATTATGCCAATAAATTCCCTAATCCAAGGGTTGTTGATGATGATTGACGTCAACAAACTCTTAAGGCCAAAGAAAAAGGAAATTCACATGCAATTTCTATTGGCGATGTAGAGTATGATAACGAAGTAGTGAAAGGTACACTTACCATCCACTCTAAAATAGAAAATGTTTTATTTGATTTTGGATCCACCAACTCTTTTATTTCTGAATAATTTTCTAATGATATCTCCATATTACCTTAGCAGTTAGATATTTAGTTAGCTGTGACAACCCCTAATGGCACAATAGTCACATCAAAAGTTTACAATTCTTCTCCGATTGAAGTTTGTGGGAAAGTGCTTCCTGCAAATCTTGTGATCCTTACTATAGTGGAATTTGATGTGATTCTTGGCATGGATTGGCTTTCTTTATACAGATCTCGTATCAATTTCCAAAGAAGGGAAATCACATTTAATATTCCCGATCAATCTACTATCATCTATCGATGCAAGGATGAATATAACCTTCCAGTGGAAATTTATTCCATCTTATGGGTCTTGATTCCAATAAATGAAGGTTATTTATCTCAAATGGTTGGAGAGAAACTCACAATTAAAAATACACCCATTGTACGGGAGTTTGGTGATTTATTTCCAGAGGAATTTCCAGGTCATCCACCAAATCGTGATGTTGGGTTTTCAATAGAACTCATACCGGGTGCTATGCCCATTTCAAAGACACCTTATAGAATGGCCCCAATTGAGTTGCAGGAATTGAAGAAGCAAATTCAAGAGAATCTTGATAAGGGATTCATACGTCCTAGTGCATCACCTTGGGGAGCACCTGTTTTGTTTGTTAAGAAGAAAGATGGATCAATGAGACTCTGCATTGATTATCGATAACTTAACAATATCACTATCAAGAAAAAATATCATCTCCCATGCATTTATGACTTATTTGACCAACTACATAGAGCTCAATACTTTTCCATGATTGATCTTTATTCATGGTATCATCAATTAAGGGTTAAAAAGGAGGATATACCAAATATGGCTTTCCGTACAAGGTATGGACACTATGAATTTATAGTGATGTCATTTGGTCTTACTAATGCCCCTTCTATCTTCATGGATCTAATGAATAGAGTTTTTAGAGACTATCTTGATCAGTTTGTGGTAGTATTTATAGACGATATTCTTGTCCATTCAAAGAGCAAGGAAGAACATGATGTTCATTTGAAAATTGTATTAAAGACCCTAAGAAATAATAAGCTTTATGCCAAATTTACCAAGTGTGGATTTTGGCTTCAAAAAGTTTCATTTTTGGGTCACATAATCTCAAAAGTGGGGATATATGTGGATCTAGCAAAAACAGAGGTTATCGAAAGATGGTTGATACCATTAATAGTAACTGAGATCTGAATTTTTCTTGGTTTGGCTGGATATTATCGACGTTTTGTGAAATATTTTTCATGATTATCTAATCCACTCACCAGGTTGACTCGAAAAGGAGTTAAGTTCATTTGGAAGGAGGAGTGTGAAGAGAATTTCAAAGAGTTAAAATGAAGGTTATCCAGTGCACCTGTGCTCACATTGCCATGTTGTGGAGAAAGGTTTGTGATCTACAGTGATGCATCCAAGAAGGTAATGGGGTGTGTTCTCATGAAAAATGATATGGTGATAGCTTATGCCTCACGATAGTTGAAAATCCATGAGCAAAATTACCCAACTCATTATTTGGAGTTAGCCGTGATAATATTTGCATTAAAAATATAGAGGCATTATCTTTATGGTGAAAGGTCTGAGATTTATACTGATCATAAAATTTAAAGTATATTTTCACACAAAAGGATCTGAATATGCACTAAAGAAGATGGTTGGATTTGATTAAGGACTACGAATCCTCAATTCATTATCACCCTGGGAAAGCAAACAAGGTGGCAGATGCATTAATTCGACAAGACCATACTAGCTTATCCATGATGAGGATCACAAAAGAGCCAATATTTATGGATTCACAGAGTATGGATCTTGGAATTATAATGGAAGGGGAAAAATCATATCTTTCTAAAATGAATGTTCAACCATCTATACATTTTAAGATTAAATAGGAACAAAAAGAAGATGTAGAGTTAAAAAATAAGGTGAGAAATGTTCCTCAATTCAACCTTGATTGTGATAGGAAAATAAGGTTTAGGAATTGGGTTTGTGTTCCTCACATCCCAGAATTAAAGAAGGATCTACTGGATGAGGCTCATAGTTCTTCATTATCTATTCATCCTGGAAGCACGAAGATGTATAGGGACCTAAAAGAGTACTTATGGTGGGATGGCATGAAAAGAGATGTTGCTGAATATGTCCCTCGATGCTTGGTTTGTCAACAAGTTAAATATGAGAGACAGACGTTTAAGGGGATGTTACAACCATTACCCATACCCGAATGGAAATGGGAAAACATCACTATGGACTTTGTCACTAGACTTCCTAAAACATCCAAAGGCAATAATGCTATCTAGGTAATAGTTTATCATCTTACGAAGTTAGCACACTTCATTACTATTAGAGAAGATTTTTCTCTTGATCATCTTGCCAGGATATATGTAAAGGAAGTGGTAAGATTGCATGAAGTACCACTTTCAATTATATCTGATCGGGATATGAGGTTTACCTTGAATTTTTGGTGAAGTCTTCAGCATAATCTAGATACAGAGTTGAGTTTCAGCACTGCTTATCATCCTTAGACAGACGGTCAGTCTGAGAGGAAAATTAAAACTCTAGAAGACATGTTGAGAGCTTTCTATATGGATTTCAAAGGTGGTTGGGATCAACATCTACCTTTGGTGGAATTTTCTTATAATAATAGATTTCACTCTAGTATTCAGATGGATCCTTATGAATCCCTCTATGGAAAGAAATACAGAACTCCAACTTGCTGGGATAAAGTTGGGGAAAGAAAGCTATTAGGACCTAATCTTGTTGATGAGATGGCAGAAAAGGTCAGATCTATTCAACAACACATAAGAGCAGCTCAAAGTTGACGAAAAAGTTATGCCGACAACCGAAGAAAAGACCTAGAGTTTGAAGTGGGTGATAAATTGTTCTTAAGAATATCTCCTTGGAAGAGAGTAATGAGATTTGGAAAGAAGGGAAAGCTGAGCCCTAGGTATATCGGTCCTTTTGAAATACCAGATCATGTTGGGAAGGTAGCTTACCGATTAGAGCTTCCACCGAATCTCTCTCAAGTTCACGATGTGCTCCATGTATCTCTCCTGAGAAAGTAAATACCTAATCCTTCACATGTACTAAGCTCAGAAGTTGTACCGCTGGAGCAAGATCTTTCTTATGAAGAACAACCGATAGAGATTCTGGATCGTAGCGAAAAAGTTCTACGGAACAATACCACTCTCTTGGTGAAATTTTTATGGAGGAACCACAAATTAAAAGAACCTACATGGGAATTTGAGGATATGATGAGGGAGAGGTATCCTCATCTGTTTGTTACAAAGTGACGAATTTTGAGCGTGAAATTCATTTTAAGGGTGGTAAAATGTAACACCAGAGATTTTAGGAGAAATATTTTGTTTTTATGTTATATACATCACCAAAGTAATCTTTCACTACACACAACACTATCTTGGCTTGCGTTACACGCAAGAGAAACCTTCCTCGATAGCTTGCGTTGTACGCAATACCGAGTTTCGCTAAACAACAATATGTTATTAAAATATTATATAAACTAGCCGTTATGAATTGTAATACCCAATTTTTGAAATTTTATAAATTTTATCTTTCAAAATGGACATCATTTTTGGATTCAGAATATCAAAATTATCCTAGGGTGAATTTTTGGTATTTTTCTGAAAACTTTCAATTTTTTGAGGAATAGTGAAAACACTGAGTTATTGGTTAAAACTGAATTTTTATTTAAATAATCATTTTTTTATTTAAATTTATTTTAGGTCAAAATAGATACATAATACTTATATAATTTCAATGTAATTCATTGAAGTCATTTTATAATAATTTTAGATATATAAAAATTTTATTGAACTTTTTACCGTCTTTTACCCACCTCTTATGAGCATTTTCAATTGTACATAAAACTTAATTTTACCGCTTCTGTGAGTTGAATTTCAAAAATCTAAGAGACATATTTAATATCAAGGAGTAAAATTTCTTTCAATAAGATAAAAATAATTTTTTGTGAATAGTAACTTTTTACTTTTATTTACCACGGTTAAAAGTAAATAGGGTAATTAAGGGTAAAAATGATATTATTATTACCCTAACACATGTCCTAATTATATTGGATAAGTTTAATTCGACCAAAAATAACCTTAGGAATAAAATATGACCATTTAGTTCCACTTGGATTAGATTAGGACACTTATTATTATTTTATTTAAAGAAGAGTTAAAAGAGTTAAAATCAAAGTTTAATAACTAAAAACATTTTTAATATAGGGTTATACATAAGATAAATTAGACTATAAATATTTATTATAAATATAAACAGATTTCATACATAATGGTATTTTATTTATAATTTTTATACAATAAATAATTTAACTTATTTTTGACACAATGATTATGCAGTAATTACCTTATTAATGAAATATTAATATAATTGATGTTATAAATACCCAAATAAATGTAATTTGAGACTTTTTATGAATAAAACTAATTTTATAGATTAATATGACATGTTAGTATTGATTTAATTAACTTTTTTCTAACTAATCAGGCTGTTATGATTTTCACAAAAATCAATTACCAAATAGTGTCAAAATTGACATAAAATAGTTTTTAAAATAAATATTATATTATTAATTGTTATTTTATTCTTAAAAATCTAAGGTTCGGAAAAAGGACTTATATAAGGTTATATATATTAATAATGAACCACTTGGGGGTCTATTGGCTTGTTATAGTAAGTTTATTAACCATATAGTGTAAGAAAACAAGAAGACGCAGTAAAAGTTAAATTATTTAACTTAGAGTTAAATCTAAATGATAAGGTTAAAATAGTAACCTAAACTTGTCTAAAACCTATTGGTTGATATTTTTCAACCCATAACCACCTTATATTCGAAATAAATAAATTTTGAACTAGTAAAAACTGAATATGACTTTATTATAAAATAATATTTTCTGTTTTTTCAAAGGTGCCCCTCTCCTCCCTTATAAAAGGGCACCTCCTCCCTCTCCTCCTCACACAATTTTGAGCCTTAAAGCTCACCCAACCCCTACTCATTTCCCTTATAAACTTCCCTAAAAACATACTAGAGGTACTGGTCTTCTTCAAAGACCAATTTTAGTGCCCTAATAGGAGGTTTCAAAGAGGCGTGTCGAAGAAGAGGTAATATCCGTTACCGATTCTTTCAAATTTATTTATTCTTCTACTTCCTCTTTTTTAGTTGTTTAATTATGAAGAAATAACATAAGTATCACTCATATACTGATATTTTATTATAAATATTAAACATCCATATCTCACCTTCTATCCATCCTACAGAAAACAAAATCATCGCGCGTGCGTACGTATGGAATACCGTCTCCACGCCGTGGTGTAATCTGTTTTCCACCACCACCTTAATTGGATGGGTATAATTGTGTAAATAATAACTATATATGATTATTGTAAATTTATATTTATTCTGAAATAGTATAAATACACATCAATACAATTCCACGATCATGGGACCGATATCATCGCTCGTGCGTATGTACGGTCTACCGTCTCCACGATGTGATGCGACTCATTCTACAAGATATTCATTGAATAATGATTATATAAGTGAATTTAAGGAATAAATATGATATATATTACACTAATACCGTTCTTTAAATGAGTTATCTATAACCTAAAAATAATAATAAGAATTTATTCGACAAAACATGCATAAGAACATAAAGCAATGAACACCTGAATAACAAGTAGCAATGAAATATTACTAATAAGAAGATAAAAATATAACCATATATGATATCATAACAATGAATATTATTATTTAATATGTCAATGACATTATTTAAATAATTATAAAGGAGGTTCGTATACGTACAAAGCATATCGGACCTAAGGTAGGGTAAAATCTCACAATCTCATTTTTATCCGAGATTGTTTATACTTCAGAATTTACTGGGGCATATTTATCATCCACATCTATGTTTCCTAAATATGTAATATTATTTATATCCTACTAAAATTGTTTAAATCCTATTTTACCCATTGGTGAGTTTTTAGTAAAAGATATGAAAGGAATATTTTGTTGTTTTTAGTACGAGGTGCTTTTTTACTTTTCCGGCCAAAGTACGAGAAGAATGTTTTTTTAACTTATACGGCATGAATGGATTTTTATGATTTAATAGAACATTATTTCCATGAAGCTTCCTTTACAATTTTTCAAGTTTATTTTTAATCAACTTCTTTTAGTTTAAATTTTTTTGACATGTTAATAAGGTTAAAATGTTTTTGATGTAGAAAGGATATTTTCCTCAAAAATGGATTTCAAGTGTTTTATCAAAATTATTTTACATCTAAGATAATATAGGGTTCTATTTCTATCCCTATTTTTACATTGATTTGATTATGGTATGATGGAATTATTTTTATTAAGTCCTTTTATCTTACATTTATTATGTTATGATGGAATGAAGTTTAAGAATCCCATTTTTATTACATGGGTTATGCTATGATATATATGCTTTATGATTTTGTGGCACACATAAGAATGGTTTCATTATGAGATGGGTGGGACCTATATCTCCCTACAATGCATTAGATAAATATTTATATCTCATGAGATAGACATGGCTGGAATGGAAAGTTAATCTAGTTCAGTGATACAGGACTGGAATGAGGAGTGAACTTGGTTCAATAATGGACTTTGTCCGCTATGATGATCTTGGAAAATAGCCTTGAATAATATGAAATGATTTTCTATGATTATGTGTGTATGCCACAAAGTTTCATGTTTTATGTTATGATTATTGGTATTACATTTCACTACTATGATTTATCCCATGTTATGATATTATGATCTCTTTTGCTAGTTAAGATTTTCAAAATGTTATGTTCTTATGAATATGATATGATTGATATTTCGTTTGTTTACCCTTAATGAGCATTTGAGCTCACCCTTTTGTATGTTTTCCTTTCCCCAGGTCAGGAAGACGGGTATTAAGTAGGATATTCCAAAAGGGACTCAAGATATGATGAAATAAATGGGAGAAAATGTAGATGATTTATGAACAAGTTGTTTATACATCCCAGTTTCTAAAGACACTATACCTATACGGTCCTATCATGGTTTTGTTATATGTTTTAATAAGTATGATTCAATTATAAATTAATAACCATGTATGTAAAGTATGGTTCATTATAGTTATATTCTAAAAAAATATTTAATAGACTCCTAACATGTCATATTCATCTAGAAAATTTGTGGAGAACGTTAATTTGTTTATATAATATTTATTTTAATATTTTTAAAACCATTTATTTGATATTTCAATCAATAAAATAATTTATACATCACTATTGTGTCATCATTAATGATAATTATTTAATCCCTAAAAATTTTAAATAAATTATCATGATGTAGATAATTTTATTATCTTTCTAGAGACTATTTATATTAGATGTTTTATGAGGTTTATCACTATATTAAACTTATTACACTTATAAGATATAAGAGAGTGACATGTTGTCACTTTCTTTGGTTCTAATAATAATTATATCATTTTCATGGTCCAATGTCCATGAAATGACTCTATTCCGACCCTTAGGTGATATGGGTCAACTTTTATTTATCCAATAGAATTTTGGAAAGTGTTTGGTTAATTTTATAATCTTATTTTTACCCTTAAATACCTGATTTACCTTTAACTGTAGAAAAATAAAAATTACCATAGTTACTATTCATAATATCAAAAAATACAAGTAACCGATTGACATAATTTGGACCCACTGATTCCCAATATGGAATCCATTTTTAAAAATTCAAATCACAGAATTTGTAGTAATTAATTTAAAATTAATCCTGTTGTTAAGAAAAAAAGTTTTAAAAGTTAAAACATTGCCAAATATTGAAGTGTTTTTACTTATGAATTCAATGTAAAATTAATGTTAATGACATAAATTATATTAAATGGTAAAAATAATATTCTATTTATACTTTAAAACCATTTAATATAATAATGTAACCATATAAATTATCTCAAAAAAAGTTGTTTTTAAGAAAACTTTAGCGTGTTTTTACTATTCATCAAAATATGAAAGTTATCAGAAAAGTGTCAAAAATTTATCCAATGTAAATTTTTTATATAATGATTCAAAATAAGAAGTTTATTTTTTCAAATTTAACTCATAAACTTTTCAAAAATTAGATTTAATGTGGGTGTGCTATCAAAAGGTTGAAAAACTGCATTTTTGAAAAATACTTATTTTAACCGAAAAAATTATTTTGTTCTCACACCATGATCTAGAAAATGTGTAAGATGAATGATAATGTTATAAGATTCAAAATATAGTTAATAATATTCATAATTTCTAGTTCATAATAATATTATAATAATATATCATTTAGTGAAACTCGGTATTACGTACAACACATGTTATCGTGGAAGGTTGATCTTGCGTGTAATGAAAGCCAAGTCAGGTTTGCGTGTAGGTAAAATCTTCCTTTGGTGTTCCGTTTAATATATTTGAGTTATAAATTGATCAAAATCTATAATTGGTGTTGTGTAAAATGAATTTTATTTGAATGAACTTGAAATTGTGTTCAACACGAGCCAAGGATAGTGTTTTCGTATACAACAAGCTAATACGGTGTTGCATATAGCGCAAGATAATCTTGGTGTAGCGTACAACACAAGACATCAAATAAATTAAAAAGAATATTTCTCATAAAATCTCAGGGTGTTACATTCTACACCCCTTAAAATGAATTTATCCCTCGAAATTCATCGTGGTTATAAATCGTTTACTATTTGAAAGTTTCTTTCATAGAAACCCAAATCATAAAAAGGAATACTAAATCATAATTTTAGAAAGGAATGTTTGAAAAACAAAAGATACCCAATTTAACTCATCACTGTGTTTGCACATAGGAGAATATAGGTGAAAATATGTATATGGAAGAGAAATCTAACCATCATGTTTGGATAAAGAGGGGTAGGTAACATGGCTATGAAAAATCCAACAACCACAAAGCCATAAATTTTTGATGATATAAGGTACCATCAGATTCATCAGATATGAGGGCACTAGGACAACATTTTTGGTTTTCAAGATCATTTCCCTAATGTTGAAGAATTTTTGAATTAAAAAAAATACTTACTTGATTTTGGTACAATCTCACTGTTGTTTGTGCCTTGAAAAATTTCCACTTTATATCTTAAAGAAATTAAGTTGAATATGTCTTTTGTGAAGTGTTAGCAGATCATGCGATAGAATGATAGGTCATTCCATCTGTCTCAAACATAAGGTTTGCAAAATTTATATACATAAGCCCATATTATGGTGAGATTAATCATATATGGTTCCAAAAATGGACTTATACTTCATCTATAATACCTCTTAATAAAATAAAACTTGTTTATACTAACCAGGGACTTCCTGTAGGCAAGTGATTAGCGATAAAGGCATGTCGCACTTCGGTTGTGGGTTCGATTCCCGCAGCCTTGTCTGACGCGATGGGTTGTTGCCCTTCCTACGGGTTTTCCTTTTTCTAAAACTATACTATTATAACATTTTAGAAAAAAGATCTAGCCTTAAATAATACTATCTGATATCTAACTAAATCTATTCAAATCTTTAGGCTTATCCAAAATTATTCTGTCCAATCTCATAGTATAATGAAAAAGAATACTAGAGAGGTCATATACCAAGCATGTGAATACCATCATTTATCCCCTATATATCATAAGATATATCTTTTTGATCGAATTCCAAACATGTGAATACCTTAACATTGTATTCTCTTGAAACATGAATTAACATAGAACCTTATTGAAAACATAAATGCTGTCAAAAGTTAACTCTTTCCACATACCAAAATCCCAAAAATTCTTTATAATCAAACCATGATGTCACTTTTTCCTTATACCAGTCATGAGCTCATTAATAATATCAAACATATTATTTTCTCTTTATCCCTTCATTATGAACATATCATCTGCTTTCCAAAAATATTTCAATCACTTTTCATGGTTACCAGTACCATACAATTATTGAAAACCAATACATATATCTTCCAAAATTCCACATACTATAAATTAGATTCCATGATACTATTTTGAAATCCCATTACATAAACACTTAATCATTCCACCACATTGTTTTCATACTCAACATCGCAAGTAGTGATCGCATGTGACTTCCCTTTGACCTTTTCCTTAAAAGGTTTCTCACGTCGATCATCATTAACCCTTGGATTAGGGCAGTGATTAGCATAATTCCCCATTTCCTTGCACTTGAAGCATTGAAGTGTTGGTGGAGCGTTCTCTGTAGTCTTTTCTCTATTCATGTCATTAGAAACTATTTTCCCATTACTTCAGCACTCAGCTACTTGATGACCTTATTTTCCACACCTGAAACATTTTCTAGTACCTTTTAGACAATCTCCACCAGGCTTCCTTCCACACTTTGAGCATAAAGAAACATCCACCTTCTTTTCACCATTGTTCTGAGATTTTTCCTTGAAATCCATCTTTCGTTTCTTGTCAAAACCATGCGATGGATATGTAACACCAATTTCCAGTTCTACCCTGATAGCATAACCCACAATTTCTTCATAGCTATTTAAGTCTCTTATAGCTAATTCCCTTCGAAGACTAGGTTTTAAGCCACTGAATAATCGATCAATTTTACTTTCAGGTTGGATACCTTGCAAGCCAGATGCATACCTTGCAATCCTTGTAAAATTCACCTCGTATATATCAATAGATTCATCATCCTTTTTCATAAGCTCAAGGAACTATTTTTCCATCTTTTTTCGAAGAATATGAGGTATGTACTTATTTAAAAATATGTTCTTGAACTCATCCCATTCCATGGATTCAATTTCATCTTGGGGACTCATATTCTTAATTACAGTCCACCACTGGTCTACTTCACCTTCTAAACGGTAAATAGCCAGAATGAATTTCTCATGTTCCGAATAGCGAAGTATGGGAAATATATTTTCAATGGTACTGATCCATTTTTCCGCAACAAGTGGATCATAAGACCCACTAAAAGAAGGGGGATGTTGCCTCATGAAGGACTCAATAGAATATTGTTCCCTTTTCTGCTCATTTGGAAGTCCAGAATGATTCATAGCTTGTGTAAGTGTAGCAATAAGATTTTTCACTCCATCTCCCATAACATTGGTTTATTCAGGAGGACAATCATTGCAACTTCAATTACATTGATCAGCACGGTTCCTTCAGGTTTCATCCATCATCTAAAACCCAAAAAAGAATAGTGTGAGAGGCGAAAATCATGCTAGGAAAACAACATAATAAAGGGGGATTACCTTAAATATCTAACATCTTAGGTTTAATTCTAATATCGTTACCATAATTCTAAGACTATAACCTATACTTATACTTAACCTTAGGGACATCCCTATAAATACCTTAGAAATATCTCTAGGGATCTCAATAAAGTTTTCGCATCCTAGTTGCTAAAGGTTAACTAAACATTACCTCTGATGCCAACTATAGAGACCCATACTTGACATACATGGAAATTACATTAATTTTGTGGAATACTTATTACATAACAAAAACAAACACCCTAGGACCATAATAGTTTAGTGTCTATGGAAACTCGAAACATAATCTTCTAATAATGGCGAAAGATCTTCAACATCTCCCATAAGGATATTCTACTTTTGTTTTCTTACCTAAAACCTTTCCTTATATCTTGGGTAAAAGAAAACATAAAAAGTGTGAGCTCAAATTCTCAATAAGGGTAAGAATAGAGAACATAAAACAATCCATAAACATTTGAATGTAAAAACTTGAACATAAAATCTAAACATCAAAATCTTGAGTAATGACATAAAACATGGAAGTACGTAAGGAAAATATCATAGAGGAAAATAAATAATGATAAAATAGCATGGTAATAAAACATGTAATTGTGTAAAAACATTAATCACGTGATATTATTTCCATTGTAGCCAAGTCATTACTGCCAGGACCATCATAGTGGACAAAGTCCATTGCTGAACCGGGTTTACTTGCCCTTCCATCTCTGTATTACTGAACCGGATTCACTTGCCATTCCAGCCATGTCTATCTCATGAGATATAAATCTTTACCCAATACATTTGAGGGAGATATAGGTCCCACCCATCTCATAATGAAATCATTCTTACTTGTGCCACAAAATAAACATAAATCATTCATCATAACCCAAAGAATAAAATGGGTTACATAACCATCATCCCATCATAGCATAATTGATATAAAACAAATGGATATCATTTTATCATAATAAGAATCAAACCATGTAAATAATAGAGACATTATACTTGAAACATAATCATACTAAATAATTTTATCTTAGATGGAAAATAGTTTTGACAAAACTCTTGAAATGAATTCTTGAGGAAAATATCCTTTCTTCTTCAAAATCATTTTCTTTTCACAAAATTCCATTCAATTTTAAAAGAAATTGATTTTGTTGAAAATAAAATCATGAAATCTTATAGAGTAAGCTTCAATAAAATTAGGCGTTATGAAACCGTAAAAATCTGTTCATGCCATATAAGTTAAAAAAACATTCTCCTTGTACTTTTCCCAGAAAAGTAAAAAAGTTCCTCGTATGGTAAAAAAAATAAAGATTCCTTCCATAACCAAATGTAAAAGTCAAAGAGGGGTAAACATGAATTTCAACATACATGGAATAATATTAAACACTTTTTGAAAAATATTTTTATGGACATGGATGAAAAATATAACCCCAGTAAAAACTTACGTATAAGCAATCTCAGATAAAAATGAGATTTGCAAAATTATCCCTTACTTATGCCTAATTTATTCCGTATGTGTCTGAGACTCCGGTATAGTGGGTTTAAACATATTATTAACTTGTAACAGAACCATAATAATATTTATTATATCATATATGATTCACTTAAGACTTTATATTACCCGTTCATTTGTCAATTCCACGTTAAAGCAGTGTTTTGGGTAAAATTGTTTCATTTATCGTCCGTGTTTTGACTTGTAATTATTCATATGATTACTTAAATCATGATTATTTACTTAAAGAATGAAAAAATGATTTATATATAATATATATTTAGAATTTACATATATATAATAGATCTATAAATGGAATGAAATACACCGTTCATGGAGACGGTAGGTCGTACGTACGCATGAACGATGTTTTCGTTTCCTTATTAAATTGAATTGATGTAATTAATTAACATATACATAAATACAGTATCATTAATATGTCATATATTTCATGACTATTTAATATATATACTTTATAATCATTCTTTAATGGTTAACTTGGAGAATGAATCACATCGCGTCGTGGAGACGGTAATCCGTACGTACGCACGAGCGATGATATCGCTCCCATAATTATAGAATGGAATTAGAGTGGATGATATAATATCTCAGAATTAGTATCATGTTATAATAACCATATAAAGATATTATTTATACCATTATACCCATCCAAGTAAGGTGGTGGTGGAAAAACATATTACACCACGGCGTGGAGATGGTATTCTGTACGTACGCACGCGCGGTGATTTCATTTTCCATAGGATGGATAGAAGGTGAAATAGGGTTGGTTCATATTTATAATAAAATATAAGTATATGAGTGATACTGATGTTATTACTTTATTATGAAACAACAAAATAAGAGGAAGTATAAGAAGAAATGAACTTGAAAGAATCGGTAAAGGATATTACCTCTTCTTCGACTCGCCTCTTCTAAACCTCCTTTTAGGGCACTAAAATTAGTCTTTGAAGAAGACCAGGACCTCTAGTATGTTTCTAGGAAAGTGGATAAGAGAAATGGGCAGGGTTAGGCCAAGCTTTAAGGCTCAATGTGGTGTGAGGAGGAGAGGGAGGAGGTTCCCTTTTATAAGAGAGGAGAGGGGCACTTTTGGAAACCTCTAAAATATTAATTTATAATAAACTCAAAACCCACTTAAAAACATCCAAAAATGACTCAATACGAAGATGTGATGATCTAGGGTTGTAATATAATCAAAAAATAAAATTTATACATGTTGGGAATTTATTTTAAACCTTACCAACGTGATTTATCCTTATTTAATCTATTTAATTTAATTTGTGCTAATAATATTATAGATTTCAAATTGTTATAAATAATTAAATATGTGATATGAATTGTCCATAATTGGATACTTTATGACATTTTAGACCATATAAATTTAAATTTATAATTTTTAAATATTTTTCTGATTTTTAAACAATTTTATAATATGTTATTTTTATAAAATAACAATAGTGTCAATTTTGACACTATTCATTTATTTGAATTTAAATGAAATCCAAAAAGAGGATATATTCGAAAAAAAATATTTAATATACTCCTAACATGTCATATTCATCTATAAAATTTTTGGAGAATATTAATTAGTTCATATAATATTTATTTTAATATTTTTAAAACCATTTATTTGATATTTCAATCAATAAAATAATTTATACATCACTATTGTGTCATCATTAATGATAATTATTTAATCCCTAAAAATTCTAAATAAATTATAATAATGTAGATAGTTTTATTATATTTCTGGAGACAATTTATATTTGACATTTTATGAGGTTTATCACTAAATTAAAATTATTACACTTATAAGATATAAGTGAGTTACATGTTGTCACTTTCTTTGGTTTTAATAATAATTATATTATCTTCATGGTCAAAAGTCCATGAAATAAATCTATTCCAACCCTTAGGTGATATGGGTCGACTTTTATTCATCCAATAGAATTTTTTCAATTGGTAGGTTAATTTTATAATCTTATATTTACCCTTAATTACCCGATTTACCTTTAACTGTAGTAAATACAAATTACCATAGTTACTATTCATAATATAAAAAAGATAAAAGTATACTATTTACATAATTTAGACCCACTGAATCCAAATATGGAATCCATTTTTAAAAATTCAAATCACAAAATTTGCAGTAATTAATTTAAAATTAATCTCGTTGTTAAGAAAACGAGTTTTAAAAGTTAAAACATTTCCAAAGATTGAAGTGTTTTTACTTATGAATTCAATGTAAAATTAATGCTAATGACATAAATTATATTAAATGGTAAAAATATACTCTATTTATAATTTAAAACCATTCAATATCATAATGTAACCATATAAATTATCTCAATGGAAAAAGTTGTTTTTATGAAAAATTTAGGGTATTTTTACTATTCATCAAAATATAAAAGTTACCAGAAAGGTTTCAAAAATTTATCCAATGTAAATTTTTTATATATCGATTCAAAAGAAGAAGTTTATTTTGTCAAATTGAGCTCATAAACTTTTCAAAAATTAGATTTAATATGGTTTGGCCATCAAAAGGAGGAAAAACCGCATTTTTGAAAAAAAATATTTTACCTGAGAAATTTATTTTGTTCACACACCATGATCTAGAAAATGTGTAAGATGAATGATAATGTTATAAAATTAAAAATTTAGTTAATAATATTCATAATGGCTAGTTCATAATAATATTATAATAATATCTCGTTTAGTGAAACTCGTTATTGCGTACAACACACGCTATCGAGGAAGGTTGCCCTTGCGTGTAATTCAAGCCAAGTCAGGGTTGAGTGTAGGGAAAATATTCCTTTGATATTGCTTATAATATATTTCAGTTATACATTGATCAAAATCTATACTTGGTGTTGTGTAAAATGAATTTTATTTTAAAGAACTTGAAATTGTATGCAACACAAGCCAAGAATAGTGTTTTCATATACTACAAGCTAATATGGTATTGCATATAGCGCAAGATAATCTTGGTGTAGCGTACAACACAAGACATCAAATAAATTAAAACGAATATTTCTCATAAAATCTTGGGGTGTTACAGGATCATTCCAGGGTGGTCACCTGAAGGACCAATGGATTTTCAGAGACATGAGGAATCAGAATAGAATGTTATAGAAGATGCCACTTGATATACTCCAATGTGCTCTAACACCCTTCATCTCACTGGTAGAAAAATCTATTATTCATGAGTTTGTAGAATATATTACACTTTCCAAATATATTTGTGATGAATCAAAGTATATATGATAAGTGGGATTAGATGACTCGAAGCTCCTAAAGGTTTCTCAGAGGAGGCATCTGGTTGATGGAGTTGATCTTCTATGGGTCAATCTTGATGCATCTGTACTTGATGATAAAGTTGAGAAACATCCAAAAGGTAACCCCAAAGGCACACTTCCAAGGGTTTATCTTCAGATTTCGGGAGAGGAGAAAGAAGATCACTTTCTCAAGATCGCTGAGATGGTCCTGAAATTGGTAGGATTTGACCACCAAATCATCTACATAGAATTCCACTTGAATCCTGAAGATCAGTTTGAATATGTGGTTCATTGAAAGCTGATAGTTGGCTTCTGTATTCTTCAAACCGAAGGGAATTACCTGATAATATAAGGTTCCTTGCGTTTCCCTAAAGGTGGTGGACTCATTATCTTCGAGGTCTATCTCAATCTGATTGTACCCAAAATACCCATCCATGAAGGAGAGAGCATAGAACCCAATTGTGGAATCAAAAAAAATCTATGTGATCAAAAGAGGAAAATAATATTTTGGTCAATTGAAGTTGAGAACACAGAAGTTGATGTAGACCTTGATATTTCAATTCTTCTTCCTGATGGACACGATGTTGTCCATCCATATGGGGTATTGAACTTCCTTGATGAAGTTGGATTTAATAATCTTATCAAAATTTTCCTCAACCATAGAACTATGATAAGGGTGCATCTTCCTGGGAGTCTACTTGAATTTGTGATGACTTACTAGGATACCAAGATAGCGGAAAATGACCTGAGGGTCCAATCCTTGAATCTCTTTAAAACTCTAGGAAAAAATCATATGATGCTTCAAAAAACCATGTACTTATACTATTCCTCTGTAGTCATGGATGCATTTATCAGCAGTGGATTTAGATCTGTCTCAGTGCTTAGATTCACCTACACCAACTCATAAATGGTGGTGGATATTCCCTCTTCAAATTCAAGAGGCGTATCTTCTAAATCATCTTCATCATGTGAGGTAGGGTGATCTGTCGGAAGAGACATTTCATTCAAGCCTACTAATTTTGGGGGAGCACTGGTGCCCATTTGGGCAGATAAGATGTTATCACTAGGGAAATCCTGCTTTACTGAAACCATGGTGGCGATAGATATTGAATCAATTCCATCATCCCTTCGACTAAGGGTTCCATGAATAATGTCAAAGTAGTGGTGATGGGTATTTCTATGCGGACTCAACCTACCTTAGCATAATAGAAAATTATGGTTTATAGTTGTAGCCATGGGGAAAACATCCTGATACCTCACATGGGTTAGGGGTTCTAGTATTACTCAAGCCTGACTAAAGTAGGAGTATGAGGTAATCTAATGAAATTCTATGTACCTTGAGACAAAAATTCCCCTTCCCTCAGAAATGATGAAGTAGTGTCCTAGTTCTGGCATTGTGGCCTCCAAACTATAAATCAGGGGGATGAAAGAATCATCTAAGTCTATCCACGGGTCATCCATGGTGGTAGTGTACTCAAACTCATTGGTCTAAACCCATTTTTCATTGATCTTCTAATAGTCGATATCTAGATAATGGGATTCAAAAGAAGTGAATAGAGATACATAAACTTGGAGCATGCCCACTCAACTATTAAGGGATTACTTGAGGCATTGGTGACACAAGGAGGGAAACACTACTTGTCAAGGAAGCTAGGGTATACTCATCATTTCAATGTAGGTGGTGTACCGGGGGATTACCATGAACATACTACATTAAATAAGGCCACAGAATTGGGTCTTTAAGTGGATTATACCACATGGCCTCTTCTCAGTCCTGTCATAACCCCATATCTTTCGGCCAGAGGGACTTAGATCTACTTCAGTCAGTCCAAGCATATGGAATTTTTGGGTTGGGATAAGATTGATCCTAGAACCAATGTCGACTACAAAATAATAGACCATCATTCTATTGAACTTTCCAAAGATGTTCAATGGGAAGATATGTCCTTGTACCAAGATCCATCAACTTTTTCTGATAATGCGATGATGGCATGACATTCATCTTGTTTGACTTCCTCAACATGGATGGCCTCTACGACCAGTACCACTATTTCAAATTGAAGGGGGATTCTAAAATATTATACGAGTTATTATCACATTTATTCCAATAGATGAATGGAATCAAGGATCAATATATTTTCAAGAATTTTGGTGAGGTTTTTATGTACATCATACTTTCGTTCCAAGCACACATTTCGGTAATCATGAGTTTTCTCTATGGCGGGAAGTATGATGAGAAATGATGATCAAACTAGTGGATTTTGACTGGTGCATGAAATGGCATGCTACTAATTAGCTAAACTACAAAATATAACTACTTGATGACTATCAAATGGATGAGTCTTGGCCATTGATGGATGCAACTGGTTATGATGTGGTCGCGACTGTTCTTCAAGGTCGAGTAAAATGATCAGTGGAGAAAAAAAATCTAAAAATAATATTTAAGAAGATTATGTTTGCTAGGTCCTATATAGAGCCCAATACATGGTCTAAGTATCATGTATGTATTGTCCTGAATCTCTAGAATGGGTATCCCGACACGTCTCATATCCTCGTCTCCTTCGATGACGGTGTTGATTAGAGACATTCTGTGGAATATCCTAACACTCCTTGTCATCGAGGATTATGTATGGATCCATGAGATCAATGGTATTCATAGAGACATACTCACAACCATCATTAGTAGAATATTCCAATACTAGGTGGATTCTGGGGTTGATTCCCATCTCTAAAGTTATATAATTTTCTAAGATCATGGGATGACATTGGTTCCAGCAGAGGAATTTTCATTCCCTTGTTTTGTAATTGCGCAATATTCTGAGAGGTGGAATACTATGATATAGATTCCACAGTTGTGGAGGTGGTAGACAAAGTAGGTCTATTTTCTCCAATCTAGGAAGGGAGCTCTGGGACCATGGCCCAAATGAGGGGTTGGAGCATGAAGAGGGGTTTTAGCCTAATTATCTCACATAGATGGCAGTGGAGCATTACATGGAGGCACCTTCTGATTATGCACTGGGAATTGATGATCCTTAGGATGATCCTAAGGTTGTTTTCCTTTGCGAATATATAGATTAGGCTCTACTGGTAACAACTCTAGAGGACTGGGGGACTCAATCTATGTGACGACAACAGTCTCTTCCTTGGAATCTCTTCTCGACGAAGCTATAGGAGGAAAAAAATGTGTCTACTTAACTTCCTACAAGTATTCTTATTAATTTTGGGACTTTTAATATAAATCCAGGAAACTACATGGGATGTTATGAGTGATGATAGAGGTAACCATCTCAATCTTGACGTTACCCACACACACCTTCAACAATTTCTCTTGGGTCAGCGACATGTCAATAGAATATGTGAGGCCCTTCCACTAGGTGATGAATTCTAAAACTCTATCAATCAAACATTCCTTTCACTTTAAGAGGTTATAAATTCTCATCTTGTGTGTGGTGGAGTTGAACTGGTATATAAATTACCTGAAAAGATCTTCCCACCCAGTAATGGACCCAATGGGTATCTGGTTGCACAAGAAAAACATGGTCCCTTCCAATATTTGTACAAAACATCAGAGTTTGGTGGTATTTTTCTATTATAGAGTTCCCACGTGGGTCCAAACCATAAATATTAAGTGATCCATATGTTGTAGTGGGTCACCCATCCTGTTGAAGGGGATTAAAGAAAGATTCTTGAAGTTATGGGGTGCATGCATATCATCTACTCATGCCAGATACAACTTTCCATCTGGTGGGATTGACACCTCTCACGTCTCATGAGATTCGAGGTGAGTAGTGAGAGTGTATATCAGATCATATTGGTAGTATTTTCTATCTGGATTAGTATTCTTGACCACCAATGCATTTAAAGGCTCATCAACATGATATGCAGGCTCGGTGGATCATGGAGTGGCTCGTAGAGAGGATGGTGGGGAGGCTGGTGAAGTGGCTGGTGGACCATCCTGATCTAAATCCCGATGAGGGTTATCACGACACTCGTGTGGATTTTGTGACACATACTATTCTTTAATTCTATAAACTTTGGTTTCCACCCTATCGAGATGCACAATATTTTCAAGATCGATGAGAGACAACTGGCCGAGAAGGACCTGTGGCTGCTCCTGTTACCCTAGTGGAGGAGGGAGATGAATGTGTTTAGGATCACCATAGTATGGTCACCACATTTTAAGGAACTTGGAAAGGATGTCATGAATTATCTTCCTTTTATGTGTGATTAGTAGGGTCAAGGTATCCATGGTGAGATCAAACCTTGTCTCTTATGAAACATCAGATGGTTCAAGTGGTTTAATGGTCCAAACCTGTACTTTACCCTTCTTGGTGTTTTTATCAATGAGCAATTTTGTAGAGGGTTCTCCAAGGCTATGTTCATGCCTTTTTGGGTGAGTAAGGATACCTGCGGGGTCAAACTAATGCTACGATGCTCCAAGGATTGGTTTCACTCCATAAAATCCCATGCTAGTGTCCCCATATCTGTTTGTCACGGGGAGAAATGTATTCACTATGATGGTTCCACAAGGCATATCCTCGATGTCTCTAAGAAATTCAAACTATCATAGGATAGGACTGAAGTTGAGAGCAGTGTACTACCCCTATCCCTATATCTATACATATGGGGTATCCTCTTAAATTATTCTATAGAGCATCGTGAAGTTCTGAATGCATCCTTATATAAGGATATGGTCCTAGATGGGTGACGTTGGGTGCAGGGCCTCTGAATGTACCTCTAACTCAACCATGCATCACTGCTGGTTGATGTAATCAATATGATCCTATCTCTTTGGGTAGACCAATTTATGGTTGTGGAGGTGAAAAAGTGTCACCTAGAAGGCTCAGTGAAAGCACATATCCTCATATTGTGTGAGGTCCTCTAGAACATCAAAGTCAAGAACCAAAATTTTTCCGAACATCTTGGATAACTGATATTCTATGAGGGTGTCACACAAGCTTCTTTATTTGGAAGTAGAACCTAACTCTTAGATACCCCAATATTCGATGAAAATTCTCTTAAAAAATGGAAACGACATAACAGTGGACCGCTGTAGCGGCGGACTGACCAATGGAGAGACTGTTGCATGAACTGACTGATTATTGTGTACTGGGTCATCTATCAGAGGTGGTGCCAACCACATCATCAAATATATGTAGGACGGGGTTCCCACCACTGTCTCATGTGTGAGGGTAGCAGAAGTCATCAGTGGATATACTGGGTTCTCACAATCTATCATATCGCAAAAATATTATCCTTGATCTCATGTAGAGGTAGAGAATGAAGCTAGTGATGATAGGAACTAATGCACTGTGAGACCATATAAGAGATCCAAGTATTAATCATTCTATATATACCAGTGTATAGATTCATGGATCGAGTGAAGTTCACCTTCCAGGATGACAAATTTCACCAGTAGAGCTCTTTCCCCAGACTCTGATGTTTAATACTAGAGGGAAGGCTTCCTCATTGAGTTAAATTCAGATTCAAAATCTGAGAAGAGAACGAGATCAATAATGAACTGTTGATTCCTAGATTTATTGCTTCGGCGATGATTGTTCACCCTTCTAACCTAGGATGGTTCTTCAGGACAGGGAGTTTCTTTGGTATGAGGAGGACCTTCATGATAGGTGGCACTGGAGTATGGAGGACCTTTGATTATACTTTTGTGAGAGTAGGGAGGACCTCCAATATAGGTGCTGACATAGAAGGGAGGACATCTGCATGAATTGATGGGGACATGGGTATGAACTCCATTTTGAGGGTGAGATAAGGGTGTACCTCCTCTTTGGTGAGTAGATGTGTAAGGAGAACCTAGGCATATATCAAACAGGTCATGAGGACGACCTTCGTGCTAGGAAACTTGATTACGAGGAGGACCTCAGTACTAGTTTTCGAGCATGTTGGGAGGACCTCCGTAGTGGTGAGTGATGGAGTGGGGAGGAACTCTTATTAATCTAGTGGAAACATGGGGAGGAATTCCATGTTGGCCTCCTATAGAATGGGGAGGGCCTCCATGTTGGTTGGAAGTGGTACCATGAGGGTTACCTTCATACTGATCACTAAGGAAGCGGGGAGGGACTCTACATTGATCATAGCTAGATTAGGGAGGACCTCTCCTTCATCTAGTGACAACATGGGGAGGACCTCCATACTGAAGGTTTAGGGAGGTGGAAGGATCCTTACTCTGGTCAGCTATAGTATAGGGATGACCTTTGTACTGGCTGGTGACGAAGCATGGAGGGCCATCAATTTAGTTGATACTGCTATGAGGAGGACCTCCACTTCAGCTAGGAATGGTGTTAAGAGGACCTTTTCATTGATGGTCTCTAACATGGGGATGACCTCCATATCAGGAACTCTAGGTATGAAGAGGACCTCTATGCTGGATTCTGATAAAGTATGGAGGAAATCAACTTTGGTCAATGCTGGGAACATGGGGAGGACATCCATGGTTAGTGAGAGAGTAGGGAGGACATCCAATCTGGATAGAAACAGTTTATGAAGGGCCTCTATACTGGATATCATCATCAAGGGTCAGCCCATAACAGTTTTCGGTGGTTCCAACCATCGAAAGAGTCAACTTGGCTGGCCTGTGAGGTGGATGAGGTCTCAATTATGATCAGGCACTGATGCGTCCCTACTTTAAAGTATATGGGATCTGGTGGAATGAGCTAGTGGTGGAATTGGACACTGCATCCATGGAAGATGATTCTCTCTAATGGGAATCCCCCTGAGCTTTTTCCAGACATTTTCATTGGGTCATTCGAACTGAGGTTGGTGGAGCAAGGGTGTAAAACAACTATTCTTTGACCCTAGGAACTAGTTGTTGGTGGCATTGATGAGCCCTAGTGGGATCCCTCCTAGGTGACTCTCGGGTGGGGGCCATTACAGGGGTGACCCGAGCATTGCCTACCACCTTGGCATAAGGGAGAGAGTCATAAGCATGATATGAGGAGAGTAACCTAAAGATGTTGGTTGTTAGAGTGGGGATAAGTGGCTCCCTACAATACCCTTGGGGTGGTGATTTTTATGTGGCATAAAAGCCTCAATGTCCTAGCAGGCCATGTTCGTTGTGAGAATGGCCCCCTCTTACTCAAACTGGCATATGAGGGTGTCCATAATGCACCTATTAATGATTTTGGAGGGTGAGATGGGGCATGGAAGCCCAGTATCCATAGTCATGGATGGAGTCATGGAACTAGAATAGACGTGCAGGGTTTCCAAGTTATTACTTCTCTTAACCTGGAATCTTTGGTTGGGGGTGATTGGTTTCCTATAGATTGGGTTTTGTAAAGCAGGAATATTCAGTTATTAGTATTAATATCAAGAAGTCAAATCCCAATGCCCTAACATAATCCAATATTCCCTGTCTTGAGAGAGATATCCACACCAATGATGTCGCAGACTATAATTCCCAATGATTAACCACTCCAATATCTAGGGAGTTCCATGATAGGCCCAATATTTTCTTAGCAGAAACTATTGAAGGATATCTAGATATAATGAAATACTTATCTATGGATGTGCCAAACATTAATAATCCCCATGGTTTAAGGAGAAAATATTTTATTTCAGGTTAACCATTTTTTTTTCTGACACTTTTGTCAGGACACGTCTACCTTGTGTGTTATTGTTCGCTTACATTGCATTGTACCCCACATTCTTACATTCCAAAGGCAGGCGAAATTCATCAATTTCTCATTAATTTTTTCTACTTGATCAATATGAGATGATGGGTTGTCGGTTCTCCCTTACATGGATTTCTTCTTGGAACTCATCACCTAGTCTGGGTCTCCCTTATAGATTAAGATGTGGCTCGTTAAACTTGTTCCCGATTCCATCTTTTTATGGATGCCAGTTAATTACAAAAAATTTGTCTAGAAATTACAAGGGGTCTTGATAGGTCAACAAAATTCTATCAAGGGAGTAGTCACGGTGGGTATCACTGGCATGTATGGATGTTGTAACATTGTTCACCTATATTCTTCATCATGAGAGGGCTTCTCAAGGGCATGGAACTTGAGGAATCCCATGTCAATCGTGGGGTATCTTATTCTAGAGTAATGTATTCCAAGGTTTTACTCGGGCATCCCATGCTTAATCCATGGTAGTATGTGAGTTTAATATCTTTCATAGATGGAGTAAGAATAATAAGAATACCCCACGAAGGCAGATCAACAAAGTGCATCCCTATGAGGGAACATAGGGAAGGCTAACCAGATGGATGGGTCAGAACGCCTATAGAGACATACCCTAGATGGTGTGTCTCATAAATAGAAGGGTTCACACCATCAAGGATGATCTGAACACCACTAGATCTGGATTAGGGAGGGTTCACCCTAATGTGGGGGGCACCAATGTTTACCATTGGTTGGGATTGAACCTCAGTGAGGCATCTTGCATAATTTGTTTAGAATATAGGGATCAAAACCCACATAGTTTTAGAGGGTATGGTGTGGGGATTACACATGATTATATTCCCTTTGCAATAGAATTGTTCTTGGTTGGATGATGGGTGATGTGGGGATTACACATGGTTAACTTCCCAGGTGTTGTTGGGAGCAACAATTATGTGGATGGGTCTTACATGTAGGAACGAATCAGATGGATGGCATGATTTTATTTGGATATGGTGGCTTGGATAAAATCAGGATGGATATGGATGAAAGGATTAGATGGAAATGATGGAGTGGATGGATTTTTATGGGTTTTGGTATTGAATCTCATGGAGGTTTCCTATGTATCCTAGTTGGTTGGGAATCAAAAACCACATAGTTCTGAATGAGTGAATTGGGGATTACACCATAGGAGGTGTCCCATAGAAAATTTGGTGTAGGTATTATACTTGAAATATTCCCAATGCTCATGGAAGAGATAAGATCTCCCATGTGAGAGGAATTATATTACTAGGGATATGACATGGAGTAGATTAGTATGGATGTGAATGAAGGGCCTGAACCTTGGGGAGGATTCCTATGTATCCCTGTTGGTTGGAAATCAAAGTCTATGTACTTTGGAGGAGTGTGAGTCTTACTTGTAAAATCTTCACATGATGGTGGAAATTGGGGACTACTCCTGGAGGGATGCTCATTGGGGGTGGAGAAAGGTTCCATAGTTACCACAAACCTCTAAGACCATGTGAGTTAATCTTGGTGTGAGAAACAAGAGGAATAAGTAGACCAGACAGTCACATCACCAAAGACTTATCAATGAGATATGGTGTAGGAATTTCATGTAGAAGCTTCCCGGATAAATATCATTCCCTGTGGGGGGATCTAATTTCATGTGAGTAATATATAACTCCCATGGAGATGAGTGGAAATGGAAAATTCTCAAGGTGTGACACCCACCATGGGTACTGTATGGGGAGAGACTGCAGTTTAACATCATGTGATGAGGATGATAGTGCTTTGTAGTTTTACATCTAGCAGCACAGATAGCAGGATTCACTCCTCATGCCTTAGTCATATATAACTGATTCTCAACAACCCTTGGGTAAGAGAAGGAATCATCAATGATAGGTGATAATGGTGTGGAGTAGTGGTTTATAGTGTGGTCTATGTTAGCGTCCCTATGAAAAAAATCAACGATGGTTAGCGTACATGTTCCAAAAAGTATGATGTAGGGCACCATAGTGAGGGAAACCTCATGAGGGACTAAGAAATCACTAGGAGGAAGCATGGGGGGATGCACGAAGGAGGTGAACATAAGGCATAGGATATGCGTGAAAGAGGATCTTGAACATGGTGCATTGGAGTAAAGGAAACTCAATGAGATTAAAGGAAGGGTTGCATGCAATATCAGAGGATTTCGTGGAAGATGTAGGGTTAATCATAAGAACATGTTTTGTCCTAGGATAGAGGTTGCATGCAAGAGGTGATATTTCACACACTTGCATCAGAATAGAAAGAAAATGGTGAGGGTCAATCCATTGTGGTCCCACATAAAGGAGGACCCCCATGGGACTTGTCACGGAAGATTCAATACCTTGAGGGGTTCACATTTTTTACACTATTGTGAAAGAGGAGTCTTACATGAAATAGAGAATCAATTTTCCTTCTAGGAGATCACCCTGGGGGGGTTCCCTTCAATATATAGGCAAAATCTTAGGTGGAAGCATGTAAGATTTGGGGTGCGGAAGAGGGGTTCCGCATAGGTGAGCCTCATAGTGCACGTAAAGGTACATTTGGCATTGCATTGGGCATGGAACGACCTTATTCATGGGACCGTAATTTTTATGCTAAGTAAATATTTTGCGAAAACCTTCCTTGGAAAATTCTCTTTAAGTTTGTGGGAAACAAGAAACATACGTCGCTTTGGGAACGCAATTGTCTTATACACAAATTTTGATCTTTCACACAATCCTTAGATCTTTCGCACACATACCTTGGGATTCGAAAAATGTTTCTTTGAATAGAATGGTTTATTCCTTTTACCTAAAGATGAACATGGTGGACCTATGTAGAATTCGATGCCAAAAATAACATGGGGAGACTATACCCTCTTTATCTGAGTAACACAACACCAGAAATAAATAGACTATATCCAAATGATAACAACAAAGAACAAGAATAATACCATGATCAATACATACCAATATCACAAAATGAACCCAAAAATGGATAACTGGCCATAACTAAAATAGTAGATATGTAGTTCTATATATGTTTCAAGTGTAAAATTCAAAAACCAAAAGTAAAGACACTTAAAAATCCCCAAGTGGGTCCGGAATTAATCCTGGTTCCCTCATCCATGCTCCAACCCAACTCAACCATCTAATATAGAGTTCTTACCCTTATATTATCTTTCATACATGAAGTTTATTTGGGAAATTATTATAAATACTAATTAGGGTGTGAGTAAAACTTATTAATCCACCATCAAAAATGTATAAAATAATATCTGGTCTATAAAAATGTATTCTGTTGTATAAAGAATAAATTACAATAAATAAATAACTAGTTTAATAAACTGTTATTCTTTAATTATCAAAATAATTACCTGAGTTAATGATGGCAAAAAACCATTAATACCTATATTGGCCCCTGCTAGAGTCTAAACTATCATAAAATTTTTTATCACATATCACAATATCATGGGTTTTAATTTACCATTTCATTTAAAGTTTCCAGTCAAACAATGGGGGCCTAGAGTAGTAGTCTGGAACCCCGTCGGTATTTGGAGTAGAAGTACCTATACCAAAATTCAATGATCACATAAATACAAATAAACATAATGGGGGCCTATTGCGTCCTTATAATGCCCTATGGGAATTTGGAGAATCATTCTCAATCCCTCAAATAATTTTAATCATAAAGACACAACCCATGCATGTCTATCAATTTCACAATTCACTTATCAACCATGTTCACAATTCAAAATTTATCAATCAAACATAATTCATAATTCATAATTCATAATTAATCACTTTGATCATGTTGCAATACACCATGGGTCACTACCAATTTCATAAACCCATTAATTAATCATATTCATTATCCCATTATTCCCTAATTTCACAACACATTTCAATAAATTTCAATTGACCAAGGTCAACCCATTTCATTGTCACATGGAAATTCAATTAATCAATTCAATTTAGAATGTAATTTCCCGTTGTGTTAATTGAAACTAAATAATTACATACACTAAAAATTAACCAATATAATGGGAACTTATAATTATACCACCTACCTCAACATCCTTGATGAATTTTCACCAATCCAAAAATCCACAAATTGAAGATGAACAACCAATTTTACAATAAAGAACATGATCTAAAACTAAAACCTAGATCATGATAAAATGGATTAATATATATGAAAACATAGATCTAAATCCACACCAAAAAAGGATAAAACATTCATATTCAATCACAAGGATATATGGAAGAGAGATAAATCCAAATGGAAAGGGACTGCATACATGAAGAGGTGCAGATTCATCAATCAAATATTCGATTAATCAACAACGGAGTTAGAAATTCATTGGAATCCATGTAGAAGATCCTAAAAATTAATTAAAGATTCTTAGGTCGAGAATAGGCTAATTAGGGTGAATGTCGTGGGTACAATATTTTTAAAATAAAATTTTGGAGAATTAAAAACCATGCACATGGTTTCCTAGGCAGGGGCACATGATTTCCCAAACCATGTTCCCTAATAGAGAGCCTCATCCTAGAGGTGACTGGATACTTGTATAAGGGATCCCATTTTAAAAAACCATATAAAAACCATATAAATATGCTCTATTGGGGTTTGAAGATTTTTCTGAGGGTAGGCGCACAGTTTTGGAAAACTGTGTGCCAACTATTCATTACCCCTTTTGCTTCCAAAAAATCCCAAAATTATCTTAAAATACCATAAATCAAAAACATAACCAAGATATATAAAAATAAGGGTAAAATATTAAATGTAAACGAGCCTGATACATCTATATAAAATGTAATGAGCTTATAGTGCATATTAAAATCATGTAATAAGGATGTGAAATTACATATAGTTTAAGTCTTGATGTAATGCCACGACCCCAGAAGATCTGATTTGGAGAATTATTTTATTACATTTCCATGGTTACATGGAATCGAATCTTAAAGGACTAATCATTTTACCAGTCTTAGAAAGCCATATTACAAACATGATACCCATAATACACTGTGAAATATAAAATAAAAACATGATACCTAATAAAATGAAATAAATAGCATCATTAAAACTCATTCAAAAGATTCCTCTTCATAACCTGGGGAAAAAGAAACAAAATAAGGGTGAGATCAAATTCTTAATAAGGGTAAGTACAATGTAAGTAATGATGAATAAATCAATATCGAAAGGTAAATAATTGAATATAATTTCCATTTAAACAACTAGATAAGGAATAATCAATATAGTATGGTAAAAAAATTAAATACATGCCATTTAATCAATAAAATGAGAATGAAATTAATCTATAGATATGTCTATGAAAAATCTCATGGATAAATAATAACTGAGTATAAATGAGGAAAACATTTAATTATTAGACATCATGTCTAAGGCACATGAAAACCTATACCATAATGACCTTTCACAAGATGGTTTTAAAATATGGGTAGAAACCTATTTAATTTTTCAGATTATTTTTCTCATGAGAATATATTAATGTATCTAAGAGATATATAAAGTTTGATCCCCATATGTCATTTCCATTCCAAATAATTTATCATATATAATAATCAAGATAAATAATAAACAATATGAATTATCATAAAATATAGATATTGAATAAATAATACAAACTTATCAATAATTCCTTAGTGGAGGATAAGTAACAACAAGGGTTGTTTATGTTAATGAATGTAAATACCATTTAAATATCATTAAAAATATTCTTGAGAAAAATTATCTTTAAACATTCCAAAGCATCCCATACCACTTTGAAATAATTGAATCATTATAAACATGAAGAAATAAAATTAAATAAAACTTATAATATCATGTTATTAAATAGATTCATGATATAACATGTTAAAAGGTAGTATATTCACCATATAAAATTTAATTGGTGCATAATAACAAATAAGTCTCAATGGAATGTAAATTGAGTTGAAATCCCTTAACTTGAGTCTAACTTGTCTCATGTATCTTTATATTCCTGAATAACAAATTTATATTAATTTTTTAATTTTTTCAGAAACTTTTTCATGTTTATCATTGCTTTTATTTCACTTATTACTGTATTTTATACATTACTTAAACAATTAATTTTATATCGGGTGTTCTGACCAAATTCGATTTATGTATCAAAAACAAGTTTGGTAAGTCAACTACGATAAAAAGGTCCATTATAAAAACACATAATGAATAATAATCATGAATTAATTATAATACTTATACATAAATTATACTTTTAAAACCAACCATGAAATATGGGAATGAAAAATGAAACAACATTACAATCATGGAGACGGTAAGACGTACGTACGCATGAGTAACATTCCCATTTTACAATGATCATTATGGAAAGAGGGTAAGTAAAATTATATATCTGAATAATTATAATTATATCATAAGTACTATGTTATTTTATCATATATACTTATATATATAATTCTTATTATGTAAAAGGAATCACATCGTTTCGAGGAGGCAGTAGTCCACCCATTCACGACCGACATTATCACTTTTTAGTGTGTGAAAAGGGTAACTAAGAAAAATAATATATTATATTTCCAAAAAGGTAATTATGTCATGAATATCATATATAAGTCATGTATGTCAAAAAAAATTGTTAAAACCATCCTTTATACATTCCATGTATAGTGTGAAAAAATCTCATCGCTTTGAGGAGGCGGTAGTCCACACTTTTACATCGCTTTGAACAAATATGATGTTATCATATTTACACAAAATGGAAATTATAAAGGTAAATGTTATAAAATAATTAAAGAAGTATAAATGCATAGTAATTATCATATATATCATATATAAATAGAATTTTCATCATAATTCCAAACAATTAAAGGTGGTAAAGGAAAAATGAACGACATCATTTTGTGAGGCGGAAGTTCATCTTACACATAAAAAATAAGTTCAATACACATTAAGTGGAAGTGTGAATAAGTGTAGGTATAACCATTAATATAAAAAATCTCATAATATTTAGAATAATTATTTTATTATATAATCATATAATAATAATAATTGAAAGAGTGGATAAATAAATAAAAACGAAGAGCTTGAGGAAGGATGTTACCTCTTATTCGGGTAACTCCTTTTGGTTACCACCAAAGGAATTATTTGGATAGATTTATGTTAAAAGTATGGATTATAGTATAAGGGTATGTATTTCTATGATCAATTTTGGAAGATACCATTTTATTTAAAGTGTCTTGAGTGGTTTGAGGAAGTGGGAAGGGTGAGTGCCTTTTTATAGTGGAGGAGGAGTGATACTCTTGTAAATACCAAAAGGTATACTTTATTGGGAGTCATACCTTACCTAATCTTCCAAAAAAATGAAAAAATGGTAGATTAAATTTTAATTATGGCCAATAAAAACCTCCATCACAAAAAAAACATTTTTATAATTTTGTTTCTTAACTTCTATGTTTCCCCAAATTTATCATTTTGGTTTTTATTAAAGTAACTATATTTCTAACCTAAGTAATTTAACCATTAAGGCTAAATTAAAGTTATATTTGTTAGAAAATATAGAACAAATTAAATATAAATATTATAATTAATTTAAAAATTATATATATCATGTGTTTTGGAAATTAATTTTAAAACAATCACATGTAACGTACAAAAACATGCCTTTAACCAGGACCGTGCAAAAAATATTTTTACTATCTATGGGTCAATATGTTAATTATAAAGATAAAATGGTCCATTAATAGACCATATTTTATATTTATTAATACTTAAAAATCACTTAGCGGAATATAGGTTTTTTATTAATTTTAATTTATTTAATAAAATAATATTAATGTTAATTTTGACATTATTTAATTAATTTTAATTTAGAAATATCTAAAAAATATTTTAATTCAAATTTATTAAATTAAAATATAAGTAAAATGATATATTAATAGAAAAAAATAATTAAATACAATAATTTAATCAATTTAATTCTCTTTTAATATTTATAGCATCATTTATTTTAGTTAATTATTAATTATATAATCACTACGTTACTATTTATGAAGCTTTTATAGAAACTAATTCATCTATAAAAATTAATGATAAATAATTGTAATAAAAATAACTAATTTATATTTCAAAAGGACATATATAACTTAAAATACATTGTTTTTCCATATCGCAAAGTATTATAAATATTAAAGGTAAGGAAGGTTCCTTTTTTTGTCGTTTTCTTTACTTAACTTATCATATAAAGAAATTTCATTAACATGTGTCCCACTAACTCATAAAATTATAAAAAATAGAGGATAAAGTAGAACTATTGGTATCCAATGGACTTTGTAAAAGTTTGTAGGTTGTTTTAACTCTTAAATTTAAGGTTTAGTCCCTCGTTAAGCTTAATTTACCTTAATCCCTGTAATTAATTTAAATTACTTTTACTAATATTTTTGTTCAAAAACTAAGTTGATATTATTAGACTGAAATATCATACTAATTACAACCATTTATTTCTGTTTTCCAAATTCAATTTACACAGGTTTCTAAATTAATATTAACGCTAATTCTGTATACGTAGAGAGAAAGATGGCTTTTAAAGTAAAAATGTTCAAAAGTTCAATAGGTATTTATATCCAATTTCATTATAAAAATTATTCCAATTACGTAAATTATATTAATATATTTATATTTAATATATTTTGAAATTAATTACCAATTTAAAATATAATTTTACATTAATAATTATTTAAATGAAAAGGCAGTTTTAAACTAAAATGTAGTATTTTTCACTATTCATCAAAAAATAAAACTTCTCAAAAAAATACCAAAAAATTACCCAAATATAATTTTGACATTATGAATTCAAAAATTAATTTTATTTTTGAAAATATAATTTATAATATTTTCAATGTTTAGTTTTAAAATAATTGCGCTATTAAAAGGCGGTAAAACTTGGTCTTGCATGTAACACAAACTAAATCAATATTGTGCATAGCATAATCTTAACATGGTGTTATGTATAAATAAATATAAAAAAATAATTTTTATTCTAAAATAAAAATATGTTACAGTCTTGGGGTGTTACACTTGCAATGAGGAATTCAATTTCATGATACAGCCTATGTGAAGTACTTTTTAAGAAACCTCGCATATTTGGGGTGTGTAATGAATTACCCATCCATTGTGTCCAATGATACAGCTCCATTAGAATATACCTTATTCATGATTTTAGAACCTTCCAACTTGGGTTATTTCTTTTCAAGTTTCTTCATTGGTATCATCAGGTTTCTAATAACCTATACCAATTCTCCTTGGAGGAACGAGTAGATGAAAACATTCTTATTAAAGGCGCACACAATTTGATTATGATGAACTTTAAGATTGTGCAACATAAAAAACCTTTCATTATCGAGTAATTCTAAACCATCTAGATGATTTTACGAATGTTTTCCACTTAATGCTTATCCACATGTATCTTTTTAGAGTATGGGAAACTAGACATTGATGTGTAACACAACCTCTGTTCCACAAACTAGAGAATATGGGGTCACTTTCATGGCCTTGAGTGTGGTGGTACAGTATGCCCATAGAGCATGCATGAGTTTTTCCAGTCCAAAATTCTTATCTTTTTCAACATTTTCTAGAGTATATTTGATATAGTTTTGTTAAAGGCTTCTATAAATCCATTTTACACTATTTAATAGCAAGAAATATGGTTGTAATTGATGTTTTAATCTTGATATAGCATGTTGTACTTGAAAAAATAAACATTCATGCCATTATTAGTTAATATCATATGAGGGACACCAAATATGGTGATGATTTTGGACATCATGAAGTTGAGGATGTTCCTCGACCTGAATTCCTTAAGGGGTGTAAACGTAGCCCATTTGTAAAAGAATTAAGCAGTATTAAGGATGTACTTAAACTTTTTAGCTATAGATGAGGAATATGACACCATAATTTCCATTCCCCATACGAAAAACATCTAGGAATAACTAGTTGTGTACAATAATTTTGGGGGATGATGGATGATGTTTTAATGAATATAACATGTGCGAAACTTCCTGGTGAATTATAAACATCCCCACACAATCATCCATGAGTAGTAACTATGCATCCTTATTTGGTAGGATATCCTAGTTCTAGATTGGTGATCATCACATGAGCCTACATGGACATCCTTTATAATAGTTACAGTCTCTCATACTACAATGAATTTGAGGAGGTCTCTATCTAATCATCATTTAAAGAGGGATTTATGCTCATGTATCATATCCCAAAGGGTGAAGTTCACTCCTCAACATCGAATCTATTCTCTTTTGGCTCAATATGATGGGGGGTCCCATTTTTTAGATGACCTATTATGGGATCTATCCATCAAGGGGTGGATGTAGGATCAAACTTCTCTTGTAAATGTTAATTTTCTTTATTTCTTCCATATCAAAAATGATAATGGGTAAGACCACCCTGCAGTGTGTGATGTGAAAGACTACCTCTCCCTGACTTATATTGGCTATGACTATGGCTATATTATCTAGTTCATTGACATGATAATTCTTTTATCAAGATTAATGAAGAAACGTTGGTTCAAATGGAATTTATTTATTAATCCTCTCATTTAACTGATGATGTAGTCTATTTCATCTTTCTTAATAGCATATTTTTGTTGATTTGTTTGATCACTATATCTAAATCACATTTGACATTAAAATAAGCTATACACAGCTTCATAGATAGCTCCAGGCCTGTGATAAGGGCTCTGTACTCTTCTTCATATTTAGTGAAACCATTATACGAGGAGAAGGATTAGGGCATAATTTTCTTATTTGGGAAAAAAATTCAATCCCTAAACCAACCTTGTTGAGATTTGGTTTTCCCATCCTTCTACCAATAAGACTTCAGGAAGCATCATCCAAATATATATCCCAAATTTGTGGAGTTTCATCAGCATAGAAAAATAATTCTTCTAGAAGTTTAGTATATACTGACACTTTTTTTTGGCAGGATCTATGACAAAGAAATAATCTAGCACATGCCCTTTTATTTTCTCTCATGACATGAATTGATTGTCATATTATTGAATAATAATCACCCATTGGGACAAAAACCTAGTTAACATAGTGAATCCAAGAATATACCTGAGAAGTTCGATATGAGACACCCTATGAACTTTGTGATGCTTCATGTAATGCCTCATCTTTTCCACTGGAAAGATGAGTGTGAGGTAGCTCTTCTCGATATCCAAATATCCAGTATTAGTATCTATCTTTGTTTAAATGAGATAGTATATAATTTTTTCACTCCTCATATCATTTTTCTATGAGATGAGGTAACCAATAAATCTTTCCATAGTGTCCATGTATAAGATAAGTGGATTCCATTTTATCAGTGGCATCAAGACTGGTGGAAATAGTAGGAACTTTATAAGGTTATAAAAAACTTCTTAGTAGTCCTAATCCCATTGGTAGTTGACTCCGTATATAAATAAATTTTTGAATGGTAGGTATTTTCCATCTAGGTTGGTTATGAAACACCAGATATGGGAAAGGTTTCCTTGGATCACTCATAGTTCATTAAGATTTTTGAGTAGGTGTAATTTCTATTATTGTACTAGTATTTTTTGGATCAACCTCGATGCCTTAGTGGAATATCAAAAAGCCAAGGAATTTCCCCAAAATTACCAAAAAATTACACTTTATAGGGTTTATCTTCAAACTATGATACTACAATTTGTCAAATATTATTCAAAGGGAAGTGATGTGATCAAAATGATGTTAGGATTTAACCACCAGGTTTTCAATGTTGCACTCCATGATTCATCCCAAAAGGATTTAAAGATATGATTCATGAAATGTTGGTAAGTGGAACCAACATTATTTAAATCAAAGGGTATAACCTAGTAGAAAAATATGCATTGAGGTGCTCTAAATATGGTGAATTATTTATCTTGATGGGCTATCTTGATCTGGTTATACCCTGAATAACCATCCATGAATGAATTTGATTATAATCTAGTAGTTGCATCAATCAAAAGTATAGTGATCGGTACCTAGAAATCATCATTTTGGAAGGGTCAAATAATGCATTTGAAATCAAGATAGACTATAATCTATCATTCTTCCTTTTATATGGGATAATGTTGGTGAACTATTCTGGGTATTGCATCTCTCAAATAAATCTATCTTTGATTAATTTTTCAATATCTGATTCAAACTTCGTATCATGGTGGGAGAATTTTAATTATTTCCTACATAAAACCCCAGTGGTCATTTGTAAAACTAGATAGTGAGTATCCACATTGGGGTTCATCTTGGGTATCTATTTATTATTCTAGGAAAACCCATATCTATGCTTCTTTAGAAATGAAATATTTATCAAATTCACTTTGAGAGGCATATCGACACTAATCAGTATAGGCCACAATTCTTCTTCAATTCCAAAATTCACCTTCTTATGCTCATTAATGGTGGTGGAGATGCCTTACTTGAATACAGGAGGGGAATTCCTGAGGTCATACTCTTCCTCTTCTATCTATGTACATGTGAAAATATCTTGAATCATGGTAGGTAATTTGAAAACACCTCTATCTTTATCAAGGTATGGGAGATCAAAATGGGAGGTATTTACACCCTAAAGTTCTAGAGTCATTGTGGGGGCATCTTAGATATTGTTGATTTTTTTACCACTACCTCTAAGGGTAGGAAAGGCAGGAACATCTCAAGTTGTAAAGGATGTCCTGGGGCATTTTGAGTTCTTTCTGATGGCGTAAGGGAATTTTTTAATCATGAAAGGGAATTAGTTTGTATGTACTTTGATGAACCTACTTAATATTTCATGATCAATATCACATAGATATACTCTAGTGAATTTTGTGGTCTACAATGGTTTATTAGGATAGATTTTACTACCTCGATCAGGATTATGGGAAGAAAAAAATAACAATGAAGAAAACTCAATGGATTTGAAGGGGAGATTCTCAAGTCATTAGGAGATTTGACCTGCATGTCACCCTCCTTCAATGGATATTTCAATTCCCTATTATATAATATCACCTTAGTGTATATATACTCACAAGATTCAATGTGGGAATTATCACAACAGATTATTCTGACCTTCCTACTGAGGGGGTATTTCAAACATTGGTGGAATGATGGTGGCATCTCAACAAGTCTATGAAGCTAAGATATTTTTAGCATGAAATTTTATGTTGTGTCATGATGGATAACCATGAACTCAGATTTTGAAATGAGGTCCCTAAACTAATCTTTTATCTTGATGTTTTTAGGGTCCTTTTCTCACTTTTATCATATCCCTGAATGGTCATCTTCATTTGAGACAAATCATCCTCACTGTATCAAAAAAATAGTGAATGATAAATGGTATGAGGTTGATTTTAGAACCATTTACAACCATATCCCTTTGGATTTAAACATTATTGAGATTACCTGAAACATACAAGGGTCTAATATGTGCATGGATGGATTTATCATGATCTTTCTCTATGAACAACATGGTGGTAAGGCAGTCTGCTTGACTAGTTTCTATTCAGTAAACCTCCAATGAAAATAATACTGTCTCAACATCTAAGAACTATATAAGGACTTAATGATTTCCTCTCTTATATCTTTTAAAAATATGGATAGAATCCAAGATTTAGAGTTTGGTTGGCACAACCGCTAACTATTTTAGAATATAATATTTATATGCTGGAGTCATGTTCTTCCCAAGTTGGGGTTTCTCCTTATCATGTAGCTTATGATATAAATAATATGAGGTAGATAAGCCCAATTCTTGGAAATATGTTGAGGGATAATCTATTTCAAGTATCATAGGTTTTCATGGACCACCCCTTCGTTTGGGTAGATTAAAAAATCACACTCCCTCTAACCAGTAATTTAATATGATTGGGTTTTAAAGACCATTTAAAGTCTCTAAGGAATCCAAAAACTTTTATTGGGCTTGTTGAGATTCTTTCACATGGTTTTCATCTAATTACATGGCTTCTGAAGGGATGTGACCATAATTTTGGGTTCGACCATGACCACTCCATCCCATGTACCCTCGGCTTCTTCAGCCTCATTATATGGTTCCCTGGCTTGGTACGAGAACTTTTATTCATGGTAATATTTGTCATCAAAGTAGTGTTATATCTAGTGAATTAAATTAATAAAACCAAAAATATGTTCTTTCTCCAATAAGGGTTCCATTTGGTGGGGAAATTAACATTCTTCTAATTCTGAAGGAAAGATGTCTGCAAGAGTCAAAGTCTATATGGGAGTTGGATATTAATCTTTTCCTTATGCCTTTTCTAGTACCTGATAATTACATATGCCTATGGGAGGTAGATTAAATAGAATCTACCTAGGTATATGAATCATGACCAATTTACAAATCTATTCTCTGAGGGATTCATGAGATCAACCAACATTATTTCAAATCATCCAATAATCAAACGTATATTTATTCTTGGTTGGATCTCCCAAAAAATCACCCTCTCCTTCTAGTTGGTTGGTAGTCACACATGTCACCTATGTTGGGTATTTTCCAAGTATATTTTATAAAAAATAAAGAATTACCTATAGGTTGACATTGAAGAAACATTAATTCTAAATGGTGTGACCCAATCTCTGATGGAATGAGTAGTAGTCAGGGTGGTTATTGAGGATTCCCTAATTAGATATTCAAGGCACTGATAGCTTTAGGAGGTTATTTTATATAGTTTCAAGTGAATATCCAAGAACCCATTCATTTTTAAATGAATACATTTTTTTATTCTATTCCTAAAATCAGGAGTGGCCTTGATCTCTTTTTACCTCTAGATGAGGGTAGTTTTACTATTTTTATTGTTCGGTGGGAGGTTTTGGGTGATTTGGGGAAATCCTGGGTGGTATAGAGGGCACTATTACTATTTTGAGGGTTACAACAATTGTATTTTCATTTCTATGACTTTTCCATTTTTCCATTTGAATGGGTCAAGATTTGGATCTAGTTCACCTAATAACATCTTCTATGGGTTGTACCATTTCTTCAGACTCATGGAATCTACCTGAATATTACATCAAGATCAAAGGTGTTTGAAACCCATCTTAGAGGTTCTAATCATATTGTTCTAATAATTTATCTTGAGATAGTGGAACAACGAGTGAGTATGATAGACCCTTCCATACAATTATGAAGTTATAAAACCTTTCATTTCTATGATTCTTTCAATTTGTGAGTTTGAAGATCATTTTTTCCTTAGTGTGGAGCTAAATTGATAAATGAATTAATTAATGAGATCTTCCCAACTTAAGGTGGATTTTTATAGAAGGATCCAATACCAAACGAAGGATGGTCCTACCAGAGTCTATACAAAACATCTAAGTTTCATCTCCTTCTATAAGTATGATGGGACCATCAAAGAGACACTTTGGGATATGAAGTGTCTGAGATACTATTATGGATCTCCTATTCCATTAAAGGTTGAAAATATTAGCTTACCCAAATTAGGTGGTGAAAACTTTTCATTCACCCATGAGGGGTATAGATTATTTTCATTCTGCATAAGGGAACACCACCCCACTATGGCCTCCATTCGACCAACTAGGGACTCGATGGTGTTGAAATGTTCTACTTCCACCAATATCTGGATCACCTCATATGCATGGGGATTAGGAAAGAAATTACATAATTATATTTCTTTAATATCCTATTTATTTTCAACCCATTTCAGGGTTGAATGATTACCTTGATAAGGAGGAGATTATCACCTCATAGGAGGAATAACGTGATCATCCTCAACACCCTCATTAATGTAAATTGGTTTCATGGATCTGGTTCTAGAACAATGATACCCTAGATGGGTGGGAGGGTGTATAAAAATTTCTAATTGAAATTGATATCCATTGAGAATATTTCACCTAAGTAATTCTTCATTGAGAAGTCTGAGGTTCTATATCTCATTCTCATATTGTTCTAGATTTTTCTCTATGGATGGGATTGCTTACCTTCTAGGTGGTGAGTGGGATGTAGAAACACCCTTACCTTTATATTTGGAACAATTATGATGATTTGGTGGTAACTCATCATTTGGGGGTTCCATGTTCTGGATCCTTCTCTAATTTGACATATGTTCAGATATAGTTTGTTCATTCAGATCACCTATATCTTGGGGTACTGCTTCGGTGTTCTCCCATCAAAATTTTTTGTATTACTTTACATGATTTTTAGTTTTTATAGTGATGATTTTCATTGAGTAATTCTATGCAATGATAGTATTTCCGTCATTTACCAAGTATTAGGTAAGCTTCGTACTTCCCATTTCAACTTCTAGAGTTTCATGGGGGTCCTACTTTGGTCATTGTTCTTGTTTATATATCATGGATTATGACATTTGTTGGGTCCAATTTTATTTTAAAAACATTCTCTCTATCCTATCCTATTAATAGTGACCTTGAGGGATTTTTCTATCATTCTTGCTAAATAGGCCTAGAATGAAATGGATATGTCTCCTGGTGGGAGGAAAAATGGAAAATTGATCTTTGGAAGTTACCACCTAGTATGGAAAATATCAACTTACTTCAAGATGATGATAAAAATAACCCCATCCTTATGTGATGATATTTTTTGGGGTTATATTTGGAACTTTCTGATCCTTTTATTAGGGATCCAATGACTCTTGGGGTGGTTATTGATATAAAATTCCCCCAGCCCTCTGGGATGGGTTCACTCATGTATGGTTTGCATGGTGGATTCCCTTTCAATCTACTTACTTTTTTTCAAAAAAATTAATTCATTGTGTTGTTACATAGACTACTTGTTTTGGGAACCAATTGATATAGGAGACTATTAGGCAGTCCATGAGTTCATCTTCCATGTTTGAGATGTGTTCCCATTTTTTTTAAGAGGCCCAGATTATAAGTTTGTTGGTGACCTTCTATTAGTGCCAAAATTGGTTCCATTTGATGCACGGACAATTTTTTTCCAGTTTAAAGTAAATCTAAACTCAAAATGTCCTTAAAATCCATCAAAACTATCCTAAAGGTCCTGGCTTGTAAAAACCTTCACAGAGCTATCCCACCTCTACTATCATGAGTGTACATGACAGACCGTCTGCAAGTCTAATAAATCTCAATGCCTTCACAGAGTCACATACTATTTTTATCCTACTTCATGATGGCCTCATTAATGACCCCCCTTCACGACTCGACAGAGCCCTACCTCACCGCAGTGTAACCTTGTCTCCACGGTGAACTCTGTGATCATCACTTTGACCGCATCTCTACAAGTTTGACACCATCACATAATCTTCACGGTTCTCAGATTTTCTCCATAGCAAGCTCTATGACCCCCACTGACCTTCATTACCTATAAATAGTAGTATCACCCCCTTTCAAACCATTGTTACTCTGACAATTCTCCCTCCCCGCTCTCATTTCGCAAAGACCTTCGCGAGGTCGAAAAATGGATCGCCAAAGGTAATTGGTCTCTCTGATCCATGCCTCATTATGATCTTCATGTCCCCCACCTATGGTGGGGATGCCCTTTTCAAAGTCATATTCCATTCTCAAAGGAGGAATCCCCTTCGGGGTGCTTGAGGGTTCACTAATCATTAAGAATTCATGAATCACTCTCCAAATAAATAGTCCTTTTCTAAGACGATTCTCTTCTCCATTAAAAACCTCCATTTTAAAAACATCAGTCCTTCAGTAAGATCCTTTCCTTAATGAGGACCATAATGTTCGTGAATCAATATATATTCGCGAAGGCCATCCTTTTCATGAAGCACTAAAGCTTCATGAAGCCCCTATTTTCAACATATCCTTCTTTGAAAACCCCTCTCTCGTACAACCCTTTAGTCTTGTACGAAGTGATTTCAAGGTTCCCCAAGTGCTGATTCATGTTGCATTTCCTTTCCTTGTCCTTCTTTGCATAGGCATTATAACGGATATTTCTTCTTCACATAGACACGCTAACGTAGACCATTCAATGGATCACTACACAACCATGTTCACCAATGTCCTTTCTTGTGTCCTCTCTTCCCCAAGTGTTGGTTGTTGCAAGTTATGTAAGTCTTAGGGTGAGGAGCGAGTCCTCATCGTCTAAGCTATAGGATTTTAAACTTTCATGAAACCCTATATCCTCAACACGTGACATTAAGCTGTGATCACAACATGAGTGAAAAGACCGAGAGGACCGTGATGGGGATGGGAACCAATGCCCTCTCACTCCTCCTCTCCTGTTCTTCTTTGTCAAAATGTGTACCCTGGGCAGCCCTTGTGTAATCCCCAACACCCCTTGAGAGGGTTCTTCATATACGGTGGTCATATCATCCTCATACATCTGGAACCCTAATCTAGATTTTCTCTTGAAGTAACCCCGTGCTTCCTCTTTGAGCCACTAACCATGCGTAAGACCCACACTATCCCCTACGGATACACCTTTCACCATGCGGCCGTCAGGTATATTGCTACCTATTTTTTCTCACATAAATCATAACTCACTTGGGATTAGAGTAATCATCAACAATTACATCCTCTTTGGGCCTCCCTAGTGTGTAAGCCCCATCCCCCTCTCTACTAAACTATGCAGACTTTGATACTTTCCCCTTTCAAGCAAGGTATATAGGAAGCCTCAATAAGGTTCAAGACCATCACCCATTGGTCCTGACCACTTCATGTCGGTTTACCCACATCCACATTTACATTAAAACACTTTCCCCTTTCATACAGCATGATTTTAAACTGTATTCTTTTCAAATATGTGGTTTTTGATCTGTGTATTCTAGACAGAATATGTAGGAAGCCTCCCTGAGGTTCGACCCCAAACACCGGTAAACTTCGGTGTCCCCTTTATTGGGACCCACATCCTTGGTCTACCCCTTAGTGGTGTCATACTAGTTCCAGGGAAGCTAAACATGCATAATCCCCCACACTAAATTCATACTCCTATAACCAAGAGTGTCCCTCTTACGATGAGCTACTAACCACATGTAAGCCCCAACATGTCTTTGGGTAGTTGTCATTTTTGTACAATCTGATTCTATGCCCCATATCTGAACTAGGTGGACTTTTATCTTTTCCCTTTTTGAGAAAGGTGCATAGGAAGCCTCCCTGAGGTTCACTTTCATATCCTATGTCCCATCCTGGTCTTTCCCTTGATCCCTTTGTGCCTCATCAATATCATACCTTAACCTATTGGTTCCATTTTTTTCGAGTTCCCATCCATGCATCCATTCTCATGAGCCTCCTCCTCAGGTGATTCATCACCCATTCTAGAACTATAAGGACATTGATTTCCCTCCACTAGGATACATAGGAAACCTCCCTGAGGTTCAATCCTAATACCATCAACTACAAATAGGTTCTCAGTTCCACCCAATTTATTCCACCCTTCAACAATTCATCTATATCCATCCTAATTTTACCTGGTTTTCCACATCTTAGTGAAATCACACCATCCATTTGAGAAGCTATCCATGTGTAAGACTCATTCATCTTTATGCTCTTTGTTAAACCTGGCCTGCTAACTATGCATATGCCCCGACATGCTTCTAGGTATTTTCCAATTGTGTATACCCTGATCCCATGACTCACCCTCTTGAACTACATGAGCTTTGATCCCAGACTTCTAAACATGGTACGTAGGAAGCCTCCATGAGGTTCAATCCAAGCCAATAGTAAACCTTGGTTTTCCTTTTGTTGGGCCCCACCATACTCAGATCTTCCGTTTGAGATGTCCAGACCATCCTTCATAGTGTGAAACATTCCCCTTTGTGGGACACACCATATTGGTTCTGTCCTTATTGGAGTTCCGACCCATCCATATGGTAAAACTTTCTAGGTGATCCCTCATAGTTACGTACCTATCTGGTCCACTCCCATCAGTATACTGATCAGTCTGGTCCTCCATTACTAAAATTTAAATTTGCGGAATACCCCGTGTTAAACATAGGAATCCATGGAAAACCTCAGAGACATGCCTCTGGGATACAATTCACTACATTAGACGTGGGATTCCATGGGTTTTTGCATCATTGGGAAGCCCTGTTAGAAGGGAAAATCTAGGTGTACCAGTGTTCCAGCACCCAGACACGCCAGTGATGCCCAACGTGACTACTCTCATAATATAAGGTCACTGCCATGACTTTACCCCATTATAATGTCCTCATAGACGCAATATAATAAACCAGAGTCCACAAAGATATGGCACCAGGATGAGTTTCATGAAAAATGTCTTAATCATTAAGGGAAACATGGATAAGATGATTAATTCCAAGGAGGAATCCATGGACGGAGAGAATGAAATTCCATATTACTATTTCGATCATGGAGCAATCATCTCTAAATAAGTGATTAATGTCACCTTTCATTGGGAAGTAAGAATGTAAGACAACAATCAACACATCTTAACAGAAAATGCACGCCCTGAAAAAAGAATCAGAAATTAAAATGGTGAACCCGACGTGAAATTATTCTCCTCAATATGAGGATTATTAATATTTTGGACATCAATATATAAGCGTGTCACCAGATCCAGCTATCCATCACTAGGTTCCACCAAGAAAATAGTGGGCCTTGTGTGAAACCCACCAGGATTTGGGGAAGTTAATTGTTGGAAATTCCGGTCTATGACATTATCAATTTGAATCTCTTTATCTATCCATGGAGAACTGAATGATGCTGGGGCACTGAGCATTGTTTTCATACTATATTTAATGATGACAGAATCTTCCTGCTTTGCGGGACCCAAATTATAGCTATAGGAAGCCAATCACCTCATGCCCGCAGATGTAGGGGTGTGGGTAGGGGTAATATCAATGCGGAAATCCAATATGGCTCCACCTCTGGCATGGTATCATCCACTACCACAACTATTGAGCACCCACGCCACATCTCACATTCGGAAATTATCCAAAGGATGGTAATGGATATTATTGTCCATCGAAACAAACAAGATGGGATCATCCCAATGAGGTATATGGACCATCAATATATGGAGGCCTCAGTGCATCACTATCATCCCCCCCCACAAGGGCCTTGAAGGGAGCCACTTCTCCCCAATACGATCTTCAATCATTTCAAGAGCCTCTCCCTAGAACACTCTTATGACTCACTACCTTATGTCAAAAAAGTAAGGGATGTCTTAGTCATCCTGGTTGTGACTTCATCCATGGAGTTGTTGAGGAGGAATCCCACTAGGCCATGTCAGCATGGTCAACCAGTCCCACAGACCAAGGAGCAAGTGGTCCATACCTCTGCATAGTTGGACCTAGCTCGGCTGACCCGACGTCAAAGTCAGGTACAAGCTTAGGAGGATTCCCCCCAGGGTACATCATCTTCTACTGCTTCAATTGCTCGAGCCACCACATATGTGTCCTATCACCTCCTTATTACTGCAGAAAAGTGGAATCTCTATTCCCGGTCTGGATTGAGGCTTCATCCACTCCAAGAGAAAGATGTGTTGACTCTCTCGGTCACTGACACAAGAAGTAGTTATCATGGGTCCACCCATGATGATGAGATTTAGTATAGAGGTCCTCCTTGTACCGTCTTTAGAAAAAGTTGATGTCCTCCCCGTCTTGCTAGTCCCAAACACAGAGGTCCTATCTATGATCACGATCTCAGGTAAGTAGGTTTTTTTTCATATTTCAGGTCATCAACATGATGGTCCTCCTCACTTGGTCCCCCACCATTATGAAGGTCCTCCTCATGTTGTATTAGACATTTTTTCGGGTGCCCCCTACACCCCATCTCATTAAGGAAGGAATGATCCCCACTCTAATAACAACCCACTTGAAAGTATTCCCCATGTAAAAATTCTACCAAGCTTTGAAGAACTATCCTAGGGAAGGAGTAGGAGTCATCGCTACCAAAGGAAGAACCCTAAGAGGCCTCAGATCACAATAAAACCCATCCAATTTGCACACTTTGAAGTGGAGTGAAATTTGGTGATGAAACCTTTACACCAATCCTCTATGTCAGGGATTGGGTTAAGAACCCAACGTATCAGATTCATTCCTCCAGAATGTGAGATGCACTAGATCCATGAATCCCTCTTTAGATACATACAAGGGAAGGATGATTTGGATCATTTCAAAAGTCTTGCTATGAAATCCTCCCTGTCATCACTAAGATAATTCTCTACATTAATAATAGATTAATGAGAATTGTTGTAGGGACTAGTCAATGACGAGATCCAACCTGGTTCACCTCCAACCACCACCCCCCTATGTTGGAATTAGTGGCCAGTACCCTATCCTACAGGGGTGTGGTGATACGTTCAATGCATTATCCAAAAAGAAAACCCAAGATGCAACAGTTTATATGTTCATGCACCGTACTCTCCACCCACTAATCTATCGCCGCAACGATTCACATCAGTGTTGTTACCAGTCCCTCAACTGGATCTGGTCGATTAATGGAGAAACCAAGGGTCGGATCCTGAGTCTGAGCCGAGAATTTTGGGGTACATTCTCACAGCTGACCATCTCCATGAGATGTTCTAGCCAATTAAAAATTCAAGCTTCAATATTCTGGGGTCCCTCACCCAGGACGAGGTTGTGTGATTTTGCAGAACCTTAGGGATAACACATTTCCACCTCCTTCATTGATAGTTTTCTTAACCCAAAAGCTAGAAACACTTTGACAACATTGGCCAACCATTCCACCTAGTTGAGTTGGTTGCACTCCCTGTTGCTTAGAACCCCGCATCAACCGGTTATCATCAGAACCTCCATAAACGATGCATTCAGAGCTTTACAGTGCTCTGTAGAGTTATTAAGGAGGTTTCTCCACATGTACAGATTTGTGGATGGGGGCAGTATGATGCCCTGTATTTTATTCCTATCCTGAACCAACCTAGTTCACTCATGGATATTCCTTTGGGTTTCATCACAATAAACATGGTCATTCCTGAGATATACCTGAATGGGGAAATCAACACAAGTACTAGAGAAGATGAAAAATCCACTAGGGAAGCACAACACCTGATAGACATTGCAGGTTTCCACAATTACCAAAAAAAGACAGATAGTTTTCCTCCCTAAACCTTCCGATTCATTGCCTCTCGGTCGAGATACTAGTAAGGGAAATCACACATCAGGACAGTCAAGCCCTCTGACCTGTCTGATTCAGTGCAGAAGATGCGGGAGTATCTTGAAAAGGCCATGATGCATCGAAAACTCATGGAATAAAGAAGGATATTCTATGATTTCATCACTGAGTGCGTTGTAGAATGGTGGCCAGATTACGATGATCCTTGGTGTGATCCTAATAGTCCTCTGTCAGGATAGTAGGGACAGGTACAAATCCCCCCAATAAATTTCTCCTTGTGATATCGACAACCCTGCCCATATAGACAAGTTAGATTCTGATGTTTATGAAAAAATACACCGATATACATCATTGAATCCACCCAAGATGTGATACAACCTTCCTCAAGACCTATCTTAGGTTCCATCGGCCTCTTCCCAGGTTCCTCTCGCGGCCCCTTAGGTCATTCCGTGAGTCATTAGATGAGCCACTCAAAATTATACCTTTTTGAAGATCCAGATAACACCCTGGTTGTTAAGAATCCTTTCTAATATAGGAATCCTCATCAAGATGATCCAATGGTTTCTCTCATCATTCACCTCAAGGCTCTTGAAACCCATCAAGTGGGGATCCCACCTAATGGAAAACAATATCTATAATGGGTGGATGATATTCTAGCACCCCTGGGATTTGGAAATCCTACCTTATTCCATTTTAATGGGACAAGAGATTCTTTACAACATCTGACCTACTTCATTTCAAGATGTGGACCCATTCTGGGAAATCCAGTGCAGGAGGAAGCTGCTAAATTCTGATGTTTCCTACGGATGCTAGAAGGTACTGTGTTCGTTTGGTATAGCCAATTACTCATCGTATCCATAGATTGTTGGGAGGATCTCCATAGGAAGTTTCAATATACATTAAATTCCACCACCCACAAGACTATTATTTCTGACCTCTTTAACAACAAGAAAAGGCTAGATGAGTGAGTCATAGACTTTTTCGCTAGGTGGAAGGGCCTCGCATATTCACTCGACATGTCGCTAACTCAGGGACAGTTTCTAACGATGGGTGAAGGAAATGTTAAGACTGGTATTGTCTCTTATCTCATCACTTAGAACATCCCAGTTAGATTTCTAGATTTACTTGACAAAGCTCAGTGTCTGGAAGAATCCTTGTGGCAAGCCAAGCAGACACATTTGTTGCCTCCTGTAGCTACCGAAAGAAGAGTTTCCAAGGCCGAGACCATTGTTTTTGCACAGATAGAGGCCCCTAGATAGTTGTAATTGTTACCGGTAGAGCCATCTCTATAGACTTTCCATGGGCTACCACATCAGTCTCACCCTCCATCTCAGAACCACCCACCTCAGAGTGGGCAGGTGCCACCACATAACATACCACTGCTACCTAGGAGAGACAACTGGGTTCCACAACCTCACCAAGCTCCAGACCCTCATTAGGGACAGGCTCCCAGATCCCCTTTACCAGATCAAAGAAACCAAACCTACTCATTCTATGAGTTCCATGTCCCTGACTACATTTGAAGTTCCTTGGATCAGGGAATCTTGTGGTTTCCAAAATACAGGAGGCCTGAAGAGGCATATCCCATCGATCGCCCCAATTATTTCCCCAATCACTAGTTACTTGGACACACTCTTAAGCAGTTTTATGTGTTCAAAGACTAGATCTAGGACCAAGTTGATAACAACATAGTTATATTGGGTCTAACCCTAGAACATGTGGCATGTGTGTCTGCAAAGCTTGATAGTGACAATGAGGGTGAATGTTACCAGGTCTCTCACCGCGGGTATCAAAAGTATGATGACAAGATAGCACGCAATGCAGCTTCTTAGGCCCATGGTATTATTTGTTCCTGTTTTAATCAACTTGATCTATACAAATTTGTTGTTCTACCTCTAAATACTACTTCTACCTCAACATTTCAACATTCTATCTCCTGTAAAGGTAAGAACCAATAGTGAAAGGGAGATCAGAGCCTTCCTCCAGTGCCAAATCCATCCCGTACTCTCAGCAACTTCATTCCCCTAGATATGGGTATTGTCCCTAGGATCCACCCAACAATGGAGGGATCCTCAAGTGATAATCAGGAGTACAACTCAGTGAACATCGTTGAGCTAGTGGACCCATACATGGTCCCCAAAGACGAGGAATGTCGGGAATACCATCCTAACGTTCCTAGTCAATGCCAGGGTCAATGAATCTAGGGATACGTGAATCGTCAGAATAAATTGAGCAGCGCATCCATCCATGTTGTGCATGCCACTAAGACTATATATCAAGCTTTGAGTAGAGTTAATCATGTGTATCCCCCTCACCATGTTTTTTCAAATTCACCCCCACCATTATTCGTATTTTTTTATCAGGAAAATCCACCACAATCACACCATGACCAACCAAATTAAGTTATGAACAGGCCTCATTCATCTGGATGTTAGCCAGTGGTCACTCTACACAGTTCAATAGATGAGCATCAGGATATACCCAACACCAGCTAGAATATATCATTTTGACCAATAGTGCCCATCATACATCCTACCACCAAGCGACCTCCTGTCAGCAAAAATGTTCACCTGGCATAGAAGTATGATGTGATCAATAACTTTTCTAGCATTCCCTCAAGGACCCCTATCCTTGAGACTCTCCTCTTATATGCAGAAATGTGTGAATCCCTCACGTAGGATTTAAGAATTCCCATTCAGTTTGATATAGAGGTAGAGGCCATAGAATCCTTCCATGCTGAGGAAGTCAAGTATGCAGAATGTCAGGCCATCATTTCATTATCAAGATAAGATGAAGGTTCTTCTATATAAGGGCACATTCACCCATTATACATCACATTCCAGTTCAATGGCATGGAATTCCACCATTGTCCTATCGACATAGGTTATAGGATCAATATTATCCCAAATTAGACACTCCGCAAGATAGGGATGAATGAAACATATCTGAATCCCCATGAATAGAAGATTCAAGGTTATAATAGAATAGAGCAGATTCCTATTGGAAAAATCTACTTGAAGACCCAATTAGTTGGCTGGATTTCTAGTATATAGTTCATGGTTATCTCACAAGACACCGCCTACAATGCGATGATGGGTAGACCATGGCTCCATCTGCACATGGTAGTCCCATCCTCATATTACCAATGCCTCATGTACTCCATTAATGGTCGAGTGGGTGCTCTCCAAGATGATGTGTCTCCCTTTTTCTCTTTTGAATCCCACTACCTAGATGTCGACTACAACCAGAGAAAGGACAGGTAGGTTCATGCCAATGAGGTTGATCATATTATCGTTGTAGTTGACCCATGGGAAGACCTAGATGATGCATATATTTTCCCAACTCACCTATTAGAGCCAACAACCCCATACACGGGACACTGCTTTCTCATCTATGGGACAAGGGGGAAGCACATTCCTCAGTACAAGGAATGTAGGTAGATCACTTTGTAATCCTACACGAATAAGGATCTAGTGATCCCAGAACCCCTTACCCCTGTAAGGTATTGAGATGTTCACCCCATGGAAACAACAATAAGTCATAATTTCTTATTTCACCATGCCGAGTTGAACCGACTCAAGATGACTCACCAATACTGCTTTGATATTATTGAGCGTGGACCATTGGGTTGAAGGACTGATGGAATCAGATCAACTACTTTATTCACCATGGTTTCATCCACACAAGAGTCCCTCAATGAATATTCCATTGCTGCTCAAGCCGGTACTAGCATTTTTTCAAGGTCATTCGACTCAGAAGAATTCACGCTATTGATGATCATCTCACTATGAACAAAGAAGAGGATTTGGAGGATGTCTCTACTACAATTGAGGAAGGTGTTTCCACTACCGTTGATGAGTTGGTATAGGTGAACCTCAACAGCAAGATAGATCTGAAGCCAATTCTGGTCATCACATCCATGTTTACAGAGGAGAAATAATGGTATGTGGGTTTCTTGAAGCAACATCAAGATGTATTCTCATAGAGATATGGTGATATTCTAGGGTTAGATCCTCAAGTCATTTTCCACCTCCTTGGTCTCCTGATGAACCATCGCGGGTTTGAAAAACCTCCCATAAATATTCACCCTTATCATGGTACCATGGTCAAGGTTGAATTTCATAAAATAATTAAATCCAACTTCATCAAGGAAGTCCAGTATCCAAAATTTCAAGCTAACATTGTTCCTGTCTGAAAGAAGAATAGAAAGATCAGAGTTTTCATCGACTTTCGAGATATCAACAGTCATTGTCTGAAGGATGATTTTACCCTTCATGCGACATGGTTGTTGGTCGATGATACTATAATATTCTAAGCTCTCTCATTCATGGACATATATTCCATATATAATCAAATCTGAATGGATCCTAAAGGATGAAGAGTCTACCACCTTCAAAGAACAAAAATGTACTTTTTGTTATCATGTAATGTCTTTCAGTATGAAGAATGAACGTGCCACCTATCAGTGTTCCATGAACCACATATTCAATCCAATCCTTGGGACATTAGTGTAATGCTACACTAATGATTTGGTGGTCAAATCCTAACAGGGTTATGACCATCTCAAAGATCTTAACAAAGTGTTGAACATCATCCACTCTTTCCATATGAAGATGAACCCCTTGAACTGTGCCTTTGGGGTTACCTTTTAAAAGTTTCTTAGAATTTTTTAATATATAGAGACATCAAGATCGATCCAGAGAAGATGAATACCATCCATCATATACCTCCTCCAAGAAACATTCAGGAGCTCCAAGGCTTTCAAGGCCACATAGGCTACATAAGTTGATTCATTAAAAACTTGGATAGAAAGTTTAATCCCTTTTCCTGGTTCATGAATAAAGGTGATTAATAATAGTGGGATGAAGAGTTTCAAGACTCTTTTTGAGGAGATCAAGCAGTATCTATTACAGCCTCCAGTAATGATGCCACCCATCTCCTGAAAGGTGCTAGTCCTTTATGTGACCTCCCTAGAATGGTCCCTTGGTTCCCTTCTCACCCAGAAGAATAACGAGGGTATAGAAAACAATTTATACTATCTCAGCTACATGATCCTCAATATAGAGACCATATATTTCTCTATTAATAAGATATACCTTGCACTAGTATTCGTAGTCTAGAAATTATGACATCACTTACAATTCCATGATATATAGATAGTTCCCCATTTGGATTTGCTAAAGTATATTATGAACCGCCCCATGTTGATAGGTTGTCTAGCTCGATGGGAAAGGATATTTCAACAGTTCGACATCAGTTGTATCCCCTAGAAATATATCAAGGGATAGGCACTAGAAGACTTCATTGATGCCCATCCAGCCTCCGCAGAGTTGTCTCTAGATATTGATTTCCTAGATTAGGCAATCCTCTCAGTGGATCAAGACATGACGTATTGGTAGATGTATTTCGTGAGCTCCAATATCATCCAACAATTCAGAGTCCCTCACACCATCATTACCGATAATGAAACCAACTTATGGGTATCCAAGCTGAAGAAATTGTACACCAAGTACAATATCCATTCTAATCATACCTCTTTCTATCACATGCAATAAAATGGGAAGATCGAGGCATTAAACAAAAACCTCTCTAACATCTTATAGAAGATGGTTTGTCAGAAAAAGTAGAGTTGTCCAGACAATCTTCCCAATGCTTTATGGGATTACTGAACGATGACTTGTAATTCCAACCAAGTGACCCCATATTCCCTAGTTTACATAATGGAGGTACTCCTATCCATTGAGAATCATTTTTCGTCACTCCACACATCCATTTACGATTATAAGACATTAGACAAGGTAGTAAAATCTCATTAGGAAAAACAGAAATCTCTATATGAGAACAGGCTTCGTGCCTTGCACAATTTAGAGAGGCATCATAACAAAAAATCAAGATCATTCAAAAATAAAGTTCTCCTCCATTACTTTCTTCAAGGTGACACCATATTGGCCCTGACAATGCCAATGATACCCGATAGGAAGCCACCAATGTTGGAAACCAAATGGGAGGGACCCTATATCATTCACAGGGTTTACCCCAATGGTGCATACTCCCTGGTCACCATGGATGGTGAGGATATAACTACTCCCACCATTGCTAAACTCTTGAACCAGTACTTCTCATGAGTGGCCCCATTCGTCCTGCGTGACAATAAACTGCAAACGGTCTGAGTTCTATGACCTTAAACTATGATCCCCCTCGTACTGTATGAAGATAAACTACAAACGATAAACATAACCCATAGAATGAGATATATGACCTTAAACTAAGATCCCTTTCATCCTGCATGATGATAAACTGTAAATGGTATGAGGTCTATGACCTTAAACAAAGATCCCCTTCACCATACATGACGATAAACTGCAAGCGGTAAACATACCTCACGGTATGAGATCTATGAACTTAAACTAATGTCCCTTTCATCCTACGTGATGATAAAATGCAAATAGTTAGATCTCTATAACCTTAAACTAAAATCCCCCTGGTCCTACATGATGATAAACTTTAAATGGTGAATACACCTTATAGTCCGAGCTCTACAACTTTAAACCATGATCTCTCTTGTCCTTGCCACAAGACATTAAACTATACGGGTACTACCATGCTTCACACATCCCTTCATTGGGGTCTTCATAATCTTTCACATCTAAAAGGACTATCTAAAATCCTGGTTTCTTTCCACCTTGGATCAACTACCTTTCTGGGCCAACATCCCAGAGGATCTCAAACAACAATCTGATACAAGTACTATATTAAGAATTTGGTCAGTGGTTGATGATCAATTGTTTGTTCCCATTACAGGTCACACTATATAGACACTATGTTATTAACATGGTAAGCATTTATCTTATATTGTTATCTCCATCCCCATGGTCTCCCAAATATCAGGCATGGTGATTCATCTTTTTCTACCCTTCTATCCCATGCACATGATATTAAACTAGGAATTTATTGTCTGATCTCTATGACCTTAAACTATGATATCTCTAATCCTTACCACATGACATTAAAACTCACATCATTTCAATATCTACGTATGTATTGACTTCTATCCTTATGGGATACGTAGGAACACCTGAACATTTCATCTCTGGGTCCAGCCCCAGGTACCACATATTATTCTTTCCTTCTAGCCTCTCAGCCTAAGTATCCCTGGAGCACATGGCAGGATGTGGACTTCTTTTTCCCCATTCGCATTTGGTTTACAACTACCATTTCATGGGTCCCCCTTTAGGTATATACCTTATTTTTCTTTACCGCATTACTTTAAACTGCATGGAATCTTAAGAACTATGTGTTGCTTGATTCCTTCCCTCACAACATACATAGGAACACCCAGACATTTTGTCTTTGGGTCCAGCCCTGCAAATCTTTCCATCTCCTTAGTTAACCCTATATGTTTAGTTTACTTTGAGAGCTACATATGGAACAATGTGGACTACTTTTTTCCTCATTAACATCAATTTTATAATAGCCACACCATGTTCCCCTCCCTCAAGAACGTCCCCTTTTACTTCTGTCCTTAATACATGACATTAAACTTCACAATGCTTCAAGAACTATGTATGGCTTGATTCCCATCCTTATGGGATACATAAGAACACCCAAAAATTTCATATTTGGGTCTAGACCTAGGTCTCTTAATCTTATTTGGCTCCTCTGCCTGAGGTTCCCCCTTGGGATTGTGTGTGGTGGGGTGTGGAATTATCCTATCCTCATTCACGTTGGGTATGCTTTATCACACCATATGCATTCCCTTTAGAACCACATCCTTCCACATACATCCTTACCGTATAATGTTAAACTGTATGGAATTATAGAACTTTGTATGGCTTGATTCCCATACATATTTGATACGTAGGAACACCCAAATATTTTTTTTCTTTGGGTCTCACCCCATGCTTCTCCATTTTTTGTCTTACAGTCTGAGATTTCTTTTGTAGGCACATGATATAGTTTGTACTTCTCCTATCCACATTCATGTCAAGCTTACAACATCATCACCATGTGCCTCCCTTAACAATTCCTCCCTTCCCTCCACATCCTTTCTAGATGATGTTAAACTATATGGTACTTTGAGAACTATGTATGGCTTAATTTTCATCCATATGGGATACGTAGGAACGCACAAACATGTTGTCTTCAGGTCTAGCCCCAAGCATCTCCATTTTCAGTCTTACAACCTGATATTCCTTTTGTAAACACATGATATAGTGTGTAATTCTCCTATCCTCATTCACATCAGTTTTATAATGGTCTCACCATGTGCCTCCCTTAGGAATACCTCCCTTACCTCAATGTCCTTACCATATGACATTAAACTGCATGGAACTTCTGGAACTATGTATGGCTTTATTCGCATCCATATGAGACATGTAGGAATGCCTGGACGTTTTTTCCCCAGGTCTAGCAGAGGCTCCAAAAATTATCTCTTTTGTTAGGCCTCTCGGCCATGATTTTTATGGTGTTACATGGTGTGGTATGTGGACTTATTTTGACATCATTCACATTGGGTTTACAACAGACTCACCATGTACTCCCACTATGGGATTTCCCCTTTCATCTTCATCCTTATAGCATGATGTTAAACTGCATGGAATTCTATAACTATATATGGCATGATTCCCATACTTATGGGATATGTAGGAATACCTAGACATTTCATCCTTGGGTCTATCCCCTAGTCCATCAACCTATTTTCCCCCTTCCTCTACTCTTATTTTCAAGACTTCCACTCTTAATGGGGCCTCTTCATCTCTATTACACCCATCAATTCACTCAAACACACTATGGTCTAAGTCCTAGAGTGTTTAATTCTGTATTTAAATGTTCTCATTCCATTTTTGTGATTCATGTGTCCCTTCGTTTGGGTCTCCATCATCTCTCACATCCAAAAGGACCCCCAAGAGGTATGGATTCTCAGCATTATGGATCGCCTACCATTTTAGGCCAAAATATTGAAAGATATCAAATAACATTTGATATAGGTCCCACATCACGAATATGGTCAGATGCCAACCATCTCTTATTTGTTCCCATCCAAGGTCACACAATATGGATGATGTGTTTCGAATACTGTCAACAGTTATCCTCCATCGGTAGGCCAACCCATTTATTCCCTAAACGTTGGTTTCATAATTCAAATTCCTCTCCATTTTATCATGTTCAGAAAAAATCTTAACACCCTCAATGTTATTCCTCCATGCACCTCTACGCGCCGAGAGGATAAAACGACATCGTGGGGTCATCCTTAACTCGGCACCTCCATTACCCACTGTGTGCTTCCCTGTGTTGTATAATATTTTCCATCCTTGTTTACCACACTGAGATTGTAACATGTGGGATTATGGATTTGGGTAAGTTTTGTGCCTGTATGGAAGAACTAGACATCCCTACATTCTAGGCTATAAAACTATAGACTAATATGTCCTACATCCTTACCTCATGACGTTAAATTGCATAGAATTTCAAGAACTATATGTGAATAGATTCTGATTCTCATGGGATATGTAGTAATGTCTAGACTCTTCATCTATGGTCCAACCACAACCCCTTTCATCCTTCTGGCCTCTTGACCCTGGCCCCCTTTCAGGAACGTGTATCTTATAGTAGACTTCTTTTGTACTCATTCACATCAGTGTTATTTACCATGCCACATGTTTCCCCTTGGAGTTTCCCACATCCTCACCATATGACGTTAAACTACAAAGAATTATATAACTTCATACGACTTTATTTCTACCCTCACAGGATACGTTGAGACACTTGAGCGTCTCACCTCGGGCCCATCCACAAGTTCATTAACTCTTCTGGCTCTTCTCCCCTAATTACGATCCAAATTATATGACCCTAAAATATGAATCCCTAGTCTGTCTAACCTAACTTTAAACTTTTAACCAAGGTTCAGGCAGTATGAACTTAAACTATATACAATGTAATTGTCAAATTATGTTAAATTATTCTGCATATCTTCCTCACTATATGATGCTAAACTATGCATATATCATCCTCATTTTCATGATGTAAAACTACCAGGCATTCTTGGCCCTCGCAAGAGAGGCCCTACTTGGATTAGTTTTGATCTCTGTTCAGACTCATACGCTCACCCAATGTACTTTCAACATGGTTTCATAATTTCAAGAGTGTTCTACATTATTTTAATAGCCCATCATTTCATCACCATGCTCTGCATGGCCTCTATTTCGGTTCCTCTTTCCCTTTCAAGTTTGATGGAACCCCATAATGGTTAGTATTATCAATCTTAAGGTTCAACTATCTTCCTAGGTTAACATTTATTAGAACATCAGACTATACATCGAGTTTAGCCCTATGTTTTTAAATATGGTTAGTAGTTGGACCTTGTTTTCTTATTCCCATTTTAGGCTAACTTGATTCTGATGTTGTGTTTCAAATTTGGAAAATAGTAATCCTCCATGTTCATTCCACCCTCATTGTGTTCTGAATTTTGGGTATCATGATTGACACTTCCAGTTCCCCTAAGTTTGGATGGATTTGAATGCCCTTAACGTTATCCAACTCGTCCAATAGAGCATGTTGGGAAAGAGAAATGTGTATTTTCTAAGAACTCTATTCTATAGTCACTTCCCCCTCTCTTCTCTTGGAAACTCTAAGTGGTTATTTAGACCTCGGGTGTTTTGTAATTGTTTTTTGCTCTCGTGTTCAAGGTGAACGGTTATGTGGTCATCCCCAATTTCTCACATTGGGAAAGACCCACATGATCTTAGGAATTTATCGCTAGTTATTCCACATATACTATTGAGATATAGTAATCAAAGCAGATAATGAAACTCATACACACAACCAAATTAAGAAATCAAGCATGAAAGTATGTTTTTAATCCATGAAAATTACAACCCCCATAGACAGGCCCCTCCAATAGATGGGTTGACCCCTTCAACGAAACATCTCAGATCAACTACTCTTTGGTGCATGGCCTCCAAGAGTTATTGTCATCTTCTAAGCTCCCTCTTTTTTTTTGGTGGTGGGGAACAATTCATTAGACCTAGTCAGGGCATGATTCTTATCATCTTGGATGTTATCTATTTCATGGGATTCTTTCCTTACCTGCTCTTCATCTTTTTCTTGTTGAGCCTATAATTGTGATATGAGCTCTTCTTGGGTTTCAATGAAAGAGGAGTGTTCATCTTATTTCATTCTTAAGCATTGGATATCCTCTTCAGCCACCTGAATCTTATGGGTGTTGATTTCCTCCCTCTGGTGCAATCCAACCCCGAGTCCACGCTTTTCCTCGCACACCATCTCGATAAGGTAATCTCGAATGAGCACATGAGGGTGTTTGGAATCCAATCCTCCAGCACATAGTTTTCATAACCGAGGAAGAAGTTTTCCCATATGGATTATCCAATCTAATTGTGGGGTGTTATCGATGAACCATTTGATCAGCTTGCATGATCGGTGGCAGAATACCTTTCTATCATCTTCATCAGAAGTGGTCTCATCCCACTCCTCTGGACCATCCATCTTATATTTAGGAAGTGCCTCTATGAGTTCAGAAGTAGGATCTTCTTCAGGTTGGTCTTTCTTCACTTTATTCTGATTCAATGATGTCCACCTACCTAAAACCAGACTTTGTCCTGCTAGCTGTATCGCTCATCGCCATCGGTCTCCCATGAGGAACTATGGCTTGGTTAGCTCGGGAACTCAGTTCTATATGGACCAAAGTCCCTCTTTGTATAGGAACCTAGATTTGTCTATCCATTTACACGAGCAACATGCATGATATCTTGAGAAATATTCAGATGCGGGTCTTGTTAGCCTGTTTGATTAGGTAGACAACAGATGCAGCTTCGAAGGTGGGGAATTTACATTTGTCGACCACATGATCCCGCCTCGGGCCTATCATTACTGAGATGCTTGTGTGTGGTCCTCCAAAAATGGTCATGGACTCCAATGGTTCCAACATTACCACCCCCTCTTTCCCACCACTTATGTACTGTGCAACTATCATCTCCCTAGTTATAGGTTCTGGTGTTTGATTCCCTGCACCTATCCTTGTGCCTTCATTCTAAACAGTGAGAGTAATTGGTTTAAGATCCTCCTGCATAGATAGGTGTCAGTTGAGGGGCCAAAATAAAGTAATAATGACAATGAATTAATGAAAATAAGTTAGATCTTACTTCAGGAGTTATGGAAGACTTTCTCAGAGAAGTCCACTCTAAGGCCACTATTTTTATTTCTTCTGGAGAGGCACTCTTTGAAGTCGCATCCTCATCTCTCCTATGAAGGTCTTCCTTAATAGCCTCCTCCCCCAAGGAACTATCTAGTTCATTAGGTAGGGGAAAATGTTCCACCACTTGAGCCGCTGGCTCCATTGGGGGATGGTCTTGTTCAATAAGACCCTTACCAACTCTGTCAATAGTTGTGGAGTACCTCTGGAGTGCAGTAGTCTCTCTAATTCCCATACAAATTTTCTTCCCACCGACTTGGCCAAATTAAAACCGACCTTCACAAGACCAAGTTCCCCCATCTCTATTCCATGCCGGTTTAAAATCGCCTAGAGGTTTGTCAGTACTGAAGTGACGCTTTTAGAATTATTAGTCATTATAGGACTCTAGATAAACAACATTAGAAGGAATCACTTCTTGGTTCACCTACTTCCATGGAGCCTAATTCGACCTCCCATAGAATCCATTTGACTATTACCCTCTCTCTTGGGTTCCTCCAGTCGGAGCAGCTGGGCTCAGCCTTGGCGCTTCCCTTTCTTCACCTTCCATCAGAGCAGGTTTGTGGCCCACCGCCCCTGATGTTATAGCCTCGTTGCCTTGGCATACATTGGCACCACCCCCGCGATGTCCCCCCATCACAAGACATCGAGGCGTGGAGACCAATACTTTTCTACATTGGATGGTTGGTTCCTTGAGTATCTCTCTCAGGTAGCCAACTACGCAATTCTGTGTGTATCCATGAATCAATCTGAATATAGCGGTGGTCAGTGGAAACTCATTCCGCAAATTTGTATTCTCTATTGTGAACATCAGCCACAACTGTCTCATCGATCACATATTATTCTCATGACATACCCCCAGATACACTTTTGGGGTCAGCCTCTACAAGCATCCAAATTATCTCACAAACCGATGTGGAGTGTATGACTCACATATGGGTTCACAATCTTCCCATTCAACCAGTGATGTGGCCGGAGGTCATCACAGCCCTCAAAATGTTATTTATAAACCAACACTAGTATTGTAGTGAAGGGTTGAACCCAAGGGAAGGTAGGTGAGTTTTCTAAGGGTTTATTTTTATTAAACTCCATTGTTATCAACAGTGAAGCGAACATGAACATAGTTTATATATTTATTACTTAATATTTTTTTATACACAGGAAAGAGAAAAACAAGTATTCGATTAAAGACAAAGCCTAACACTAACTAATATTGAGTTGAAAGAAAAAAATAGTAAATTAACAAACATAGCAGCAAAGACAAAGAATCGAGATCAACTATGTTCTCAAAAATTCTCAACTACTGGTATGAATGAATGTTCTTTCCTCAGCTTATAATCAAACCACACCTCAAGGAAGACTGAAGAATTTCCCTCGCCAGGAAATTCAATAGGAAAAGGATTTATTCTTTGAGTTTGCCACACCAAAACTTAATCAAACTGCAAATAAGTTTAAAAATTTAACATTTGGAAATGAAATTTCCATATATTTCCAAAGTTTATGATGTTAATGATTTGAAAAAAACATTCAAGATCAACCTCTCCAGTCGATAATGAAGTTTGAAATTGAAAACATTGAAGTGTGAACGATCAAAAGATTAGAAACAGAGTCAGTCTCGCCAACTGATTCCAATTTCATAAAAAGAAAAGCAAATGAATATTTATAGAACATAAACAAGAAGGTTTTAAAATCCCTGAGCTGAGATAGTTCAATGTATGATCATATTGTTTAAAGTAGTGAAAACAACCAAAAACAGAGTACACGAATTATGGTTAGAGGGAAGAAGAACTCCCATATCATAGCTCCGCTTCCAGGCTACTTCGTCTCCCTATCATCTCCAGTTTCGCTCATGGGAGTCTGCTCTCAAACCTGGTGTGTTCATTGAATGATAATGAGAATCTCCCGATCTGCTCTCCAAAAGTGTGATTGTGGAATGAATGAGCATCCCCCGATCTGTCAAATGAGAGTCTTCATCTTATCTCTAAAGGTATGTTCGTAGAATAATTGAGCTTCAATTTTTCTATTGCTGCTTTTTTTAAATATCTACTGTCATCTACTGCATGTCACCGCACATTTCCACTGACTACAAATGCCCTTAACTTATGCACCGCACACGTTAATTTTTTCATGACTAACACATCGTGCTAGTTTTTCCCTTGTAACAAACTCCCACAGAGTTAGTTGAGTGTATTTAGATGTGTTTCTAGCTCTAGTGTGAACCTATACAGTTAGAACAAAAAAATAAATAAATGAATCAACATTTAAATGTTATCTTTTTATAAATAAACAATGGTTTCATTAAATAATACTTAAATGTTATAAAATTTAAATTAATAATTATTATTTACAATTTTATTTGTTAACTAACTTATTTTATTTAATTTTGTAACATGGTATTATTTATATTTATTTAATTATTAAGGTTATTAATTAAAAATTATATTAGATTAAAAGTTTTTTATTTATTAAACTATAAGAGTTTATTTTTTGAATATTTAATTTTATAGATTATTATTTAAGTTTATCATATTAAATAAAATTATATATAGTTAATATAATTTATAATTATTTTATTCATAAAGAAGTTAATATATAATTATTATATTCATTAAAGTATTTAATTTTATTTTAATTTTATTAATAAGTTTAGCATCAATATTTTAGTTTTTATATATTTTATTTAATTAGTTTTATATTGTTATTATTTTTCTATTATTATTATTAATTATTTATTTATTAAGTTTTATGTTTTTATTATTATTATTTCAATTAATATTTTTTTTAATTTAATTAAAGCCTTCTCCGCCCCCAATTTTGGGTGTAGAACTAGGGGAGGAGGGTTTCTGGTTTGCTACTTTACAAAACCAATGGAGTCGGTGATGCCGGTTCCTCCTCCCTCCTCTAGAAACAATGGCTGTCGTAGCTTCAACGGATAGCTTCAGATCTCCACAGTGTGGCCTCGACTCAACTGGATCCTCCTCCTCAGGTGCGGATTAGTTGCATCGGATCACAACAGTGGTGCAAAGGCCTCTTCAGTACAACAGTAGTGCGGCGTAGCTTCAGTAGGCGAAAACCTCCTCACGCGGCAGACAAGCTTTCTCATAAAACTCGGATTAGTAATGCGAAAAAAGTTTCTTCAAATTTGGCTTCGGTTACCTCATGGTTTCATCGAGATTTAGAGAGAACTACTTGATTCAACTGAAACTTGTCTTCAATGCCCCGCTCCGATTTGTGTTCATCATCTGGATCGAGGCTTCAGCTATGGTGGTGAATTCAACAGTCTCGGCACCTTGACCTTGGTGGCTCGGATCCAGCGATAGGCACTGATTTGTGAAAATGGTGGCTGAGGTAGAGGAACGGTGGAATAGGTAGTGGAGAAGAATGAAAAACCGGTCGCAAAAGAAAAGGAAGGGAAACAGTGTGTGGTGGATATGGTGGAAGAGGTGTTACAGTACTGGTTTGGGTGAAACCGTGAGGACACAGTGCAAAGAGGAGTTATGGTGCGAGATAATGTTGTGGCACCCGTGTGAGAGAAGAGGATACAGTGCCAAGGTAATAAGGTGCCACAAAAGTGATGACGAAAAGATGAAACAGTTGTAGAGACACGGTGAGACCGTGATAAAAAATGGGAAACGATGCGAGATGCAGTTGGGTGGCACCGTGAAGGACTAAGACCGCAAGAAAGTTTTACGGTGGCACCGTAATGCTGCAAAACAAATATATGAGTAAAATGAATTAAAACTTAAATAAAATCTGAATAACATTATTAATTAAAACTAAAAATTAATTAAAACAATTGAAAATAAAGGTACTCATAAATTTAAATATGCTTATAAAACCAATTAAACTTAAGTTAAATTATTATTAACTTCAATTTAGAAACTTAAATTGTTACCAAACTAAAACTAAAATAAAAAAGATACTAAATTATTAAAAGTTACTATAATATTTAAACATTATAATACATAGTTAAATTACTTAAAATATTTACTGTATCAAACTAAATTAATTAAAGTAAGCAAATAATTATTTTGTTATTAAAAAATTATGTTAATTAATGAGATTATATTAGACAGATTTAATAAATGTAGCAAGTTTATAATCTAATATTCATAATTAATGAACTGTTAAAAGACATCTAATAGTTATATAATGATACTGTAAATTAAATAATATTTAACACAAGAAATGCTAAATTAAAACTACATTATTTATGTGCAAAAGCATTATTAATTAAATAACTAATTATTGTAAAACTATTAAACATGCAGACAAAAACACCAAACTAAATAAAATGATATTAGACTATAAAATTAAAGTAAGATATAAATTAACTATTTTGAAGCATAAAATACACGATTATTTAGAAAAATTGATTATTTGATAAATTTATTTATAAAAAACAAAAGTATTAATATATAGTAAAAATTGCACAAATAATTAATTAAAATCAATAAAAATTAATTAAAAAGATGCAACAAAACAAGTGTTTTTAAGGCCATATCAACCGGTACATCACCTCATAAGGAAATCTAGTATGATCATTTCTCAATGGTTTCTATGCCATAATCATTATATTCTTTAGTCGATAGAGGAAATGGGTGGAAGATGAATTGTTCTGCATGCTCCAGCTTACCTGACACGACCGATGTGTCTAGTTTCAGGGGGTTGCATTCTGAGATATTCAAAATTCATGGTCAAGAGTGTATCCTAGGTGGAGAGATGGGGTTGAGATAATTATATCTGAAGTTCTCAGTCAGGATCCAAGTATCACTGAGAGGGGGAGGGGTGAATCAGTGATATTTATTTCTTTTTATGTTTCCTTCTTTTGGAAACAACCTTCGCCTCCTGTTAAAGAGTTTCTTCCCTGATGAACACACACAATCACAGAAACATAAGATTTACAAGGTTCACTACTCAACAAGAGTAGCTACGTCCTTGGTATGATACTGAAATAATCCATTACCACACAATCCACTAGAAAACAATTCTTTGATGTGGAATACAACGAGTAGGATATACCCTTACACTCGTGTAGCACTTGGAAAAAAATCCTCAAGCACGTGTGCACCCTTTTAGCACAAATAAGGAATTACAATATTTCAGTGCTTCTTTACAATTGAACAGTTTTATTCTCTGAAGTACAGATCTTCACTTTCCTACCCAGAAGCTGGCAGGAACCCCTGGAGAAAAACAGCTTGCGCACCCACTTCCACTTGCGCACCCTATACTTGCGCGCCTACAACTTGCGCGCCTCTTCTTGCGCACTACTACTTGCACGCCACAACTTGCACGGAAAGACTTGCACGACAGACTTGCGCAACAACACTTGGGCGACAACACTTGCGCGGAAACACTTGCGCGACAACACTTGCACGGCAAAGCACTCTCTACTACTTGCACGCTCATAGCTCAAATTTTCTCTTAAGTGTTTATTATTAAAAAAATGAGGAGGCAAGTTGTCTATTTATAGGCATTTGGTGACTTGCACGCCCCATATATTTGGGCACCAATACTTGCGCGTCGCTGCATCACTTGCGCGTTGCTTCATCACTTGCGCGTCCTTCCATCACTAGTGCGCCACTTTATTTCCTTTTTCATTTTTGATATGATGACGTTGGAATCTGACTTGCGTGCAACATACACTTGTGCACCACTTATACTTGCGCGCCACACTTGCGCGCCACTTATACTTGCGCTCCACTTTTTGACTTGCGCGCCAATATTTAACTTGCACGCCATTTTATTTCCTTTGTCAAATTTTGATGTGATGATCACGAATTATGACTTTTGCACCACATATACTTGCGTGCCAATACTTGTGCGCCAATACTTGTGCGCCACTTTGGACTTGTGCACCACTCTTGACTTGCGCACCACTTTCTTTCCTTTTCCAAAAACACTTCTTTACTCCCCCTATCCTTCATGAGGATTGCATCACAAGTTCTTTAAACTTATGATATTTGTGAAATACAAATCAGCAAAGCATCGTCATAGTTTCCAAGTCCTTTACAAAGTGAATTGATTTAGCTTCTTTGACAACAAAAGACAACACTCTATAACAACAAACATTTCTTACTTCCTTATCCATCCAACTTGGTCCCAAAAATCTCCCCCTTTGGATTTTGTTGTCAAACATGATTCATAAATCCATGAACTTTGTAATCTTAAGCAATGGATTACTTATCAACAATTCTAAGCCTACGTGAGCTAACTCATTGTAGGAAACATGAATTATTGACAGCCAAAACCATGTTGTCCAGAAACAGTGACTATGAAATATCATGAGCGTACCTCCTGAACCTTCTTCAGAACATCTTTCAAGCTTATACTTTAGCATTGTTTAACATCATTCAAACTTCTACTTCAGCATTCTTCACTTCTTCAACTTTCCTGGAAAACAAACAACATTTTTTCCTATATCCACTCCAACAAACAGTTAGAATAGTTCACACACATACATGCTGGATTCACAGCTTACCCACAACTCCCCCTTTATGCATGCATCTATAAGGATAGATTTATGAAACAATTCTCCCCCTTTAAAACACTATCCAAAGGCAATATGAGAGTGGGGACAGAAACACGTACCTTAACCTTGATGAGAAAGAGGTTGGAAACTCATGTTCAACCTCAATTTTGCAAATGGTTCCTTCAGTAACGGTTTTGTGAATATATCAGCAACTTGTTCAGATGTAGGAACATACTCCAGCCTCAATTCATTCTTCTCCACCCGCTCTTTGAAGAGGTGATACTTTATATCAATGTGTTTTGAACGAGAATTTTGTACTGGATTTCTTGTAATATTGATTGCACTGTAATTATCACAACCCAAGAGCAATGATAGCTTTACTTGAACAAGTAGATCTTCTAACTGAGTCTTCATCCACATTAGTTGAGTTGCAGCTTGAGTAGCAGCAACATACTCAGCTTCAGTTGTGTTAAGAGTTACTAAATTCTGTTTCTTGGTATGTCAACTAACACAACTTTTCCCCCAGAAAGAAAACTCCACCAGATGTGGATCTTCGATCATCAACATTTCCTGCCTAATCAGCATCAGAATACTCGAATAGATCAATATTTCCTGAGCCATTATACCTGATTCTGAAATTTGTTGTGCCTTTGATATATCTGAGAATTATTTTTCCAGCAATCAAATGTGATTCTTTAGGAGCACTCTGAAATCTTGCACATAAAGTGACAACATAGACGATGTCGGGTCTTGAGGTAGTCAAATACAATATACTTCCAATCAGCTTTCGAAACTCTTTCTGATCAACTTTCTTGCCTTCTCCATCATTAGAAAACTTGGTTCCCACTGAAATTGGTGTGGAAACTGGTTTCGAATTTCCCATGCCAAATTTCTTCAGAAGTTCCTTAACATACTTTTCTTGAGACAGAAAAACGTGATTCTTATTCTGTGAAATTTGTACCCCAATAAAGTACTTCATTTCTCCTAGAATGGACATCTCAAATAACTTCTGCATCTCCTCAGAAAAGTTTTCCCATGATCTTTCATCATTTCTAGAAAATATAATATCATCGACATAAACAATAACGATCAGTGAAAACTCCTGACATTCCTTGATGTAGAGATTGCTCTCAACTCTTCCTTTCTTAAAGTTCATCTTCTTTAAGCAAGTATCTAATTTAGAATACCATGCTCTCAGAGCCTATTTTATCCCATACAAAGCCTTCTTCAACCTGCATACATAACTTTCATTCTTTCCAATAACAAATCCACAAGGTTGATCAATAAAAATTTCCTCATCAAGGTCACCATTTAAGAATGCAGATTTTACATCCATTTGAAATATTTTGTAACCCCGTTGTGCAGCAATAGCAAGAAAGATTCTGATTGTTTCTAATCTTGCCACCGGAGCAAATGTTTCATCAAAATCAATGCCTTCAATTTGTGAATACCCTTTTCAAACCAATCTTTCTTTCTTTCTTATTACTTTACTTTCTTCATTCAGTTTGTTCCAAAAAACCCACTTTGTACCAATAACATTCTTATTGTCCGGATTAGGTACATGTTCCCAAGTATCATTCTTCTCTATCTGATCAAGATATTAATTCATTGAATAAACCCATTCAGGATGCTCAAATGCTTCATTTACATCATTCGGTTCAACTTTCGAATAAAGAGATGTATGTGATATAGCATTCATTGTTCTTCTTGTTTGAACCCTCTGATTTTTATCTCCAATAATGTTCTGAGCCTCCACTTGCTTCCTCAAACTAGGATGAGTTGTTTGAACTCTATCTTCATCACTTGAGATTTCTAAGTTGGATTCATCTTCTTGAGTAGGATTCACACTGTCTGTAACCTTATCAGAATTGTTAACAAAATCTTCTCTATCCTGCTCAACTTCCACATCAATATATGATTTCTTTTCTTTCTCAAAATTTTCAACAACTTTTACATCTGAATAATCAATAATTATTCCTATTTATTTGCTGAGACATCTATATCCTCTTCCTTATAGAGCATAGCCAAGAAAAATTCCATCATCTCCTCTTTGCTCAAACTTTCCAAGCTTTCCACCTTTATTCTTTAAAATGCATGGACTCCCAAAAACTCTTAAGTGTTTCAGACTTGGAGTTTTTCCATAGAACATTTCATAAGGAGTCATATTTGAGTTTGGTCTGAAGAAACATCGATTCTGAATGTACATAGCAGTTCTCATGGCTTTCCTCCAATAATAATGAGAAATACTTTGCTCAAGAAACATAGTTCTCCCCATTTCCACCAAACTTCGATTATTTCTTTCAGCAACCCCATTTTGTTGAGGTGTGTATGGTGAACTGAACACATGACGAATTCCATGCTTCTCAAGATAACATTCAAACTCTTCATTCTTATACTCACCACCATTATCAGTTCTCAACTTCTTCACTGAATACTCACATTCCTTTTCTGCTTTCCTCCAGAAACTCTTAACCATTTTCAGAGCATCTGACTTATGTCTCATGTACATAACCCAAGTAATGCGAGTAAAGTCATCAATGAAAGTAATGAAGTACTTATCTCCATTTGTTGATTGCTTTCTCATTGGTCCACATACATCAGAATGTATAAGTTCCAAGGGTTTTTTTGAACGAATTTTGACTCTATTATGAAAAGAGTTTGTAATCTTCCCTTTTTCACAAATAGTGCATCACCAATCTCTTCTTCTTGATAAATTAGGCATATCTCGGACCTTGTCTCGCAATGATAACTTTCACATATTTCTTTGACACATATGTCCCATCCTTTTATGCCATAACTAATTTTCATCCACTAAACCCATGTAAAAAGAGTTATGCACTTCACCAACGTGGAACAAGTTCCCTTTAGTACGTTGGCCCCTTGTAACTATATTTCCTTAATTTTCACTTTTCACAACAAATCCATATTTACTGAAGATAACTTTGTTGCCCTCATCACAGAGTTGTGACACACTAAGTAGGTTATGTTTCAGCCCATCAACATATAGTGTTTTCCTGTATTTCATCTTTTCTTTTCCAATGATGGTCGATCCAACACCTTTGATCCTTAGAGATTCATCATTTCCAAATGTCATTGTTCCTTCTTTGAAGTCTTTCACATTCTTCAGCAGATTTAAGTCTCCTATCATATGAGAGGAACATCCACTATCAAGAATCCATGGACGTTCTCCTTTTGTAACTTTCAAAGCAGTTTCGACAACAAGAGCTTTTTGTTCTTCCTTTTCCTTCACTTCTTGTTGTGCTTCCTCCAACTTCCTAGCCAAGTCAATGTGTTCTGGACAAACAACCATGCACTCTTTCTTTTCGAACTTATCAGACCTATCCCTTTTTTGCTTTTAAAAACTCTGGATTTTGAGAATTATTAAGAATCTTTTGTTGCTCTGGTAACACACTAAGGCAACCCTTGGAAAAATGTCCAGGTCGATCACATCTTTCACAAATAGTTTCCAGTGGTTGGAACCTATTCTCAACTTTCACACCAGTCTTCTCAGATATCTGCTGAAATTTATCTGGAGACTTTCTATTTTGAAAGGGTTGAATCCTCCTCATTACTTATCTTTCAAAACTTATGGAATAGTTGTAATGTTGTTGGTTGAACCAACACATATTTTCCATGTGTCTGAATCCACCACAATACCAGTAGTAACCATAGAAAGAATATTTGCCTCTGAAACTTCTATGCTGATCGGAGTTGTGAACACGCTTCTCAATGACCTTCTTAATAGAACTCTACTAATCATGAACCTTTATGTCTACATTTGTAACTCTCTTCTTTGGCTCAGATTTATCAGTACCAGTGGTATTAGAAGACATCTTTGACTTAAGATTTTTATGTACTTATGATTTTTCAGTGTTGATGAATTTGGCCACATACATGATCTTTCTAGCCTTGTTCTTATCAGAACAAGTTCCATCGTTCCTTTCAACTTATGTAGTTATCTTTTGTAGATCCTCATTTGGTTCATTATTATTGGAAAATTCACCAACTTCTGAGACAAATTGTTTGAAACTGACATTCATTTCTTTATCTTGATAATGTTTTTGTTGGACAAGTTCCAGCTCTTCTTCTTTTTCATTCAGCTTTACTTCAAGATGATCACTGCGATTCTTTACATTTTCAAGAGAATTCTTCAGATCATCAATCTCCTTTTCCATATTGATTTTCAAATCATGAGAAATTTCTTCATTTTTTAATGTGGAATTTTCTTTTATCAACTTCCTTTTTTTCCTTCTCAAGAATTCTGATCTTTCTCAAACATTCCTTCAGCTCTTCTTTTAGATACTATTCAAGTTGAGTTTCTTCTTCTTCAGTACTACTGTTCTCATAATCATCATTATTTACTGTTGCAAAAAAGGTACTCTCTCTAGCTTTCTCAGCAACATATTTTTCATATCCAGTCTCACTATCATCATCTTCTTCACTTTTTGAAAACAATATTCTTTTTTTTGATTTGAAGAACTTTTTATCTTTACCTCTTCTAGAATATTTATCCTTTCCACCCTGTTTCTTCCATGACCTTCTTGGTCTTTTATCTTCTTCATCACTATCTTCATCTCTCCCTTTTTTAGGACAATTATCCGCAAAGTGACCAATAGCTCCACATTCAAAACATTTTAAAGGGAGTTTCCCTTTGTATTTCCATGTTCCTCTTTTCACATTTTTAGAAAAAAAGGAAAGTATTTCATCAAAATTTTGACATACCTCGTTTTCATAGTCTTATTCACTAGCTTTATCTTCAGTAAGAATTTTCTTTGACTTCTCTTTATTTACAGATTTGAAAGACATTTCTCTATCGGCTTTTGATTTGCTCTTCATAGTATTATCCCTTTTCATTTCATAAGTTATAAGAGTGCTATGCAAATCATTGAGAGATAATGTTTCAGGATCTCTGTCCTCCCGTGGTGAAACTTTAGCATCAAACTTGTCGGGAAGAATTCTTAAGATCTTTTCAACAACTGTAGAATCTTCCAACGTTTCACCAAGACATCTGATTGTACTGAAAATATCATTTATCCTGGTAAAGAAATCCCCAACAGATTCAGATTCTCCCATTTTCAAGTCTTCATACTTCAGTATCCATATTTGTAGTTTATCCTTATTCACTTTTGTATTTCCTTCATAGATGTTCTTCAGTTTTTCCCAGATTCCTTTGGTTGTAGAAACACGTTTCACTCTTAAAAATTCACTCTCAGAAAGAGATGAGAGTAACACATTTTTAGCTCTTCCATCATTCTAAAGATTCTTCTTATCGGCAGAAGTAAGAGGAACCTTGTCATCAATAGCATAAAATCCATCTGTTGTAGTTTCAAGAACTTCATATCCAAGAGACATAAGATAATGCATCATTCTGTCCTTCCATATGTGATAGTTCTTTCCATAAAAAATTATAATCCCCTTACTTTTCACACAATTTAGATTCTCCATCACAACTTCTCTTCAACCACTTCAGAAAAGAATAAATGAAGGTGACCTGTCTCTAATACCAATTGAAGTTACCAGTCAGGATCCAAGTATCACTGAGAGGGGGAGGGGGTGAATTAGTGATATCTATTTATTTTTTATGTTTCCTTCTTTTTGAAACAACCTTCACCTCCTGTTAAAGAGTTTCTTCCCTACTGAACACACACAATCATAGGAACACAAGATTTACAAGGTTCACTACTCAACAAGAGTAGCTATGTCCTTGGTATGGTATGGAAATAATCTAGTACCACACAATCCACTAGAAAAATACTTGTGCGCCCTATACTTGCACAAAAATACTTGTGTGGAAACACTTGCGCGGAAACACTTGCACGGAAACACTTGCACAGAAACACTTGCGCGACAACACTTGCGCGACAACACTTGCGCGACAACACTTGCGCGACAACACTTGCGCGCCAACACTTGCGTGCCAACACTTGCGCGAAAACACTTGCACGGAAAAGAACTCTCTACTACTTGCTCGCTCAGAGCTCAAATTTTGTCTTAAGTGGTGAGCATTAAAAAAATGAGAAGGTAAGCCATCTATTTATAGGAATTTTGGTGAGTTGCACGCCCCATATACTTGCGTGCCAATACTTTCACGCTGCTGCATCACTTGCGCGCCGCTTCATCACTTGCGCACCCTTCCATCACTAGCACACCACTTTCTTTCCCTTTTCATTTTTGATATGATGACATTGGAATCTGACTTGCGCACAACATACACTCATGCACCACTTATACTTGCGCGCCACACTTGCACGCCACTTATACTTGCGCGCCACTTTTTGACTTGCGCGCCAATCTTTAACTTGGGATCCATTTTATTTCTTTTGTCAAATTTTGAAGTGATGATCCTAAATTATGACTTGTGCGCCACATATACTTGCGCTCCAATAATTGCGTGCCACTTTTGACTTGCGCGCCACTCTTGAATTGCACACCACTTTCTTTCCTTTTTCCAAAAATAGTTCTTTACTACCCCTATCCTTCATGAGGCTTGCATCACAAGTTCTCGAAACTTATGATATTTGTGAAATACAAATCAGAAAAGCATCGTCATAGTTTCCAAGTCCTTTACAAAGGGAATTGATTTAGCTTCTTTGACAACAAAAGACAACACTCTGTAACAACAAAATTTTCTTACTTCCTTATCCATCCAACTTTGTCCCAACAAAATCCCCATATATGCGCGGTAATACAGCTATACAAGAAATAGAGTGGCCCGCATACCTGCAACAATCTCTTTCCCTCACTGATGTGCTGAAGTAAATGATATAACTTCTCCAGCATCGGTATACCCAAATTCACACATTCTCCACCAGCCAGTCACACCTCCATAATTAAATTTCATAGTTTTACTTCAATGTGATCATCTCTGACCAACAACATCCACCCGTAGATCAACTCTGAGATGAATTCCACCATCCTGACTATTGGATGCTACTTAAATTCAACTCTATAACTCCATTGATTCTGCAAGATATCCTCTAGGATCCCCCAGTATGAACTCTCTTTACCCCACTGATCTCCTCTTGGGAATGTGGGGTCCTTATTGTTAGTGTCTCTTCCTTCATCGAGATGTTCATAAAGTAGTTGAACAACTTCTTAAAGTGGACATCTCGAGTGTTTTGATTATCGTCATTCGTGCCTGGTACTAAATCTAGCAGTACCTTCACTAGAGGCAGCATCTATTCCACATCATCTCAGACATTCATGGAAAGAAGGAAATCATTTTACATTCCTCCCAAGATTGGGATTCCAGGAATGTGATGAAGGTCCTAGAGGATGATACCAACCTCCCCATGGTATAGATGGAATGTTTTTGGTATCGAGCGACCACCGGCTTAGCAATTCTAGTAAAAACTCCTTCAGTTCGGAAACACTAAATTGGGAAGCCCATGATTCTTCATATAGGCCTACCCACCTCATCATAGTCTCGAACTATTCACAGGATGTGCACACTCAATAGGCCCAGACCCACTCATCAGTAAAGTGTTTGCCTTGGTGCAGATCCCAGCTTTTGATCCATCCCTTATATGGATTCCTAAGCCCCGCCTTGATAATGGTCTTGTATAGAGGTGGAGATGTCTCTGCCTCTATCTCCTTTCCATTTATGTTGTCGACGTTGTTATAAAGCACCCTTCTAGTGATTCACTGGTTCTCTGAAGAATTCATGTAGCACCAGACCAAATAAGCTAGTTTGCATAGTCTTATTTGTGGTGAGGATTTCTTCACAAAGAGAGAGAAATGGTGTAGTATTTCATAGAGATCAAAGTACAAACAAAAGACCCTTTTTTACCTATTTAGAGTCATGGTCATCCTAGGATTCATGGAGACCTGTGCCCAGGCTTCACAGTGACCATCAACCACACCTTGGAGCACCCATCTAGCGTTGCCTCTTTGCAATGCCGGTTTAGACTGTCAGTTTATACTTCCACTTCATGATGCCGCTTTACGATGCATCTTCATGATTTCAATTTTCGATCCTTCTTCATGATCCAACTTTGTGATCCTCCTTTTTTTGTTCCTTCCAATTTTTTCGGCGACGTACCCACCGAATCCAACCCTCTTTTCCTTTGCATCCCATTCTGAGGGGGGGGGGGAATTTATTGGCACTAAAATTCATGCCACTTGAGGCATGAACAAAGTCGCAGCCAGTTAAAAGTAAATATAGACTCAAAATGGCCTTAAAATCCATCAAAAACTATCCCAAAGGTACTGGTTTGTGAATACATTCATAGATTTGTCCCGCCTCTGCGCTAGCAAGCATCTGTGACAGACCCTCTATGAGTCTAACGAATCTTGATGCCTTTGTAGTGTCGTATGATATCCACAACCCACTCTTTGATGCCCAACTCAGTGATCTACCTTCGTGAATCGACGGATCCCTGCCTCTTTGTGACGTCACCTTGTCTCCATGACCAACTCCATGATCATCACTTTGATGGACCCTTTGAGAGTCTGATGCCGTCACCTCCTCTATGTAGAAAACCCAGATTTTTTCCATGGTGAACTCTATGACCCCCACTGACCTTCGTTACCTATAAATAGAAAGCTCACACCCCCCCTTTCAAACCACTCTTACTCCGACCTTTCACATTCCCTACACCCATTTCACAGAGACCTTCCAAATGTCAAAAAAATGGATCTCCAAAGGTAATTTTCCTCTACTATCCATGGCTCCTTGTGCTCTTTATATCCCCCACTTACGGTGGAAATTCCCTTTGTGAAGGCCTCTACCTTTCGCATAGTATGAATCCACTTTAGGGTGCTCGAGGCTTCGTAAAGAATTATGCCTTTGTGAATCACTCTCCAAATAAATAATCCTTTTCTAAGGAGAAGATATGATTTATTGAAAACCTCCTTTCATGAAGCATCAGTCCTTTAATAAGAGCCTTTCCATCATGAAGACTATCCTCTTCTCATAGCACCAGAGCTTTGCGAAGGCCATTCTTTTCATGATGCACTAAATATTTGTGAACCCCCTCTTTGAAAGGTATCCTCCTTTGTAAACCCCTCTCCCATGTGGCCCTTTAGGCTTGTATGAAGTGATTTGAAGGTTCCTTTAGTGGTTCTTCATGTTGATTTTCCATTCCTTTTGATTCTTTACATAGGCACACTAATGACTATTTATTCTTTGTATATCCATGCTAACGTGGACCCACTACTGGGAAGTTGGGTTTTACCAACACATTTATACCAACGGTTCAACTGAACCATTGGTATAGGGGTCCTTTACCAACAGTTTATTCAAACCATTGGTAAAGGTTGAGTTAGTGAAGTATTTCCCAACAGTTTGAAGAAACTGTTGGGAAATCTACAAATTATTCTCCCTCCACCAACGGTTTTTACAAAACGTTGGTAAAGTCCATTACTTAGGAAGGATTTCCCAATGGTTTATCTAATCCATTGGTAAAGATTACCATTCCCAAAAGTTTTTTAAAACCATTGGGAAATTTTTCCCCTAAATTTCCAGCAAACCTGATCTCCCATCCACGCAATTGAACTGCTAAAGCTGAGACCTAATACCTCTATCACTTGGAAAATTTCCACCAAATACATCTTCAATCAAAATGTTGTTTTGTTATACACTTCAAATATGTATGTAGTACCTTATGTTTAATGTATTGCATCTATTTTTTTGTTTTTTGTTTTAATTTGGATGAAACCTGAGGTTCGTGCAGTTTGTTACCCAACAATTTCAATTTGATTTTTTTTTGTTCTGCTGTCATGTGTGAATCAATTTATTTGAAGTGAGGGGGTGCAGGTGGTGGGAGGTGCAGTGGGTGGGGGTGCAGTGGGTGGGGGAGGGGGTGTGTTGGTGGGGGTGTTTAGGTGGGGGGGGGTGCAATGAGTGAAGGTGGATGTACAGGTAGGGGGTGTGTAGTGGGGGGGGGAGTATATTGGGGGTGAGGTGGAGGGGGGGGGGGGGGGTTGTACAAGTGGGGGTGGGGGGTGGGTTGTGAAGGTGGGGGTGGGGTGGGGGCTGTTCAAGTGGAGGGTGTAGGTGGAGTGGTGGTGCTGTGCAAGCGGGTGGGGAGGAGGAGATTGTATAGGTTGGAGGGGTGGGTTGGGTAGGTGGGAGTCTATTGGGGGTGCGATGGGGGTGGGGTGGGGTGTACATGTGGTAGTGGGGGGAGGGGGGATGTGCAGGTGGGGGTGGCGTGAGGGGGGGCTATGTAAGTGGGAGGTGTAGGTGGGGGGTGGTTGTGCAAGTGGGTGGGGGGAGGGGAGAGTGTAGGTTGGGGGTGTAGGCTGGGCAGGTGGGAGTATGTTGTGGGGTGAGGTGGGGGTGTACAGGTGGGGTGGGGATGAGGGGAGGGGGTTGTGCAGGCGGGGGGTGAAGGTGGGGGGTGTGCAGTGGGTGGATGGGAGGGGGCTGTGCAGGTGGGGGTGGGGGCTGTGCAAGTGGGAGGGGGGTGCAGGTGGTAGGGGGGTTGTGCAGTCGGTGGATGGGAGGGGGGTTGTGTAGGGGGAGTCTGCTGAAGGTGAGGTGGGGAGGGGGGCTGTGTTGGTGAAAATTCATCACTTCCATAGTTCACCAATAAGCACTTGGAAGTCATCAATTCTAGAGATTTGGATAGGTCTGAGTCCGCTTTGGTTTTGGTTCTTGTCTAGTCATATTGATGAGTAAGGCATCACATGATCTAAAAGTGACATAAACTATATAGGATAAATTCCTTCTCCCACAACACATTTTTCTAGAAATAATATATCATTGGAAGGTTGTGGGAGCCTTTTAGAATCCAATGCCCCAACATTTTCCCAATTGAAAACTTGATACCATCATGTTATCAGGTCACTAATCCAACCAAATTGGATTTTCACTAAAAAAATACTAATCTAATCCTTAACACCCATCGTTTGTTTTTCATAACATGAATGACAACCTAATTAAATCTCATAGCTCTTAGTGACAGCCCTGTGGACAGCCCGCCCACCCCCTGGACACCCCTTACCCCCCTGGACAGCCCCACCACCCTCATGGATAGTCCGCCCACCCCTTGGACACCCCGTACCCCCTAGACAACCCCGCCACCTCTGTGGACAGCCCGCCCACCCCCTGGACACCCCCTACCCTTGGAAATCCCCCCAACCCCGTGGAAAGACCACACACACCCCCAGACACCCCCACCCCCTGGACACCTCGTACCCCTGGACACCCCACCCCCCGTGTACAGCCCGCCCACCCCCTGGACACCCCCTCTATAACGACCCAAAATTTGAATAAATCTTGTTTCCTAATTTTGTGTGTTATTTTATTTTATACTCAACAAAACTGTTTCATTTTATAACATGAGTATAATTAAAATGAGACTGTTGGGTTTCGACTGTTATATGATCGTTGGTCAATATGACCACTGAAAACTAATCGTTTCGATTACTGTCTCTAAATACAAGTGATCTTGGTTAATTAATATATAAAGAAGATTTGATGGCCTCATCCAGTAGTCTCGGGCCAATCGAATCCCATCTAACGGAACATGGGAAGGAGGTAGCACCACTGGGCTTTGCTCTGGACCAAACCCAAGCTGAACTTCATCGTGTGAAGCTAGAATGGAATCGCCTTCACGAGAAGTTCAAACTGATTGAAATTACTACTTGTGCAATGTTTCCAAGCCACCCCAAGATTCTATCACCCTATCACACCTTACTCTTAGGTCCTATGCTGGTGTTCTAAGGGGCTATGTAACGGGACCATAACTGTCGAGTGTAATCCTTTTTTTAAATAAAAACTGTGATTTATTCTTTTGATGAAGTTTGTGAATTTTCAAATGTTTGGATAAATATAGTATGCATATTTTTGATAAATTCTAGAAAAAGGATATTTGAAAATAATTATGTAAACCTTAGATAACTAATTATGTGTAATGATTTTAAAAAAATGGTGTTCTACAATTATGTTCAGTACGAAATTTAGAGTCTAATAAGATCAACTTAATTTTTGATGAATAGTAAATTGTGAATAGTGATTTTATGCTTTGGATTAGTAATGTGACCAAATGGATTAGTAATCTTACTCAAAGAAAGTATTAATATAATCTAGTCACCTTGATTAAGTAATGTGATTCAATAAAATGGTTAAATAACGGTTTCATAAATTATTAGTCAAGTATTAGTTTTTTTCAGGTGAATAGTGTTTTTTAATTAAAAATTAAAATAAAAATATTTAGATTTTTTTTATAAAATGGACTTTATTTTTGAACTCTGAGCATCGATATTGTGTTAAGGTAATTTTTGTGGATTTTTCTGAAAAAAATGAATTTTCGGTGAATAGTGTATTTATTTAAAAATTAAATTAAAATTATTTAGAAAATTATTTTTATAAAATGGAGTTTATTTTTGAAATCAGAGCATCGATATTTGGTTAAGGTGAAATTTTTGGATTTTTCTGAGAAAGTTGAATTTTTGATGAATAGTGAAAATACAGTTTTTAAGTTACAGGTGTTTAATGACATCAGTAAATGATGTATTAAGTATGTAATCAATTTGGTCGTCTTATGAATAGTAATATAAGGTATGAGGTGTCCCAAGTGGCCATTACCATGGGAAAATACCATGGGCAAGCCCATGGTTTTGCCAATACCACCAATGAGGTGTCCCTTGGACATTAATGCCTTGTCCCCTCACTTTCCCTATAAATACCCACCCTTCCCTCCTTTATTTTTCACTCCCAACTCTCCCCCAACAATGATCTGGTCTCATTACCTCCCAAGGAGTCCTCTCAAGGTTCCCCCAAGCCCTCAATGTCCCAACCTTTGAGTTTTAAGAGTTACGTTTTAAGGTAAGGGATCCTACCCTTCTCTTTCTTTTCAAGTACTCTCGTTTATGTCATTTCTTTTAAGCTCCATGTTCTTATGTTTGGGATGTTCTTTTATATTCATCATACTTAGCTTTTCATGTTCATATGATGAGAGATCCTCTCTTACTCTCATCATTTTGTTTTAAGAGTGTTTAAGTGGCACCATTAGACTGCCGAATATTTGTAAAGGATTCTTTCACCCTTCTCATTTTTCAAAGTTCTACTTTCATGTCAAGTCTTTCAAGTTCTTTTTTATTATGTTGGGGTATGATCTCTATATCTATCAAACTGATATTTATGTTCATATGATGAGAGACCCTATTTTATCTCATCAATTCATTTTTGTTGAAGTTTAAGTGACGCCGTTAGGCTGCCGAATTTTTAAGGGATTCTTTCACCCTTCTCATTTTCAAGTTCTATTTTCATGTCAAGTCTTTCAAGTTCCTTTTTATTATGTTGGGGTATTATCTCTATATCTATCATACTGAACTTTTATGTTCATATGATTAGAGACCCTATTTGATCTCGTCAATTCATTTTTGTTGAAGTTTAAGTGACGTCGTTAGGCTGGCGAATTTTTAAGGGATTTTTTCACCCTTCTCATTTTCAAGTTCTATTTTCATGTCAAGTATTTTAAGTTCCTTTTTATTATGTTGGGGTATGATCTCTATATCTATCATACGGAAATTTTATGTTCATATGATGAGAGACCTTATTTGATCTCGTCAATTCATTTTTGTTGAAGTTTAAGTGACACCGTTAGGCTGCCGAATTTTCATAAGAGAAATCTTATTTTTGTATTTCTTTTCATGTTCTTCATTTCACATGGTATATCTTTCAAATTTCATTACCATGTTCTTAAATACTTTATATTATATTTTCTCGACTGTTCTATGGATCATTTATGAGTGGGTGACCCATGTCCCCTCTCTTTTCAATGTTTTCTAAAACCCTGAATCATAACCGTTATTATGTAGAATTTTCATCTCAAAATGTCTTTCTCTTTCTCTCAAATTCTTTATTTTATTAAGTGAATACTCAAAGATCTTTCTTCTATAGGGCTATTCACATATATATCTAAATTTTCTATTTTAATTCTGGGACTTACATACATGAAACCCGCTTTCTTTTTTCCGTGGGTTTAAAGTGACATAAAGATCTCGTCTTTAAAGAAGTTTTTAAAATGTGATGACTATGAAATGAACCCCATTTTTTTATGCTATATCAGTTGTTTATGAAATGATTGATGATGAAATATGTGGCTCACATGATAATAAATTCAAATTTAAGGGTGCGCCCTGATAGCGCTCCAATGCATTGGGTAAATACTTAATCTTTAGAGATGACCATTTTTACTGATACCTTGGTGAATAACCTTGGTAATTTTTAATGACACAATGGGGATGGACCTTGGTGAAATGGAAATTATTTTCTATGTTAAATGTTGTAGCCACATCTTCAGGTTATGAAATACATTATTTTTATTATGATATGCCTCGTGATTTCTTTCTCACGCCTTAAAGTTCTTTTTAATGACTTTATTGATGTATCTCAAGTTCACATGTTAAATGTTTCCCTTATTTCCCTTACTGGGCCTTATGCTCACCCTTTCTTTTGATGTATGTTCCCAGGTTATGAGATGCAGTAATGAACCTAAGATGAACATAAGGAGAAGCCTTTCAAGTGTTTAAGAAGAATGTTTTATGTTTTTATGTTTTGAGTTCCTGGTTTCCCAGACACTAAACCTTAAAGATCCTCAGTTTTGTATAATGTAATGAAAGTTTATGTGATAAAAATGTGGGATTATATAGTTTGTATCAAAGGATGGTTTAGTTATTTTTGGAAATTAGGATATGAAAACTCTAGGAAGAACCCTATAGAAAAGTTTAAATATAGGAAATATTCCTGGTATTTTGGTGAGTATTGAGTAAGGGGTTGCCAAGAAAATACATCCCTGTCTGGATACGAGAAGGTAGAGGTGGCTCTCGCACAAATGTACATAGAGGTGAAACCTGAAAACACCGCTTTGAGCTATACTCGAATGGGAACGGGTACACGACAACATGCCTTGCTGCACTCTTGGTTACGACACTCCTGGGGGATATGCTTCGGTAAATTCATAAGCTTAGTATGAACCATTATTAAAGGAACAAAGATAAAATAAAATAAAGATTCACATAAGAATATATGATCATGGATAACCTAGTTCAAAACCCAGGGGATTACAAGTTAAGGTATACTTTTCTTCTACAAGTTATCCTTCTATGCTTTAAGTTCCTTTTCCTGATTATTGGCTAATTATTTAAGCCCCTAATTATACTTTCTTTTCTTAGTTAATGGTGGGAAATGGAAGAAAATGTCCCAACAACCAATGTGATAGGAAATGTGACAATTTCCATATTAATATGACAAAGATGATTAGGGGATTAAAATATGATTATTATTTTGGAAGACTTTCACTATTTTGGGAACCCTATATGATCGAGTTAAATAGATTACTATGGTATTTTCTTTGAGGAATAAAGGATGACTTATATTTTGAAGAATCGACAAATTTAAGGTGAATTTAGGGTAATATAGGTTACTTATGGAAATTATTAACCTATCTTGGGGAAAATATTTTTAGGTTAGCTACTTTTGTTATAAGATGTTAGGAGTGGTTGATGTTGTTTGGAGATGAACAATGAAGTTTATTTTGGAAGACTATGTTATCAAATCCTTCTTGTATTTGGGTTTCAATCGTAGTTTGTTTTATTTTGAGGAATTTTAAGGACAGTTATTTATGGAATGGTCTATGATGAACTTTGGGTAGTACCGTGGAATTTTGAAGATTTACAAGTAGTTTACCTTCCTATGGGGTTCATTATTTTGGAAGAGTTGTTTTATCTTACCCTTTCTATTTTTTGGGATAATGTATAAAGATAGAAGAAATAGATAGTTAATCTTTGGTGGATTATGTGATTCTCTAGAAGATGATTCTTGTGTTTTGATGAGACCAAGTGTTTTTGAATGCTCATAGTTTAGAGAAAAGATTAGTTTTGGTAGAAAATTATTAAAGGATGAAACTCTACTTAAAGGTAGGTATATTTCCTTATGTTTTTATTCTATGTAGTAAATGAATTCCTCAAAATTATTAAAAGGAATGTAAAACAAAAACATTGTTGGTTTAAGTTTCCTACTGGGTAATCAAAGACCATTTACACACATAATAAGTTTGTGATTTTCTTATGGTTAACTTTCTCCTAATCATGTTTTCTATCACTCTCCCTCAGAACACGACCCTTTGTTTTTTCTTCCATATCCATGTTTTCCTACATGGAATCCTAGTATGGGTTAACTCGGTGACCATTGTACTTCCCCTTCTTTCTTTTAAAGTAATAGTTTTACTGACTCTTTTTCCGATGTGGGACTTTAAATGAAATTTCCAATCCCAATTTTAAAAATTGTGAGGACGCAATTTCTTAAGGGGGAAGATTGTAACAACCCGAAATTTTGAATAAATCTTGTTTCCTAATTTTGTGTGTTATTTTATTTTATACTCAACAAAACTGTTTCATTTCAAAACATAAGTATAATTAAAATGAGACCATTGGGTTTCGACTGTTATATGATTGTTGTTCAATATGACCACTGGAAACTAAACGTTTCGATTACTGTCTCTAAATACAAGTGATCTTGGTTAATTAATATAGAAAGAAGATTTGATGGCCTCATCCAGTACTCTCGGGCCAATCGAAGCCCATCTAACAGAACTTGGGAAGGAGGTAGCAGAACTAGGATTTTCTCTGGACCAAACCCAAGCCAAACTTCATCGTGTGAAGCTAGAATGGAATTGCCTTCGCGAGAAGTTCAAACTGATAGAAATTACTACTCGTGCAATGTTGGCCGAGCCACCCCAAGATTCTATCACCCTATCACACCTTACTCTTAGGTCCTATGCTGGTGTTATAAGGGGATATGTAACGAGACCATAACTTCCTTGTGTGATCCTTTGTTTTAAATAAAAATTGTGATTTCTTCTTGTGATGATGTTTGTGAATTTTCAAATGTCCGGATAAATATAGTATGCATATTTTTGATGAATTCTAGAAAAAGGATATTTGAAAATAAATATGTAAACCTTAGATAACTAATTATGTGTAATGATTTTAAAAAAATGGTCTTCTACAATTATGTCTAGTACGAAATTTAGAGTCTAATAAGATCAACTTAATTTTTGATGAATAGTAAATTATGAATAGTGAATTTATGCTTAGGATTAGTAATTTGGCCAAATCGATTAGTAATCTCAATTAAAGAAAGTATTAATATAATCTAGGCACCTTGATTAAGTATTTTTATTCAATAAAATGGTTAAATAACGGTTTCATAAATTATTAGTCAAGTATTAGTTTTTTTGGGTTAATAGTGTTTTTTAATTAAAAATTAAATTAAAAATATTTATAAAAATATTTTTCTAAAATAGACATTATTTTTGAACTCAGAGCATCGATATTGTGTTAAGGTAATTTTTGGGGATTTTTCTGAAAAAATGAATTTTCAGTGAATAGTGTATTTATTTAAAAATTAAATTAAAAATATTTAGAAAATTATTTTTATAAAATGGAGTTCATTTTTGAAATCAGAGCATCAATATTTGTTTAAGGTGAAATTTTGGGATTTTTCTGAGAAAGTTGAATTTTCAATGAATAGTGAAGATACAGTTTTTATGTTACGGGTGTCTAATGACATCATTAAATGATGTATTAAGTATGTAATAAATTTGGTCAACTTATGAATAGTAAGAAAGGTATGAGGAGTCCCAATTGGCCAATACCATGGGAAAATACCATGGGAAAGGCCATGGTTTTGCCAATACCACCAATGAGGTGTCCCTTGGCCATTAATGCCTTGTCCCCACACTTTCCCTATCAATACTCACCCTTTCCTCCATTATTTTTCACTCCCAACTTTTCCCCAACAAATATCTGGTCTCATTACCTCCCAAGGAGTCATCCCAAGGTCCCCCCAAGCCCTCAAGGTCCCAACCTTTTAGTTTTAAGAGTTACGTTTTAAGGTAAGAGATCCTACACCTCTCTTTCTTTTCAAGTACTCTCGTTTATGTCATTTCTTTTAAGCTCTATGTTCTTATGTTAGGTATTTTATTTTATATTAATCCTACTTAACTTTTCATTTTCATATGATGATATATCCTCTCTTACTCTCATCATTTTGTTTTATGAATGTTTAAGTGGCGCCGTTAGGCTGCCGAATTTTTGTAAAGGATTCTTTCACCCTTCTCATTTTTCAAAGTTCTACTTTCATGTCAAGTCTTTCAAGTTCCTTTTTATTATGTTGGGTTATGATCTATATATATATTATACTTATCTTTTATATTAATATTATGAGATACCCTATTTGATCTCGTCAATTCATTTTTGTTAAAGTTTAAGTGACGTCATTAGGTTGCCGAATTTTTAAGAGATTCTTTCACCCTTCTCATTTTCAAGTTCTATTTTCATGTCAAGTCTTTCAAGTTCCTTTTTATTATGTTGGGGTATTATCTCTATATATATCATACTTAACTTTTATGTTCACATGATGAGAGACCCTATTTGATCTTGTCAATTCATTTTTGTTATTGTTTAAGTGACGCCATTAGGCTGCCGAATGTTTAAGGGATTCTTTCACCCTTCTCATTTTCAAGTTCTATTTTTCATGTCAATTATTTCAAGTTCCTTTTTATTATGTTTTGGTATAATATATATATCTATCATACTGAACTTTTATGTTCATATGATTAGATACCCTATTCGATCTCATCAATTCATTTTTGTTGAAGTTTAAGCGACGCCATTAGGCTGCCTAATTTTCATAAGAGAAATCTTAATTTTGTCTTCCTTTCATGTTCTTCATTTAATATGGTATATATTTAAAATTTAGTTACCATGTTCTTAAATCCTTTATATTATGTTTTCTATACTATTCTATGGATCATTTATGAGTGGGTGACCCATGTCCCCTCTCTTTTCAATGTTTTCTAAAACCCTGTATCATAGTCGTTATGCTGCAGAATTTTCGTCTCAAAATATCTTTCTCTTTCTCTCAAATTCTTTATTTTATTAAGTGAATACTCAAATATATTTCTTCTACATGTTTATTCACATATATATCAAAACGTTCTATTTTAATCTTGGGACTTACATACATGAAACCCGCTTTCTTTTTCCCATGGGTTTAAAGTGACATAAAGATCACGTCTTTAAAGAAGTTTTTAAAATGTGTTGACTATGAAATGAAACACATTTTTATGCTATATGGGTTGTTTATGAAATTATTGATGATGAAATATGTGGATCACATGATAATAAAGTCAAATTTAAGGGTGCGCCCTGATAGCGCTCCATTGTATTGGGAAAAGACTTAATCTCTAGAGATGACCATTTTTACTAATACCTTGGTGAATAACCTTGGTAATTTTTAATGACACTTTGGGGATGGACCTTGGTGAAATGGAAATGATTTTCTATGTTAAATTTTGTAGCCACATCTTCAAGTTATGAAATACGTTATTTTTATTATGATATTCCTCATGATTTCTTTCTCACGCCTTAAACTTCTTTTTCATGACTTTATGGATGTATCTTAAGATCACATGTTAAATGTTTCCCTTGTTTCCCTTAATGGGCCTTCTGCTCACACTTTCTTTTGATGTATGTTCCCAGGTTATGAGATGCAGTAATGAACCTAGGATAAACATAAGGAGAAGCCTTTCAAGTGTTTAAGAAGAATGTTTTATGTTTTCATGTTTTAAGTTCTTGGTTTCCAAGACACTAAACCTTAAATATACTCAGTTTTGTATAATGTAATGAAAGTTTATGTAATAAAAATGTGGGATGGTATACCCACCCCCCTGGACAGCCCCGCCACCCTCGTGGACAGCCCGCCCACCCCCTGGAGACCCCGTACCCCCCTAGACATCCCTGGCACCGCTGTGGACAACCCGCCCCTGATTACATAGAAGTAGATAACTCTGCATTTCCTCTGATTTCTAGAAGCCCCCGCACCGGTGAACCATAACTCGAGGGGTGCGCTTGACTTGAGGAACTAATTGGGTAATGAAAGGTATGACCATAGGGGTGCTGAGAATGAGTTATTGAACATGAGTGAATATTTGGGATGCCTATAACACATAATGGGACCTGAGGCATGTGCCTCTTATATGAGACCTATTGAAAATGAATATAAATAAATTTTAATTTAATTTTTGAGTACTTGTTCTTTGATTAATGATTTGGAATTCCTTGAAGAAACTAACTAAGGATTCATGTTAAAAACACAACTTTTAATTCCACTTGGAAACTCCCTTGGATTCCTGATGATTTGGTTTAGAATACCTTGGGGAAATCTACCTTTGATTCATAGTGATTATGATTTGGGAAGCCTTGGAGAAGTCCACCTTGGATTCTAAACTAGAGGCCTCTCTCTTTACATAGGCTGGGAACTCCTTCCTCCCTATAAATCCATCTGAAGTCAATCAATTTTTTAATTTTACACTCCGAATATGTAAGGATTAACTTAGTTTTAATGTCTTTCATCTACTATTCTTTGTTTATAATTTGATTTGACCTAAACCAGGTGGTGAATTGTGTGGCATGACATACCCAATAAGTGTAGTTTGATTATTTTCTATTTTTATTTTACAATTCGAGTGTCATGATTATATTAATAAAATTTATTTTAAGTCTTCATATCCACTGTTTTTATGTAGTTATTGAATCATATCGACTAATGGAGGTGCTAGTGAGATGTATCCCCACTCAATAATGGTAAATGGTTTGTTTAGTCAACTTGATTTGAAGTCTTCATAGCCACTCCTTTTATCGTTTACTTAAATATATTTTCGATTAAACTTCAATCTTATTGAATTTCTTATGACCAAATGACTTATAAAAATTCTTTTTATAGAATGGATAGAAGTTGGATGTACGAAACCAATCATATCTCAAGTGATTTTCAAAATAATTTGGAGAGATTTTTAGATTTTGCATTTCACAATACTTTAGATAGTGGTCGCATACACTGTCCATGTTCCAATTGTGTTGGTAGACCTTGGTTGATCCGTGAAGAAGTCAGGTACCACATAACCAAATATGGTTTTCAAGAAGAACTACTATGTGTGGTATCACAATGGTGATAAAATGAAATCTCAAATTGCCGATGATCGAAATGAGAGGACTGGATTGGAGAATTTGTTAGATGACCAGTTTCCATTTATTTGTCATCATGAAAAAGAAAGGATTTCTACTCAAGAAGACTACGATATGAGGACAGATGATGAATCTAATAAAAATTATGATATTTTCAAGGTAAAAAAATTGAATGATGCTACCACGACTCCAGTATATCGACAGTGCGATAAAATGAAAAAGCGAGAATTTTTAATCCGATTGTTTCATGGGAAAATTATGTATGAGAATTTTAATACAGAAATCAATTAAATTATTACAATCAAGAAGTATTTACTTCCAGATGATGCATATATTCCCTCAAAACACTATATAGAATGGAAGTTAGTTGAGGAACTTGGATTTTCAAGAAACAAAATCCATGCTTTCTTGAAAGATTACATTTTATTCTGGGAGGAAACCGCTGAACGAAATGATTGTATAAAATGTGGAACATCCTTCTGGAAGTCAAAATCTAATGGAACACCATCCCGTGTGCCACAGAAAGTGATGTGACACTTTCCATTGATCCCCAGACTCCATAATCTTTTTATGTCTGATGAAATATAAATAAAAATGAGATGGCATGATACCGAGAGAAAGAAGACTAATGATGAGTTGGTTCACCCTATAGATGAATTTCTAAGTAGAGATTTGATGCTCGATATAATGATTTTTTAGCTGACATGCGTAATGTGAGGCTGGGTCTTTCATGCGATAGTTTTAATCCGCTTGGGCAGATTCTTACTTCACACAACACATGGCCAGTTTTTATACACATTTATAATCTCCCCCCATGGTTTTTTATGAAAAAACCTTTCACATTCCCGATTATACTCATATCTGGCCCTTCTAACCCCGACATTGATATTGACATATACATGAAACCTTTTATAAAAGAGTTAAAACTTCTTTGGGATGTGGGTGTGCGCACATACGATGCATATTCGAAAGACATATTTCAAATGCATGCTGCGCTTATGTGGACGATCAATGATTTTCCGACTTATGCAATGATGTCTGAATGGATCACGAAGGGAAAACTATTATGTACTATTTGTATGAAGAATACACCATCCTGAAGACTGAAACATCACTGTAGTTTTAGTTTTATGGGACATCGACGATTCTTGCCAATGGACCATCCATATAGAAATAATCATCAAAGATTTGATAATACCATAGAGATCTATGATCCACATCAGTGTATGTCTGGAACTGATGTGCTTAATGAATTGAAAGATTTCAGTTTTTCATTCGGGAAGGGTCTAATGAAATATGGAAAGAGAAATAATGTTTCCACTGAAACCTGTTACAATTGGAGGAAGAGGTGTATCTTTTTTGATTTTCCTTGTTGGTCAACCAATTTGTTATGTCATTTCTTAGACGTAATGCACATTAAAAATAATATATGTGAAATTTCACTTTTGATACTTCTAAATGTTGAGGGAAATACAAAATATGGTTTACAGTCTCAGAGTGACTTGGTGGATTGGGGCATCAGACCAGAATTGCATCATGTGCGTATCAGTGAAAATAAATGGAAAGTTCCATGTGATTCTTATGTGATGACACCTACAAAAAAATAATTTCTGGAAGTATTAGAGATTATTAGAGTTCTCAATGTCTATTCAAGCAACATATCTAAACGGGTAAACAGAAGAGAGTTGAATCTAAAATATTTGAAGTCTCATGATTATCGCATTCTTATGCATGACTTGATTCCAATAGAAATCTGTCATATTTTGTCCAATAATGTAAGGGTGACTATTATTCAGTTGTGCTACTTGTTTATAGATCTTTGTGCTAAGAAGTTTTCCAAGTCTTTCTTGCAAAAAATGTTGACAGATGCCCCATTAATTTTGTGTGAGTTGGAGAAAATATTTCCTCTATCATTTTTCACATGCATGTTGCATCTGACTATCCATATTCCCACTAAAATAATTCTTTAAGGACCTAATTCTTTTCATTGGATGTATCCAACTGAAAGAAATATGTACACATTAAAGTCTTATGTCTGAAACAAGAATCGTCCAAAAGGTTCTATCATGAACAGTTACATGGCTCAAGAATGTATGGATTTCTGCTCAATGTATTTTTCTAACCTTACTACAAGAATGAAAAGACCGATGAGAAATGAAGAAGAATAGTATGAGAAAATTGAACCCAGTTTTCCATCACTTCCTCAAATAGAATGAATTCCTGGATCAAATACATTTAAGACATTACGCCTTAAAGAGTGGGAGATGGAACATCGCATAGTTTTGTTCAACTGTGATTTGTTCGATGACTACATCAGGTAACTAAATTGAATATGTATATCTTACATATATATTTGTTAAAATATTCATATTTTTTATCTATAGGGAACATAAAACAATGATAAATAGAAATCATCATTCTTTATCTTTGAGAAGGAGGGAGACATTTCATAGCAAAGAGTTTTCTTCTTGGTTAAAATTGAAGGTAAAAATATTACTGTTTAAAATAATTAAATCAATATTTAATTAAGTTTAATATTCATTTATATTACAGGTATTTAGTTTTCCTGTTGACTATGTCTCTGAGGAAATAAGAACTTTGACTTTTGGTCATAATACCATGGTTCGTGACTGTAAATCAATTGTTATCAATGGGTACAAATTTATTGTCACTGAATGAGAAAAGAACATGAGAACACAACATGATGGTGTTATGGTTACCGCCACAACAAATTGTTATGCCAGTGCATCAGATAGTAGACCGCAATTTGAAAATGTGGTTTATTATGGAGCCATTGAAAAAATAATAATGTTGGATTATTACTCTCATGGATGAGTCACGATGATGAAATTCCATTGGTTTGATTCGATGACGAGACATGACACATTTATTGAATATTTTGGATTTCGAGTAATTAGTATGACTCGTACTGTTACTACTGAAGAACCATATGTATTGTAATCAATGGATAAACATGTTTTTTATGTCAAATACCTACTTTGACCTGAATTTGGTGTCATAGTTGAAGTAATTCCAAGACATATGTTTGATGATGGTGATAATGGAATTGACACCATCCCTACTACCATTGGAACCAATCCATTTATTTCTTTTTATGACTCCAATAGATCAATTGTAAAATTTGACTGTGAACCTGAATTTGTGGTGGGAAATAAATAAAATCATCCATTCATGTTCTCAATTCTTTTGGTTTACCTCGAGTTGGGTTGTTAAGGTTGCTTTTATTCCAATTGATTTAATATTTATTACAAATATGTTGTATCTAACTTGACCATTATGTGAATTTTCAATGTTTATTGGTTGAAATTTTTATTTGAATTTCATTTTCTAATTTGGAATTGAACTATATTTAAACACATGAAACCAACATTTATAACTTGGTGACCATTTTGATGCTTTAACTATGATTTTTATAAAATTTGTATGACTCTAAGACCTCTCTTTAACATTTTACCAGGTAATGAACATGATGGTTTTTATTATTTTGCAAAACATGTATTGAAACCTGCATCATCTACTTGAGCTAAATAAATTAATTTTTTCCTTAATTTTGACAATTGATTTTCCACTTATGAATCTGGTATAATCAATGTTCCATGATTTTAATAGACTGATGACACTTAGTAAAAAATCATCCTACTAAAAATTAAATTTATTTATTACATCTTGTACGATTTATTGACTTCATTATATATTTTTTCAAGCTCACCTAAAACAATGGTTAGTTAAATTATCCATGAATCCCCCTATTCCCTCTCATTTATTTTGTTTTTTGGGTTACACATTAGTTATCATTTTCTATTTACTTCCATATTTGTTTTCAAATACAAGAAATGAAACCAATTGAAGAGAGGCAATGAAAACAGATTATGGACAATAATCATCGCATGACTGAGTTGGGCATTCCACCACTAATGCCTACAGTGAGTATTTTATTACAAATATATTTATTTAAATTATATATAATGTCATGTGATATTTTTTTAAACATTTTTTTAGGATACATATATTAAGTGAAAATTATTTGATGAGAAGCCTAGTAGTGGTCCCAGTACTCGGGGTGTTCGTACAAGGGGGGGGGGGGGGGTACAGGAGCTAGAGGATCTGGTCGGCATACCCGATTAGACCCTGCCCCTCCCTCTGACATACCATCCATCCCATATTCTGATACCGGTGTGATGTTAGGGACACGTGGGATATTTAGGCCTCCCATGTTTTCACCACCCTTTATGTACCATATTTGATGATGATTCCCACTCCCCATCCAGAATTTGGCCATCCATCCCTATCATCTTCTTTTAATACTGCTTCGATCTCTCTGGGATTTTATATTCCATCTTCTTCGACTCCTGCTCCGCCAGAGTCTATCCTTACGAAGCATACATTGGGACTCAATCCATCTGTATAGGGTGTTCCTTCAGTTTCTATAGATCCAGTGGCGCCCATTGATCAGAATACCGCAAGTATACTTATACAACCCAAAAAAATTGTTACACCATTATTTATTTTCATTATAACATGTATTGATAAAATATTTGTTTTTCTTTCATAAAAAATACATATACTGATAGGAGGAAGGGGAAGGGGTGTACACGGATGCGTGTGGTGTGGAATTGACGCACACAGTTGATGGTAGACTACAATGAATATAGTTAGATGATTAAAAAATCAGGGCAACAATGTCTGAGTTTTTTGTCAAGGCTTTCCAAATACTCCGACATCATTCCCGTCAGCCCGCTCTCAAAGAGACAACTGCCAAATGAAGTCAAGGATAAGGCCTGGGAAGAGATATGGGTACAAAAATCTGTTTTATTTAATGCAGTATATTAATTTTTGTAATTATATGAATTAATATTTTGGTGTCATCTGTAGTTTAATTTCCCCAATGGTGAGGGTGCACGACCAGTATGTATAAAGGATTTAGGTGATATTTGGAGAGTTTATAAGCATGATTTTTACATTGGATAGCATTCTAGAATGGGAATATAGTTAGAGGCAGTCCCTGTCGTAGATGATTTTCTGTTAGAATAGTTCCTATAGATGATTAATCATTGGACAACTAGCCAATTTATGGTATTAGTCAAATTAGATGTATTTAAAAAAAAATTTCATGTTTTCGTTAATACTAATTATTGATTTTTATTTAGGATGAATATATAAAAAATAAAAAAACATTGATGCTAAGAAATACGTCCACACATTGGGACGTACTACAATTCCAAATCATTAGAGACAACAGGTATGACAATTTATAATCTTTCTTTATGACATGCACTTTCTATTACTTCCTCCATAATTCACTACTGGAAATGTCATTTTTACCAGCGGTTCTTTACCAACGGTTTGGTTAAACCGTTGGTAAAGATGGTTTAGGTAACCCTTTCCCAACGGTTCTAGTGAACCATTGGGAAAGGGTACCCCTTTGCCAACGGTTCACTAGAACCGTTGGTAAATGGGTGTTTAAGTTACCCTTTCCCAACGGTTTCATAAAACCATTGGGAAAGGGTACCCCTTTTCCAACGGTTCAATAGAACCATTGGGTAAGGGTACCCTCAACAACCCTTTTCCAATAGTTTTTAAAAAATTTTGGTAAAGGTTTTCCCCAAATACAGTCGGGCCGCTGCTCTCCCCTTTTCGCGACAAAACCCTAAAATCAATCCGGTGCTCTGCTGCTCTCGCGAACTCCTCCATCCGAACAGGTGAAAAACCATCTGAATCATCTCAAATAAGGTATTTTATTCTTTATACACATATTCTACCTTGTTTTTATTATTATTGATCTAATATTTTAGTTTTAGGTTTGTATTTTGATGTGATTTCACCGTGAAAAATAGGGAAATGAACGAATATTTTGTTAATTAATTAGTTTCCCATGGAATATCATTTTTGTTATAATGTCCATGCTAAATAAAGGGGTAATGTAAGAAAAGACCTTGAATAAATTGTGGAAGTTGGGGTATGTTGCTTCTATGAGAGGTTTTTTGTTGTATTTCATTGTATGTTGTAGGATGTTGTATAGTGATTGAGGTGAACAGTTGGCCTTTGTGATATATGGGGTTGTAATGTGATGGTTAGTGGGCATGGATGTGACATGTGAAGTTATGTGATAGTGATGATGTGTGGTGGTGGTGTTCCATGTGGAGGTGTTGTGTGATGAGGTTGTGGTGTATAATGTGGTGAGGTGGTTTTGGTTGTGCGGTGGTTTGTGATGTGAAATATTTTTGTTGTGATATGTGGTTGTTTTGGTGAGATGGTTGGCCGATGTAACATGGCGACGATGGTTATTGTGAGATGGTGAGTTGTTGTGTGGTGGTTTTATTAGTTTCCTGGTTATCTATGGAATAAATTATGCTGTTAAAACAAAAAACAAGATAGTAAATAAATGACATGGAATAGAAATGGATGTGTGGTAAATGGATTTAATTAATTTAACATTAAATGAATGGACAATGTAAGTGTGAATGAAGTGGCTTATAAATGAAAGTGGGAAATGCTATGCGTCTTGTGTGGTGGTGGTGTGGTGTGTTGCATATAGTGGCGAAAGTGGTTGTGATGGTTTATGTGTTGTATGGTAGTAGTGAAGTGTGTGATTATGTAGTTAATGTGAACCCATAGGTTGGATATTTTGTGCTATCTATATATCATGTATTTTATGTTATTTCCACACATTCCCAACCAGAGTTGGATAAACTTACCAACGATCAGAGGTTTTGAGTTATGGGTATTTTTTCTAATATCTAGGATGGTGGTTATATGGTTGGATAGCTACCATGTCTTCCCTACTCTTCTTTCATAAGTGATTGACCATGTTTTTTTTAGGCAAGATGCGATGTGATTTTCCATGTGTCTTCAGGTGAGATGTACTATGATTTCCCTAGTGTTTTCAGGTGAGGTGCGATGTGATAAGGATATAATAAGATGTGGAATGTGGTTGGGGTCATGTAGGGTAGAAGTATGGCACAAGGTTGATGTTATTCATGTTCATGATACCCTACTAATATGGTTATGGGATGAGGCATGCTGTGATGTGATAACAAATTAAGTTCTTGTGGGTTTTACATTTTTTCAATAACACATTAGTATGTTTTTTTTCACATGTGTAGTTTATACCTTGATTATTTTCTTCCTTTATTGTTTACTTAAACGTATTTTCTATTAAAGTTCAATCCTATTGAATTGTTTATGACAAAATGACTTATATAAATTCTTTTTACATAATGGACAGAAGTTGGATGTATGGAACCGATCAGATCTCAGGCGATTTTCAAAACAATTTGGAGAGATTTATAGATTTTGCATTTCACAATGCTTCAGATAGTGGTCGCATACACTTCCCATGTTCCAATTGTGTTGGTAGACCTTGGTTGAGCCGTGAGGAAGTCAGCTACCACATAACCAAAAATGGTTTTCAAGCAAACTACTTTGTGTGGTATCACAATGGGGAGAAAATGAAATCTCAAATTGGTGATGATTGAAATGAAAGGACTAGAATGGAGAATTTGTTAGATGATCAGTTTCCGTTTATTCATCATCATGAAAAAGAAAGGATTTTGACTCAAGAGGACTTCAATATGAGGATAGCTAATGCATCTAGTGAAAATTATGATATTGATAGGGTGAAAAAATTGAATGATGCTTCCACGACTCCAGTATATCGACAATGCGATAAAATGAAAAAGCTGGAATTTTTAATCCGATTGTTTCATTGGAAAACTATGTATGGGATTTCTAATACAACAATCAATTACATTCTTACCCTCTTGAAGGATTTACTTCCAGATGATGCAGATATTCCCTCAAACCACTATATGGCATGGAAGTTAGTTGAGGAACTTGGATTTTCAATAAACAAAATTCATGCTTGCCCGAAAGATTGCGGTTTATTCTGGGAGGAAACCACTGAACGAAATGATTGTATAAAATGTGGAACATCCCGCTGGAAGTCAAAATATGATGGAACACCATCCCGTGTTCCATAGAAAGTAATGTGGCACTTTCCATTGATCCCCAGACTCCAGAATCTTTTTAAGTCTGATGACATATCAATAAAAATGAGATGGAATGATACCGAGAGAAAGAAGACTAATGATGATTTGGTTCATCCTGAAGATGGATTTGCATGGCAGAGATTTGATGCTCGACATCCTGATTTTGCAGCTGACGTGTGTAATGTGAGGCTGGGTCTTTCATGCGACGGTTTTAATCCGTTTGGGCAGATGCTTACTTCGCACAACACATGGCCAGTTTTTATACACATTTATAATCTCCCCCCATGGTTGTGTATGAAAAAACATTTCACTTTCATGAGTATACTCAAATCTGGTCCTTCTGATCCCGACATTGATATTGATGTATACATTCAACCTTTAATAAAATATTTGAAACTTATTTGGGATGTGGGTGTGCACACATACAATGCATGTTCGAAAGACATATTTCAATTGTGTGTTGCGCTTATGTGGACGATCAATGATTTTTCGGCTTATTAAATGATGTATGGATGGAGCACGAAGAGAAAACTGTCATGTCCAGTTTGTATGAAAAATACATGATCCAGAAGACTGAAACATCGCAGTAGTTTCAGTTTTTTGAGGCATCGACGATTCTTGCCAAAGGATCATCCATATAGATCGAATCGTCGAAGTTTTAATAATACCATAGAGACCGATGATCCACCTCAACGTATGTCTGGAACTGATGTGCTTAATGAATTGAAAGATTTCAGTTTTTTGTTCGGTAAGGGTCAAATGAAATCTGGAAAGAGAAAGAATGTTTCCACTGAAACCTGTTATAATTGGAGGAAGAGGAGTATCTTTTTTGATTTTCCTTATTGGTCAACCAATTTGTTACGTCATTGCTTAGACGTAATGCATATTGAAAATAATATATGCGAAATGTTGGTTTCAGTTCTTCTAAATGTCAAGGGGAAGACAAAAGATGATTTACGATCTCGGCGTGACTTGGTGGATTGGGGCATCAGACCTGAATTGCATCCTGTGCATTTCAGTAAAAATAGATGGAAACTTCCATGTGATTCTTATGTGATGACACCTACAAAAAAAAAGCAATTTTTGGAAGTATTAGAGACTATTAGAGTTCCTAATGTCTATTCAAGCAACATATCTAAATGGGTCAATATAAGAGAGTTGAAGTTAAAATCTTTGAAGACTCATGATTATCACGTTCTACTGCATGAGTTGCTTCCAATAGCAATCCGTCATATTTTGTCCAATAATGTAAGGGTGGATGTTATTCGGTTTTTCCATTTGTTTAGAGATCTTTGTGCTAAGAATTTGTCCAAGTCTTTCTTGCAAAAAATGTTGACAGATGCCCCATTAATTTTGTTTGAGTTGGAGAAAATATTTCCTCCATCATTTTCCACATGCATGCTGCATCTGACTGTCCATATTCCCACTGAAATACTTCTCAGAGGACCTATTTCTTTTCTTTGGATGTATCCAACTGAAAGAAATATGTTCACATTGAAGTCATATATCCTAAATAGAAATCATCCCGAAGGTTCTATCGTGAACGGTTACCTTTCTCAAGAATGTATGGATTTCTGCTCGATGTATTTGTCTGATCTTACTACAAGATTTCACAGACCAATGAGAAATGAAGAAGAACAGTATGACAAAATTGAACCCAGTTTTCCATCACTTCCTCAAATAGAAGGAATTCTTGGATCATATACATTGAAGAAATTAAGCCATGAAGAGCGGGAGATGGCACATCGCACAGTTTTGTTCAACTTTGATTTGTTTGATGACTATATCAGGTAACTAAATTGATTATGTATATCTTACATATATATCTGTTAAACTATTCATATTTTTTTATCTATAGGGAACAGAAAACAATGATAAATAGGAAGCATCATTCTTTATCTTTGAGAAGGAGAGAGACTTTGCATAGAAAAGAGTTTTCTTCTTGGTTAAAATTGAAGGTAAAAATATTACTGTTTAAATTAATTATTTCAATATTAATTAAGTTTAACAGTCATTTATATTGAAGGTATTGAGTTTGTCTGGTGACTCTGTCTCTGAGGAAATAAGATCTTTGGCTTTTGGTCCTAATACCGTGGTTCGTGACTGTAAATCAATTGTTATCAATGGGTACAAATTTATTGTCACGGAACGAGCAAAGAACACGAGAACACAAAATGATGGTGTTATGGTTACTTCCACAACAGATTGTTATGCTAGTGCATCAGATAGTAGACCACGATTTGAAAATATGGGTTATTATGGTTTCGTTGAGAAAATAATAATATTGGATTATTACTCTCATGGACAAGTCACAATGATGAAATTCCATTGGTTTGATTTGATGACGAGACATGGCACATTTATTGATGATTGTGGATTTCGAGTAATTAATATGACTCGCACTCTTTCTACCGAAGAACCATATGTGTTGGAATCAATGGATAAACATATTTTTTATGTCAAAGACCAACTTTGACCTGAATTTGGTGTCATAGTTGAAGTAATTCCAAGAAATATTTTGATGATGGTGATGATGGAATTGACACTGTCCCAATTTCCATTGGAACCAATCCATTTATTTCTTTTGATGACTCCAATAGCTCAATTGTCAGAGTTGATTGTGAACCTGAAGTTGTGGTTGAAAATATATAGAATCATTCATCCATGTTCTGAATTCTTTTGGTTTACCTTGAGTTGGGTTGTTAAGGTTGGTAATATTCAAATTGATTTAGTATTGATCACAAATATGTTTTAGCTGATTTGACCATTATGTGAATTTTCAATGTTTATTGGTTTCTGTTTTATTTGAATTGCATTTTCTAATTTGGAATTGCACTGTATTCAAACCTAGTCAAACAATATTTCTAACTTGGTTAACATTACAACTTGTATGATTTATTAAATTCATTCAAGCTCTTTGAAAACAATTGATAGCTAAATTATCAATGAATCCCCCTATTCCCTCATATATTTAGTTTTTTCATTTACACATTAGTTTCCTTTTTCTAATTAACTACATATTTGTTTTCAAAAGTAGGAAATGCAGCCAATTGAAGAGAGACGAAGGAAAAAAATGATGGAGAACAATCGTCGGATGGCGGAGATGGGAGTTCCACCATTAGTGCCAATAGTGAGTAATTTATTAAATATATATATATTTAAAGAACATATAATGTCATGTGATTAATTTTTTTGTAAACATTTTTGTAGGAACCACCTATACGTCAACAGTTATTCGACGAGGAGCCTAGTACTGGTCCTAGTACTCAGGCTGGTGGTACGAGGAGGGTTCGTACCGGAGGTAAATGATCAGCTACGCGTGCTCGACTATACCTTTCCCCTCCCACTGACATGTCATCCTTCCCACATTCTGATCCCGGTGTGTCATTAGAGCCACACGAGATATTTAGGCCTCCCATGTTTTCTCTACCTTTTGCATCTTTTTCCCCATCATTTTCACATCCCATGATGATTCCCACTCCCCAGTTAGAATCCGATCATACTGTTGTCCCATCTTCTTTTCCCTATACTTCTGTCTCTCCGAGCTTCTATATTCCATCGTCTTCGACTCCTGTTCCACCGCAGGGTGTTCCATCAGTTTCTGTGGATTCGGCGGCGCTCAGCGATCAAACTGGCGCAGTTATATTTATAAAACCCCCAAAAAATTTTATAGCAATATTTATTTTCATTATAACATGTTTTGATAAAATATTTGTTATCTTTCATGATAGATACATCTAATAACAGGAGGCGGGGGCGGGGACGTACACACATGCGTTCGGTGTGGAACTGACACACACAGGTTATGGTGGATTACATTGAAGACAACCAAATGGTTGAGAAATCAGGGCAGCAATGTCGGAGTTTTTTGGCGATGCTTTCCAAATATTCCGACATCATTTCTGTTAGCCCGCTATAGTGGAGAAATTTTCCACATGAGGTCAAGGATAGAGCTTGGGCAGAGATATGGGTAAAAAAATCTGTTTTATTTAATGTCATGAATTATTTTTGTATTTATATGAATTAATATTTTGATATCAGCTTCGATTTAATTTTCCCGATGGTGAGGGTTCTCGAGCGGAACGTCTAACGGATTTAGGCGAGCATTAGAGAGCCTACAAGCATGAGTTTTATATGGGATGTCATGCTAGAGTTGGCACTGAATTAGAGGCGGTACCAGTCGTGGATGGTTGTCCTATAGAGCAGTATCGTCATATGATTACTCATTGGACGAGTACTCATTTTAAGGTATGAATTACATTTGAGGTATTTTAATAATAACTTTCATGTTTTGCATTAATATTATCCTTTGCATTATCGAAATTTATTTAGGAATCATCTGGAAAAAATAAAAAAAACATTGATGCAAAAAAATATCTCCACACAATAGGACGTATGACGATGCCGGATCATGAGAGGGAGCAGGTATGACAATTTTTTATAAGTTTTCTTTACGACTTACATTTTATTTTGTTTTCTCAATTATTTAATCATTTGATAAATGTTTCATATAACTTTATTTTTCAATATCATTGTAGAGGTAAATACAGAATATTAAAGGACGTGTGCCTCAAGGAAAACTGTTTTTCTCGAGTAGACGGAAAAAGGATGGAAGTGCCGTCAACGAAGCGACTCAGCAGCGGATTGTAAGTTTTAATATGTTGATTTTATATTTTAATATCTATTTTGTAACTTAATAATATATTTATATTTGTAACTGTTTGCTTTAGAGGACCTCGATGCCCAAGAACTAGACAATTTTGGGCCAACAGATCACTTACATCATGTGTTGGGAGAGGATCATCCTGGCAGAGTACACTGCCGACCTAGGATAGCCCCGAAGAGGTATTGTCCCTCCTCAGGTATGAGCTGTAGTGCCACCAAGTTGCAGAAAGTTAGGGCACATGCATAACAAGCTGAGAAAGGGCCACAGAGACGACAGAACAGTCTGCTAGGGAAAAAAGTGCGTTTAGGAAATTTATTGAAGTTCTACATCCAACACTTCCAGCAGAGGACAACCCATCTTTTTATGAGTATATGTCTTTGATACATTCTATATATGGTGAACCAGGTGTCAGTTCTAGTGGTGGTCATGATAACTTCTAGCTTGGTGATGATGATGATGAGGAGTCTGATTCGGAAGAGGAGGGAGATGAGGAGGGCGAGGCGGGTGGCAAGGGAGAGGAGAAGGGAGAGGGTGAGGAGGAGGGTGCTAAGGAGGGCAAGGATGATGATGGGGACGGGGACGAGGGTGATGATGATGGTGATTATAGTGATGGTGATGTGGGAAAAATTGATCCATAACATTTTTGACTAATATTACCAAGATTTTATATTTAATCTATTCTAGTTGTTCATTTTATCTAGACTCGTAGTATAGTATTGGAGTTGAGTTATTTTTATATATTATCTATTTTTATGGATGTTGTTGTCTTTTAGTGGTTGTGTGTTTGGGAACACCCCTCCTTCCTGGACCCTGAACAACCCCACCATCCTCCTTGGACCCTGGACACCCCCGGACATCCCCCGGACAACCTCCCGAACAGCCCCCCGGACAGCCCCACCCTCTTCCTTGGACCCCAGACAACCCCCCGAACACCCCCATACAGCCCCCGGAAAGCCCCCCGGACACCCCCCACCCTCCTCCCTAGACCCCGGGCAGCCCCCCAGACAGCCCCCCAGACAGCCCTCCGGACAGCCCCCCACCCTCTTCCTTGGACCCCGGACAACCCCCCGAACACCCCCCGGACAGCCCCCAGACAGCCCCTCGAACAGCCCCCCCACCCCCACCCTCCTCCCTAGACCCCAGATAGCCCCTCGGACAGCCCCCCCACCCTCCTACTTGGACCCCGGACAACCCCCCGAACACCCCCCGGACAGCCCCCCGCACACCCCCCACCCTCCTCCTTGGTCCCCAGACAGCCCCCCGGACACCCACCGGACAGCCCCCCGGACAACCCCCCACCCTCCTTGATTTCATTTACTACTAGAAAATCTATAATATATATTTTATTTATTTTCATCATGATAATCAATGTATATCACATTTACACATCTAATCAATATCATAGATTCTTGGTATGTTATAAAAGAGATGTATTCATTGGGCATGACATTGTTAGCTCCGAAATGTTTCATAGTATGATAAAATAAAATCTAATCCATACTAAGAATGATATAAAAATATTTTATATGAAAGTCCAAAATATTTTAAGTAAATACCATTCCACTAATAGACACATGAGGATTCTCATAAAATGGACAACATTTTATGTACATACGGAAAACCAACCAAACACATTCGGTTTCAGTTGAAACTTTAGGAGAACTATCCGTGGGTCATATGTGATGTGTACGAATCAACCACGCCTCAATCTGAGACGCGGTGTGGCCGACACCACTCAAAGTGTATATCTTTTGTTTCAAAAGGAAGTCATTTTAATTGAAAAACATCAACTGGCATACGGAAAACTGACCAAAGGCATTCGGATTATTTCGATAATTTAGAACAACGATCCATGGATCATATGTGACATGTACGAGTCAACCCCGCCTCAATACGAGGTGTGGTGTAGCTGACACCATTCACAGTGTCTCTCTTTTGTTTAAAATGGACATGATTATAAGTGAAAAGAACAATAGACATACGCAAAACCGACCAAACGTATTTGAAATGTGTTTATGATTTAAGAAAACGATCCATGGGTCATATGTGATGTGTACGAGTCAACCTCGCCTTAATCTGAGGCATGGTGTGGCCAGAATAACTCTAAGTGTCTCTCTTTTGTTTAAAAGGGACAATATTTTAAGTACATACGGAAAAATGACCAAACACATTCAGTTTCCATTGAAAATTTAAGAGAACGATTCATGGGTCATATGTGACGTGTATGAATCAACCTCGCCTCAATCTGAGATGTGGTGTGGCCGGCACCACTCAAAGTGTCTATCTTTTGTTTCAAAAGGACGTCATTTTAATTGAAAAACATCAACTGGCATATGGAAAACCGACCAATGCATTCAGATTGTGTCGATACTTTAGAACAACGATCCATGGGTCATATGTGGCGTGTACGAGTCAACCCCGCCTCAATACGAGGTGTGGTGTGGCTGACACCATTCACAGTGTCTCTATTTTGTTTAAAATGGATAGGATTATAAGTGAAAAGAACAACTGACATATGAAAAACTGACCAAACGTAATTGAAATGTGTTGATGCTTTAGGAAAACGATCCATGGTTCATATGTTACATATACGAGTCAACCCCTCCTTAATCTGAGGCATGGTGTGGTCAGAATAACTCTAAGTGTCTCTCTTTTGTTTAAAATGGACAACATTTGAAGTACATACGGAAAACTGACCAAAGGCATTCGGTTTCAGTTGAAAATTTAGGAGAACGATCCATGGGTCATATGTGACGTGTACAAATCAACCCCGCCTCAATCTGAGATGTGGTGTGGCCGACACCACTCAAAGTGTCTGTCTTTTCTTTCAAAAGGACGTCATTTTAATTGAAAAACATCAACTAGCATACGGAAAACTGATAAAACGTATTCGGATTGTGTCGATACTTTAACACAACGATCTATGGGTCATTTGTGACGTGTACGAGTCAACCCCGCCTCAATCCGAGGCACGGTGTGGCCGACACCACTCTAACAATGTCTCTTTTTTTTAAATGGATAGGATTATAAGTGAAAAGAACAACTGGCATACGGAAAACCAACCAAACGCATTCAGAATGTATTGATAATTTATCACAACGATCCATGGGTCATATGTGACCTGTAAGAGCCAACTCGGGCTCAATCCGAGTCACGGTGTCACCGGGATCAGTCTAAGTGTCTCCCTTTTGTTTAAAATGGACACTATTTTAAGTACATACGGAAAACCGATCAAACTCATTCGGTTTCAGTTGAAACTTTAGAAGAACGATCCATGGGTCATATGAGACGTGTATGAATCAACCCCACCTCAATCTGAGATGCAGTGTGGCCGACACCACTCAATGTGTCTGTCCTTTGTTTCAAAAGGATGTCATTTTAATTGAAAAACATCAACTCGCATATGGAAAACTGACCAAACTCATTCGAAATGTGTTGATGCTTTAGGAAAACGATCCATGGGTCATATTTGACATGTACGAGTCAACCCCGCCTCAATCCGAGGCGCCGTGTGGCTAACACCATTCATAGGGTTTCTCTTTTGTTTAAAATGGGCAGGATTATAAGTGAAAAGAACAACTGACATATGAAAAACCGACCAAACACATTCGAAATGTGTTTATAATTTAAGAAAACGATCCATGGGTCATATGTGACATGTAAGAGTCAACTCCGCCTTAATCTGAGGCACGGTGTGGCCGTAATCACTCTAAGTGGCTCTCTTTTGTTTAAAATGGACAACATTTTAAGTACATACGGAAAACCGACGAAACACATTCAGTTGCCATTTAAACTTTAGGAGAACGATTCATGGGTCATATTTGACGTGTACAAATCAACCCTGACTCAATATGAGATGCGGTGTGGCCTAAACCACTCAAAGTGTCTATTTTTTGTTTCAAAAGGACGTCATTTTAATTGAAAAACATCAACTAACATACGAAAAACTGATCAAACGCATTCGGATTGTCTCGACACTTTAGCACAATGATCCATCGGTCATATGTGAAATGTATGAGTCAACCCCGCCTCAATCCGAGGCGTGGTGTGGCCGACACCATTCACAATGTCTCTCTTTTGTTTAAAATGGACATGATTATAATTAAAAAGAACAACTGACATACGCAAAACCGACCAATCACATTCAAAATGTGTTGATGCTTTAGGAAAATGATCCATGGGTCATATGTGACGTTTAAGAGTCAACCCCACCTTAATCTGAGGCACGGTGCGGTCGGAATCACTCTAAGTGTCTCTTTTTTGTTTAAAATGGACAACATTTTAAGTACATACGGAAAACCGACCAAACACATTCGGTTTCCATTGAAACATTAGTAGAATGATCCATGGGTCATATATGACGTGTACAAATCAACCCCGCCTCAATCTGAGACGCGGTGTGGCCGAAACCACTCAAAGTGTCTGTCTTTTGTTTCAAAAGGACGTCATTTTAATTGAAAAACATCAACTGGCATACAGAAAACTGACCAAACGCATTCATATTGTGTCGATACTTTAGAACAAGGATCCATGGGTCATATGTGATGTGTACGAGTCAACCCCGCCGCAATCCGAGGTACGGTGTGGCCGACACCACTCTAAATGTGTCTCTTTCGTTTAAAATGGACATGATTATAAGTGAAAAGAACAACTAGCATACGGAAAACCGACCAAACGCATTTAGAATGTGTTGATAATTTATCAAAACGATCCATGGGTCATGTGTGACCTATAAAATCCAACTTGGGGTCAATCCGAGTCGCGGTGTGGCCGACACCACTCAAAGTGTCTGTCTTTTGTTTCAAAATGATGTCAATTTAATTGAAAAACATCAACTGGCATACAGAAAACCGACCAAACGCATTTGGATTGTGTTGATAATTTAGCACAACGATCCATGGGTCATATGTGACGTGTACGAGTCAAACGCACCTCAATCTGAGGCGCGGTGTGGCCGACACCACTCTAACTGTGTCTCTTTTGTTTAAAATGCACATGAATATAAGTGAAAAGAACAAATGGCATACGGAAAACTGAACAAACGCATTCGGAATGTGTTGATAATTTATCAAAACGATCCATGGGTCATATGTGACCTGTACGATCCAATTTGGGCTCAATCCGAGTCACGGTGTGGCCGAGATCAGTCTAAGTGTCTCTCTTTTGTTTAAAATGGACACCATTTTAAGTACATACGGAAAATTGACCAAATGCATTCGGTTTCCGTTGAAACTTTAGGAGAAAGATCCATGGGTAATATGTGACATGTACGAATCAACCCCGCCTCAATCTGAGACGCGGTGTGGCCGATGCCACTCAATGTTTCTGTCTTTTCTTTCAAAAGGATGTCATTTTAATTGAAAAACATCAACTAGCATATGGAAAACTGAGCAAAAACTTTCAGAATATGTTGATACTTTAGGAAAACAATTGATGGGTCATTTTTGACATGTACGAGTTAACCTCACCTCAATCTGAGGAACGGTGTGGTGGGATCACTCCTTGTGTATTTTTTTTTAAAATGGACATGATTATAAGTGAAAAGAACAATTGACATACGGAAAACTGACTAAACGCATTTGAAATGTGTTGATGCTTTAGGAAAATTCTCCATGGGTCATATGTGACGTGTACGAGTCAACCCCTCTTTAATCTGAGGCACAGTGTGGCCGAAATCACTATAAGTGGCTCTCTTTTGTTTAAAATGGACAACATTTTAAGTATATATGGAAAACTGACCAAACAGATTCTGATTGTGTTGATACATTATCACAACAATCCATGGGTCATATGTGATGTGTACAAGTCAACTCTTCCTCAATACGAGGCGTAGTGTGGCTGACACCATTCAGAGTGTCTCTCTTTTGTTTAAAATGGACAGGATTATAAGTGAAAAGATCAACTAGCGTACGAAAAACTGACCAAACGCATTCAAAATGTGTTGATTCTTTAGGAAAACGATCCATGGGTCATATGTTATGTGTACGAGTCATCCCCGCCTCAATCTGAGACGTGGTGTGGCTGACACAATTCATAGTGTCTCTCTTTTGTTTAAAATGGATAGGATTATAAGTGAAAAGAACAACTGACATACGAAAAACCGACCAAACGCATTCGGATTCTGTTGATGCTTTAGGTCAAAAATCCATGGGTCATATGTGACGTGTACGAGTCAAAATAGGCTCAATTTGAGGCACGGTGTGGTCGAGATCACTATAAGTGTCTCCCTTTTGTTTAAAATGGACAACATTTTAAGTACATATGGAAAACTGACCAAACACATTCGGTTTCCATTGAAACATTAGGAGAACGATCCATGGGTCATATGTGACATGTACAAATAAACCCCACCTCAATCTGAGATGCGGTGTGGCTGACACCACTCAAAGTGTCTGTCTTTTATTTCAAAAGGCACTAGTGAAGAAAACGTTTTTTACGTTGGTTATTTTTCATTTTTTACGTCGGTTTCTAGACGACGTTAATACGTGCGACGTTATAAATAAGGTTTTTGACGTCGGTTATTTAAAAACCGACGTCAAAAACATAAAATCGCGATGTTTATCATGTCGGTTATTTTAGAACCGACGTGATAAAGAAAATGGGAAGGGTTTATCACGTCGGTTATTTAACAACCGACATGATAAAAGGCCTGGAAAATGGTTTATCACGTCGGTTCTTAAACAACCGACGTGATAAATAGGGGCGAGGGGGGTTTATCACGTCGGTTCATATAGAACCGACGTGATAAACCGGGGTAAGCGTGGTTTATCACGTCGGTTCTTATAAAACCGACATGAAAAACCGGGGGAGGGGGGTTTATCACGTCTGTTATTATATAACCACCGTGATAAACCGGCGGGAGGCGGTTTATCATGCCGGTTATTCAATAACCGACGTGATAAACCATTGTCCAGGCCTTTTATCACGTCGGTTATTGAATAACCGACGTGATAAACCATTGTCCAGGCCTTTTATCACGTCGGTTATTAAATAACCGACGTGATAAACCATTCTCGAGGCCTTTTATCATGTCGGTTATTAAATAACCGACGTGATAAACCATTCTCCAGGCCTTTTATCACGTCGGTTATTAAATAACCGACGTGATAAACTATTTTCCAGGCATTTTATCACGTCGGTTATTTAATAACTGACGTGATAAACCCAATTTTTTTTAAACATAATGCAGTCATCTTCTCTCCACCAGAATCAACCAAAAAACAAATCAATAAATCGTACCACAAAAACAGAAGTAGATCAAAATTAAGCATGTACATAGATAACATATAAAACTTACCCCCTAGACAGCCCCCACCCTCATTTATACCCCATGGATAGCCCTCCCCCCACCCCGTTGGAGCCCTCACCCTCATGTATACCCCCTGGACAACCCTCCCCCACCCCATTGGAGCTCCCACCCTCATGTATACCCCTTGGACAACCCTCCCCCACCCCATTGGAGCCCCCACCACACTCCTGGACTGCCCCCCGACCCCCGGACACCCCCAAACACCCCTCGACAACCCCCACCCGCCTGAACAGCACCCCCTCACCCCCTCACCCCACTTGAAAGCCCCCACCACACCCCTGGACAGCCCCAAACACCCCTGGACAACCCCCCCACCCCTGGACAGCACTCCCACACCCCTGGACCGCCTTCCCACACCCCTGGACATCCCTGCCACCCCCTAGGACTGTCCCCCACCCCACCGGACAGCCCTCCCAGACCGCTGGACACCCCCCAACCCCACTGAACACACCCCCACTCCCTTGGAACCCCTCCCCCACAGACCCAAATCCATACCAGGAAAACCATCAAAAGTTGACCAAAACAAGAAGTAGAGAAAAATTAAACATTCACTTATATAACATTAAAAACTTACACTATCAACTTCAAAAAAACTAAATCCAACCTAAACAACTACCAAATACACAATTAAAACGACAATATTCAAAATTACATTTTACATTACAAACAACTAAAATTCAATCAAACCTGTACAATAATTTGACCACTCCACTTGTACGTGTTTGATGTCTTCAGCAGTATAGGGTTGAGGGTCATAAAAAATCTACAAATGAAAAAGAAGATAGTTAACGTGTATAATGAATAAATCAAATTGAAATATTATGGAAAAGTTTAAGAGGAAATCGTACCAGGTCAAAATTCACAACTGTCCCAGTTGTTATTATTTCATACATAAATCTTAACATATAATATCCGCATTCGATGACGGCTTGTTGTTCATGACAATTCTGTTTGAATGAGTGTAAATTCAATATATTATTTTTATGTAATAAATCAAAAAGTACAAATTATAAATGGAAATTTACCTTCGCATTTACATATTTGATCTTTGCATTTCTTTTCTTTGTGTTTTTTCGAAAGTAGACCCATGCACTGTTAGAAAATAATACGAATGGGGTAAATTTAAAATTCATTATAATATATAAAACTATTGAGAAATTGAAACTTAATTTTCCAATATATTCTTAAAACTTTCCTGCACATCACCATGAACAGAGCATATCCAATAAAGAGCTTTCTCCCTTGGGCAAAAAATCCCTAACATCCAATGATCACTGATAAAAGGAAATTTAATGTCAGTGGTTTTTTATGTTAAAAGATAATTAACTCTTTGAGAGAAATGTGTTTCATACCTCTCACAAAAAGGCATCATCCAACATTGTGTGATTATATTCTTTTCAAATCTTTCATCAATATAAACCATTCTTTGTTCCTTATTCAATGCACATGCTTCAGGGGAAATCAATTGCGGGTCCATGAATCCATATACTTCTGTTAGCTCATTCCTCTCACAAATTTTATAAAGATACCTAATAAAAAACATACATAAGTATACATTTTTAATAAATATAACGCAGGGAAAAGGTATTAAGACTTACATGGAAAAAATTTGCACCACGTTGATGCCCAACTTATCTCCAGTAACAAGATCCATGATATCAGTTTTTGTAATCCCCACACTTATTTCACGTCCACAAACATGAGATTCCATTGGAAACTCATAAAAACCCAACAAAAAATGTGAATATCTTGAAAATCTATCAAGACCACTGGAATCTGTATCTGATGTCATAGCCTGTTGTCTTTGTTGTTGTCTATACAGTATTTCTTTACCTTTGAAGTATTCCTGTGAAAAAAAAATTGAAACATATAGTAGTTTTCAAATGATAAAACAACTTTAATAAACAAATAAAATAAAAGATATAACATTCATACCTCTATGGTAATTAGTCGAAGAAGTCTGGATGGCCAAACTAAAAAATGGCCGATACTCTGTCCAACTGTCGCCACCTCATCTGTAGGTATTGGTACCCTAGCTGATCTATCTATAATATCCTGTACAGTGACCCTCTGATTCTCTACCTCTAATTTTTGATGATGAACTGTATCTCCTACACAATATACCAACCCGTATGCTACTACATGATGTTGAGAATCATCAACATACAACTCACAATATGTTGGAAGTTGTGGCAGAGGCGTAGGATAAAAAATGGGGTCCGCAGGCTGCAGTGGGGGAGTGGTAGCTACTGGCGGAGGTGGAGGATAAATAATGGGGTCTGCAGGGGGAGGTGGAGGAGTGGGAGCTGCAGTCTGAAATTGTCTTTGCATTTTTGCAAACATAGACTGCACCGACTCTCTAATCTTGTCCTCCATCGTCGCATTAATATTTTGAACTTCAGCCTCCAAGGATTCTATTTTTTTTATAAACCCCCTCAATGTTAGAAGTTGAAGAACGTGGAAACACTTTTCTTACCGATACACCTGCCGGATATCCTCTTACACGACCAGGATGTTCAGGCCTTCCCAATGGTGCAAATAAAATACTTCCCTCCCAATAGCTATAAATGTCCCCTCTGAACTCTGCTCCTCAAGAGAGTCCTGTATTAATTAATTGAACATTTCTGTAATGATTGAAACTTATATGAAGAAAAAAGTTAACTTAAATAAATTAAATAGATATCTTAAAATCCTCTCAGCTACGATTCTCGATTCTTCCGAAATATATTGACCTTTTTTTCCCTTCCGAGCTCTCTTCCATTTTTCATGTCTAGATGGAGGGGATGGAGGGGCCACCTCTCCAGAGCTTGAAGACTCAGCTCTTAGTTGTTGAAATTTTTCCTCCATCATTTTTTCTTCCAATAATGCATACCCTCCCCGAGATAAACTATGAGGGTATACATTTTTAGATTGGATCTCCTGATGAGCTTTCCTTGTTTTCTGTAATTTAAGAATAAGAAATCATTAACAAAACATTAATAAAATCATTTATATAAGAAAGTTTATAAAAGTTTACATTGCCCTTACTAGATATGACTCTTTTTTTCTACTTTCAAAAAAATGTCTCCATGTGTCTTCATCTATAAAAGGATATATACGACATGGATTATCGTGAGTCCTATGACCATAAATGAAATCAGATGAGAGGTTTGATTTGAAATCCCTCCATCTCCTGGCAACCAATGATAAGCATTTCTTCCTGACTCCTCCAGTGTCAGGAATATCAAATGTCATCTGATAAAGAAGAGGTTAAACATATTATATATACTAGAAACATTAAAAGAATGGTCAAACAATGACAAAAGATCTTACCAAAATCGTCTCCCACAACTGAGAGATAATCGCTTTATCCACACCTCTCCAATCATCATACAGAATGCTTACTTTGGTCTTAGCCTGAGTTGCAACAAAAATCTTAAAATCTTTGGCATTTGGACCTCTAGGAATATCATCATCATCAAACTCAACGACTATCCTCTGATCCTGTGTATGGGCAAGTGATAATTTTGGTAAACGTGTGCACCCACGTTTACCAACCTTTGAACTCTTTGTCGTAATAGGAGCATGTGAATGTTCATCCCCAGAGGTATGACCAGCAATATGCTCCTCTCCAGAATCATGTGGTTGATCATCTGAATGATCTGTCATTATCCTTCAAATCAAAAAAACAAATGTCAGTTCACAAATATAAAAATTCAAATATTTTAATACTACTCTAATAAAAAAATAGAAAATTGTACTAAGTTACATAATAGTAAACATTGGTAATATGGTAAGCATGTTAAACAATGGTAAAGATGGCAAAGATGGTCAAGATGGTCAAGATGGTAAAAATGGTAAAAATGGTAAAACTGGTAAACATTGTAAACATGGTAAAGTAATTGTCAGTGAACAAAAATAAGCATTTTAAAATTCATGTAATGGTTATAAACATGATAAAGAAAACTAAACAAACTTAAAACAAACAAAAACATATACTTATTTTATTTTAAAACATGTTTTAATAAATAAAAAACTTACAATATCTAACATTTATGGAAAAAATAAATGTAAACAAGAAATAAAAATATGTTACCTGTAATTTTAGGAATGTAAAAATGGTTTGTTTTCCCAAATTCCTTCGTCCTGATCGTTCCTTATGGCACAAACTATGTCTTCAACATGATCATCATTATGTTCTGTTAATATTTCCATGGAAGTAGGGATCTCACATAAATCAGCATATTCATCAAGTTCATCCGCACCAACATATTGTTTTTTCCCTTGTAAAACAACATCCCACTGCATATCTGATTGATCTACTACATAGAAAATTTGTTTTGCATGTGTTTCCATTATAAAAGAATCAGTTGTGTCTTCCAATCTATTCAGATTAACAAGTGTCATTCCAAATTCATCGTGTCTGACACTATTGTTACCGTTAAACCATTTATAGTTAAAAATGGGAACTTTAATTTTAAAGTAATCAACCTCCCATATGTCTTCAATCACTCCATAATATGCACTTGATGCAGAAATTGAGTTTTTGTACTTAGCACTCGAAAAATGCATTGCTTCTGCAAACATCAATACACCACCATTCTGAACTGTACTTCTGTTGTCCTGAGCTTTTGTATGAAATGTATAACCATTAATGTCATAACCGGACCATGTTATCACATTTAAACATGGACCACCCACTATCCATTTTAATGTCTCTGATACATCTGATCTACCAAGCAAAGTCTTTTTAATCCATGACAAAAAAGTTTTGTTGTGCTCATTCAAAATCCACATTTCTTTATTCTTTGGATGACATTGTTTCAACTCATTAATATGCAATGTGATATACAGTTGAGGATCAACTATGTTATTCAAGATGTATGATTCTAACTTCTTCATCTGTTCAGCTGGTAATGATTTGACTTTCAAGCCGCGAATCCCCTTTCCCTCATTATTAACTCGTTCACGGTGAGATGGAGGCAAACCTATGTGTTGATCCATAGCCAAGTAGCTCATACAAAACTCTGCTACCTCCTCAGAAATATACTTTTCAAAAATGGAGGCTTCAGGTCAATATATATTTTTAACATACCCCTTTAATATTTTCATATACCTTTCAAAAGGATACATCCAACGAAGATGTACCAGTCCACAAAGCTTTATTTCTCGAACCAGATGAATCCTTAAATGCACCATTATATCAAAAAAAGTTTGAGGAAAATACATTTCCAATTGACAAAGTATAAAAATTGCATCCTTTTCCAAAATGTTCAAAGCATTCACATCAATCGCCTTGTTACAAATTGAATTGAAAAAATAACACAACTTCATTATAGTCTTTCTGACACGAATGGGCAATATTCCACGCAATGCAACTGGTAGAATTTGTTGCATCATGACATGACAATCACGTGATTTCATACCTATCAACTTCAAGTCCTTCAATGAGGCAAAAATTTTTACATTAGAAGAATAACCTTGAGGCACTTTGGTATCATGAAGACACTGACAAAAGCTAATTTTCTCCCTCTTAGATAATGTATGACAAGCCGGGGGAAGGAATGTTAGTCCTCCTTTAGGAGTTGGAGCTAACTCCGAACGTATTCCCATTGATAGTAAGTCTAATCTTGCATTCAACCCATCTTTAGTCTTTCCTTTAATATCTAACAATGTTCCAATCAAAGAATCACAGATATTCTTCTCCACGTGCATGACATCAATATTATGTTTAACTTCATGATACCTCCAATATGGTAGCTCAAAAAAAATTGACCTTTTCTTCCAAATATGTCTATCATTACCAGATTTTTGTGTCTTTCCCAATGTCACGTCAAGGTTTTTCACCCTCTCAAAATACAGATCAGGGGATAAAGGTTTTGGAGCAGTATAAAATTCTTGTGATCCATTGAATGCCTTTTTTAGTCTTCTATAAGGGTGTTCCATAGGCAAAAACTTTCGATGACCCATGTACAATATTTTCCTCCCATGATGCAATTGACAATATGACGTCTGTTGTTCGCAAATTGGACATGATTTATTCCCTTTAACACTGTATCCAGACAAATTTCCATACGTTGGGAAGCCATTTATAGTAAACAGAAGCACTGTATGCAGTTGAAAATATTCCATTTTATAAGAATCATACACCCTAATACCATCAGCCCATAAAAGTTTCAAATCATCAATCAACGGTGACAAGTAAACATCAATATCATTACCGGGTTACTTTGGACTAGAGATCATTGTACTCAACATGACATATTTGTGCTTCATACAAAATTCAGGAGAGAGGTTGTAAATTACCAATAAAACAGGCCATGAACTATGTGTGATACTGAGTGTTCGGTATGGATTCATTCCATCTGTGCACAACCCTAGTCTGAGATTTCTAATTTCATTTCCAAATGTAGAATACTGCGCATCAATTTTCTTCCATTGTGGACAATTAGCTGGATGACATATTTTTCCATCACATACCCGCTCTTCATCATGCCATCTTAACCTTTTTGCATCATGTGAATTAGCAAATAAACGTTTGAAACGATTAATTATAGGAAGAAACCAAAATACCTTTGAAGGGAGCTTTGTAATCTCTACATCAGCCTATGATTTTTCTTTCACCTTAAACCGTGATGTCCCACATTTAGGACACTCTGACAGAAATTCATATTCCTTCCTATATATAATGCAGTCATTCAGATAGGCATGTATTTTCTTGTATCCCAATCCCATCGGGCATAATATTTTCTTGGATTTGTAATGTGAATCTGAAAGATCATTATCTTTTGGAAGAATGTCTTTCATCAATTATAGCAGCTCTGTAAAACTTCTGTCACTCCATCCATGCTTTGCCTTCAGGTTAATAAATCTTAACACCGCCGACAAAACTGTAAAATCTGTACAACCAAGATATAATGGTTTTTCAGCATCACCATATAGACGCGCAATTGTCGGTTCTATCTCAATTTGTTCTGCTACAATATCACGAATCATTTCTTCAATTCCATCGGAGTTACCATCTTGCGAATCATCATTATCAGTGACATTTCGTCCAGTTTCACCATGCCAAATCCAAGGGCTGTAACTCGGATTAAAACCATGACAAATCAGATGATCTTTTATCTCTATACTTTTCAACTTCTTCATATTCAAACATTTCAGGCATGGACAGAAAAAAATGTCACTACTTGGAACATTTCGTTTTGCAAATTCCAAAAAGGCATCAACACCTTCCTCAAATTCATTGCTCATTCGATGTGCCATAATCCAACTTCGACTCATTATTACCTATAACAAATATCAAAAAAAATATATATTTAAGATAAGACAAATATATGTTTATATGAAAAAAATCATAATTTGAATGTAAAAGAATTTAAAATATAAAAAAAATCTATAGGTATTTAAAAAAATATGCTTGAATATTATTTTTAAAACAAAATATAGTTAGATATAACAGTTTTAAATTTCATTGAATCAAAGAAAACCATGACGCCTACATAGTTTAATATTGATTGCGGTTTTGATGTTTTAATATATTAGATAAACTACCTATTTAACATGTTATTAATGGTTTCTGTAGACCCTAAATCCATTTGGTAAATATTTTCACACAATTATAAAAATCAATGGAAGTGTTTTTGGGAGGAATATGTTCAATCATTTGATTTTGATGTCCCATATTCTATAACAAAAGGCAATGTGGATACCAAAGCCCTTAGTTTGGTTTTTTATTCTCAAAGGGTTTGTGATGAAAAGGAAGAGTATAAGTTGATGTATAGGATAAATAAAATACAACTATATTTTATTTATGGTTATGATAGAATTAATTCATACCATATCATTTAGGATCTGCTCCCACCAAAAGTAACCCTCCTCAGTTCGAAATGAATAAATTTAGATAATTATGCATGAATTCATACATGTATTGTTGTACATAAACCAAAAAGAAGATTATTAGTACTAAAAGTAAAACTAGGAAGAAATAATAAAATCTATATACTCATGAAAGCTACTCCACAACACTTCCATGCTACTAACATCTATAAAAAACTACAAATTGCTTTTAAAAACCAAAAAAATTGTTTATATTTATGTATGGTGGGCATAACATGTATACATAGTAAGATCCTCCCTAAAACATCTCATGAAAATGTTGAGGAAGCACACTAAAGCCCTATGAAAAAAGGAATCTAAATCATCACCTAAACAAGGAAAAATAGTTTCATATAGTCACTATGGATCACTCACAAAATAATTCATATAAATAAACCTTTTCGTATAAAAAATTATATATATATATATATATATATATTAAAATTAAGGTTCTCGGATACCACTTCTCCACTAGTTTTCCTCTCACACCCCAATGCGCTACTCCACAACACTTCCATGCTACTAACATCTATAAAAAACTACAAACTACTTTTAAAAACCAAAAAAATTGTTTATATTTATGTATGGTGGGCATAACATGTATACATAGTAAGATCCTTCCTAAAACATCTCATGAAAATGTTGAGGAAGCACACTAAAGCCCTATGAAAAAAGGAATCTAAATCATCACCTAAACAAGGAAAAATAGTTTCATATACTCACTATGGATCACTCACAAAATAATTCATATAAATAAACCTTTTCGTATAAAAAATTATATATATATATATATATATATATATATATTAAAATTAAGGTTCTCGAATACCACTTCTCCACTAGTTTTCCTCTCACACCCCAATGCTAATGTCATGGTCTCACCCCGCCCATAAATCATCCTACACCATGTGAAATTGTATCACTTCCATCAATGAATCATATGTATCTTAGATTATCTCATCACCATCTTATCAAAATAGTAATGAGGTGCATACTTGGAAACCACTACATCTTGTTTACATTAAATGTACAAAAATCGCAAAACATAATTATAGAATATCCGTGAAAAAAGACGAATGAAATAAATTCGTGGAAGGCTTACTTGAATGTTGTGATTTGAGATGATAGATCCGAGAGGAGTGAAGAAGATAAAAGATGAATCCAAAATGAGTTTAACGCAGGTCGATCGACGAGCCGATTAGGGTTTACCGCACGAGAGAGACGATTCGGCGGACTGTCAATCGAAAAATCGTGAATGAAAGTCCACAGGGCTTTAATTTATTTAAAATTTTTATAACGTCAGTTATTATATAACTGAAGTTATAAACTATTTTTTAAATTTATAACATCGGTTATTTTAAAACCAACGTAAAAAATCCCCCCGCGCTTTGGTTTTTTACGTCGGTTATTTTATAACCGACGTAAACCCCCCCCCCCCCCGTGATTTGGTTTTTTACGTCGGTTATTTTATAACGGACGTAAAAAAAACGCGTAGATATCTCATTTTTTACGTCGGTTATTAGATAACCGACATAAAAAACCAATGCGCGGGGGGTTTTTTACGTCGGTTATTTGGAAATCGACGTAAAAAACCCGATATCTACGCGTTTTTTACGTTGGTTATCAAATAACTGACGTAAAAAACCAAAGTACGGAGGGTTTTTTACATCGGTTATAAAATAACTGACGTAAAAAAACCGTAGACATCTCGTTTTTTACGTCGGTTATTTTATAACTGATGTAAAAAACGCCACGCTTTGTTTTTTTACATCGGTTATTTGATAACCGACATAAAAAACGCGTAGATATCGGGTTTTTTACATCGGTTATAAGATAATCGACGTAAAAACCGAACAGGCGTGATTTGTAACGTTGGTTATTAAAATATCCGATGTTAAAAATCTACTCTCCGCATTTTTACGTCGGTTATATATAACCGACGTAATAAATGGTGATGTAAAAAACATTTTCTGTACTAGTGAGGACATCATTTTAAGTGAAAAACATCAACTAGCATACGGAAAACCAACCAAACACATTTGGATTGTGTCGATACATTAGAACAACGATCCATGGGTTATATGTGATGTGTACGAGTGAACCCCACCTCAATCCGAGGTGCGGTGTGACCGACACTACTCTAACTGTGTCTCTTTTGTTTAAAATGGACAGGATTATAAGTGAAAAGAACAACTGGAATACGGAAAACTGACCAAACGCATTCAGAATCTATTGATAATTTATCACACCGATTCATGGGTCATATGTGACCTGTACGAGCCAACCCGGGCTCAATCCGAGTCACGGTGTGGCCGTGATCAGTCTAAGTGTCTCTCTTTTGTTTAAAATGGACAAAATTTTAGGTACATATGGAAAACCGACCAAACTCATTCGGTTTCCGTTGAAACATTAGGATAACGATCTATGGGTCATATGTAACGTGTACGAATCAACCCCGACTCAATCTGAGACGCGGTGTGGCCGAAACCAATCAAAGTGTCTGTCTTTTGTTTCAAAAGGACATCATTTTAAGTGAAAAACATCAACTGACATACGAAAAAACAATTAAACGCTTTCAGAATATGTTGATACTTACAGCAATCGATGGGTCATTTGTGACGTGTACAATTTAACCTCGCCTCAATAAGAGGCATGGTGTGGCTGGTATCACTCCATGTGTATGTATTTTGTTTAAAATGGACATCATTTTAGGTAAAAATATATGGTATACAAAAAACTGATCAAATTATGAATTTAATTCCATATTCCACATATAATTGTCATCTAAATTTTAAATTGAATTCTAAATGAATTATGTATGTTTATAATTACGTTATGAATTCTAATTTAATTATGGATGTGTATAATTCCAGGATGCATTATATATTAAATGTGTATGAATTTTTTCTTTATATGTATGTGTTAGTTGGTTATTGCAGGTACAATAATTGTATATGTATGTGTTAGTTTATTGCAGGTATAATAATTGGATTGAAAATGGGAGGGAATGCATAAAATGAGGGCTGCTGTCAAATTGCAGAGCTGCTGTGAAAATTGCAGGCTACTGTGAAATTTTCATAGCATAGGCTATGCCAATGGTTTCAAACTGTTGGCATAGCATATCTGGTGATTTTTTTACCAACGGTTCAATGAACCGTTGGGAAAGAGGAGAACTCTTGGGATTTCCCAATGGTTCATGCCAAACCATTGGGAAAAACTATCCCAACGGTTTGGCACAACCGTTGGGATAGGTTAGCTTTACCCACCCTATACCAATGGTTCACAGTAAACCATTGGGAAAAGCATTCCCAATGGCTTACTTCCCTACAGTTTGCAGAACCGTTGGTATAACATATACCAATGGTTTTGCAGCTTTTCCCAACGGTTTAGAACCGTTGGGAAAGACTGTATTTCCAGTAGTGATTTATTCGATTGCAAAAGTTGTTATATAATATTAGTTATGCAATTGCTATTTTTTTGTTATTTTATTTTTAATTATGGTTTCCTACATTCAATATCATTTTAGAGGCATAAATTTAATATAGAAGGATGTGTTCCTCGAGCAAAACTATTTTGCTCGAGTATAAAGAAGAAAGATGGAAATACGGTAAATGAACCGACTCAGCAGAAGATTTTATGTTTTACTTTATAGATTTAAAATTTTAATCTATACTTTGTAACTTATTAATCTATTTATATTTTTAACAGGCTACTTTAGAGGCCCTTGATTCCCAGGAACCTGACAATTTTGGGTCAAACGATCACTTACATCAGGTGTTGAGAGATGAGCACCCTGATAGAGTATGTTGCCGATCTGGGAAGGGTATAATTCCAACAAGGTATTTTCCCTCCTCAGGTACGAGTTGTAGTTCCATCGAGTTGCAGTAGGATAAGGCATAGACAGAACAAACTGAAAAAAGGGCCACAAAAATGGCAGAACAGTCTGTTATGGCAAACACTGCATTTATGAAACTGATAGAAGCTTTATGTCCAACACTTCCACCAGAGGATAGCACTACTTGTGATGAATATATGTCATAGATGTGTTATATATATGGTGTAACAGGTGGCATTTCTAGTGGAGGTCGAGATGATGGCGAGGAGGAGGTCGAGGTAGAGGAGGAGGAGGGCGAGGAGGGGGCTAAGGAGGAGGAGGAGGGTGAGAAGGAGGCCGAGGCGGAGGAGGAGGGAGATGAGGAGGCCAAGGATGAGTAAGGGGGTGAGGAGGAGGGCATGGACGATGTTGGGGATGAAGATGAGGATGAGAGTCAGGGTGAAGATGATGGTGATGATAGTGATGGTGATGAGGGATAGATTGATCCGTTACATTTTTTACTGATATTAATGACCTTTGATGTTTATTGATTTGTTGTGCCAGAATATATGTCTGATTAGGTAGGTCACCTTATCTTTATTTTTTTATCTATAAATAATAAAATTTATTTGATTATTTGTGGCGAAATCCCCCTATTTTAATGAAATTGTAATTTTTTAATGGAATTTAGAAAATTGGTGGTCCGATTAGAAGATGATATAATGAAATAATTTTTTAAACCGTGAAAGACTTTTCCTAGAAAATGTGTAAATATCATCCCATGAACCCAAGACAGCCCCCTAGATAGCCCCCAGATAGCGCCCCGGACAGCCCCTCACCCTCCTCCTTGGACCCCGGACAACCCCCCGGACAGCCCCTGGATAGCCTCTCGGATAGCCCCCAACCCTCCTCCTTGGACCCCGAATAGCCCCCCTCCGTCATGGACCATGGAAAGGCCCCCACCCTCCTCCCTGGACCCCAGACAACCTCCCCACCCTCCTTCTTGCACCCCAGATAGCCCCCCCACCCTCCTTCCTGGACCTCGGACAACCCCCCCACCCTCCTCCCTGGGCCCTAGACATCCCTACAGACAGCCCCCCCACCCTCCTACCTGGACCCCAGATAACCCCACACCCTCCTCCCTGGACCCCGGACAACCCTCCTCCTCCCTGGACCCTTGACAGCCCCCACCCTCCTCCTACCATGCATAACACCCACCACATATATCCTCATCCTCCACTGGGTACCTCACACAACTATGTATCACCTACATCATCACAAAAATCACTACATCAAAAGGTTACTGAGCCCAATCTAATCTCTCTTCAAGATTCACCCTAAATCCCAATCTAATTAACATTACATTACTATTACTTCATTACCAAGCACCGAACACCTACCTTGATTCTGGAGACAATCACACTCAATTCGGAATCTTGGATCCCAAGGATCGAAGGAGATCCACCCTTAAGAGATCATGGGAGATTTGTATTGTGTTGATAATTTAGAACAAGTATCCATGGGTCATTTTTGATGTGTATGAGTCAAACCCCCCTCAATTCGGGGCATGGTATGGACAGTACCACTCGAAGTGTCTCACCTTTATTTGAAATGGACAACATTTTAAGTGAAAACAACAACTGGCATATGGAAAACTGACCAAACACATTTGGATTGTGTTTATACTTTATCATAAGGATCCATGGTTCACTATTGATGTTTAAAAGTTAACCCCGCCTCAATACGAGGAACGGTGTGGACGATACCACTCAAAGTGTCTCACTTTTATCTGAAATATACATCATTTTAAGTGAAAACAACAAACGGAATTCATAAAACCAACCAAACGTATTCATATTGTGTTGATACTTTAGAAAAATGATACATGGGTCATTTTTGATGTGCAAAAGTCAACCCCACTTCAATCTGTGGCACAGTGTGGCCAGTATCACTCGTAATGTCTTTCTTTTGTTTAAAATGGACACCATTTTAAGTAAAAACAACTGGCATACGGAAAACCGACCAAACGTATTCTTATTGTGTTGATACTTTATTAAAAGGATCCATGGGTCATATATGACATGTATGAGTCAACCTCGCCTCAATCCAAGGCATGGCGTGGCCGATACCACTCAAAGTGTCTCACTTTTATTTGAAATGGACAACATTATAAGTGAAAATAACAACTGGCATACGGAAAACCAACCAAACTCTTTAGGATTCTATTGATAATTTAGTAAAAATATCCATGGGTAATTTTTGATGTTTAAGAGTCAACTCTGCCTCAAATCGAGGCATGGTGTGTTCGATATCACTCGAAGTGTCTTTCTTTTTTTGAAATGGACAACATCTTAAGTAAAAACAACAACTGGAATACGGAAAACTGACCTAACACATTTGGATTATGTTGATACTTTAGAACAAGGATCCATGGGTCATTTTTGAAGTGTGTGAGTCAACCACACCTCAATACGAGACATGGTGTGGCCGGTACCACTCAAAGTGTCTCACCTTTATTTAAAATGGACAACATTTTAAGTGAAAACAAAAACTAGCATATGGAAATCCGACCTAACCCATTTGGATTGTGTTGATACTTTCTCACAAGTATCCACGGTTCATTTTTGATGTGTACAGGTCAACCCTGCCTCAATACAAGTCATGGTGTGGTCGGTACCACTCAAAGTGTCTCACTTTTATTTGAAATGGACACCATTTTAAGTGAAAACAACAACCGGCATACAGAAAACCGACCAAATGTATTCGTATTGTGTTGATACCTTATCAAAATTATCCATGTGTCATTTTTAATGTGTAAGAGTCAACCCTGCCTCAATCCAAGTCACGGTGTGGCCGGTACCACTCGTAGTGTCTTTCTTTTGTTAAAAATGGACACCCTTTTAAGTAAAAACAACTAGCATAAGGAACAATTACCAAAAATATTTGGATTGTATTGATACTTTAGCACAAATATCCATGGGTCATATGTGATGTGTAAGAGTCAACCCTGCCTCAATATGAGGCATGGTGTGTCTGGTACCACTCAATGTGTTTGAATTTTATTTTAAATGGACAACATTTTAAGTGAAAACAACAACTGGCATATAGAAAACTGACAAAAAATATATGGATTCTTTTGATACTTTAGGAAAAAGATCCATGGGTCATATATGATGTGTACGAGTCTAACCCACCTCAATATGAGGCATGGTGTGGCCGGTATCACTTGAAGTGTCTTTCTTTTGTTTGAAATGGACAATATTTAAAGTAAAAATAACTGGCATATAGAAAATTGACCTACCACATTTAGATTGTGTTGATACTTTAGAACAAGGAGCCATGGATCATTTTTGATGTGTATGAGTCAACATTGCCTCAATTCGAGCCATGATGTGGCTGGTACCGCTCAAAGTTTCTCACCTTTATTTGAAATGGACAACATTATAAGTAAAAAACAACAACTGGCATATGGAAAACCGACCTAAAAAATTAGGATTGTGTTGATAATTTAACACAAGGATCCATGGGTCATTTATAACGTGTAAAGTCAACCCCACCTCAATATGAGGCATGGTGTGGCCGGTATCACTTGCAGTGTCTTCCTTTTGTTTAAAATGGACACCCTTTTAAGTAAAAGAAACTGGCATACGGAAAACCGACCAAACGTATTTGTATTATGTTGATACTTTAGAAAAAAGATCCATGGGTCATTTTTGACGTGTATGAGTCAACCCCATCTCAATTAGAAGCATGGTGCGGCCAGTACAACTCAAAGTGTCTCACTTTTATTTGAAATGGACAACATTTTAAGTGAAAACAACAACTAGCTTATGGAAAACCAACAAAACATATTTTGATTGTGTTGATACTTTAGCACAATGATCCATGGGTAATTTATGAAATGTAAGAGTCAAACCTGCATCAATCCGAGGCACGGTGTGGCTGGTACCACTCAAAGTATCTCACTTTTATTTGAAATGGACAACATTTTAAGTGAAAATAACAACTGGTATACGAAAAACTGACCAAACGCATTCAGATTCTGTTGATACATTAGGTAAACGATCCATGGGTAATTTTTGACATGTAAGATTCAACCTCACCTCAATACTAGGAACGGTGTGGCCGGTATACCTCAAAGTGTATTTCTTTTGTTTAAAATGGATACCCTTTTAAGTAAAAACAACTGGCATATGGAAAACCGACCAAACGTATTCAGATTGTGTTGATACTTTAGAACAACAATCCATGGGTCATTTTTGACATGTACGAGTCAACCCCGCCTCAATCCAAGGCTCGTTGTGGCTGGTACCACTCAAAGTGTCTCACTTTTATTTGAAATGGACAACATTTTAAGTGAAAACAACAACTGGCATACAGAAAATAGACCAAACGCTTTCAGATTGTCTTGATACTTTAGGAAAACGATCCATGGGTCATATGTGATGTATACGAGTCAACCCCACCTCAATCATAGGCACGGTGTGGGCGGTATCACTTGAAGTGTCTGTATTTTTGTTTAAAATGGACAACATTTAATAGAAAACAACTGGCATATAGAAAACCGACCAAACAAATTCGAATTGTGTTGATACCATGACATAAGGATCCATTATCCAGCCTCACACAATCCACTTCTCATGTGAGGAACTATTACCCCTATTCTAAAACACATGACATTTAATACGCCAATCCCATTATCAAACAGTGGGTTCTAGGACCAAATCAAAGTCCCTTTGGGAGCCCAATACCAAATTCATAATTGAATATTCATACCCACTACCCAAAATGGGGATTCATCTCACATCACACCCAGGAGACCAAATTTCAATTAGTCACATACCCCCTTATTCCAATTGATAAGTCTATGAAAAACATGTAGGCTATTCTGGTAACCCATCTCATATGTCGAGATTGGCCAATGTTTCCCACTAACACATCAGGAGCCATTTATACATGGATACATAGTCATTAGAGGAATATAAACTTCCCATGTGCTTCTTATAACTCATCCTAGGTCTAAGCACATGACCACTACCATTGTCTATCTTATGGGTATCATGATCCTTTTCCACTCTACCCAAGGTTTTCTATTGGTTTTAAGATAGTCAACCCAAGACCATGAGGAAACATCCCATGTGATTCCTATAACATGTAGGCTTTTTCTCTTGTGTGTATTGGTGCTGTGGTTTGAGTGAGGAGTGAATTATAAATTTTGAATACTGTTATGGGTGTTATTGCTTTTAAATTCTAAATTTCTGAATTCTAGATGTACTGGATTCTTGATGTATTGGTAATGAATTCTAAATTTTGAATACTGTTATGTGTATTGGATTCTGGATGTATTGAATTTTAATTTTGTATTGGTGTTTTGGGTTTTATTGCATTTCAATTTTGGATGTATTGGATTGTGGATGTATTGGATTCTGGATTTTTATCTTGTGTTGTGGTTTGAGTGAGGAATGAATTTTAAATTTATAAATTTATGAATTTTGGATGAATTTTAAACATCCCATGTAGGATTTTGGATTCTGGATGTATGTATTCTTGTAGGTCATGGAGAGTTACAGGTTGGAGGTGGCTGCTGGCTGCTGTCGAGCTGCAGCATATGTATACCAACAGTTTTCAAAACCGTTGGTATAACATTTTGATGTATATTATACCAACACTTTTGTTATAACCGTCCGTATAAACTTCTACCAATGGTTTTCAAAACCGTTGGTATATCCTTTGGATGTATATTGTACACTATATACCAATGGTTCTAAACCTTTAGTATAAGGGTAAAATATACCAACCGTTTTTGAAACCGTTGGTATATCTCTTACTTTAACACATATAACAACAGTTTACACAGAACACTTGGTATAAGCCTTTACCCACGAATTACTTGGCCACTGTTTGGGAAACCATTGGTATATAATATACCAATGGGTTTCCAGCCTTTACCAACAGTTATGAATAGTTGGTAAAGGGTAAAATTCGAGTAGTGACCCTTCAATGGATCAATCCACAACCCCATTCACCAATGGAATTTCTCGTGAATTCCCTTCCCCAAATGTGGGTTAGTAAAATTTATGTATGACCTAGGGGTGAGGAGAGAGTCCTCATCATCAGAGCTATAGAACATTAAACTACCATGCAACCCCACATCCTTAACATGCGACGTTAAACTATGATCACCGCATGAGGTACAAGACCATGAGGACTGTGAAGGGGATGGGAACCAGTGCCATCTCACTCATCCTATCCCACTTCTCTTTGTCACCATGTGTGCCTCATGTATCTCTTATGTAAGCCAGGACACCCATTTATAGGGTGATCCATGTATGGTGGTTATATCCTCCTTTTACATCTAGACCCCTACTCAGGCTTCCCTCTTGGAGTAAGCCCTTGTTTCCTCTTTGGGTCGCTAACCACGCATAATCCCTACACCATACCTCATGGATGCACCTTTTGTTACTCGATTTTCAAGTCTATTTATGCCTCTTGTTTCTCACATCAAGCATGAATCAAGTGGGATTAGAGTAATCATCGACCATGAAATCTTATTTGGGCCTCCTTAGTGTGTAATATCCTTCCCTCTCTCTACAAAACTATGAGGAATATAATCCTTGTCCCTTTCAAAAAAGATACATAGGATGCCTACTAGAGGTTCAATCCCATCACCCATTAGTCCCGAACACTTCACATTAGTTTACCCTCATTCGGAATGACATTAAACTATATGTCCCATTCATCTTTCATGATGTTAAAATGTATTCTTTCAAACTACATGGATTTTTATCCTTGTCTTCTAGACAGGGTATGTAGAAAGCCCCCTTGAGGTTCAACCCCAAACACTGGTGAACTTTAGTGTCCCCTTTATGGGGAACCACAACCATGGTCCACCCCTTAGTGGTGTCAAACTTGTTCCTGGGAATCTAACCATGCATAATCCCCACAATCAATCCATACTCCTCCAACCAATAGTGTCCCTCTTACGATGGTATGCAAACCACATGTAATCCCCATCATGTCTTTAAGTTGATGTATTTTGTGTACACTCAGATTCTATGCACCATATCTGAACTACATGGAAATTGATCTTATAAATTTTTGATAAAGGTGCGTAGGAAGCCACCCAGAGGTTCAATCCCATGTCCCATTTCCCATCTTAGTATTTTCCTTGATCCCTTTGTGCCTTAAAAAGATCATTCCTTAACCCATTGGTTTGATTTCCTTTAGGTCCTTGTCCACACATCCATTATCATGAGCTACCTCCTCAAGTGACTCATTTCCCCATTACAGAACTATGAGTACTTTTATTATTTTCCACTAAGATACAGAGGAAACGTCCTTGAGGTTCAAGCCTGATACCGTCACCTTCACACTGGTTCTCAGTTCCATCCCCATTAATTCCACCCTTCAACACTTCATCCATATCCATCCTAATTTTACTCGGGCCACCACATCCTGGTGAAATCTTGCCATCCATTTAGGCAACTAACCATGTGTACGCCCCATTCATCTCAGTGTTCTTTGTAGCACTCTGTTGAAGCTCCTTTCTGTAAAAGAGTCTAACGAATTGAAAAGGGAAATACCTTGAACTCAAAGTGATTAAACCATCGAAGAAACATTAAAAAATTGACAAAGACATGAACAAATATTCAAATTCACTTGGGTCGCGCAAGTTACACCAAGGTCGCACAAGTATACATGCGCGCTGCCCAATGGTCACGCAGGTGACCTGCGCACCCTCTTTGAATTTCGCCCATGGTCTTCACTAGCCTATAAATACCCCCAGTGGGCCCCCCATTTCAGGGATGAAAAATTCCAGAAACTCAGATTTGAGCTCCCGGTGCCCTAGTCTCTTCTCAAAGCTTCTGAACACTTCTAAGGTAATTTCTTACCTAGAATGGAAGATCTAAAGAGGGAGAGTAAGGCCTAAGTGTTGAAACTCATCAACACTTGCGCGCCTAAGTGGCCAGCCCTTAAGGGAAATGGTCACACTTGCGTGCTGCCTTACCCCTTCAATAGAACTTGCACACCACCCTTTTGGAAGCCTCAAAGGATAGTACTAAGGGCTTGATCCAAGTATCGCCCAAGTATTACCCTAAGAGTTGACCATCACGCAGGTACCCATGTGTCGCATAGGTACACCTACATGACCAGTACTTGCGCACCCACGCAGGACTTGCGCGCCCACTTCTTTTTGGGTGCCTCTCCTTCCCATTTAACCTCTCTTATGCCTATCCACCTCTCCTATTCAAGATTCAACCTTCAAAACCCTCTTCAAATCCATTTATGGTGTGGTTCCTTTGTTGGTTTCCTTATCTGAAAGGAATTCTGTGGAACATCTCTCAAAACCTAGTGATTTACACATCCTTATGTCACTAAGGTTAGAGATTTCATTCATTCAACCTCATCCTTTAAAGATGAGAGAATCTTTAACTTGGGCCTTCTTTTCATGAGTGATCCCCAGTCCAAGTTCTCTTAATTTGGGAATCCTCGTTAGGAATAAGCCCCAAGTCCCCTAACCTGGGCATCCTCTTTAGGAGTAAGCCCCAACCATAATTCCCTTAACCTGCAGGTCTTCCTTTTCAGGAGTAAGCCCCAGTCTCAAAATATAAAAATATGGGCATCCTCCTTAGGAGTAATCCCCAAGTCCCTTAATTCTAAAATTTCTTTAACCTGGGCCTCCTCTTTAGAAGTAAGCCCCAGTTTTCAAATCCATTTAACCTGGACCTCCTTCTCAGGAGTAAGCTCCAGTATTAATTTATTTCAACCAGTCTTAATTTACTTTTGATTTGAGCTTCCTTCTCAAGAGTAAAACCCAATCATAAGTCCCCTCCTAATTTGGGAATCTTCCTCAAGAGTAAGCCCCTAGTTAGAGTATCCAAATCTCCATAAAATCACATATACATTTATGGACCCTGTTCCCGGAATTCTTATTTTAAATAAGTCTCGATCTGTATTTATTTGGGAAGTTATACATACATAAGCCCCACATCATTTCTTATGATTGCATATTTTGTGGCATAATTGTCTAGTTTCACCAATACCTCTTGTTTCTCACACCGAGCATGACTCATGTGATCTTAGAGTGTAAAAGTAATCATGACATCTTTCTTTGATCCATGAATCATGCATTAACCTCATACTTCTTTACTCGAACTACGTGGTTTCTAATTCCTTTTCTAAAACAAATGATACGTAGGTATCCCATCTGCGGGTATGATCCCAACTATGAAATAATTCATGTCCTTCTGAATGACAATAAAATTCAAGTTCCCTCCTAATTGGCTTTAAAACTAGTATGGTTATCATAATAACTAAGAGATTTCTATATAATGTTTCGAAGGATATAATTGACCAAGAATCTCTAACAAATACAGATGATTATCTATCGATGAAGAACCTCGAATACATATAAAAGATTCTCTAAATCTCATACATACTAATCATTGATTATCAGATCTAAAGGAAAGATCATTTTCATACTTGGTAATGTAATAAGGATTCACGAACATAACTTAAATCTATAAATAGAGTCTCGTAGTAGATAATAATTCCCCTAAAAAAGGTGTGATGAGTCCGACTACCCATCCTCTCAACCAATGAAAAATATGAAGTCTCATCAGTTCACAACTAATGAGCACCTACCTTTGGAAAGTAAGTCCAAATGGATATGGAATCGTTGGATGTTTCTGGTTCTACAAACAAACCCGTTAGAAACCGCTTGGAATGTTTGAATCTTAAATCAATGAGGTCATCCCCAATTCCAAAGGAAACAAAAAATGGTGAACCTGACGTGAATCATTAACCAAGTTAAAATGATGATTTAATTATTTGTTAGGCCCCTATTTAAACTCAATGAGAGGTCCAACAAAGAAATCAATAACATATGTGCTCATCCAAAAGATGTAGTGGCCAAACTTCTCTTGATTACGTCTGTTATATCGAAAAGGCACTCTTTTCCAAGATCTTATACATTACAGAAATGGCTTCTCTAAAGTTCACACCTATGAATACTTCTGCTGTGAATGCGTCTACTATGAAGGCATCTACTGCTACTCCTGCTGGATCATTGTCTACTCTGAGGATGACATCACCTACTCGACATCTTCAACGCTGGGTATCAAATGCGTAGGTTAAGGAGTACCGTCAAAATGGTACTATTCCGACTCTGGAGGCCACTCGATAAGCCCTCAAAGTCAATAATTCACCCTGGTCATCCGAACAGCGATGACCAGCGATCAAGAAACAGGTGGTGCCAACCACCATCTCCAACTGTTTCGGGTCGTTATCCTCGAAATGCAATCACCATTCACTCCCATATTCTGGGGAGGTGAATGAGCAGGTCCCTCAGGTCTTTAATTCAAGGAGACATGAGTCCTTCCCGAGGGATCCCATCAACAATCGCTGCCAGACTCATGCGGCAGTGCACCCTCAACATGATGAGGGTATCGTCTCCAGGATTTTAGCTCAGGTTCCTCGAACCCGAGCAGGCAAGACGAACTGCCAAAGGTGAAATCCAGTCAACAGTGAGCAAGTTCTCATCTCTACCATCTCCGAAGAAGTCCACCAACCTAACATGGTGGCAAGCGACGAGCGAGAACACACACTCGTCCGTTTTAATCCCGCTGTCCAGTAGACTCATCTGGAAACAGCACACCAATCCCATCAGGAAATTCCGGAGGAGTAGTATAGGCAGTAACATACACCTGTTTATAAATCACCGGCTAGTCAGCAGGCTCGTCTAACTACATGCGATGGAGCCCGCTAACCCAATGTGTTGACAACTGGTAAACAAGCACATACACCTGCTTACACTCAACAATTCTTCCAGCAACCTCGTCTGTCAGTATTGAAGGAAGCTCATAAACCATGTTCAGTGGAGTGAAATCAACAGGCACATAAACCTGCTAGTATTGATCAATCCTACCAACAGTCTCGTTTGGTAGCATTCAGAGAAGTCAGTCGGAAAGCTCCAGTGACAAATAGGAGGTAGACTCAACTCTTTGCCCCCACACTTGAGTACTGTTAGAATTCACAAGGAGGAAAAGGAGGATAGGAGTAGGAACACACACCTAATCTAAGCATAGAATGGATATATATCCCCGTTCTGGTAGCTGAAGTCACCAAGAATATTCTATCAATGGTGAAAGAGCAGAAGAAAATCCCTGCTCATATTCTGGATGCCTGCTAGGATATTATAACATCTTCATCAGCATCTCAAGGAAAGACACATAAATCTATCCCTAGCAGTGGAGTGACACATCAACAGTTCACTATGGAACAGACACACACCTATGTTTCAGTCCAAGAGGGTTATGGAGCGTACTCCCCCATATCATATGGACAACCAAGTCAGGCACATACACCTAATTTGAGTGGAGATAATCAGTCTAACCTGATCATTTCTCCTGAGCAGGCACATACACCTGCCCATAATGACCACTTTCATCAACAAGTGGTTCCTAAAGCGAGTAAGAAGGTGTCTAAAAAGAAAACTCGCCCAAGACAGTCAAGAAATCAAGATCCAATCTGTAACAAGTCCTTCCTCGATGATGGAGTTATTGAATCCCTTAGACAATTATCTATTGGAATTAAAGATTCTACTCCCTCATTTCCCAATAGTGGGAACATTAATTTCAAATTTCTTCATCAGACACTTCCTCATGAAGGCTTGCTTCATGACAATTCGGTCGATCTCGAAGTTTCATCTTCAGATGAGATCCACATGAACCCTCTGTGTGGCCAGAAGACCAAGGATAAAAATGTTTCATCTTTTGCTATAACCCACCATGGTGGTACTCCGCATGATGATGAATTTAGATGTGAATGTCCGCTCCACAGTTATAATGCATATTTCCAGAAAAATGCTCCAATGGACAATGTAGTGATGAGAAATCCCTCTTATCTTGAGGCACATTCAAATGTAAAGCCAGTCATGTTTGATTCTTTATCATTAGCAGGTGAAATACTTTCTAAATCAGAAGATAACCCGGGGTGTAGGTCATTCTACGAACCACCCCTTGGTCGTTCATCTTCTAATTTGATCAATGAATTCTCTACCAATCTTGTTGAATCTGATTAAGCAACAAAGAAGCACCAACTCTGGTTTAATCAAGTAGAAGAATCTTCATTGAATGATAAAGAGGAAATACTGAATATGAGAAAAAATCTGGTGAAAGGTGAAGTGTCAGTCATGTTTTGTCCTCTGTCTGATTCTCAGTATGACATTCCAGAGATGTTGACATAAGATGGAATTCATGATATTATTCTTAACATATGGAAAACTCTTTGTCAGTTGAAAAAGAAAATATTATCTTATGATGAATATGAAAATCATGTCAAGATAATATAAGGTTTACAAGGCCAAATTGATTTGGCATCTCTCTCAGTTTCTCGATACCCGAAGGCTGAAAAGTAGCAGAGAGCCCTTCAACGTTCCTGCCTTGGCGCACTAAGAAGATTGCACCAGTTAATTTCCAATGCCCCATCTGGTATTCATATCAGGGGATGGGGTGTTCATGGAGAACTACATTTCACTGTGCTCTCCAGTCAGCAAAGCCCACCGAAAATGGTCTCATTTAATGTTATTTCGCATGGCCGGCCACCACCAATTGGATTTGTTTGTAATCAAAGTCCCGCTCAAGAACATACCTAAAATAGTTCCTCTTAAAATCAAGCATACAGAGAACAATTTTTTGAAATACTCCTGCATCAAGAAAAGGAGAATATTGAACATGCCTCTTTTTTGGAGAAAGCACATCATCAAGTGACATAAGTATCAAAAATCATCCAACAGTCTTTTGATCCAAGTGATAAAAGTGGATGTAGGTTGATGCATCTAGATAATTTCCAGACTAAAGTCCACAAGATCTGGAGAGCTTTCAAGAAAGTCTCAGATTTAGCATGTCAAGAACCACCCCATCTTGCTAGACTAGGGACTCTTTTAACCCAACCCTCAAAATTAACAAATAGGATTCGAGGAGTTGAGCAGGAACAACAAGAACAGCCCCAGTCCACCGGACTGGGGAATTCTTCAAATCATCAATCTCTTCCTCAAAAAAAGTTAGTCTTCTATCGATTAGGGAAGAAGCCTCAAGAGGAATGAAGAGAAAAATTACCAAGAGATTCCCTCCGAATTATGGTTCGTCAAGAAGTTCCTAAGGTATCAAATCGACAAAAGGCAATGTCTCATCATGGACATGGAAGAAGACAATATCGAAGAAATTCCAATATAAGGGATGAAATGAATTATGCATCAATTAATTTCATCAATGCCGTTGTCGCTGATCCATCAGATAAGGATCACTCAGAGGGATCAGATGAAGAGGTTCCCGCTCAAGAAGTTGTATGTACAGACACAAATGAAGAAGGTGTGTGTACACGAAATCAAAGGGTTACCCAGAATCTGGGTGTTCCTTCAAGTAACTCACTTCCCCCTCTCTGAAATGGAGCCAACAAGGGGAAATGACAGAATCAGGTTACATACCCTTCCTCTGGAGAAGGCCAATCACTCTCACTAGAGCAAATATTTTCACAACAAGAGGAAGAAATGAAGGAATTAAGGAGGTTGAATGCAGAACTACTTCAGGGTATTCTTCCTCATAAGCGTGCTGGAGTCAGTCATCCAAGGGAATTTGTTGTGGCTACTAAGATGGATCAAGAATATCCTCCTCTACCAGTACACCCTCACAGGTCTAGTCCTACGGGGCAAGTGTGACAACAATTGGCAGTGCTACTATCAGTTGCAGTACTAGTCACCACATCTATCCAAGCTCCAGTTATTGCACCTGTTCAGGTCCATGCTCAACCAGATGTTTCTCAAAAGTTAATGACTACTATTGAATCATTAACAGCTCTATTGGAAGCTATGGAGGGAAAGCGTGCTCAAATTCAACCAGAAAATAGAGCTTATCCTGAATGGGTTGATGCAATTCCTCCCCCATCAAATTTTGAAAGTACCACATTCCCAATATTTAATGGTTCGGGAGACCCATAGCAACACTTAAAACATTTTGTTTCTCGTTGTGATCCTATGATGGGAACCCCTCAGCAACAGGAAGCAGTTAAGCTCAGGTGTTTTGTACAGTCATTACAAGGACCTACCTTTGTTTGGTACACAAACTTGCAATCACGGTCAATTACCAGATGGGAGGATCTTCTCCAAAGATTCCTTCTTCAATTCAGCTCAATGTTTCCAAGGACAACAGTTTTTGATCTTACGGATTGTAAGAAAAGGGAGAATTAAAGGGTTTCAGATTTCATTGCTCGCTGGAAGGGATTAACATATTCCTTAAGCTTAGCACTCCCTCAAGAGGAATTGTTGCCAATTTGTGTGGCAAATCTGCGTGATGAATTATGCACTCCATTGATCCATATGAAATACATAGGAGGGTTTCGAGACCTTACTTCAATTGCTAAATAGATTGAACATTCTCTTATGAAGACTAAGGATAAAGCTTGTGTAATTCCATCATCTCTAGGAAAGAGAATGGGTAGAGTAGAGACTGCTACAGTTATGCTTAAACAAGCACCTGTACCTCCTTCTACTTCAAAACCTTCATCTTCTCAAGGGTCTCCACCTCCTAAGTTCCAACAACAGAGGCTATTTCATCAATATGATCAAAGATATCAAAGATGAAAACAATTTTAGGATTTGAAGAGAAAAGTTTACTCTTTCAAAAATGAACAAGTTCCTGGTAATTTTATTTCAGCTCTGGAAAATAATTTGGTTCAATTGCCAAAGCCCAAAAGTCCAAACAAGGAAGGAGATGAAGATCTTCATAAATATTTCCCGTTTCATAAAATGTTGGGGCATCCCATTCAGGAGTTTTTTTTTTCAAGGACCTCCTGCAAAAAATGGTCGATTCGGGACAAGTCAAACTGAAAGGTTCTTCAGCTCAGGTAACATGTGTTACTGCTACAGATCCAAAGGAGGAAGGTGAGTGGCAAGAAGTCAAGAACAAAAATGCGCAAAAATATTATGATTTGATGGTCAGAAAAAACGATCAACCGAACTCATGCGATTTTGCGAACACAATTAAAGAAACCAATTGTTTCTTCTACCATGAATGCCACATAAAAACCCTCTTCATCAGAGGGAAAATCCTCAAAAGGGTGGCATAATTCAAAGAAAGAGGAACAATCAAAAGAATATAAAATCATGTCAAAGCCTAAGTTTTCTTTGACTCTGGCAGATTTTGTGCCATCAACTTCGAAGCCACGAGCACCGCCCCATCAAACAGCACAGCCTAAATTGGATAGTCAGGTAGAGTCTTCATCGGATGAAGAGTTAATCTTCTGTTCTGTTAATATGATTAACTTAACAAATCCTTATTCCAGTCAAAGTTTCGAACTCGATGAACCTGGGTCCTCCGTATCAAATAGAGGAATCAGAGGAAGTTCCATAGGATTAGGGTATAGGGGAAGACGTGGATCTTTTAGAGGCCACTATTCCAATTCTACCCCTTCTAGAACTGTGTATGCGGCAGAAACTTGGGGCATATCCCTTCAATGAGCTCAACAAGAACAAACAAGTTCTTCTACAGAAGGAAGATTCAGTCTTGGCACAGTTATTCTGGAAGATCGGTTGGAGGTTCCACCTTCTTCTTCTCACAAATTAAATAGACCTACTCAGTCTCATTTTCCAAAGCTAGGAGTTTTACTAACTCCTATCCTGGTACAAGATGCATCAAATTCCAAAGCATCAATTTCTAGGGCACCAGTGAAAGAACATGTTCCTGTTGGGAAACGAAGACCTCTGGGTCAAAAGTATGATGTATTTAAACACTTGGCCCAAATACCGGCCAAGTTATCAATTCTGGATGCTTTGAATTTATCAAAGGATCTTCAGGAGGCACTCATCGAGGCTTTGTCGAGTCTTCATGAGTTTGAAACTGAAATTGCTGCAGCTGAAGTCTACCATGTAGAGAATAATCCAACAGAATGCCATGCAGTGATATCTTTAACTGATTAAGATGAAGATGATGTCATGCATTGACATATTATACCTTTGTACTTATCAGGAATGGTCAATGATGTAGATGTCCGAAGAGTTTTCATTGATAATGGTTCATGAGTCAACCTCATCCCCATTCGTACACTTCATCGATTATGCCTCACATAATCTGATTTATCTCCTTCTACTTTGATGTTACAAGTATATGATAAAAATGAACAAGAACCACTGGGTGATATTACACTCAGAACTCAGTTTGGAGATCTTGTATCCAATTCAGATTTTAGGGTTGTTGATCAAGACTCAGCCTTCAACATCTTGCTTAGAAGACCCTGACTACATCAAAATGAGACTATCCCTTCATCATACCATCAATGCCTCAAATATTGTTTCGATGGTCAAATTGAGACATTGTGTGGTGATAAGTCCCCATTCAAGACATTTGAATCTCAATACATTGAGGCGTAATTCTATCACATGAAGGGAAAGGAGAAATCCAAAATAAGGGAGATTACCAAAGTTAATGATCCATATGGTTTGGAAGAGATTTCAGTAAATCCATTAGCACATGTGAGTACAGATTATGTATTTCTTATCTGTCAAATTGACAGGATAGACCAAAATCAAAATACTCTTATGAAAATCTCCATAATGTCAATTACGACAAATAAGCCAGACATCATGGGAGAAAGTGTTGATCCACCAAGCAATGATGAAAGCTCAAATGGATATGTATTCATTTTATCTGTTGAAATACAGCAAGTCTATACTTCGCTAACCAGACCATAAGAAGTTATGGTAACGTCAGAGGTGATTGATGATGTTGATTCTCAATCCATCATCTCCTCTATATTTCCCAAGTAAGACCCTTCATTATCAATCGGGTAAAAAATGGAAGCTTCTTCTTCAAGATGTTCAAATTTTAACATCTCTTCTGATCATGGAAATTTTGCTTCTTCATATACTATGCAAGTAGAAATAGAAGAAATAACACATGTTGAAGAAGAATAGGAAGATCTTAAGGATGCTTCTCCAGCATTTGAAGAGGGTATCTCTACCACTGTGGATGAACTTAGAGAAATAAATCTAGGTACAAAAGAAGATCCATGCCCCACTTTAATTAGTGCAGCCATGACTCATGAAGAGCAAGAGATGTATATTTCCTTTTTAAAGAAAAATTGAGATATATTTTCTTGGAACTATACAAAGATTCCAAGGCTTGATCCTGATGTTTCCACTCATCGTTTGGGTTTTCCAAAAGAACATTGAGGATTCAAAAAATCCGCTAGAAGAACACACCCAACCTATGCTTCCAAAATTGAAGCTGAAGTGGATAAGATTATCAAAGATAACTTCTTCAGAGAAGTTCAATATCCCAAGTGGTTGGATAATATTGTCCCAGTGAAAAAGAATAATGGGAAAATTAGATTTTTCATTGATTTCAGAGATCTTAATCGGCATTGTCCTAAGGATGATTTTCCAATACCAATTACAGAACTCTTAATTGATGAAACAGCTGGCTATGAAGCACTTTCCTTCATGGATGGATATTATGGATATATCAAATCCGAATGGCTCCATAAGATGAAGAATATATAGTCTTCAGAGCCCCTCAGGGTGTGTTTTTCTATCAGGTAATTCCCGTTGTCCTGAAGAATGCAGGCGCAACATATCAGCGTGCCATGCATCGTATCTTCAAACCCTTTTAGGGGATTTTGTCAAATGTTATGTGGAAAATTTGGTGCTTAAATCCAAACAACGTTCTAATCACTTGGCTGATTTGGAAATCATATTCCACAAACTTCAGCAACATAATTTGAAGATGAACCCCTTAAAATGTGATTTTGGGGTAACCTCAGGAAAATTTATCAGCTTTGTTGTATGCCATCGTGGTATCGAAGTCGATCCTGAGAATACAAAGTCAATCCTTAGTATGTCACCTCCTCGAAATTTAAAATAATTGAGAGGACTTCAAGGACACTTAACCTATATTCGGCGTTTCATTGCCAATTTGGTAGGCAAAATTTTACCCTTCACTAAATTGATGAAGAAGGGAGTCACTTACAAGTGGACTGAAGAATGTCAAGAATCATTCAATATTCTCAAGAAGTATCTCTTGAGTCCACTGGTGTTAATGCCACCTGTTGAAGAAAGACCACTTATCCTCTATGTAACAGTTTTAGATCGATAATTGGGTGCCTTTCTTGCTCAAAAGAATGATGCTGGGAATGAAAACAACCTCTACTATCTCAGTCGGACTATGCTTGAAGCAGAAACCCGATATTCAAATATTGAGAAGTGCTACCTAGCATTAATCTTTACTGTTCAGAAGTTGAGACACTACCTGCAACATCACAAGTTCCAATTGGTATCTCGTAATAACCCGCTCAAATTCATACTTATTCGTCCAATGCTTACAGGATGTCTAGTAAGGTGGGCAGTTATTTTGCAGCAATTTGATATCCAATACATGTCTCAAAAGGTAATAAAGGGCCAAGCTCTAGCTGATTTCCTTGCTGAACACCTTTCAGTGGAAGATAAATCTCTAGATATTGAACTTCCTGATGAAGAAGTCTTCTTTATTCAAGATATCCTTCAAACATGGGAAATGTACTTTGACGGTGCATCCAAAAGTCCAATAGAGAGGAAAATCGAAAATCCTAAATTCAACAAATTTGGGTTAGGAATTGAGCTCATTTATCCAGAAAAGTTAGTGTTACCCTATTCCTTCTCATTGTTGGGAGGCAGTACAAATAATGAAGCGGAATAAGAAGCTCTCATCATAGGCTTGGAGTGGGCACTTCAAGCACAAGTGAATCACTTAAAGGTGAAAGGTGATTGAGACCTGGTAATCAAACAATTTAATGGGGATTATGCCATCAGAAAAGAAGAATTAATCCCTTTGCATGATTACATAAAAGAGTTAATGGAAGAATTTCCTATAGAACCAACATTTTCTTATGTCCCGATATCACAAAATGCCCAAGCTGATGCACTGGATAATATAGCCACAGCTCTGGCAGATCCAAATCAGGACGAGACAACTATCAGTATTTCCCACCGTCGTACAATTTCACCTTAGGTTCAAACTAGAACAGAGGAAATCAATGCAATTAGTCCCATATATGAACCATATGGTTATGCTACAGGATGGATGACACCTATCATGGAACACTTCCATCTGATAGAGCCGAGAAAGAACAAATCTGGCGATGTGTGGTCAATTTTACTCTTTATGATAGCCCAGATCACCTATAGAGAATTCTCTACTGGTGTGGTTTTGATGGAGTTCTCTTCAGATGTATTGATGGTGAAGAGACAATGGCTGTCATGAAAGAAGTACATGCAGGAGTCTGTGGTTCCCACCAGTCTGGACATAGACTGTCTGATCAAATTTGAAGGCTTGGATACTTTTGGCCTTCAATGATACAAGATTGTGTTGATTTCACAAAGAAGTTTCATTCTTTCCAAGTACATGCCAACTTCATTCATCAACCCCCATAGTTGCTTCATACAGCTAAATACTCGTGACCATTTTCCACATGGGTAATGGATGTAGTGCGACCTTATCCTTTGGCTACAACCAAGTAGTTGAAGTATATTCTTAATGCTACTAACTTATTTTCCAAATGGGAAGAGGCAATACCCCTCAAAGAAGTCAGTTCATAATGGATTGTTTACTTTATCAAGTCTAACATCATTACCAGATTTAGTGTCCCTCACACCATATTGACAGAAAATGGCACCAACTTCTGTTCTTCCAAGGTGAGGAAGTTGTATCAAGAATAAAACATCAAATCCAATCATTCATCTCAGTATCATGCAGCGGCTAATGGACAGATATAAGCTTTCAAAAAGACTCTTTCAAACATACTTAAAAATATGGTGGATAAAGATAAGAAATCACGGCCTGATAAACTTTTTCATGCTTTATGGGCTTATCGAACCACCACCTGAACTGCAACGCGGTTAACTCCATATTTATTGGTATATGGAATAGAAGCAGTCTTTCCCATTGAGGTTCAATTACCCTCACTCAGAGTAGCCATTTGTGATCAGTCATCTACAGATGAACAATCTCAAAAGCGATTGGATGAATTAGAACGGTTAGATGAGAAACGATTGTCCACCCTACACCACTTGGAAGTCTATCCGAATCGAATAGCACGAGCTTTCAACAAAAAAGTTTGTCTTCTTTCATTCGTTCAAGGAGAATTGGTATTAGTTCTTAGAACTCCAATGATACCATGAAATAAACCTCCCATGCTTGAGCCAAAATGGGAAGGACCTTATTCAATACATAATGTCTACTCCAATGGAGCTTATTCTTTAATCTCAATGGATGGAGAACTGATCACTACTCCAACCAATGCTAGATTTCTGAAGAATTATTTTGTGTAACACAAATAATTTTTCATCCAGCAAGATGTAAAACTACACCATCATTGGTCCATGCAAATAACCTTAAACTATTTGCATCCTTATCGTCCAACATGATGCTAAAATGTATCGTCCCTTTTCGTCCAACAAAACATTAAATTGTGTCAACGTCCAGCAAGATGTTAAACTGCACTATCTACGGTCTATTCATATGACATTATACTATTCACACCATTTTACAACATGACGTTAAACTGTGACATCCTAACTACATGACACTAAACTGTACAGAAGTCCCTTACATCCAACAAGACGTTAATCTGCATCATCAGTTGTGGTCCATGCATATGACCTTAAACTATTTTCATCCCTTTCATCCAACATGACGTTAAACTGTGGAAAAAATCCCTAATACATCCAAAATGACATTAAACTGTGTCTTCTTTGTCTTTACTGTATGACATTAAACTGCACAGTCCGCCTTTCGTCCAACATGATGTTAAACTATATTGTCCCCATCATCTTAGCTATAGGATGCTAAACTGTAAAACACCCTTATTGTATAACATGATGAAAAACTGTGTTCACGTCCAACATGACATTAAACTGTGTCCCTATAATACATCCTACATGACATTAAACTGTATTTTGACCCTGCTACATGACACTAAACTGTGCAGCACAAAAAGTCCTCACTGCAAGACTTTAAACTGCATAGTCCCTTCATATGTCCTACATGACATTAAACTGTGCATCGTTAATGTTGTTGCTACCTCTTGTTTCTCACACCGAGTATGACTCACATGATCTTAGATTAAACATCAACCATAACAACCTCTCTGGGACACTAACCACGTGTATGTCCCTACACCATTTTTTAAGTCGTTGTCCCCAAGAACAACTTGATCACTAATTCATTCTTTAATTGAACTACGTGGACTTTGATCCTTGCCTTCTAGGCTGGGTACGTAGGCAACCTCCCAAGGTTCAATCCCAAAACCAATATCTTCACATCGCTTCACCTTTGTCTCATACGATGTTGATTTGTTAAACCATCCCTAGAATCAATATCTTCACATTGGTTCACCTCTGTCCTTGCTATATGACGTTAAACTATACATCACTTTTGTCCTATACGACAATAAACTAAAACATTCTTTGATACCCTCACCTGAGAGGGAATCATTATTTACATTGATCTCCAATCATGTTATATTCCAAAGACTACGTGCATACATGGCAATGCCCGGACCTTTTATCTTGGGTCAAAACCATCATTGCACTAAATTCCCCTTTTCACCCTTCACTTGTATGAACTAAATCTGTATAAATGGTATTTATAGAACTATGTAGGCTTGATTCCCATCCTTATAGGATACGTAGGAACATTCGAGCATCCCTCTAATCCATCCCCAAGTCTTTGGGTATAACCCCAAATTCCACTTTCAGTCTCCGGAATAAAAAGTCCCTATGAAAATGCACACTGTGTATTCATTATTATAGTCCGAGCTCTATGACCCTAAACTAAGATCTCTAATAATTTCATCCCACATGACGTTAAACTATATTTCAGGAACTACATACGGCTTGATTCCCATATTTGTGGGATACGTAGTGAAGTCCAACATTTCAATTTAGTACCCAGCCACAACATGATTATGGTTAGAATTGATCTGTGTATCTCTACATACATTGGAAAATACCCATTTTATGTGTCATAATATTAACCTTAAATATTTTCAGATATTCATAATCCTTTTCTCGACTTCTAGTCACAAAATGTTCGAAACCTGAGAGTTCTTTTTCTTGACTATGCAGCACGCGCCCTTAGGCGGCCTTGCACAAGTAGTCTACATAACAGACCTGTCAGCCAAAAGATGCTATTATTTGACTATACAACCAATGTACTTAGGTGGAACTCTATAATTCAACCCCCTAATGGGTTTGTTAAATAATGGTAACTTCATTCATGGGAATAAAACCTCTTTTGTCTTTATTGGTCTTAATGACAATATATAGGGATCCGCAAAAATAGCCATCATTAACATATTTGTCCCATGTTCTTTTTCATGATTTGAAAGTATTCAAGTCTATGGTTTATATTTCTCTTCCCTACGCTCGGGTCAGACCTTCGTAGGAGTGACATTCACCTAGTTCTTAGACAATCTTGATTAGCAATATCTTCTCCATATTCAAGTACCTCTTTCCATACATCAAACTCTATGCTTTGGAAAATTTGAATCTCCATAAACTTTCACTGGCTTTTTAGAAGTAAAAAAAGTAAATTTCTAAGAGTTCTTTCACCTGAATATGCAGCACGTGCCCTTAGGCCGCCTTGCATAAGTTGTCTACATAACGGACCTGTCAGCCAAAAGATGTTATTATTTGACTATGCAACCAATGCTCTTAGGCGACCCTGCATAATTCAACCACCTAACGGGTTTGTTAAATAGTGGTAACTTCATTCTTGGGAATTACTTCTTCTAATGCCTTTTTTCCCTTTTTCATATCATCCCTCAGATTCAGAATTTCTTAAGTCATATTTTACCCATTATCCCTCATACTGGAGTGTGGTAATATGTTTTTAGATAAATTTTCGAGGAATTGAGTCAATTTTAATTCATTCGGTCAAAGATATTTTGACCTTAAACATTAGCCTTTTTATGTCCGACGTGCATGACTTTAAACTGCCCACAAAAGACAAGGGAACTCTGAACAAAAGTCAAGTCCCAGCTCACTAAAACATACATTTTCGTATGATTTAGGTAATATTGAGCAACTAAAAGATTCAAAGTTTGTAGGGTTATTTATAATAATCCTAGCAAAAAAATCAAACTATGCTTACTAGGCCCATTGGATTAGGTAAAAATTTAAAGCAGGTAGCAAAAGAAAGCATGCACAAATGATTGAAGATGAAAGTGTTTTTCATTGATGCACAAGAGCTAGAAGGACATCCACATACTAGAGTCTCTTCTATTTTTCAAGAATTAAAAGAGGCATTAAACATAACTTTTCATTTGGTTTACTGCATCCTGAGCTTCATCAGCAACCACCTGGAACTCAGTCATTCAACTAGATACAATAGGAGAGGCAGTGATGCCACCTCTTCTTGGAACAATTGTAAAAGAATGTTCTTGAGTACGGTTTGAGAAATTTTTTTTCTAATCAAATTGTGACTCTGTTTCTGTCCCAGAGACTTCGAAGATGGATACATGGATTTGAGAATGAAGAATTGGAAGTAAAGAGCCATTTGGAGAGAGTACTCATTTCATATATTGTTCTAATTCCATGTTTGTCTTCTATCCACCAACGGGCAGTAGAAAACATTTCATCCCATGGGTTTTCCATTTTCATATCTGCAAGGAAATGGAATGAAAGAAAAATTTGAAAGTTCACACCATTGTTGTTGCTCTTAATGCACATCATATCCAAAATAGAGGAGTAACAGTGTAGCTGCATCTTTGGAAGATAGTTCTTTGAATCTGAAACATTGACTCCTTGCAGATGACCATGACCATATAGAGGCAGGTAGATGCTATGTGGGAAATTAAGATGATACTTATTCAGGTACTTTGCCAAATCTGGAAGAGCGCTGTCACAGACAGTATAATAATCATGGCCAATGATGCTCATCATATCATCAAATCGCTTGATAGCCAGTTCATCAGTCATTCTGATTCTCTTGGGATCCATTTAATCTACACAAAAGTTGAATAATTAACTCTTAATTAAGTTGATTTTTTATAAATTTTGTGAAGAAAGTGAAAAAATGGATAAGGCATTAAGGTGCGCAAGTAAAATTGTGTCACGCAAGTCTTGGCGCGCAAGTATCACCGCGCAAGTCCAAATACCTATACAGTAGCGCGACAGTGAAGAAATAGCAGAAAACAGATCAACTTGCGCGGCGAAGGGAACTTGCGCAACGGGAGCTCGAAATTTTGAAATTTGGTGCTTTGTGCGAGGAATGACCGCATATATATAGTCCAGGACACAAACCTGGTGCCTAAATGCCTGCGTGGATCCCACTTGCTCGCCGCAATCTGCGCGGTCAAAAGAACATGCACGCCGCATGTTCCTTGGTTTTCTTCTTTTCCTCAGAGTCATATCCTCACTTCTTTCGGATCCAACTCTGAGGGGGGACTTTTGTTGAAGCTCCTTTCCATCACAGAGTCTAAGGAATTGAAAAGGGAAATACCTTTAACCCAAAGTGATTCATCCTTTGAAGAAACATCAAAAACTGACAAAAGCATGAACAAAGATTCAAACGCACTTGGGTCATGCAAGTTACACCAAGGCCGCGCAAGTATACTTGCGCGCTGCCCAATGGTCACACAGGTGACTTGTGTTCCCTCTTTGAATTTCACCCAGGGTCTTCACTAGCCTATAAATACCCCCGGTGGGCCCCCTATTTCAGGGACGAAAAATTCCAGAAACTCAGATTTGATCTCTCGGCACCCTTGTCTCTTCTCAAAGATTCCTAACACTTCTAAGGTAATTTCTTACCTAGAACAGATGATATAAAGTGGGGGAGTAAGGCCTAAGTGTTGAAACTCACCAACACTTGCGTGCCTAAGTAGCCATCCCTTAAGGGAAATGGCCACACTTGCGCGCTACCGTACCCCTTCAACAAAAATTTCACGCCACCCTTCTAGAAGCCTATAAGGATAGTACTATGGGACTGAGCCAAGTCTCGCCCAAGTATTAACCTAAGGGTTGACCATCGTGCAAGTACCCATGTGTCGCGCAGGTACACCTGCATGACCAGTACTTGCGCGCCCACGCAGGACTTGCGCGCCCACTTCTTTTTGGGTGCCTCCCCTTCCCATTTCACCTCTCTTATGCCTATCCACCTCTCCTATTCAAGATTCAACCTTCAAAACCCTCTTCAAGGCCATTTATGGCCTGGTTCCTTTGTTTGTTTCCTTACCTGAAAGGAATTCTGTGGAACATCACTCAAAACCTATTGATTTACACATCTTTATGTCACTAAGGTTAGATATTTCATTCATTCACCTCATCCTTTAAAGATGATAGAATCCTTAACCTGGGCCTTCTTTTTAGGATCAATCCCCATTCCAAGTTCTCTTAATTTGGACATCCTCCTTAGGAACAAGCCCCAAGTCCCCTAACCTGGGCATCCTCCTTAGAAGTTAGCCCCAACCATAATTCCATTAACCTGGGCTTCCTTTTCAGGAGTAATCCCCAATCTCAAAATATACAAATATGGGCATCCTCCTTAGGAGTAAACCCCAAGTCCCTTAATTCTAAAATTCCTTTAACATGGGCCTCCTCCTTAAAAGTAAGCCCTAGTTTTCAAATCCTTTTAACCTGGACTTCCATCTCAGGAGTTAGCTACAGTCTTAATTTCTTTTAACCGGTCTTAATTTACTTTTGATTTGAGCTTCCTTCTCAGGAGTAAAACCCAATCATAAGTCCCCTAATAATTTGGGAATCTTCTTTAGGAGTAATCCCCAAGTTTGAGTATCCAAATATCCATAAAAGAACATATACCTTTATGGACCCTGTTTCCGGACTTCTTCTTTGAAATAAGTCCCGATCACTATTTATTTGGGAATTCATACATACATAAGCCCCACATCATTTCTTATGATTGCATCTTTTGTGGCACAATTGTCTGGTTTCACCAATACCTCTTGTTTCTCACACCGATCATGACTCACGTGAGCTCAGAGTGTAAAAGTAATCATGACATCTTTCTTTGAGCCATCAATCATGCATTAACCTCATTCTTCTTTACTCGAACTATGTGGGTTCTGATTCCTTTTCTAAAACAAAGGATATGTAGGTAGCCCATCTATGGGTACGATCCCAACTATGAAATAATTCATGTCCTTCTGAATGAAAATAAACATCAAGTGCCCCGATGAGTGGCTTTAAAACTAGTATGGTTATCATAATAACCAAGAGATTTCTATATAATGTGTTGAAGGATACCATTGACCAAGAATCTCTAACAAATACAGATGATTCTCTATCAATAAAGAACCTCGAATACATATAAAATATTCTCTAAATCTCATGCATACTAATCATTGATTGTCAGATCTAAAGGAAAGCGCATTTTGATACTTGGTAATGTAATAAGGATTCACGAACATAACTTAAATCTATAAAGAGAGTCCCTGAGTAGATAATAATTCCCCTCAAAAAGGTGTGATGAGTCTGAACTCCCATCCTCTCGACCAATGGAAATACTTAAGTCTCATCAGTTCACAACTAATGAGAACCTACCTTTGGAAAGTATGTCCAAATGGATATGGAATCATTGGATGTTTCTGGTTCCACGAACAAACCCGTTAGAAACCGCTTGGAATGTTTGATTCTTAAATCAATGAGGTCATCCCAAATTCCAGAGGAAACACACTCTGGCCGCTAACCACGTGTAATCCCCAACATGCTTCCGGGTAGTTGTCTTTTGTGTACACCCTGATCCCATGACCCGCCCTCTCGAAAAACGTGGTTTTTTTATCCCGGTCTTCTAAAAAGGGTATGTAGGAAGCCTCCATGAGGTTCAATCCTACCCAATGGTAAACCTTGGGTTCCCCTTTGTTGGGGACCACTATACTCAGATCCACCCTTTACAATGTTCAGATCAGCCTTCACGGTGTGAAACATTTCCCTTTGTGGGACACACCACCCTAGGTCCATCCTTATTTGGAATTCTAACCCATCCATCTGGTAAAACTTTCTAGGTGCTCCCTTCTAGGAACATAACCATCTGGTCTACTCTCATAGGTTTTATGATCAGTCTGATACATCTCTGCTCGAGTTGAACTCGTGGATCACCCCATGCTAAACATGGGAATCCGAGTAAAACCTTAGAGACATGCCTCCAGCATACAATTACCCACATTCTATGTGCAGTACCTCAGGCTTATGTGTCCTAGAGAAGCCATATTATAAGGGAAAATCTAGGTGTACTAGTGTTCCAGTGTCCAGACACGCCAGTGATGCCCAACATGACTACCCTCCTGACTAAAGGTCGCTACCCTAACTTCACCCCATTGGAATGTCTTGATAGAAGAAACATAATTAACCGATTTCCACAATGACATGGCATTGGGAAGAGTTTCAAGAAAATCATCTTAATATTTAAGGGAAACCCAGACTAGGCGACACATTTTGAGGAGGAATCCATAAAAGGAGAGACATATATCCCATCTTCCCATTTCAATCAAGGAGAAAAAATCTCCAAAGAAGGGATGAATTCTACCCACCTTTGGAAAGCAAGAATGTAGGGAAACAATTATTGTGTCCTCATAGACGATGCGTTCCTCGAGAAAAGCATCAAAAACACCCTGTCTCTCACTTCACATTAGCTTTTCATCCCCAAAGTAGAGTATCTTTTTTCTATTGATCATGTGTCCCACATGTTACCTGGTCCCATGATCTATCTTATGGCTGTGAAATTATAGGATTCTAAATCTGGGGAGTTTTTTTCCCTAAGTACATGGTAAAGTGTAATGATACACAATTTCCTCTTCCTTTGATATTAACATATAATGGGGATTTGAAGAAAAATAATTGTAGAGATTTTATGTTGCAAAGGAAAACATTATGTAGACTTTGGTTATCTTTCTCTGATCCTAGGTACCAGGACATAAATAAAGTTTCAAGGTCTAGATAATAGTAGAGTGTATTTTTTATTTGGAGGTGATTCTTGTATCCTTGACATGGGGAGGTATATATCCTATAATCAATGATAGGTCTCCCACTTATTTGTTCATAAGTAATGAATGAAATCCTCCTTTGGCTCATATAAGACCTCATATTTATAAGTGGAAGTGGAAAAAATATGGTTGTGATGTTTCTTCTGGATAGTTACCTCCATATGTCTATGTCACCCCATTCTTAATCAAAGCGATATTCCTCCACCTTGTTAGACCACATAGGCTTCTTATCTGGTTATCCTGCTGACCGAGGTGAGGTTTGGCTACTATTTGATAGGAAACTATATATGGTTGACCCTGATGATTTAGAACCTATCTATACTAAGGTGTGTAGAAAAGGATATAATTTTCTTATGTGAGTGGGATATTTTGTGGGGTGGTTTTCCATGGTGGATGTAAGATGTGGATTCCCTATGATCCATCTCTATAATACCACAAGGATGACTATAACAGTAGTTATCACCTTCTAATTTCGATAAATATTTAGTGGACCCTAGAGGTATTATAGATACACATCTTATAGCCACAAGGACACTAACAATGATTAGATTAGGAAAATAAACCTGATATTTCATCATGGATAGAATATGCTAATATTACTTTTAATGTTGAACATGAGTATGTTCTTTCTTCAAGCCAGTATTTAGAATATGTTGATGACCATCTGTTGATGTGGGTATATGATCCTTATACTAAGAAGCTACTAGAATATTCCAGTGAGCTTCTATATTGTCTTCAGGGTTATAAGACTACCTTTGTGTGGTTACCAGAATATGTTGGTCTACCCTAGTTGAAGAGGGGTGTGATCTCAAATAAAATATTCATTCCTCATTAAAATATGTTGATGAACATCTGAAATGGGACAAGGGATATGTTCCTCCTATATAGCCTCTGAAGGATATTGGTGTAGTTATTTATTAATGGGAGTATGAATGTGTGCCTGAATATCATAAACCATTTAAATACAATGAGTAGCTTCATCAGTAATCATATGAGCCTACCCTAAGGTGGTACCAAAACCACGTTGACGGAATTCAGTTATAGAAGGGATATAAGACCCATCCTATTTGGCCTTTGGAATATTACTTTGGATTTATTTGACAGGAATGTGCCCTTCTCCTGTGGTAATTTTCCAACTAGTATGATGAGCCCCATTTATAATGAGAAAATGATATCAGTCCTTTGCCTCATCCTTTATTAGAATAAATTGATAATCCTCCTAGATGAGAGAAATAATATGAACTTGCTCTGGAGTAGACACCTATTCATGTTGATCATGGTTATATGGTGGTTTGGATATTAGGATATGAATATGTGTATGCCACTGTATCTATACCAACCCTGAAATATGCTGAAATATTTATTCTTCTATTTATTGGATATAGTGGAACTTAAGTAGATTAATGTTCCTAAATAAAGTCCTGTACATTATCATTCACAAAAATATACTAGAGGGAATATTTTATTGATATGGGGATATAATCCCACTTTTATCCTCATTTTTCTACCCGAAGATGCCGATGTGATTCATGTGTGGGGATTTTGATATGTGCTTCCCCCATGACTGTTGCAGGGATATGTGGGAAGACTTGGTATGAGTGAGATGAGATATGAGACTTCTCATTGGTTTTTTCCAGAATATTTTGGTGTAATTAATTATCAGAAGAAAGAATATGGACCCACTTTCATTGATTTTCATCTTGCAGTGCCCACAGATATCTCTTCAGTGCCCAAGAATAAGTATCCAAGGAGGTGAATTATCAGGTGGCATCCTCAATTGGTGACAAATGTGCACTGGTAGGATGGTTCTAGTAGTAGTAATTGATATGAGTTCTACTTGTAAAATCTTAAACCAGGATAGAGCTATGAACAAATTCTTTATCACCCTACTTATGGTAAAGAAGGTGACAATTTTCATGCTCCAGGGATAAATTCATGAAGTGGTTAACAGTGGTGGCAGGCATCACCAATTTCATCAAATCCTTCCCAGATTGAGTTGGTGTTGCAAGATTTAATGTCCAGAGACCTCTTCAGGTTACATCGAGGGTCAAAATCATAATATGTTGGTGGTATTCCCTGGCCATCACATTTTACACCCAATGTTAAAGGCTTCCAGTGGATGATGTTGTTTTCCGATCCATTTAGGTTGTTGTTGTAACTAAGGTTCTAGAAGGTTTATTGATGATTCCATGAAATTAGTGTGACTATTATGAGTGTGGTATATATAATCACAGGGAAAAAAATTCATTATTTAGTAAAAAATTTCATGTTAGTCACATACCTGATAAACTATGCATGGTGAATACTTTTGTTTATTTTCACTGTCACTTTGGCCATTTTTGTGTGTGAAATATACAGACTGGCCCACCCAAGAGAAAACTGATTATAATCAATTATTTAATGTTTCACATTGGGTTCACCATTTTTGTTTCTTATAGAATGGTATGGGCTATCTAGGTATAAGAAACATGATTCCCAACACCTATGGTTACTCATTTATTCTATTATCACTTGCTTTCACATCAAGTTCACCAATTTTTTCTAAAAAATGTAGGTTGTAACAATAATAATTTGATTATGTGTGTGGGGGGGATAACATGGTTTTATAATATATTCACATTAGGAATACCATTTTTTCTTAGGGAAACTCCCAATGGATCCCACACCTATAATAAACATAGTCCGACTCTATAAGGGAAGATAGTCGTTGAGGTTTCAAGGAAAAGTATTCTTAGGGACTCAGATTGGTCAAGAGGATGGGATTCAGGCTCATCACACCCTTTTTTGGGGGAATTATTTTCTACTGTGATACTCTCTTATAGATTTAACATAAGTTCGTAAATCATTTGCAAATCCTTGTATGAGACTGGATAACTTAATAAAATGATTGTCTGTTGAATCCCTATATATTCAAGTAAGATTTTTTTGGTGTCACCATATATATGTATATGAGGTTCAAAATCTATTTATAATTATTACTTAATATTGGGGGAATTATTGTTCTTTGAATCCATATGACCAGGCACTCCAGAGTTTACCTCCCTTTAGGAAGGTGACTTTTGTTTTCGGATTGGTATTGAACCTATAAATGGTATCCGACATGTTCTCTAAGAAAAGAAATAAAAAAACTTGACATAGTTTTAGGTTGTTTGGAATGGCTACAATAAGTAGTTTAATTTCATGTGGAAAGGATGTATATAAAGGCATTTAAATGTTGGGTATGGAGCTTGGGCCTTATGATGGCATCCTATGTATCCCGATTATAATATGAATAAGAGTCCTCATAGTTTATTTATGATGCCAATAATGATGCCCATTTTTGTGAGGAATTTGTATCACACAACTGACATGATCCCAAAAAATATCAAATGTCACACGATCCATGATTGAAGTGAGAAAAAAGAGATAGAAGAAGACCGAACATGTAGAAATGGATATAATATAAAATTTATATGAGGATTACACACTGAGGTTTACCTTATATTTGAGTAGGCATTACACACTAAGGTTTAAATGATTGGGGTAATATTCATCATTCTAGGGGCATGACCATTTAAAATCTCCAAGCTCACATGAGTCATTCTTAGTGTGAGAAAAAAGAGACACCAAGAGATTGTATGAACTGCTTATAAGTGTGGGATTTAAGAATTTAATAATCCTTGATGTAATGTTTTAATAAAGGCATCTTACATTTCATATTTATAAAAATAATTAGAGTCCTCTTAGTTTACTTGGATTTCTAATCCATTGATATATGAGAAAAGACGATGGACCCATTGGTGGTGAGTAAATGGAATGTCAGGTGGCTTAAACCAAGATGGATGCCAACATCAAATTTCCAACCCTTATCCTCTTACATATATATAGTGGGGACGATGAAAGGTCTATAAAATATACTTGGATGGTAGAAGGGTAATATAGAAATAATTAGGTTGCATGGGTAAATAACACTTAGACCATTATAGAAACACCCAAATAAAGGTGGTGAAAAACCAAAGGCTCATGGTTGAGGATCCACATGTATAAGTAGGTCTTATTGATGTGACTAAAATGTTTGGAGATATTAGCATGACAAGTCTAAGGATGCTAGTCTGAAAATCCTGATATGTCAAGGGGTTTTCACATGATCAAATATAAGAAATCCAAGGGTGTCATGAGAATAAGGTTTACATGTTTGAGGGTCTTCACATAAACTATGATGAAAAATCCATAGGTTTTTGTGTGAACCAGGAAACATGTCTGAGGGTTTTCACATGATCTACACCGACTTGTCTAAGGTATTTCATTTGATCTAAGATGACATGTCTAAGGGATTTTCATGAACCGGGTTGACATGTACAAGTTTCATCTTATGAACTAGAATTACATTTCTTGGTGGAATTGTGTAATCATGATAATGTGTCTTGGGGATTCACATGAACCACGATGAAATGTCTAAGGATCATCACATGAACCAGGATGACGTGTCTAGGTGGTGTCACATGATCTAGATTACACGTACATGGGTTTTCTCTTAATCCAAGCTGACATGTTTAAGGGGTTTCACATGATCAATTAACTTATTATGCAAACCTTTTGATGGAACAGTGAGACTAGTGTAGAGTCATGTAATCATGTAATGACTTTCCATTAATACTTCTACATGGAAACATGTTTTCATGAAGGAGGGGTGCATGGTCAAGTGTTCATGTCAAGGTCACACACCCTAGGGTTTTAATGATAAGGGTAAAAATTACCATGTGATCTTAAGGGAATCACATAATGGGGTCTCGTGATAAGATCTCACAGACGTGTATGGGGTGCCTGTCTAAGGGATTATAATTGAGCCATAAAGACAAAGAGTAGGTCATCATTTATTCCTAGATAGTAAGTTATAATGTCATCGTAGCGGAGTATGTTCAAGGGTGCATAACTTTTTCCATATAATCACATCACCTAACTAATGAGGAGTAATACGATTACATGAACAAGGGTTTCCACATGAGGTTGGTGTATGATGTTCAATTGATCATGAAATCACATGACCTTAAAGGGAGATCCTGATGGGTACTCATGATGGTGTCTCCTGACGGTGTATCACAATCAACAAAGTACTATCCTCCCCTTCTCCTCTTATTTTATTCTCTTTCCTCCCTTTCTCCTATTGTGAAATTGCATTGGAATTTTCATCCCCCCCTAAAGTGGAGGGTAGGGGCATATATTGGAGAAGGATGACTGATGTTTCCACTACTTTTCATTTTGAAGGTACTGTATGCACTAGCTTGAGGTGGTGGGTGACATATCTTAAAATCTCTATATATCACATCTTTATTCATGTTTATCCAATGTTTTGGTTGATACAAAATCATGTTATCGACTAATTGATCACGTAATGCTTGATACCTTCACATGAAGGTATTTATATGATCATGCAGTAGATCAGTGAAAAAAATACATGATAATCAAAGATAAATTAGTGTTATAACTTCAATAAAATCACATGTTCATCCAGCATGTTTTTCAAAAATCACTTAAGAACCATTCGGGGAATTCTTATGACATAAATATATAAATTAAAAATGGGGTTTGCAAAGGAAAGATACGCTATTTTTCAAAAGAACCATGTTATGTTAGTCTGATTAATATGATCATCATCACTTAATTTCATGAACCCTTCATCTTTTAGAAATGACCTCATGAAATCACATGATCAAAATAAATTCACATGATATTTTGGATTAGTTTATCATCCTCCTGCGATGACTTTTTTCTTTGAATCACTTCATGCATGAAACATGAAGTATCATTCATTCCTTAGGGATGATCGAATGCCTCGAATTGCATGGGTGGAGATGGTTGTTAGGGTGGATATCGAATGCTGGAGTGATGACCATACATCCGGGGGGGGGTCATGACACTAAAATAGTGTTTTTGAGGAGCTTAGTGGTCGAGAAGAGGTTAAATATGATCACACGCTTGATTTTTTGACCAAGGTTCATGTGATCTGACAACTAAGGTTATGCACATACTTTTTTAATCACGTTAACATTACCACATATGAATTCATCCCACATCAGTCTTCTTGATGGATTTACTATAATTAATAAGTTATTATAGATCCACTGACCACCAGAAGTGAGTATCGAGGCCCGATCTTGAACTTCATCGACAGCAACCCATTCCAGAATTCTCCTTCACTGCACTGCCTACCTGTGATGTGGCTCCTCTCCTATTTCATGTGCATGTTCAAACACCCACACCTCATTCCATGTATAATATCCAACTATTATATCTATCATGTGTGGTTGAGGTGAATTCCACATGGGACTTTGTTGAGATGGCTGGCTAGTTAGCCATGGGTGCCCTGTTTCTTTTAGCCATGGGCATGAATTTAAACTTAGAATAAAATTCAATGTAAAATGAGTGAAATAAGGGCTGTAATATGAACCATTATAAAAAAATCCCATCAATTTATTCTTCAAGAATAACACTTCCTTTTAAGTTCTTCATGAAAAATATGAATTTTACTTTCATGGGATTCACACATGTCAAATCCTTGATGAAAAAGTGTTTGGAACACATTTATGGGTTCCAACACCAGTTAATTAGGGAAAAAAGAATAATTAATCTCATAATTTATATTTATTATACAAAGAAACACATAAAAAACTATACATTTCACTTAACAAAAATTATTCCCACTATCTACTTTCAAAAAAACATTTTCTGTGTATATTCATCTAGAAAACTATAAAATTTACATGTTTAAAAAAAAAATACTTTTTCACTAAAAATGAAATCCAAAGTTAGAATGAATTTTTAATCCCTGCACCTCCTAGATGTAAAATATAAACATTTCATCCTGGATTATCTAGTTTCAAGTATACTATATGTCATTAGATGAAACTAGAAAAGTTACCTAATTTTTTAAAAACACAGCATGATGAATAAAATAATAATAAATAATCTTTACAAAATGGTCTCCCATAGCTATATAGTATAATTTGGTTGAAAACTATCAAATTATAAATCACAATGATTTCTTAATCTAAAGTTTGGAATTATATAAAGCTTTTAATTTTTTTGGGAATTCAAACCTATAGGATTCCCATTATCATCAGACTCGAAATCTATCCTCTTGTCCTAGCTATGAGAAACTCATATTTTTTGTAAATGTGTGATTCCATTTTTACCAAACATGGAATAATTACCTTTAAATTTATAATTATAATGATCCTATATATAATAATTAGGAGTCTCCTCAGCATAAGTATTTCTAGGATCGTCTTGATCATGTAGTGATTCACTATTCATTTCCAACCTTATACCACCATGTTAAACTGATATAGTATTGTAAAAAAAAATATAATAACAAATTAAAATTCATTTTTGATTTAATTATTTAATTTTTATCATTATAAAAAAGTTTTATCTTACTTGTTTTTATGATTACATTGTAGGTGGAGGTGATTTGGGGAGCCCATTGTAAAATTCAAGAAAAATAGGCCAAACTGCCCAAGAGACCAAGAAAGTATGTGGACTAAAATGCATACTGAGACTAATTTTTTCATCCAATTGGACAGAAAATTGGATGTATAATGAAACAAACATGTGGGTTACACTTATATCAAATACCAATAAATCCAATTCATCCATTTTTGGCACAAAATGTGCTATCATAGGAAATAATATTCATTATTCATAGTCTCGAGGTCACTTCTGTAATTCATCCATATCTCAAGATATAGACCAAAAAATGATTCCCAATATTTTGTGAAGATATTAAATATGTGGAGAAATGAATTTTAGTTTTTTTAAAATTGAGACAAGACTTTATGGGTGCCTAAAACTGTAACACCCTGAGATTTTATGAAAAATATTCTTTTTAATTTCATTAATGTCTTGTGTTATACACTACACCAAAAGGAGCTTTCACAACACACATCTTTGACATGGCTTGAATTACACGCAATCGCGACCTTCCACGATAGCGTGTGTTGTACGCAACACCAAGTTTTGCTAAACAACGATATGCTATTAAAATATTATTAAAACTATACGTTATGAATAGTAATAACCACTTTTTGAAATTTTTTAAATTTTATTTTTCAAAATGGACTTCATTTTTGGATTCGGAATATCAAAATTAGCTTAGGGTGAAATTTTGGTAATTTTCGGATAACTTTCATATTTTGATGAATAGTGGAAATTACTAAATTTTAATTAAAAACAACTTTTTCAATCGAAATAATTAATAGTGATAAATTATTAATTTGAGTGGTTTTAAAGTATATTTAGAATATATTTTTACAATTTAATACAATGTTGGTCAATGGATGTAATTTCACATTTAAACCAGTTATAAACAAGTGTCAATCTTTTGATAGTTATTATCTCTTAAAACACGCCTTTTGTTTTGACGACGGGAATTAATTTTTAAATTAATTAATGAAAATGATATGTTTTGAATTTGGTAAAATAGAAATCATTTTTGAGTTCATAATATCAAATATAGCTTAGGCCTAATTTTTGGTATTTTTCTGAAAACTTTCAATTTTTGATGAATAGTGAAACCACTAAGTGGTAGTTAAAAAAACTGAATTTTTCATAAAACATAATTTTACCACCTCTGTGAGTGAAATTTCAAAAATCCTAGAGACACGGTTGATGTCAGTAAGTAAAATATGGTTCAATGAGATGAAAATAATTTTTGGTGAATAGTAACTTTTTACTTTTATTTACCACGGTTAAAAGTAAATAGGGTAATTAAGGGTAAAAATGATATTATTATTACCCTAACACATGTCAAAATTCTATTGGATAAGTTTAATTTGACCAAAAACAAGCTTAGGAATAAAATATGACCATTTAGGCCCACTTGGATTAGATTAGGACATTTATTATTATTTAATTCAAAGAAGAGTTAAAAGAGTTAAAATCAAAGTTTATTTACTAAAACATTTTTAATATAGGGTTATAAATAAGCTAAATTAGATTGTAAATTTTCATTAGAAAGCTAAAAAGATATCCTACATAATGTTATTTTATTTGTAATTTTTAGACATCGAATAATTTAATTTATTTATGACACAATGATGATGCAGTAATTATCTTATTAATGAAATATTGACATAATTGATGTTATAAATACCAAAATAAATGTAATTTAAGGCTTTTTATGAATCCCACTAATTTTATAGGTTAATATGACATGTTAGTATTGATTTAATGAACTTGGTTTGAACTAATAATTCTGTTATGATTTTCACAAAAATCAATTACTAAATAGTGTCAAAATTGACATAAAATAGTTTTTAAAATAAATATTATATTGTTAATTGTTATTTTATTCCTAAAAATCTAAGGTTCGGCCAAATGACTTAGATAAGGTGATATATATTAATAATAAACAACTTGGGGTTTGTTTGGCTACTTATAGTAAGTTTATTAACCTTATAGTATAAGAACACAAGAAGACATGGTAAATGTAAAATTATTTAACTTAATGTTAAATCTAAATGATAAGGTTAAAATAGGAACCTAAACTTGTCTAAATTCTATTGGATGAGAGGATTTCGACCCATCCCCACCTTATCCTCGAAATAAATCAATTTGGAGCTATTTAAAACCGAACTTGACTTTATAATAAAATAATATTTTTAGTTATTCCAAAGGTGCCCCTCTCCTCCCTTATAAAAGGGCACCTCCTACCTCTCTTCCTCACACAACTTTGAGCCTTCAAGCTTGGCCAAACCCTGAAAAATTCTCTTCTCGACTTCCCTAGAAACATCCTAGAGGTTTTGGTCTTCCTCAAAGACCAATTTTAGGGCCCTAAGAGGAGGTCTCAAAGAGGCGCTTCAAAGAAGAGGTAATTTCCGTTACTGATTCCTTCACCTTTATTTCTTCTTCCACTTCTTCTTCTTAGGTTGTTTCATTATTAAGTAATAACATCAGTATCACTAATATACTGATATGTTATTATAAGTATGAAACAATCATATTTCACCATCTATCCATCCTACGGAAAATGAAATCACCGCGTGTGCGTACGTACGAAATACCGTCTCCATGCCGTGGTGAAATCTATTTTCCACCACCACCTTACTTGGATGGGTATAATGGTGTAAATAATAACTATATATTATTATTTTAAAGTGATATTGATTCTGAAATAGTATACATACACTCCAATACAGTCCCACGATCATGAGAACGATATCATCGCTCGTGCGTACGTATGGACTACCGTCTCCACGACGCGATGAGATTCATTCTCCACTTTAACAATTCATGAATGATTATAAAGTATATATAATAAGTAATAATGAAATATATGACATAATAATTATACTGGATTTATGTGTATATATATGAATGTCATCTACTTAATTCCGTTCAACTCAATAAGGAAACGAAAACAGCGTTCATGCGTACGTACGGCCTACCGTCTCCATGAACGGTGTATTTCATTCCATTTACTGATTTATTATATATATGTATATTCTGAATATATATATATATAAATAATGTTTTATATTCTATAATTAAGTAATCATGATCTAAGTAATCATATGAATAATTACAAGTCAAAACACGGACGACAAATGAAACAATTTTACCCAAAACGCTCTTAAACATGGAATTTACAAAAGAACGGGTAATATAAAGTCATAAGTGAACCATATATGATATCATAACAATGAATATGATTCTGTAATAAGTCAATGACATTATTTAAATCATTATACAGGAGGTTCAGACACTTACGAAGCAAATCGGACCTAAGGTAAGGGAAATATCACAATCTCATTTTTATCCGAGATTGTTTATACTTTGGTATTTAATGGGGTGTATTTTATCATCCACATACACATTTCCTCAATATGTAATATTATTTCCATCCACCTACAATTGTTTAAATCCAATTTTACCCTTCGGTGAGTTTTTAGTAAAGGATATGAATGGAATATTTTGTCGTTTTTCGTTCGAGGTACTTTTTGACTTTTCCGACAAAAGTACCAGAAGAATGTTTTTTTAACTTATACGGCATGAATGGATTTTTAAAACATTATTTCCAGGAAGCTTACTTTACAAGTTTTCAAGTTTATTTTTAATCAACTTCTTTTAGTTTAGAATTGTACGACATGTTAAGAAAGGAAAAGTGTTTTGGAAGTAGAAAGGATATTTTCTTCAAGAATGGAGTTCAAGTGTTTTATAAAAATTATTTTCCATCTAAGATAATAAAAGGTTCTGTTTTTACCCCTATTATTACATTGATATGAACATGTTGTGATGGATATATTTTTATGAATTCCTTTATCTTATATGAATTGTTTTATAATGTCACGATGTTTAAGATTCCCATTTTTATTACATGGGTTATGCTATGGTGTATGGTTTATGATTTTGTGGCACACATAAAAATGGTATCATTATGAGATGGGTGGGACCTATATCTACCTCCAATGAATTGGGTAAAGATTTTATATCTCATGAGATAGACATGGCTGGAACGGTAGGTTATTCCGGTTCAGTGAAACAGGACTGAAACGAGGGTGACTCAGTTCAGAAAGGGACTTTGTCCACTAAGATAGTCTTGGCAATGAGTCTTGACTAACAAGAAATGATTCTCTATGATTATGTGTGTATTACAGAAAGTTTAATGTTTTAAGTTATGATTATTGTGATTACATTTCACTGCCATGATTTATCCCATGTTATGAAATTATGATCTCTTTTACTGGTTAAGATTTCCAAAAGTTATGTGCTTATGTATATGATGTGATTGATATTTCTTTTATTTACCCTTACTGAGCATTTGAGCTCACCATTTTATGTTTACTTTTCCCCAGGATATAAAGAAAGGCTTAGGTATAAAAAAAGAAGATCTTTATGGGAGATGTTAAAGATCTTTCACCAGGATTAGAAGATTATATTCTGAGTTTCCAAAGACACAAAACTATTACGATCCTTGTGTGTGTGTTTTTGTTATGTACTAAGTATTCCGCAAATGTAATGTAATGTCAATGTACGTCAAGCTTTGGGTCTCTACAGTTGGTATCAGAGGAAAGGTTTAGTCAACCTTTGGAAACTAGGATGTGAGAACTTTAGTGAGATCTCTAGAGATATTTCTAAGGTATGTCTAGGGATGTCCCTAAAGATAAGTATACGTATAGGATATTGTCCTAGAACTATGGTAACGATATTAGATTAAACCAAAGATGTTAGATATTGAAGTTACTCCCCCTTTATTATGATTTTTGTCTCTCACACTATTCTTTTTGGGTTTTAGACGATGGCTGGAACCCGAAGGAACCGTGTTGATCAATGCAATGGACAATGCAATGATTGTCCTCCTGAACAAACAAATGTTATGGGAGATGGAGTGCAAAATCTTATTGCTATACTTACACAAGCTATGAATCATTCTAGACTTCCAAATGAGCAGAGAAGGGAACAGTATTGTATTGAGTCCTTCATGAGGCAACGTCCACCTTCTTTCAGTGGGACTTCCGATCCACTTGTTGCTGAACAATGGATCAGTACCACTGAAAAGATATTTTCAGTTCTTCAATGTTCTGAACATGATAAAGTCATCTTAGCAGTATATTGTTTGGAAGGTGAAGCTGATCAATGGTGGAATCTTTTCAAGAATACGAGGCCAAGAGATGAAATTGAGTCCATGGAATGGGACGAGTTCAAGAATTTATTTTTCAATAAGTACTTCCCTCGTATTTTTCGAACAAAGATGGAGAAGGAGTTTCTCGAACTAAAGCAAAAGGATGATGAATCCGTTGGTATATATGAAGCGAATTTTACAAGACTTGCAAGGTATGCATCTGGCATTATCATCCAACTTGAAAGTAAAGTTGATCGATTTTTCAGTGGCTTAAAACCAAGTCTTCTAAGGGAATTAGCTATAAGAGACTTCAGTAGATATGAAGAAATTATGCGTTGTGCTATCAAGGTAGAAATGGAAGTTGGTGTTACATATCCATCTCATGGTTTTGACAAGAAACGAAAGATGGAGTTCAAGGAGAAATCTCAGAATAATGGTGAAAAGAAGATGGATGTTTCCTTATGCACAAAGTGTGGAAAGAAGCATGGTGGAGATTGTCTTAAAGGGACTAGAAAATGTTTTAAGTGTGGAAAAGAAGGTCATCGAGCAGCTGAGTGTCTAAGTAATGGAAAAAGGGTTTCTAATGATGTGAATAAAGCAAACACTGCAGAGAACGCACCACCAACACTTCAATGCTTCAAGTGCAAAGAAGTGGGGAATTATGCTAATAAATGCCCTAATCCAAGGGTTAGTGATGATCGACATGAGAAACCGCTTAAGGAAAAGGACAAAGGGAAGTCACATGCGATCACTATTGGCGATGTTGAATATGAAAATGATGTGGTGGAATGATTAAGTGTTTATATAATGGGATTCCAAAATAATGTTGTATCATGGAGTATTGGAATATTTATGTATTGGTCTAATGTGGTATTCAAATTGATTGAGATATTTTTGGAAATAAGTTGATATGCGCATAATGAAGGGAAAACGAGAAAATGAAATGTTTAACAGTATTCATGAGCTCATGATTGATATAAGGACTAAGTGATATCATGGTTTGAGTATATAGAATTTTGAGGATTTTGGTATGTGGAAAGTGTTAACTTTTAACTGCATTCATGTTTTCACTAAGATTCAATGGGTATTCATTCTTTAAGAGAATACATGATTAAGGAATTCACATGTTTGTAATTTGACCAATAAGATATATCTTATGATATATGGGGGATAAATGATGGAAATCACTTGATCGTTCTGTGACATTTCAAGTAATCATTTTCTTTATACTATGAACTTGGACCGAAGTATTTTAGATAAGACTAAAGATTATAATGGATTATGTTGGAAATAAGTTAGGATAAAACATTTTTCTATATTATTGATGGGATGTTATAGTAATATAACTTTAGAAAAAGGACAACCTGCAGGACGGGCGACACCCCATCACGTCGGACAAGGCTATGGGAATCGAACCCACAACTGAAGTGCGACTAGCCTTTATCGCCTACCACTGGCCTACAGGAAGTCCCTGGTTAGTAGAAACTAGTTTTATTATATTAAGCAGTATGATATATGAAGTATAAGTCCATTTTAGGAACTATATATGATTAATCTCATTATAGAATGACTTATGTATATTTAATAACTTTTGCTAACCTTTTGTTTGAGACAGATGGAATGACCCGTCATTCTATCACATGATCTGCTAACACTTCACGAATAACAAATTCAACTTCATTTATTTAATATATGAAGTGGAAATTGTTTAAGGTACAAACAACAGTGAGATTGTACCAAAATAAAGTAAGTATTTATTCAAATTCTAATTCTTCAACTTTAGGGAAACGATCTTGAAAACCAAAAATGTTGTCCTAGTGCTCTTATATCTGATTAATCATATGATACCTTAGATCGTCACAAATTTATGGATTTGTGATTGATGGCTTTTCCATAGCCATGTTCTCTACCACTCACCATCAGAACATGATGGTCAGATTTTTCTTCCATATCCATATTTTCACCTATGTGGAAACCCAGTGATTAGTTTATTTGGGTAACCATTACGTTTCATACTTTTGTTTTTAAATATTGGTTTTGGTATTCCTTTTTACTATGTGGGTTTCTATTAAATAAACTTTTGAGTATTAAACTATTTATAACCCCGACGAATTTCGAGGGCGAAATTCATTTTAAGGGGGGTAGAATGTAACACCCCGAGATTTTATGAAAAATATTATTTTTAATTTCATTAATGTCTTGTGTTATACGCTACACCAAAAGGAGCTTTCACAACACACATATATGACATGTCTTGAATTACACGCAATCGCGACCTTCCACGATAGCGTGTGTTGTACGCAACACCAAGTTTCGCTAAACAACGATATGCTATTAAAATATTATTAAAACTAGATGTTATGAATAGTAATAACCACTTTTTGAATTTTTTTAAATTTTATTTTTCAAAATGGACTTCATTTTTGGATTCGGAATATTGAAATTAGCTTAGGGTGAAATTTTGGTAATTTTCGGATAACTTTCATATTTTGATGAATAGTGGAAATTACTAAATTTTAATTAAAAACAACTTTTTCAATCGAAATAATTAATAGTGATATATTATTAATTTGAGTGGTTTTAAAGTATATTTAGAATATATTTTTACAATTTAATACAATGTTGGTCAATGGATGTAATTTCACATTTAAACCAGTTATAAACAGGTGTCAATCTTTTGATAGTTATTATCTCTTAAAAACACGCCTTTTGTTTTGACGACAGGAATTAATTTTTAAATTAATTAATGCAAATGATATGTTTTGAATTTGGTAAAATAGAAATAATTTTTGAGTTCATAATATCAAATATAGCTTAGGCCTAATTTTTGGTATTTTTCTGAAAACTTTCAATTATTGATGAATAGTGAAACCACTAAGTGGTAGTTAAAAAAACTGAATTTTTCATAAAACATAATTTTACCACCTCTATGAGTGGAATTCCAAAAATCCTAGAGACACGGTTGATGTCAGTAAGTAAAATGTGGTTCAATGAGATGAAAATAATTTTTGGTGAATAGTAACTTTTTACTTTTATTTACCACGGTTAAAAGTAAATAGGGTAATTAAGGCTAAAAATGATATTATTATTACCCTAAAACATGTCCAAATTCTATTGGATAAGTGTAATTCGACCAAAAACAAGCTTAGGAATAAAATATGACCATTTAGGCCCACTTGGATTAGATTAGGACATTTATTATTATTTAATTCAAAGAAGAGTTAAAAGAGTTAAAATCAATGTTTATTTACTAAAACATTTTTAATATAGGGTTATACATAAGATAAATTTGATTGTAAGTATTCATTAGAAAGGTAAAACTATTTAATACATAATGGTATTTTATTTGTAATTTTTAGACATCAAATAATTTAATTTATTTATGACACAATGATGATGCAGTAATTATCTTATTAATGAAATATTGACATAATTGATGTTATAAATACAAAAATAAATGTAATTTAAGACTTTTTATGAATCCCACTAATTTTATAGGTTAATATGACATGTTAGTATTGATTTAATTAACTTGGTGCGAACTAATAATTCTGTTATGAGTTTCAAAAAAATCAATTACTAAATAGTGTCAAAATTGACATAAAATAGTTTTTAATACAAATATTATATTGGTAATTGTTATTTTATTCCTAAAAATATAAGGTTCGGCCAAATGACTTAGATAAGGTTATATATATTAATAATAAACAACTTGGGGTTCATTTGGATGCTTATATTAAGTTTATTAACCTTATAGTATAAGAACACAAGAAGACATGGTAAAATTAAAATTATTTAACTTAATGTTAAATCTAAATGATAAGGTTAAAATAGGAACCTAAACTTGTCTAAATTATATTGTATGAGAGGATTTCGATCCATCCCCACCTTAGCCTCGAAATAAATCAATTTGGAGCTATTTAAAACCGAACTTGACTTTATAATAAAATAATATTTTTAGTTATTTCAAAGGTGCCCCTCTCCTCCCTTATAAAAGGGAACCTCCTACCTCTCTTCCTCACACAACATTGAGCCTTAAATCTCGGCCAACCCCTGCCAAATTCTCTTCTCCACTTCCCTAGAAACATCCTAGAGGTTCTGTTATTCCTCAAAGACCAATTTTAGTGCCCTAAGAGGAGGTCTCAAAGAGGCGCTTCAAAGAAGAGGTAATTTCTGTTACCGATTCTTTCACCTTTATTTCTTCTTCCACTTCTTCTTCTTAGGTTGTTTCATTATGAAGTAATAACATCAGTATCACTAATATACTGATATGTTATTATAATTATGAAACAATCCTATTTCACCATCTATCCATCCTACGGAAAACGAAATCACCGTGCGTGCGTACGTACGGAATACCGTCTCCACGCCGTGGTGAAATCTATTTTCCACCACCACCTTACTTGGATGGGTATAATGGTGTAAATAATAACTATATATTATTATTTTAAAGTGATATTGATTCTGAAATAGTATACATACACTCCAATACAGTCCCACGATCATGAGAACGATATCATCGCTCGTGCGTACATACAGACTACCGTCTCCACGACGCGATGAGATTCATTCTCCACTTTAACAATTCATGAATGATTATAAAGTATATATAATAAGTAATCATGAAATATATGACATAATAATGATACTGGATTTATGTGTATATATATGAATGTCATCTACTTAATTCCGTTAACTCAATAAGGAAACGAAAACAGCGTTCATGCGTACGTACGGCCTACCGTCTCCATGAACGGTGTATTTAATTCCATTTACTGATTTATTATATATATGTATATTCTGAATATATATATATATAAATCATGTTTTATATTCTGGAATTAAGTAATCATGATCTAAGTAATCATATGAATAATTACAAGTCAAAACACGGACGACAAATGAAACAATTTTACCCAAAATGCTCTTAAACATGGAATTTACAAAAGAACGGGTAATATAAAGTCATAAGTGAACCATATATGATATCATAACAATGAATATGATTCTGTAATAAGTCAATGACATTATTTAAATCATTATACAGGAGGTTTGGACACTTACGAAGCAAATCAGACCTAAGGTAAGGGAAATATCACAATCTCATTTTTATCCGAGATTGTTTATACTTTGGTATTTACTGGGGTGTATTTTATCATCCACATACATGTTTCCTCAATATGTAATATTATTTCCATACACCTACAATTTTTTAAGTCCAATTTTACCCTTCGGTGAGTTTTTAGTAAAGGATATGAAAGGAATATTTTGTCGTTTTTCATACGAGGTACTTTTTGACTTTTCCGACAAAAGTACGAGAAGAATGTTTTTTTAACTTATACGGAATGAATGGATTTTTAAAACATTATTTCCAAGAATATTACTTTACAAGTTTTCAAGTTTATTTTTAATCAACTTCTTTTAGTTTATAATTGTACGACATGTTAAGAAAGGAAAAGTGTTTTGGAAGTAGAAAGGATATTTTGCTCAAGAATGGAGTTCAAGTGTTTTATAAAAATTATTTTCCATCTAAGATAATAAAGGGTTATGTTTTTAACCCTATTATTACATTGATATAACCATGTTGTGATGGATATATTTTTATGAATTCCTTTATCTTATATGAATTGTTTTATGATGTCACGATGTTTAAGATTCCCATTTTTATTACATGGGTTATGCTATGATGTATGGTTTATGATTTTGTGGCACACATAAGAATGGTATCATTATGAGATGGGTGGGACCTATATCTCCCTCCAATGCATTGGGTAAAGATTTTATATCTCATGATATAGACATGGCTAGAACGGTAGGTTATACCGGTTCAGTAAAACAGGACTGAAACGAGGGTGACTCAGTTCAGAAAGGGACTTTGTCCACTAAGATAGTCTTGGAAATGAGTCTTGACTAACAAGAAATGATTCTCTATGATTATGTGTGTATGCCACAAAGTTTAATGTTTTATGTTATGATTATTGTGATTACATTTCACTACCATGATTTATCCCATGTTATGAAATTATGATCTCTTTTACAGGTTAAGATTTCCAAAAGTTATGTGCTTATGTATATGATGTGATTGATATTTCTTTTGTTTACCCTTACTAAGCATTTGAGCTCACCCTTTTATGTTTACTTTTCCCCCAGATGTAAAGAAAGGTTTAGGTATAAAAAAAAGAAGATCTTTATGGGAGATGTTGAAGATCTTTCACCAGGATTAGAAGATTATATTCTGAGTTTCCAAAGACACTAAACTATTACGATCCTTGTGTGTGTGTTTTTGTTATGTACTAAGTATTCCGCAAATGTAATGTAATGTCAATGTACGTCAAGCTACGGGTCTCTACAAAAACCATGGGCCAATTGGTATCACAAAATTAGGATTCCCAATATCACCTTCCACTTTGCCACTAATTTAGCACCTTGGGAAAACCATTTTCAAGATCGACTAGGAGGAAAGGATTTGATATTTTGTATTCCTAGAGGTGTGTTATAATCCAATTATAGGTTCTGGATCTCCCTATTCCCATAGGGAGAGCTGATATTAATTTGGATTTCCACATGAGCTTCCTCCTCCTCTCAATGGCAGGCTAAATGGTGGGTTATCATTGAGAGGGAGATACACACGTTAAGATGGAGTTTTTGAACATAATTATCTAATATTACGGTGTATATTTTTTTTATTAATTGTTATTTTATATTTATATTGAATTAGTTTTGTGTATTTAGTTCAAACACTTTTTATATCATAACCAATCGGTGTGTAATTTTAAATGTGTGACTTGTGCTCTTTTGATTGGAAAACATAAGAATCCTCTTCATTCCAAAAAAAATTGATTATTTAGTGTTAATTTAAAACCCATTAAGCATTATAATATTATAGAAACTGAAATCATGATTTTTATTTCAAGTTTTAGTCTTATATGTATTATTTTAGAGGTTTGTGGGTACCCAATATATTGTTTAACCTTCAACCAAAGTATTACACAAAAACATAATAATCAATTAATGGAACTTTTAAAGTGGTGTAGTAACTTATAAATGATCACATAATTATTATTTATTTTTTAAAAACCACTTTTTTATCAATTATTTAACAATTCAAAATTTTTTCATTTTATTTTTTAAAACTATATTCAAAACCACCACTCTTTTAGCCCTTTTATTAAAGATACAAACTTTAAACATCCATATATCCTTCAGAGATGACCTAGGGTATACCCTATGATATAAATAAATATTAAAAAATAATAAATTTATTGTTTCATGATAACACAATAAAATTTAAGAACCATTTTCAGGGAGAATTTTGGTTTTTAGTATGCATTTATGATAAAATATTTGTGAATTTTGTGAATATTTTTTTATTTAATTTTATAACTTATCTTATCTCTTTATTTTATAATTTTTTCCTATATAGTTTATGTGAATTATGTGTTCCTTTTTGAGATATCTACCTCCTTTCAACCCCAAAATGGACAGGATGCTACGTCAATGACACCGAGACACACAATACGATACCTTAAAAAGGATTCACCACACTTTGAGACTCTTATAGACCACTATTCTTCTGGAACTAAAATAAAAACTGATATTAACAAGTATAACATGGTAAAAAATAAACTAAAACTAAAATAACTCACTTAAACTAATGTTGATATCCAAGCTTCATATATTCAAGCACAAGGTGAAGCATAAAATATTGAACTAAAATCTGGTTTAATTCACTTATTACTTAAATTTCATGGAATGGACGGAGAAGACCCACATAATCACTTAAAGTAATTTGATATTGTGTGTTCAATGTTAAAACCTCATAATGTGTATGAATAATTGGTTAATATTAAGAAATTACCTTTCTCATTATAAGACATTTCAAAATATTGTATATACTATGTTAACTCCCAAATTAGAGGCTAGGTGGACATAAAATGTCTTTTTATTTATAAATTATTCCCAACATCTTGAACTATAGTAATGAGGAAAAGAATTTTTGGAATAATAAAATCTAATGGGGAAACACTTTATTAATATTTTGAATGTTTTAAAAGGATTCTTCATGTTTTACACATCACCGAATAAGCGAACAACTTTTAATACAATACTTTTATTAAGGTTTAATTCTAATTAATCATAACATGATTGATGCTACTGGAGGTGGTTCCCTATTGGTAAATTCCCCAATCACTGCAAGTAACCTCATTATAAACATGTCACAAAACACCCCAAAATTTGTTTCATGGTCTTGTATATCCATTTGTGGTGTCCATGAGGTTCAAAGTTATGAATTCAAAAAAAAGGTGGAAACAAATTTCGAGGAGGTAAGTAACCTACTCCAAAAACTTCTATTTCCCAAGGTAAATCTCAAAATCCTCCTCTAATTAATTATAGTATCCATGCCACCAACACCCACTATTTTGAAAAATTCCCTCAACTAAGAGAAAATTCTAAGTGTTGTGAGGAAATCTTCCCAGTTCGCCCATATAACCAACATGTTAGGAAAGAACCATACTGGCCATCCAACTATGGATGGAAGGATAAAAAATAATATAGGAAAGGAGTATTATAAAAAACCTCAACATTATTGAAACTACCAAGGGCAGGGCAGTAAACCCCAAACACTACCCATATATTCTCAATCACCACAAAGGCCTATCAAATATCTACATCCAAAACCCAAGCTTATCCATGAGGAAATGATGAATCAAATGGTTTTAAATAACAAAAAATTCTAAAAAAATACCCAATCATCCACATAAGTCCTAAAAAATAAATTAGGATAATTTTGAAACTCGGTGGGTGAAATCCAAAGTTATGGTTCTGGATGAATACCATCCCGACCTATTGCCAATCCTAAGGGAAAAGGCAATAAAAGTGGAATAAAAATTTCTAGTTGTAAAGGAATTTCTACTTACAGTGATTTAATACATCAGGTATGTCCTCCTCTATATTTGTCTTTTTCTCTACCTGGAAAATATTCAAGTGAAGAAAGAAAAAAAGGGTATTATTAAGGAGGATTCCCCTAAACAGTCCATTATTTTCCCCTTTCCTCAAATATTCTCTAAATACAAGAAAAGTTTGGATAATGAAATTTATAAAGAGATCATGGATATATTTAAAAGGGTACAAGTTAACATTCCTCTCTTGGATGTAGTTAAAAAAATTCCTCACTATGCCAAATTTCTTAAAGAAATTTTTACCCATGGGTTGTGAATGAAGGGGAATGAGAGAGTCAAACTTGGAATTAATGTCTCAGACTTAATATAACCCAGTTATTCCAACCAAATAAAATAACACATGAAATTTTAAAATACCTTTAACCATACGTGGAATTTATTTTCTAATTTAATTCTTTATTTTGGTTTTTTGATTAATGTTATGCATCACTCTGTGTATACTTATCTATAGTTTGGTGAGATTCAACCAATGGACATCATATTAAAACATTCTAACCATATTATCACACACCCAACATGAGTGATCGAGGATTTCATTGTGTGTGTAAATGATATCATCTTCCCCATAGACTTCTATGTTCTTGAGATATAAGATAACTGAACCTAAGGACATGCTCCTTTTTTACATGGAAGTAATTTCGTTAAAAAAAATACAATCATAAACATTCACAATGGTATGATTTTCCTGGAGTTTGGGGGAGAAAAGATAAATTTCTAATTATTTTATGCTATGAAACACCCTATTGAGAAGCACTCTACTCTTCTTATCTATTTGATGGAAAAAATCTCTAAAAACACTAATAAACAATATTATATCCACAATCCATACTCTGATGTGTTTTCTTATTCTTCACTCTTTTATTATTTGTGTTATGATTCATCTTTTCTGTGTTTTTTGGGTTTTAAAAAGTGTAAATATTGTGTTTTAATTGATGATTTGTTGAGAATTGAGGATCCTATTACCATTGATGAAACTACTCAACATGTAAAATCTTATTCTTCATCTTAGTATGTTACCATTGAGCATTTAGATGAGTTCATTGACCTCTCACTTTCACATTCACTCCCATCAATCCAAAACCCCATGACTTGGAAATTAAACGACTACCTTAAAGATTAAAATATTCCTTTATTGATAATGAAAACAAGTTTCCTATCATCATTTCTGTTCCACTCCCCCTAGATCATGAATTGATATTGATTAACCTTTTGAGGTATTATAAGCAAGCATTGGGATAGACACTTACTGATATTACCAGTAGTGTACCATCAATTTGTATGCATCCTATATGATTAAATGATGAGACTAAACAAATGTTCCAAGAACAAAACTGAATAAACCCAAACCTCTTTGATTTTTTTAAAAATGAGGTAACTAAATTATTAAATATTGGAATCATTTAACCCATCTTTAATAGCCAATAGGTTAGTCTAGTGAAATTAGTTCCTATAAGAAGGGTCTCATAATAATCAAAAATGAAAAAAAATTGTTTCAACCCATGTAAAGAATTGTTGTTTTTTTTATATATTATCATAGACTAAACCAGTACACTAGGAAATATGATTCCCCCTTTTCCATTAATTAACTACATGATAGAGAGGCTAGTGGGGAAGTATCACCATTGCTTTCATGATGGTTATTTTAGATAATTTTATATCCATATTACCCTTGAGAATGAGGAAAAGACAAACTTTACTTACCCCTTGGGAAATTATTCATATAAGAGGATTCCATTTTGTGTGTGAAATGATCCATTTACTTTTCATATATGTATGGTTATTATTTTTTCAGATTACTTAGAGAATTTCATGGATGTTCTCATGGAATATTTCACTATCTACAGATCCTTTTTTGACGGGTGTTTGAGTAGTCATGGTTCTCTAATAAGATAATTTATTGAAAATATTCTTATATTAAATTATGATAAATTCCATTTCATGGTGTGACAGTGTATATTACTTATACATGTAATTTATGGGGATGGTATAAAAGTATATAAATCAAAAGTAGACATTATTTCTTCCTTACCATTCCCAAAAAATGTGTGGAATGTGTGGTATTTCTCAGGGCATGAAATATTTTATCATCATTTCATTCATGAATTTAGTAAGTTTTCACTTCCCCTCTACTACTTACTCAAAAAAGAAAAGGAATTTGTTTTTGATAAATACTATGAGGATGATTTTAACAAATTGAAATAGAGTCTCACATCACCCTTACTAATAAAGGAACCTAGGGCACAATAGAAGTGTGAAAGAGGTGAAATTTAAAAAATTTAGGTATGGATTCATATTAAAAACACTAAATACACAAAACCCATTTCCTATATTTCATTATGGATCATATGTAATTCAATTTAATGATGAAAAATAAAATCAAATGAAATCTCAAATGGTGCCTTTTTCAGTTAAAGTTGCTGGTTTGATTCGCTCACCGTTGATGTGTCATGGATGAAAGATACCAAACTAGACATCCTCTAGATCATCCAAAAATTGTCCAAAATTCTAGGATCATCGATCTACATTTCCTAGGTGTGAGTGTAGTAAATCAAGTAGCATTACAATGTCCATTATATTGCCTAAAGAATATAGATTTTATCTAGATAGTGGGATCGATCCGACATTGTTATTCCTTAAGAATATCTCTATAGGAACTTGATAGGATGGGAGAGAAGATATTCCCTCACTAAATTAATAAAAATGGTGGAGATTACTATTAAAGTGGCTAAAATGATCTTTTATACTAAAGTTATAATTTCTAAAATCCCATGTTGGTCCATAGAAAGTTATAACATTAATTTTAGACTGTTGTGCACACTTATGAATAAATAAACCCATCATAAATGTCAAAAAATAACTATGTAAAATAATATTTTTTGTCTCATGACATCTCATAAAGTAGGATTCATACATGTTTCATCATTATTTTGTTGCTATATATATTTCATGACCTTACTGGATGAACAAACATTCTCTTACCATGGACATGTATTTACGAAGGTACTACCATCTTTGTCAACCTAGGCCCATGAGATATCTCTTCCTAAAATCTATAGCGATAAATTCTATCTTGATCATTAAACCAATTTCATACCAATAATGATGCACCCAACATGAAATAACTTCCCAAGACATTATTATCATTGTTTTATCCTCTAATCAAAGTACATGATTAAATGGAACACACTGATATTGATCTAAAGTCTAGAGACCAATACACATGTTCATTGATATGAACAACTAATGACACCTAAAACATGTGGTGTTTTTATTACCGGGTATGTCATAATGATCTCACTACTAGATATCACCAATTGAAAACTTCTTGAGAAGAATTATTAATGTTTATGATTCCATAACACCTGATAGTCAGAAATCATATGTGTCCTGTTAGTATGATGTATCTAGACCATTAGAAATGTGTTTAAGAATACTATCATAGTATCTCAAGGTTCTCTTATAGCTGGTAACAACAATAACCTTTGGATATGGAACATAATCTAAGGGCATTAACATTTAAATAGTGGATGTAGAATTATCAACACTATTATGGAAAGAATAAACACATGTATCTATCAAACTGTATACATGTAATGGTAATCAAATTATATAATGGAGTTGCGCCTAGGGAACCCACTCACAACACTCCAACTTTTACAAGAGACAACTAATAATAATTATCAAATAAGTTGCTCTCGAATGAGTATCATGCTTCTACAGAGATATGGATTTAGTTAGTATGTCTTCCACATTATCCTCTATGGCTACTCTACTATTGGTGACTTCACTTCTCTGAGTAAAATCACTCAAGAGATAAAACTTCCTATGTATATTCTTTTTCCTCTGGTGTGATCTGAGATCCTTGTCAAGAATTACTATTTTAGTATTATCAGAGTATAATATAATAGGATATTCACTACTAGATACAACACTGGTCTTGAAAAAAATCTATGTATCCAAAACGCTTCCTTTGCTGCATTGGAAGCCACTATATGCTCGGATTATACTGTAGAATTGGCAACCATAGACTACTTTGAGCTCCTCTAGCTCATTACACCACTATTCTGGAAAAAGACATATCCTGAAATCAATTTCATATCATCATGATATATTTTTAAAATATCATCATTGTATCCCCTTAATACTTTCTCATCATCTCCTCCATACACCAGGAACATATCCTTTGTACGTTTCAAGTACTTTAGGATAGTTTTTACAGCTACCTAATTCATATTTCCTGGATTGGATTGATATCTTCCCACCATGTTTAAATAAAATAAAAAATCAAACCAAGTATATAATATGGAATACATGATAGATAACACTACTAAATCATAAGTAATTCTACTCATTTTTTCATTATCATCCAATGTTTTTGGACACATCTTCTTGGAGATATAAATTCCACATGACATTGGAAACATTCCTCTCTTGGATTGTTCCATACTGTACCTTCTAAGTACCTTGTTAATGTATGTACTTTGACTTAGGTTATGAAACCTATGAGATATATCTCGATATATCTTTATCCCTAGAATGTAGGATTCTCCACATAACACTTTAATGGAGAAGTATTCATTTAACCAAGTCTTAATAGACTGTAAGACTTTCAATTTATTTCATATAATTAATTTTTCATCAAAATATAATTCTAGGAAAAAATTACATTCCCATTAACCTTATTATAAGAACTATGATCAATTTTTTTCTTGAAAAAACCAAATTCTCTTATGGCCTCATCAAAATGAATATTCTGTGATCATGATTCTTTCTTCAACCCATAAATGGGTCTTTGTAGATTGCACACTTTATTAACATTCTTTTACCTAAAAAACCCTTTAGGTTGATTCATATAGGTCTATTTAACCAAATATCCAATTAGAATGCGTGGTTTCTTGACATTTAACAGCATACTCACCATCTCTTATTTCATTATAGGTCAGTGGTTGATCATTCTCTAGCATAAATGTGTCACCTGACATAGTGATAAGAAAACTATATCTCTCTGGTTCTCTAATCTCTCTAGTATAACTACATAGTACTTGTGTTCCAGTAACATCTTTCTCTCCCATTGTCTCTTGTGAAAATTATCCCCATACCATCTCTTGTGCATCTGGAGATTCAGTTTCATCAATGTCAATTTTGATCCCACTATTTTCATTGAAAATGTGTTCCATTTCTAGAAATATGTCTTGTATTTCCATAATAACTTGTCTATCTGAAGGGTTGTATAGATAATATCCTTTGGTTTCTTTAGGATAACCTATAAAATTTCACTTTGTGCTTCGGGATGCTAATTTTTCACTTAGTATAGTTTGGAAAAAATCCTCTCATCCCCATACATGTATGTGTGATAGACTGGATTTATTTCCATACCAAAACTCATATGTAATCCCATATGTTTCTTTAGTTGGTACTCAGTTAATATTATATTCCATTGTCTTCAAGTCATATCCCCAAAAGGATAATGGAAAAGTTTTATAACTCATCATTAATCTAACCATGTCAATAAAGGTCTGATTCCTTATTTCACTGACACCATTGTACTGTGGTGTATAAGGAGGAGTGAGTTGAGATATAATACCACTATCCATCAAGTGATCAATAAATGGTTGTTTAAGATACTCTCCACCTATATCTTAGTGAAGTGCATTAATCTTCTTACTAAGATGGTTTTATACTTCATGTTGATATTCCTTAATCATATGAAAGTAATATGACTTATACTAGACTAATTAGATATAAAAGTACCTACTATAGTCATCATTGTAAGTAATGAAGTATGAAAAATCATCCATTTACTCTATTGGAAATATACCACATACCTCAGTATGAATTAATTCTAGCAATTTAGTGGATATTTATCCATTTCTAGAAAAGCGTGGTTTGGTAATTTCCCTTGTAAACAAACATAACATACATCCAATGGTCTTAACTCAACTGAGCCTAAATACCTGACATGATGTATTTTTTGTAAATGATTCTCATTTACATGACCAAGCCTGAGGTACCATAGGCGGATATGATACGTGTCATTCTCGTTGGATTTTTCATTGATTGCCAATACTAAATTTTATAGTTCAAGTATATACAACCCATTGTTAAGATCTTTCATATAATAACATCTTTTATAAATATACATTAAAAAATGTATTTATAAAAATGAAATAAATTCCCATAGTGTCTAAAATCAAAACCAATATTATGTTTCTGGGAACTAAATGAACATAATAACATATATTCAATACAAGAACCAAACATCTAGGAAAAGTAAGATGATAATCTCCCACTACCAAGGTTGCTAGATCACACCATTTGCAGCTCAAAGATCCACATTTCGTTTTGAAAATTTCTTTAATCTAATTAGTTCATGTAGTTGAATACTAATGTGTGATCCAAATACAATATCTATTACCCAACTTATAGAAATAGACAAATTTCATTAAATGAAATAAATACCTAAAGTAGAGGCGTCATCTTGATTTCGCTTCCAAGCTATACAGTTCCTCTTCCAGTGGCCTTTCATTCCACAAAGAAAGTAGATATCGTCCTTTTCATTTCCCTCCATTTGTATCATTGTATTTTAGTAAGGGTGATGCACTTGTGTCTTTGAACTGGACTTGGTATTATATCCCTTTCTCTTTTCCTTCATCCCTTTATTCACCACAAGGACTGAAGAATTGGTATTCTTTATATCCTTATCATCCTAGAGAACTAAACCCAAAATATATGGGAGTAATTTATTCATGTTATTAATTTTATAATTAACAATAAAATTTGAGAATTTACAAGCTAAATAAGTAAGAATGAGATCTGTTTATAGATCTTGGTTCAATTTGAACCCAAGGGACTCGAGTCTCTCAATGTACCTGATCATATTGAGTATATTAGTTCTTACTTTATTTCCTTCTAATAACCAACATCTATACAAATAACTTGATATATCATATCTTTCTTTCCAAGTTCTCTCCTAGTATACCTATTTGAGATAATATATCATTCTGAAATAATATCTATCCACATTCATTTTATGTTGATCACTAGACATAGGTGAAAAAATAAAACATTGAAAATCTAGTGCATCTTCTATATGGTTTTTTTATTTATCTTTATCCACCTTTCTTTATCTCTAAGGAGGATCAGTGTAAATTTGGGATTCTAGCACATAATGATTCCTCTCTTGGTGTTGTACTATGAGAAAGAGCCTATAACCATCAATAAAGTTATGACTAGTAAGGATATTCTATTTATCTAATATTTATTATAGATAAATTTAATTGGTAGTTTACATTTAATCTAAAAAAAATAAACATAGTAGATTGTAACTTTATCTTGATTAATAGTATACATTTTCTAATTGTTAATCTTAAATGTCTCCTATAATTTTATCAAACCATACTGTTCCTCAAATACTGGATTCATAATAACCATTTTCTTGAGTATTCTAGTGGAAAGATCCGTAAAACCACTTCTCATAGTCTAAAAGATATCTCTAGACCACTAATTGGAAAGTAAAAGGTAGGATTTTAACTGGACAACCACATTAATTTGTGACCCCTTGATTTATTGAGTGGAAACCCATCTTCAGCATATAATTAATTTACATTGATCAACACTATGAATCTAAAGTTCTAACAAGATAGATATGGCTACTCATTTACTGAAAAATTTAGTTATGTCAACCCACCACTCTCATAAGAACTCTTCAGTAGTGAGAGGTACACTCAACTATGGCAGAAAAGAACCCTGAACACTATGTTTTGCACAAATTTATTCCATGTAAGGAATTTAATGGATTAATATTTTCTTTGAGGGATTTGTTAATTTAATATAGATGAATGGAATCCTTTTCTATTTAATATCCTTGATCTATGTGATCGGGCTCACAACTTAACCATACTTTTAAAAAGAAAACATTCACCACACATATTCATTTTATCTCTACATGCTTGTTTATTATTATACTGTATGATCACGCGTAATAAATACACATTCAAAAAATAATAAACCATTCACATGATAAAATAAATAATATTTACATGATCATGAGTTGTTAACTATTGATTAATACATTAAGTGAATAATGGGTTAACTGATGCCCTGGTTGAATTCCTTAAGTCAATACCAGACTTGAATTTCAGTAACCACAACTCCCACACATTCTACTTGTTTTGTCTATGTTGGATCTCAACTAGAACTATGTCACTATGAAATCCTCCAATCATTGCAACGTATACTCACACGCAGGTGAGGGGAACTCGAGGTGAAACATTACATTTTTTATCACTTAAATGTGTACAAACATTCACTTATACAAATTAATGATGTAGGTACCATGCACAGATCATCCTAATAAAATAATTATTACATTTTAAAAAATTAAATTAAAAAAATAATAAACCAAACATGCTTGGGTCGGTCTTAGATCATTATTAGTCAACATGCAATTATATTACTTAAAAACATGAAATTTGAAAAAAATTTACGCAGGGGTATTTTTAATGTATTAACTTGCATTAAAATAACTTTATTTAATTATCAATACATCCTGAAACATCTGAAATAATTTTATTAAATCCAAGACAATTAATTTTAATTTATTATTTTTTTATAATTTTTCAGTTCTATTTGAACCTATAACAGATCATCAAAAATTAATTTAGGAGTTGTGAAGAGTTTAATAGTTCATTCCAATTGAACCAAGACTGAATTGGTATGTCCTAAGATGGATTTCCCATTTAAAGGACACACACACATATATATATTTAATAATATAAAATGATAACATGCTTCCAAAGGAAGCTTTATCCCTTATATATATATATATTAAATAAGCTTCCACGTGTTTCTTTGAATAAGCTTCAAAAGGAAGATTTTTTATATTTAATTAAACAATATTTGAAAAGAATATTTAAAATAGTTTCTAATATAAGCTTTATATTTTTAATGAAACAAGATTCCATGAGAATCTTTAAAGTGGATTTCACAGGGTATTTATCTTTTTAATTAAATAAGTTTCCATGAGAATATTTAAACTATCTTCTATGAGAATATTTATCAATTTAATTAAACATGATTCCATGGAAATATTTAAAATGGATTCCATGCAAATATTTATCCATTTAATTAAAGATCATTTCATGGGAATTTTTAAGCATTTAATTAAACAGGCTTCCATGAGAATCTTTAAACAAGATTCCAATGGAAACTTTATCTGTTTAATTATACAAGCTTTTAATGTAAGCATGATTGCCTACGGACTACCCCAAACAACACCTGGTATATCCGGATAACAAACAATGTGATTACATCATTCTTCGGCTAAATACCATTCACAATGATTTCCATTAAAGTGAATCAAAAATCAAAAATTTAATTTTCGTAGCAAGTTTTACACAAAACCCATCGATATTCGATCAAACATATCTTGGCGATATGAGATTGGATTAATGCACTACTAGTTAATTTGAGACTGTATCAAAATTGTATTTTCAAATCATAGAAATTTGATTGAAATTTCAAAGCTTTCAACTTAAATAACTACATGTTCCCTCTAATGCTAATTGAAGAAATCCAAGGTGCAACAAAAGCATTAAAGAGGTGAAATTTAAAAATTTTGGGGTTGGATTCATGTAAAAAACACATAATCCAAAAGACCACCTTTCTCAAATTTATTTTAGGATCACGTGTAATTAAATTTAAACATGAAAAAATCAAATGAATGCTAAAATAGTAGCTTGTTCATTTAAAGTCCCTGGTTTGATTCAGTCACTGTAAATGTGTCATGGCTGAATGATTCCAAAATAGATGTCCTCTAGATCATCCAAAAATGATCCAAAATTTTAGGATCATAGATCTATTTTTCCCTAGTGTTGTACCAAGAAATATAATATCTTTACGACAACCCTTTGATTACTTGAAGAATATAAACTTGATCAAGAATGCAGGATCAATCTGACCTCATTCTTCCTTCAGAATCTCACTCTAATAACATGAGAGAATAATAGAGGAGATATTCTCTCACTAAATTAGTTCAAATAGTGTATATTATTATTCAATAGGATAAAATTAGCTTTCATAATTTGGTTACACTTTCCAAAAATTACACTATTATCCCCGGAAAGTTCTAACTTTCATTTTATACCTTTGTGCACATGTATGACTAAATAAACTAGTTATAAATGTCACAAAAATTTTATCAGTCACTTTTAACACTAAAAAATGTTACATGATAAAATATGAACCATTAAATCAGATTGTAAGCTTCCCAAATAATTTATTGAACCATGAACATCTTATGTTCGTTTGAAAAATTATATTTTATCGTATTCACATTTATGACCAAAAAATGTGTGAATACCTTGAGAAATAAATTTTATCCTCATTATTCTAAACATTAATAATATAATTAAATTAGTTTTATTTGTTATTGATCATACTCAGATGTTCACCAGCCCCCACACATGGGGACCACTACATCCAAAACTCCAATTCATTATAATAGGTGTAACTTGTGGATACACCTAGTGTGTGACCCTCTAGGTCTTTATCTGAATAGCAGTGATCCCAATCCACAGGCCAAGAGCAGAGTATAGAAACCCATCATGGCCCCTAAAGAGATAATGAATTTCATAACTATGACATCCTCCTATGAACACTTACTATGTAATATAATATTTTTATCTCATGATATCTCATAAAGAAGGATTCACAATTGTGTCGTCATCCATTTATTGCTTTATATATTTCATGACCTTACTGGATGAACTTAAATTCTTGTACTAGGGCCATGGATTCATGAAGCTACTACCATCCTAGTAAACCGGGGCTCATGAGATATCTCTTACTCAACTCATAAGTAAAAAATTATATCTTGATCATTCAACCAATGATATACCACCAATGATGTACTGAATATAAACTACCTCAGCACTATTTTATTATCATGGTTTTTACTTTTCATCAAAGAATGCGATCAAATAGAACAAACTGATAATGATATCAAGTATGGAGAAAAGTAGAAATGTTTATATATATGAATGAATAATGACACCCAAAACAAGTGGTGTTCTTATTGGTGGATCTTTCGTCATTATATCACTATAAGAGATCACTAATTGTGAACATGATGAGAGGAAGTAACGTTTCTTATGATCCCCCCAACACCTGATAGTTAGACATTATGTGTCATATTTGTATGATGTATCTATAACATAGGACACTTGTTTAACATTAAATTAATAGTATATCAAGTTTCTCAATGTATTTGGGAACTTTTATAACCTCTTGATATGACATGTGATATAAGGACATTACCATGTAAATAGTAGAAGTAGAAATATCAACACTATTATGGAAAGAATAAACACATGTATATATAAAAAATGTATACATGTAATGGTAATAGAAGCACATAAAGGATTTGGGTATAGGGATACCACTCAAGATAGGTAATCCAACCAACTTAGTGGGATTTACCATTTGAGCTCACGTGTGAGCCTCTGACTATGAATTTGGGGTAGTCTTATCATGGTAGGTCGATCAAGATCCATATATCACAGCCAATTCCTCTCACACACTAGACCCAACCTAAGAAAACTACACCAAAACTAAAAAATATTTCATTTAAATTTGTTTTTTCATTAGATAAATTCAGATGGTAACTTTTATGGTTCAAAGTAATTGTGTTCTCAGGCCATGAATCCCTCTGGTATCTCTTTAATAAATTGGAATTCAAACCACATATCATTCATTGGATTCTCCTAATTCAGGAATTTAATCAAGAAAAAAGGGGGAAAAGGGCATAGAATGTGGTATTAACCCACAATAGTAGTATTTCACCACCATTGGAACACCATGTTGACCCATCCCTCCCTATTGAAGAATTATTCCCTGATGACCACCTTTTGATGTGGTGGATTTTACCCCTTGGTATGCAGACATTGTTAGTTTTTTGGTAGCATATAGGGTCCCCATATATTTTTTAAATTAAAAATTCAAAAGTATTAAATAGGATACTTGATGGTATATTTGGGATATTTCATACTTTCTTAGAATCTGTAGTGACCAAGTAGTTCGTTGTTGTGTCCCTGACCACGAGTTTTCCTCTATTTTGAGATTCTCCTATACTTTGGACTATGGGGACCCCTTTGGAACTAAACATATATATTGAATGGTCGTTGAATCTAGAATTTATTTTTGAACATTTTATATATATTTTCATTGGTTTTTTAATTCATGAATGCAATTTTAATTCACTAGGAATATCTCTAATAGGAATGAAATGTACTAAAAACCAATGTTATTTTGTGAGATCTTCGATGCCTAGGGAATTGAATTCTTTGGGAATTTTCCAAATAGATTTGTCTTTGTTTACATATTATTTTATATTTTATATTTATATAAATGGGTTCAAGAATATGAAAATAGCACCAATGAATCTTGAGTATTTTTTGATTTTGTGAGATCTCATATTGTCAGCAGGTTTGGTGTCCCAAAATTCATCATTAGTGACCAGGGTTCAAATTTTTGTAATCAAAAAATGAAAAAATTTCTTCATAAATATGGGGCTGTGAATAAATTGTAAACTTAATATCCTCCTCAAATAAATAGGTAAGAATAAATTTAGAAAATGTTAATTTTACCCGGAGTGAAAATGTTTAAGTGTGGGGGTGTGATCATGTAGCAATTGACTATTTAATTCCACCCTTACACCACTATGTTAAATTGATTTTGTATTCTAAATTAAAAATATAATAACAAATTTTATTTAATGTTTGATTAAATAATTTAATTTTTATCATTTTTAAAGAAGGTTATTTTACTTTTTTGGATGAATATATTATAGGTAGTGTTGATTTGGAGAGCTCACAGTGAAATTCAAGAAAAATAGGCCAAATTTTGCAAGAGTCCAAGAACAATGGTGGACTAAAATTAATACATTTAATACTCAATGCATCCAATTAGTCTGATGAATAGTGTGAAAATGAAAAACTATGTGGGATACATTTATCTATAATACCCAAAAGCCTAATTCATCTATTTTTTCACCAAAATGTACCATCATTGGAGAGAATATTCACTATTCATAGTCTCTAGGTTACTTCTGTAATTCATATATATTTTGATATATAGGCCTAAAAATGATGAAAAATGTTTTGTGGATATATTAAAGAGGTGGGGAAACAACATTTAGTTTTTTTAAAAGTGAGATAATATTTTATGGAGTCCCAAAACCATGGTCCAAATGGTTTCATGAAATCTGGGTTTTGAAAACCACATTCCACTTTCACTATAAACTATTACCTTGAGAATCCCATTTGTAATTTAGAAAAGGAGGAAAGGTGATACTATTTATAAGTCCCTTATGATTCCTCTAATATATTTTTAAGTTTTAGAGCTCCCTATAATCATAGGGATAGATGATATGAAGTTGGAGTTCCACATGAGCTTCCTCCCCCTCTCGATGGTAGGATCCACGGTGGGTGATCATTGAGAGGGAGCTACAGACATAAGAGGGGGGGGGGGTTAGGAACATAATTTTCTTATATTTTGGGGTATATTGTGAATTTTAATTATTATTTTATATTTTGATTCATTTAATTGGAAAAAAAATTATTTCATAATCGATTAGTTTGTAATTTTAAGTATACGACTTGTGTTGTTTGAATGGAAGACATAAGAATCCTCTTATTTCCCAAACGTTTGATATTTCATTGTTCCTTTAAAAACCATTAAGCATTATAATAGGATGGAACATGACAACATGACTATTATGTTAATGTTTAGTCCTATTTTCATTGTTTTAGATTCTTGTGGGTAACTAAGATATTGGTTAACCCTCAATTAAAGGATTACTCAAACACCAATTGATCAATTAAGAGTAAGGAACTTTTGAAGTGGTGTAGTCACATAAAAATTATCACATACTTGTCATTTAGTTTTTAAAATCCAATTTTTTTACTATTAAACTCTTTAAATTAAGTCATTTTATTTTTAAAACTATATTCACCCCCTCACCCACTCTTTTATCCCTTTTTGTTAAAGATGTGCACTTTAAACCTCCAACTCTATTTGAGAGATGACCTAGGGTATGCTTGAGAAAATAAATAAAAATTAAAAACCTAATCAATTTGATGTCTCATAAAAATGTGATCACCTCCCTAGAATATCAATGTGACTTGTTTTTTGATATGACATTTTCCTAAAAATCAAATTATAAAACAATCAGTAAATGATTTTTCAAGATATCAGTCATATATATAATTAAATAATAATTTAAAAAATGATACAACCAAAATAAAAGTAGAAAACACTTTTTTATTCATATTTGTTAATGTAATTAAATATAATACTAAACAAAGTTGACAACATTTATGAGAAATTAAATGATATAAACAAAAGAAAACAATACATAATTACAAGATTATATAAATATAACTGTTATATATATATAGTTGAATAAAAATTGGAAAATTATAAAAATTAAACAAAAAAAGTAGTCAAACAGCTTATCAAAATAAAAATATTATATATATAATTTTAAAAAATTTAGTAATTAGTAAATTATACAAATATAACTAACAAAATATCATATCATACTTGTTACAATATGTGACTTAAATAAAAATAAAATTACAAAATAGTATATCAAACATTTTATAAGATTTTAAAAGTTAAACTAAAAATAAATATTTGGTACTTATAATATTAGTATATTGCTTAAGGATATTGCTAAATAATTTCCCCCCATATTACTTATTTATGATCCTTTTGTATAGAAAAAACCATGTCTATGACTTGGTCATCAATATCCTCCACTAATATTTCTATAAAAGTAGGAATTTAATCATTATCAAGTTTCTCATCACCAAGATATTGTTCTTTTCTTTTGAATGATAGACCAATACAAATTTTATGGATCAAGAATATAGAATAGTTTCTTGGAATGTGTTTCCATGATAAAAGGGATATCTATATATTCCCATTTATTTCGATTTATCAGTGTCATATCAAATTCATCATGTTTAACAATATTGTTACTAACAACTCATTTATAATTGAACATAGAAACTTGAAATTTAATGTAATAAATTTACAATATTTCTTAAAAAACACCACTTTATGCACATGATGTGAAGATTTCATTTTTGTTTTTTAAACTCAAAAAAATGATTTTCTTTAGGGAACAACAATACATTACTATTCCATACTGCACTTATGTTGTCTTGATATTTGGTATAAAATTTATAGTCATTAATTTGATACCTTTAATATGTTATTACATCACAACTCATGCCTCCCATTAATGATCTAAATTTTTATTGTGTGTTTGATTTATCATACATGGTCTCTTTAAACAATTGCCAATTTTTTTTACTATGCTCATTCAATATCCATATATCCTTCTTTTCTTGAAACTATTATTTTAAAACATTAAGAATAAATTTTATATATAGTTGAGTATATTATACACTATTAAATATATATAAATTGGTGTGATTTAATTTTGACATATCAAAAAAATTATTTTCAACCCCTCAATCCCATTTCTCCAAAAACTGACTTGTTTATGAAGAGATGTAGGCAAACTGACATTCTCTAATAAAGACAAGTAATCTATAAAAATCTCTCCCACTTCCTCAAAATTATTTTTCTCAACAATGGAGGCCTCTGATCAATATGAATTCTTAACATAACCATTAAATATATCCATACACATTTCAAAAGGATAAATCTAACAAAGATATATAAGACCTAAAAGCTTTATTTCTAACACCAAACATACCATTATAAGTAACATGATATCAAAAAAATGGAGGAAAGTATATTAATAGTTGAAAACTTATATAAATTGCATCATTATCCCAAATTTCTTAAGGAATTAAGATATCATACTTTTTAATAAATGAAATTTTAAAAATAACACACCTTGATGATAGTCAATCTTATGAGTGTAATTCCTGAGGCACTACTATAGTAGATAAATACCATTTCTTAAACTATCCCACAATAAGACCTTTAAATATCATTTATTAATAACTTTAATTAATAAATAAATTTAATAATTTTAAATTTTCCATCCTAAAATATTTTTTGAATTCATCTTATCAAAATTATCTTAGTGTGTTTTTTATCTTTTTCTAAAAAGGCCGGTTTTTAGTCAAAAATATTCTTTTCACAAAAATTGTAATATATATGACTTTACCATTAAATAATAATTACATATAAGTTTATAGAACTATTTAATTAATAAAATATGAATAAAATTATACTTGTTAAAATATTTTTTGAACTAAGAAAACTCATTTCAAAAAAATTTAGAACTAATTAAAATGCTACATCAAAATAAAAAAAAATCGTCTTTTTGTTGAATCAAGTATTTTTAAGGGAGATTCAGTTTTGTATAAACATAAAAGCCTCATATACATTATTTCTATAATAAAAAATAAATTTAGGTCATTAAAATCAGTATCCAAATAAATTTAAATTATACATATAAAATTAATGTTTAAAAATATTATTTCTATAAAAATGGTTTTAACAAGATTAAGTGTATTTCTATTAAAAGAAATATATTTTCACAGACTTTGAAATATTATTTAATCAAATTATTTTTAAATTCAGAAATTATAGGTATAAAATTTTTTAAATGGTAAATCTTAATCTTTTTATTAAATTAATTAATAAGGATAAAAATTAATTTCCATGGTAAAATTAAACTAGTGTATAGTTAATGTCTTTTAAAGAAAACCTATAATCACTCAAATTTATCTAAAAAAACGTTTTCGAGTTGATTTTTGACCCAAACCCATTTTAATCTCCTATTGTTTCCATTTTTTGGTCTTTGAAACCTAAATAGTAACCCTAGATTATTGAAAATGTAAGGTTTGCTCCTAGAAACTACCCTTTCCTTCACTTATAAAGGGTAACACATTCACCAATTCATGAATCCCTAAGATTTCGAATTACCTTTTTAAACTCTCTCATTTTACTATGCCTACAATCCTCCTTTAATAATATAATGCCCTGATCACTCATTGTTATCCCAATCCCTTCAATTCCATGTAGATTTCAAAGGAAAATTCATATCCCTGACGTGAGTATTATCAACTACCTAGTTTTATTCTCAATTATATTCTATAAATTTTTTTATAAATACACTAATATAATGATATTATTGTCATTTAAATACTTTAATGTTACTATATTAAGGGTTTTTCATTATTTATTAAAATAAATCATCCATTAATAAAATCAAAATCATCGTCCGTGCATTGTGTGAACTACCGCCTCCCTAACATAATGTGTTTTGTTTTCCTTAAACACAGTAAAAGCAGGGATATAATGATGGAATTAAATTAGATCTACTGTTCTTATGATATAATTAAAATTATGGTACAAAAAATTAGAGAACATATTAATTATACGATCAACAAACAATCATCGTTAATTTAATGATTTAAAACATGTTTACTATAAGGATAATTATCTATTTTAATTTTTTATAATTTTAATATCAATTAATTATTCTTATAATTAATTATAATTCTGATATATAACACAAATAAACACTATATAGGATTATTTTTCTCCTATTATAATGATATTACAAAAAAACACCTCACAATCATTCATTAAATCAGGATATATTCATGTTTGGGTTGGTTTAACTACCTACTTGAGAAATAATATGAATTTATATCATGAATGACTATGTAAATATAATTAATAGTGAAATATCATAGAAATTTATAAATATGTTTTTTTATTCTGTAAATTTTATATCAATATTTAATTTATTAATTAATGAAATACATTATGATCGTCAAGAATCGCTAAAACATACCTATTATCCATTTCAACTTTAAGGATAAAAACTAAAATAGTTTTTTAAGGGATTTAAAAAATCATCCATTATTATAATTCATCCCTAATATAAACTTTAATAACTTATTGATGTTTAAATTTGATATATGAAAGAATACGAACACCGATATTATGAAACTTGAAAAAAGGTTCATAACTATAATCACCTATTGTGAAAAATCAAGAAACTTCATATAAAGAATGAATATTTATAAAGAATATGAATGAAAATAGATATGATAAAGGTTTTTAATTAAGTGAATAAGATTTTTATTTTTATATAAAATAGATTAATGTATGTTCAAGGAAGTCAAGATAATAGGTAAGGGTTTTCATCTCAAATTCTTCTCGTAAAGAATATTTTTTATTATGAACCTAATTTAATTTATATGGTGTATGTACTACCTATTTGAGATGTTATGTCATGAAATTAACTTATTCATTATATTTTAATATCATGTTAAATCCCTATTTTCTAATAGGATGTCATTGAATTTCTACCTAATTAATAAGTGGGAGTTTTCGTCTAAATTGTCATTCCTTGAAACCCATGTTATAATCACCACCTATATTATTTCATGTCATGCTTAAATTACCATGGATGAATTTTTTACATGTTAGTAATAAAATTTATGGGATTTAAACTATTTTATTAGTATTATTCTATCATATCATTTTGATTCAAAAGTTACATTTTCCATGTTGAGAAGACCATCCTAAGTTTTATTTAAGTAATAGTGTGTGTAATTTCCAAGAAAAAACATCCCTGTCTGAATAATGGAAATGGGATGGGACTATAGAATAGATTCACCTAGGGTTAATAACCCCAAAAAGTATTGGTTGGGAATTGAATAAATCATCACCTGGTGATACACTCCCATGAAATATTGTTTAGAATATTTACATGCTCATAATGAATCATGATGAAGGATTTTTCCTACCATTCCTTGGTATCCTACCAATTAAATATATCAAATCAAATTACTATGTTCCATGTATAAGCCAACACATTTTTAAGTACACTCATCACTATATTTCTTTGATAAGGTTACTTTATCTTACTTTTATGATACCCCAAAACTTTCAAGTTTCTTTAGGGTTATTCTCCATGAAATCCACATTATTATATTGAATGGGGAAGTATTTAATGTTTTTATTTATTAATATATGTATAAACAAGTTTTATTCACAAATATATTCCTTAGGAAATAGTATTAAAGTACTTGAGGACTATTATAGTGAATGAATTGGATTTAACAAGGTAATGTGTGGGGCTAGGAATTATATATCCCCTCAATGTATCAATTGGTATCATGAGACAAAATAGGATGGGTTTTATTGCATGCCTCTTAGAATGATAAGAAAGTGTCTTAGAACAAGGCCTCAAAAACAAGTTTTTTATTTGTAGTATTACAAATTCCATTAGTAGGATATCAATGATTATATTTATCCATATATTCATTTATTATCATGGATATAGAATTCCCTCAATTTTCACGGATAATGGATTCATGTTAGTCATTTATTCTTACCATATCTATTATTCCATGTTTAGGTTATGTAATATTCCACATTATACTACTCCACATTTAGAATCTATGCTCACCCATATTTATTTTCCTTTCCCAAAGAAAAAAATAGAGGACTATTTTTAATTTTCAAGGATATGATGGAAGGGATAATAATGTCCCCACAATGTGTTCATGTTATACCATATGTTTTGAAATTTATTTTATGTATACATATAGTTTTCTAATGATACAATTTTTTTTGATCATTTGGTAAATCTTTTACTTAGTAACAATAATTTAATATAACTATTGGATCTGGTTTTCTAGAGATTGACATGTTATTATTGTCATCTGAGTAAGTTTAGTAGAAACCTTATGGATGAGATTTAGATGGACCATATAATATTTCAAAATTATTATAAAAATAGCTTAATATTTTTAGGGAACAATTTATAAAACCTATTAGTAATTATATTTTGTAATTCAATATCACGAGCCAATTATGTGTATTCCATTATAGAAAGATGGTGACTAATGAGAGGAATGTGAATATTATCAACACTCATTGTAAATTCATGGACTATTGACCAGGTTTCTGCAATGAATTATATCATTACTCACATTAATTGTGAATCCAACCAACTAGCTGATGTTCTTTCAAACAAAAGAGTGGGTGAAGAAGATGAAAATTGCCACAACATCCTACCTAGTGACATGGTTCCAATTTTTCAACAGGACACATGTAAAATACCATTATTTCAACTTATGTAACTTCTTTTGTTATTAATATAGATACTCTAAGATCAATTTTCTAAAAAAAGTTAATAAAGTTGTACTAGAGACTAAACAAATCATAACCATATTTGTGTAGTTGACAGAGGTTATGAAAAATTATATTTCCTACATAGATCATCCTGTCGATTCACAACATCGTGTATCAATTCTAGATCACTTCATTTGAAAAAATCCTCAATAATTCAAAATAAATAATAATACATTGGTAGTTTAACAATGGATCAAGTCCATAAATATTGTCTTTCACACGTTGTGAAGTAGTGAAAGGTAAAAATTTGTTATAGCAGTTTACCATCTAAAGGGAGATGCATAAGAATGGTGCTCTCTAATTCAAAACACTAAAGAGGAAGATGATACCAAGTTCCTAAAATGGGGAACTTTCAAGTTGGTATTATATAAAAAAATACTTTAGTCGTGAAAAAATGGAATAAATGGAAGGGAAGTTACTCAATCTAATAAAAAATGATGAGGAAAATATTTCTGAATATGATGATATATTTACAATGTTAGGAAGTAATGCTATAAACTATATACATAGACCAAAAAAGATTTATCTTTTCATTAATGGGTTAAATTATATCCTTTTAAGGGTGTTGGTCTCTCAAAAAATTTCATCATATGAGGATATAGTATCAAACACCATTAATATAGAAAATTAATTCTCTAAGATATTTTTATTCAATGGGAATGAAGAGAATAAGAAGCTAATTAAGAATCATGGGAAGAATAATTCACCTTATGGGAAGAAAGTAATGATGAAATTTCCCACATGTGATAACCATGAGAAGAAACACCCTAGGGAATGAAGGATGGGAACCTGAGTTTGTTTTAAGTGTGGAGAGAAAATATTTCAAGATCACTAATGCAAGGTCAAGGAAAAATTTATTGATATTCAATGTTTTAAGTGTAGATATAAGGAAAATTATACAAACCAATTCCCTAAACATCAACGAAAAATAGTTTTGAAAAGTACAAGGGATAAAGGATAATCTTATTCAATTATTATATATGAATTAGAAGTTCCTAATGATGTAGTGGAAGGTAATTTGATCATTGTCTCAGTGTTAGGTGACTGAAAAATAATTTTTTTTATCAAGACACTTTTATGGAAAAAGTGAGAAACCCCAAGTTCACCCAGGACATGAATCAAAAGAGAAAACATATCTATTTAAATTGAAGTTGACCCTATCAACATTCTTATAGCTAAAATTTTTCCAGGACAAGGAAGTTACTGATGTTTCGGGAGCAGCATCAAGCAGGTCTTCAAAGTGAGATGCCATCTGGTCCCACACCTCTTGAGTGATCTTTTTATCATTGAAGCCTCTTACTAAAATCATATTCTATTTTTCTATCCACTCACCATGTTCATTGTTAGTGTCCACCCAAACAGGCCTTCCTATCATCTTCTTAGCATCCTTTGCCAAGGCATTTATCGCAAAAGAGTCTTCAAACATATACTATGTGGAAAGAAATAGTAGCTCCAAAGGACACACCACCTGGTTTCCCCTAAGAAGGTATACCCCACAATCCCCCTCCTCCACACTAGTCGAAATCCCTGCAGAAATGGCAACATTTTCGTTCTCCTTTTCTTTCAATTTTTTAGAAGATCGAGTCGCCATAGGTAAAGGTAGATGGGAGTAATCCTTTAGGCCTTTCTTACTACCTTGCCACCCCTTCCTCATCCTCTGGTCGCAGATATCATGAACATGAACTTCTGAATCATTGTCTTCAGAAAAATGATCTGATGACTCGTCATCATAACCTTCCCTATGAAAATCAACATCTTGATTAGATCCTTCAACCTCCATCCCCAAAAAACAGTTTCCCGGCTTAATGGCTAGATACCCGCTCTTTGGGCATGATCTATTCATATCCTTAGTCCCCTGATGATGCTCCTTTCCAGAAGAACCCATCCTAGTAAGCACAACTTCAGCATACGAAGCAGACTTAGAGGCTTTAGCATCTCCAGCCTTCCCAAATCTTTCACCCAAAACCAGCCTAAGACTACTATCATTCACCTTAGTTGAAGACTCCAAAGGTAAAGGATCCACAATAGAAATACTAGCCATGCACTCTGCCACACCGGTCTGAGGCTCCTCCCGATCGTTCCTCAGTCGACTGAAAATACCACTAACCAAAAGATTTCCCTCCAGTTGATCTTTTTGAACAACCCCTACCACCTTCTCTGATTCCATAGGTGCCTGACCAGCGATGCCTCTATTGATCTCAATATCCTCGCCTAAAACATCCGGAGCACCCTGCATCTCTGGAATTTGAGAACTGCACCTAAAAACCTCCGGCGAATGACCCATTCTCATACAAACCAAGAAGAAATCCACCCAAGATTCATTTAAAACCTGTTGCTTATACCTGAATTCTTCTCCTACTGTTATCCCGAAAAAATCATGAGGGATTCTTGAAGCATAAATATCCACAAAAGAATGGGGATTAATTGGGTGACACTGCACATTAGTTCGACTGTCCACATATAAAAACCTACCAACTAGGTTCCCAATCATTAAAAATATAGACGTATTCTGAAATGGAAGAGGAAGGTTAGGAAATCTTACCCAAAATCGGCCTCGAGGGGGAATCACACTTCATGTGGAACTCGTAATTCCATCTAAAAAGGAAAAATAAAGACCCATTTTAGCTGCAAGGAGCGAAGGCCCAGGATTTTATCAGATCCTCTTCTAACTCAAAACGAATCACAATACTCTTCCTATCAAGTATTCCCATAGTAGATCGTTCCTACAAATCCCATGAGGCAAACATGAATCGATCGAAAGAATCCACTGAAGGAAGTTTCATAGAAGAACGATCTATCAGAGTCTGATTGAGGAGCATCGAAGAATCATTGACCTCCACGATTGAAAGCGGTAAGTTAGTGCACTTGTTGAACAAATCCGAAACCTTAGGGAAAAGAGAAGATATGGAAAAAAGGGAGGAATTTTGGATTAGAGAAATGGGAGAAAGAGGGATCCACAACCTTGAAGGACAAGGAAGACCCCTCCCCCGCCTGGGGAGGAGGGTCCGGCGCGATGGTCGTCACCGCCATGAAGCCGGAGCGGAACCCCATGCGGAACCCCGAGCCCTACCTCCTCCCTCAATGTTAGCTAATGTTTTATTTGATTATGTATATTTACACTATTTTATATTTTCCATGTTTTCAAAAAACATTAGATATTTCCCTAGAAACATAGTAAGAGAGTTTCAATTAATAAAAAATGTGGGATTCTTATGAAAAAAAATATATGTTTGGAAATTCTTATTATGATTCATAGGAGTACCCTATTTGGAAACACGGTTATTATACCTATGTTTGACTTTGATATATTCCTTGGTATGGATTAGATTTAAAAGTATAATGAAAAATAATATTTATAATAGAAGGATATTATAATTTGTAAAGATGAAGAGTAATATCTTGTCTTTAGAGTGGAAACCTCATCATCTAAATCATGTCTAGATCATCACCCATTAGATATTTGTATTGAAATTATAGGTAAAGAGGAAGATCAAGAGTGATCTTTGTATGAGGAATGTATCCTAAGAATAGAGGATGTAACAATGGTAGAAACTTAAATTACTTTTTCTCAAAAATAATTACCTAGCTATTCATAAGAGCGTGAAGTTATGTTCTCCATTGAACTCATTCCTGATGTAAGAAGTATATCTAAAACTACTTATAGAGTGGAATCAATGGTGTTGGTGGAGTAAAATAAATAGCTCTAAGAGTTGAGTTACAAGGGATTTATACTCCCTAGTGTTCTATTATGGGGTTGCCAATTTTATTCATGAAAAATAATGATGTTTTTATATGATTATGAATTTATTAAAGGAAGATGAATTCTATTTCAAAAAAATAAGTATTGTTTCCATGAATTAATGAATTCTTTGATTAAATTAAAGTTGCCCAATACTTTTCAAAGATTGATCTTAAATATTGTTATAATCATGATAAAAAAATATTTTTTTGAATATTTTATTGATAATAATTTATATAATTTCCTCACATTATGCTAGATATGTTCAATTATGGAATATTTGGGATAAGATCTTTCATTTGAAAATTTGATGAAAAATCCAGTTTTACCCTTTTAAAATTCACTGTAGTATTTCAGCCTTATATATTTTTCAGTAAACTATTTTGACTTATAATTTTGTAACTGTGTTCCTGACTTAATGGGATACAAATTCTATTCATGAATTGGGAGCTGGATCGTGCATATGAGATGATTAAATGGGCCATGAAGACAAAGCTGGACTGAACTATCCAGATTGGACATCACTTCACCATTTGAGCCGTACCTTCTTAATAAGAGATTGTATTGAACCCAAATTTTGTGGAAAGATCTAGGACATGATATGAAACAAATAATAATTATATAAGTCTGGCCAATTCATGCTTTTTGGAGGTCAACTATGCGGTGAAACTTGGAATACAATATTTGGACGAGTTTTCATTTCACACTTAAAAAGTTATGTAACCCTATCCATCAAAAACTCTATTTAAAGGGGGTTTTCACTCTTTGGGAGGTATGGTAGAGTCTTTGGTAAGGTGTGGCCGAAAGGTATTCTCTTGGTATCCCCTCACAACTCTTGTAAGAAGTAAGGCTTTGTGCAAACCTCTCTTCTAAAAAGGCTCTCCTCTCCTACCTCCTCTTTGTATTTCTTTTCATTCATGTTTGTATCTTGAATTTTTCTTCAAATAATATTATGTGTTCTTAAATTTTCTTCTTCTATTAATCTTCTTAATTGGGTTGGAATCAATAGTGGAGACGATATTGGGTTCTACCCTTTCAATCCTTTGCTCATGCAAAACGTCTCCACGATGACCACACCGCCCATGGAAGAGTAGTTTTTAGTGATCAATCTATCTTCTACCATCTTCATTTAATTATTTTGAATCATTGAGATAATTTAATTCACTTAATAGGATCCATGAATTGTGTTTTTAAATTGTAAGAAACTAATCAAGCAATTGAACAATTAACACAAAAACACGCGAGGTCGAGATTTTGTGTAAATTGTGAGAGCGCGATCTTAGTCGGTAATACAAGAACACACATGATAAATTTGTAGAGTTAAAATATAATCTCTAAACATAATTCATCGTCATTTACCAAATTAATATGTGATCTAATTAACCACTGACCATAAGCTAAATTTAGAACAACAATCAAAGTAGGGTGCTGTGATTGCGTGTTCTAAAGCTAGCCTAGGGTTTAAGTAATTCCATCTTTGTGGTTAAGTTAACTCTTATAGGGTTAGAGGGTTAACAAATTAAGGGATCATAACTAAGTGGAAATTTATTTAAATGATAATTATTAATAAGTAAATGAGGAGGTAGAGATAGATCGATTACGCCCTTTAAAATATTTTCTAAAAAATATATCTTCTTGTTGTGTCTTTTTAATCAAGCCTCATTTAAAAATTAAAAACAAAAAACAAATACAATCTTCTTCCTGAAAAATTATTATAGATTTATAAACTATAAACAACCCCCATCCTTTTCAGTAGTTTTTTAATTCTATTCTATTTTATTTTTAGAATACCTTTTAAAAGTTGTTTTAATTTACTTCCTCCTTTGAGAGACGACCTTGGTTATCCACTCTGCTGCACCTAAGTACCCCAAAACCACTAATCATTTTAGGACGCCCACGAAAACACTCTTTAAAATTGGAACAGTTTATGGGGAGGCAAGTAATTATTTCAACCAATTATAGGTATTTATTTTATTTTACATTTTATTCTCTTCCTCTCTTCTTTCTTCCTTCTTTACCCAATCTGTTTTTTATTTCTTCTTTTATTTTATTCTACTTCTTTTTAGACCATCAACTCAAAGTTATTATTTTTATTTTACTATGGTCCAATTTATTTATTTTCATTTTTTATTTGATTTATGACACTAACTAATCTTGAATATGTCTTACATCTTGACCCCGAGATTGAACGTAGCCTTAGGGCATGAATCAGACATTCTCAGTCTATGGGAAGTTTCAACATTCAACCAGTTGTAGAATTTCTCCAATATCAGAACATTGAAATTTGAAGCAATTCAAATTCAACCATAAAACAATAACCAATGGCTGACAGTAATGTAAATGAACTTAATAGAACCATTCTATAATTGGATACACATGATATTAATAATCAACCAAATTGTATAGCATACCCAAATTTCGAATCGGACTTTGAACTAAAATCTGGGTTAATTCACCTACTTCCAAAATTTCACGGCCTCTCTAGTGAGGATCCAAATAAACACCTTAATGAATTTAATGTGGTTTTATCAACCTTAAAACCAAGAAATGTTTCTGAAGATCAAATTAAATTAATAGCATTCCCATTTTCACTTGATGGAGTTGCAAAGGATTGGATGTACTATTTACAACCTGAAGATGTAACAGATTGGAATGATTTGAAACGTATTTTCTTGTAGAGATTTTTTCCAGCATCAAGGACCACTTCCATTTGCAAGGAGATCTAGGGGATCAATAAATCACAAGGGGAGTCAATGTATGAGTACTGGGAGCGATTCAAGAAGTTGTGTGCAAGCTGTCCACATCACCAAATCAGTCAGAAAGTCCTTATCCAGTACTTCTATAAAGAACTCACACCTATGGAGAGGAGCATGGTGGATGCTACGGCTAGAGGAGCATTGGTGGACAAGACACCAGTAGCTGCACATGCATTGATCGACAAGATGGACCAAAACTCCCAACAATTTGGCGATAGAGGTACACCACATGTCAGGGGAGTACATCAGGTAAGTCCTTCTTCTCTTGAAAGACATTTGATTGATAGCATGTTGGAAGAATTTATCACTATGGTGAGGCATATTTATTTAGCTCAATGGACATACCAACCCACTCCTTCAATGCCTTATGGCATTTTCACTAATATAATCCACCCAACTAACTGTTGCCCACAATTACAAGAGACAGAGGATTGCACAGCTGTATTCCCAGGGAGACCATATCAGCAGCAACAACGGACATACCCCCAAAAGAAGTTTTATTAATTTTCTCCAACATACAACCAAGGGTGTAAGGATCAATCAGACATGAGGTATGGCTCTGGGAAACAACAAAGGCCCCCTTTTCAACAAAACTTCCAGCAGCCTTTGCCTTACCAGCAGGGATTCAAACAACCCCAAAGGAGATTTGAATCTCAAGCATCAACAAGACAACAACAAGGGAATCCCTCACCAAAGGTAGATTCTAATACTGATGATATTTTGAAACAAATTGTTCTTAATCAATAGAATGAGCTGAAGAGTCAAGGTTCGGAGCTAAGGGAGTTGAAGACTCAAACAAGCCAGATTGCCACCTCCCTCCATGAACTTGTGAGTAAGAATTCCGGAAATCTACCTTCCCAATACACTCCAAATCCAAAGGGGAATATCAGTGACATCACATTGAGAAGTGGGAAGAAAACAACTAATTATTCTCCACCTACCATTCCACCGGGATTCACCACAACTCCAAAAAATCCCAATTCTACATCAACTGATGAGAAACCCAAGGAGAATGATAAAGTTAAGCAAAAGATTAATGATGTTCCTCCTAAACCCCTTCCTTTTCCAAACAGGTTTGTTCAAACCAAGAAGATGGCTGAAGAAGCAATGAAAAAGGAGGTTTTGGATACTTTCAAGCGTGTGGAGATCAACATTCTTCTACTTGAAGCAATTAAGAAAATTACAAGGTATGCGAAATTCTTAAAAGAACTTTATACCAATCGAAGAGGGCTCAAGAGAAATGAGAGGATAAATCTTGGAAGGAATGTGTCAGCACTCAATACACCAACTCTAGAAATTCCAACAAATTGAAAGGATCCCAAGACATTCACTATCCCATGCACCATAGGAGAGTTACACTTTTCTGATGCAATTTGTGATTTGGGAGCTTCCATAAATGCGATGCCTCACTCTGTATTCTCTTCATTGCAGGTTGGCGAGCTGAAACCGATGAGAGTAGTGGTGCAGTTGGCGAACAGAGCTATGGAATATCCAGTGGGAGTCCTTGAGGATGTAATTGTCTGGGTAAGAGACATGATCTTCCCAGCTGATTTCTACGTGTTTAACATGGAGGATGATCAAGTAAGTTATCATTCCCCCATTATCTTAGGTAATCCCTTCTTCAAAACTTCAAAAAATATCATAAATTTCAATGAGGGTACACTTTCCATGGAATTTGGGGATGAAGTTGTCATATTTAATGTTATGGATTCCATGAAGTACCCCTCAGAGGATCATTCTGCATTTTTTATCTCCCATTTTGATCCACCAAGTAAAAACACCATGGAATTGGATTGTCCTCTGCTTAGGGAGATTATGAGTATTGGTTCTAGTTTGATTTCTAAGAGTAATTCCACACCCATTTATAAGGAACAAGACTCTATAAGATTTGATTTTGAAATGGAATCATATTCTGATTTTGATCATGTGAACTCTAATTATGACATGGCTGTTGAGTATACTGATGGATTTGATGCTTTATTCTCTAATTTTGATGATGTAAATTCTGATACTGATGCTCTTTGTGCACATATTTCAGTTCCTTCTATGACCCCATCCATACACAACCCCCTTACAGTGGAACTCAATCCATTGCCACCAAATCTTGAATACTCATACTTGTTAAGTGGTGAGAAATTACCTGTTATCATTACTAAAAATCTCCCTTTTGAACAGGAAGAAAAACTTTTGAATCTTTTGAGGGAGAACATCAAGGAAATCAGGTAAACCTTGCCTGACATATCATGTATTATCCCCTCCATTTGCATGCATATGATTATTTTAGAGGATTAGGCTAAACCGGTGAGGCAACCACAAAGGAGACTCAATACAACCCTTCTGGAGGTTGTTAAAAAGAAGGTTGAAAAATTGCTCGAGGCAGGTATAATCTATCCCATTTCAGATTCTCAGTGGGTAAGTCCTATTCAGGTTGTGCCTAAGAAAAGTGGTGTTACTGTTGTTAAAAATGATAAAGAGGAGTTAGTTCCGATGAGGGTGAAAAACAGTTGGCGTGTGTGTATTGATTATAGGAAACTAAATCAATCTACTCGCAAGGACCAATTCCCCCTCCCATTTATTGATTAAATGCTTGAGAGACTTGCTAGGAAGATACAATATTGTTTCTTGGATGAATTTTATCGATATGTTCAGATTCCTATAGCTCTAGAGGATCAGGAGAAGACTACATTTACCTATCCCTTTGGAACATTTGCCTACCGGAGGATGCCATTTGGACTTTGCAATTCCCCAGGTACCTTCCAGAGATGCATGGTGAGTATTTTTTCTAATTTTATTAAGACCTGCATGGAGGTATTTATAGATGATTTTACATTGTATGGATCCTCATTTGATGTATGTCTAAATAGTTTGGGAAAGGTATTGAATCATTGTATTGAGAAGAATCTGGTCTTGAACTTTGAAATGTGTCATTTCATGGTAGAGCATGGCATTGTCTTAGGGCATGTAGTGTCAAAACATGGGATAGAGGTTGATAGATCTAATATAGAAATTATTTCATCCTTAACCTATCATTCATGTGTGCGTGATGTTAGATCTTTCCAAGGGAATGCAGGATTTTATTGGCGATTCATCAAAGATTTTAGTAGGATTGCTCTTCCTATGTCATGATTACTTCAAAAGGATTCTGATTTTGTGTTTGATGATTCTTGCAGGGCTTCCTTTGATGAGCTAAAGAAGTGTATGGTGACTCCACCTATCATATAGCCCCCACGGTGGGAGATTCCCTTTGAGATTATGTGTGATGCGTCCAACTTCGCGGTTGGAGCTGTCTTATCTCAGAGGGTGGAGGGACATTCACATGTGATCGCCTATGAATCGAGGACACTAGATTCAGGCCAATCAAACTACAAAACCACAGAAAATTAGTTTCTTTCTGTCATATTTTCTTTAGATAAATTTATTTCATGTTTATTGGGCTCTAAAGTAGTTGTTTTTTCTGACCATGCAGCTCTGAGGTACCTCTTGAAGAAGCCAGATGCAAAGCCCAGGATGATCCGATGGATGCTCCTTCTTCAAGAATTTGATATTGAGATAAATGACAAAAAGGGGTCAAAACACTTGGTGGCGGACCACATGATTATTCTTACCCACACACTAGAGGATGACACCTTGGACCAGGTACCACTTTGGGACACTTTCCCCGATGAGAATCTTTATTCCATCTCAGGTACACATCCTTGGTATGCAGATTTAATTAACTAACTTGTTTCCTCTGAAATCCCTGCAATTTTAAAGAAACATCAAGTCCAAAAATTAAAAAGTGAATCTCGGTATTATGTTTTGGATGATCCATACCTCTGGTGCATGTTTAGTGATCAAGTTATTAAGAGGTTTGTTCCTGATCATGAGTTTGAGTCTGTTTTTCATTTCTGTCAAACAATTGCTTGTGGTGGACACTTTGGACCCCAACGTACTGCTATAAAATTCTTAGACTCTGGATTATATTGGCCTAGATTATTTCATGATCCCCATGTGTTTTTTAAGTCATGCTCTCATTTCCAACACACTAGAAACATTTCAAGGAGACACGAGATTCCCCAACATCCCATTTTATTCTATGCGATTTTTGATGTTTGGGGAATTGATTTTATGGGTCCTTCTCCTAGTTCATTTGTATTTTTATATATTTTGGTTACTGTTGATTATGTGAGTAAATGGATGGATGCTAAGGCCACCAGGACTAATGATTCTCATGTTGTTGTGGACTTTGTCAAAGCACATATTTTTTTGCAGGTTTGGAGTTCCGAAGGCCATCATCAGTGACCAAGGGACACACTTATGCAATCGAAATTTGGCTTCCCTTCTTTGGAAGTATGGGGTGACACACAAAACATCAACACCATACCACTCTCAAACCAATGTCCAGGCTGAGGTTTCAAATAGGGAATTGAAAAAAATTTCGGAGAAAACTGTGCAACCAAATAGGAAAGATTGGAGCAGGCGCTTGGATGATGCCTTGTGGGATTATAGGATAGCATACAAGACACCCATTGGTATGTCCCTATTTCAGATTATTTTTGGGAAAGCCTGTCATCTCCATGTGGAAGTTGAGCATTGGGCTTATTGGGATATAAAGAAATGCAACATGGATTTAGCCCAAGCTGGAATCCAAAGGAAGCTACAAATTCAAGAGCTTGAGGAGATTCGATTTTCATCATATGAGAACTCAAGGATCTCTAAGGAAAAATCAAAAGCAACTCATGATAGAATGATCCAACAAAAGGAGTTTCATGTTGGAGAGGAATTCCTTCTCTACAGTTCACGACTGAAGTTGATGCCTGGTAAGTTGCGTTTCAGGTGGTTAGGTCCTTATGTTGTGACTAATGTTTTTCCTTATGGTGCAGTGGAGATCACACAAGAGGACACGATAAGGACCTTTACAATCAATGGGCAACGTTTGAAGAGATACATTGAGGGACTTCCTACTGATGTAGTGGATTTTATCACACTGTATGACCCCATCATCACTTGAGCACATTAGGTTGTTCCTAACCCTTTAACTTTTTTATTCTTTGTCCTATTTAAAATTATACATTTCATGTGCATATATAATCTCATGGGTTCACATTGAGGACAATGAAATATTTTAATTGTGGGGGAGGGAACCTTTTATTTTAGTAATTTCAATTGTTTTCCTATTAAAAAAACAAAACAAAAAAAAAGAGTGTTTTTCAAATTTTGTGTGTTTATTTTTCAATTTTCTGTGTGTTTTTGAAACTTTTGAGCTGAAATGATTCTCATCACCGTTTTTAAATCCATATCAATAAGTGAAACAATTTATCCCTCGAAACTAAGCTTAAATGAATGCTGAAATAACTTTGTTTCAAGTTCAAATATTTACTAATTTCATGAAAAGTACACTGAATTTTGAATCCCATGCCACATATCACTGTCTTTATGTTTGAAATCACTTTCCTGTGAGGCTTCTGAACCATTGTTTTCATATTCTTTACATTCACCTCACTTCTTGAGAGAACCAAACCATGCTTGATTTAACCATAATTTGATCTATTCCTATCAAAACTTGAGGGTTTGAGGTACTTATGTTTAAATGACTGGGGAATTTGTTTGGTATTAAAGCCCATATTTCAAAGAATCCTTTTTTTATAATGGCCTACCTTGAACATTTAATACTTGTAGCCCTAAGAATCCATGCATAGTCTGTTAGGTTAGCCACATTACAAGCCAATGTTCCCGATCCAACCAACACTTGAAGTGAAATTGCATAATCTAGTTGAGCTTAAGTGTGGGGGAAGGTGTCTTGTGTTGTGCTACCACATTTTGTGATAATTCGGATGAAAAATTAAATTATGAAGAGATGTGTTTGCTGCTGAAGAAAAAAAAATTATATTGAAAGTTGTGCCTTTCTGGAGCTTTCATGATAAAAGAATTTGTGCCTTTCTGGAGCTTCTAATAGAGGGGGAAATTTGTGCCTATCTGGAGCTTTTAAGAAAATCATGTTTAAGAAGATTGACATTTTTACTGCAGAAATGTTGAATGGTGTGAAAATTCCTTTATTTTTCATGATTATGGATCTGAATTTATACTATAGTATTGAGGAGAAGACAATATTTAAGTGAAAATTAGATTAATGTAATTTTTCTTCAAAAAGAGTCAAGCCCTCCTCATTCAGCCTCAGAGTTTTTCACATCTAAATCCTACCAACCGAAAGCCACAGAACAACCCTAAAAAGTTTTCATGATAAACATCTGTCCTTGACTCACATCGGGTAGTGATTTAGGATTTTATCAAGACTATGGTGACCCTTGTATGAGTTTGGATGAGAACTACATTGCAAAAAAAAATTAACATTTGTGTGATAAGAGAAAATTCAAGTGAGGTAAGTGTTTTGTGCATGGGAGGATAAATAAACTGGAAAAATATTGAATTATATAAATTAAGAACTTTAAATAATGGTTTTCTATGAGTCATGATATCTTTTTTTTCTTGGTGTGTAATTGTTTGATCTCAAGGATATGTGTTTTAAAATTGGGTTTGATTTGATATTGATGATTACTTGATATAAGGTTTTTCCCGGGAGTGCAAAAGGTTAAGTGTGGGGGAGTTGATAAAACACTATTTTGTTGAATATTTTATTGATAATAAATGATATAATTTCCTCATATTATTCTAGATATGTTCAATTATGGAATATTTGGGATTAGATCATTCATTTGAAAATTTGATGAAAAATCCAGTTTTACCCTTTTAAAATTCACTGTAGTATTTTGGGAATCAATATTTTTCAGTAAATTATTTTCACTTAAAATTTTGTAACTGTGTTCCTGACTTAATGGGATAAAAATTATATTCAGGACTTGGGAACTGGATCGTGCATATGAGATGATTAAATGGGCCATGAAGACAAAGTTGGACTGAACTATCAAGATTGGACATGACTTCACCATTTGGGCCGTATCTTCTTCATACAGGCTTGGATTGAGCCCAAATTTGTGGAAATCTCAGGGAAATGATTTGGAACAAATTATCCTTCTAAAAGACTGGCTAATTCAGGCATTGTGGAGGTCAACTATGCAGTGAAACTTGTAATAAAATATTTGGCCGAGTTATCATTTCACACTTAAAAAGTTATGTAACCCTAGCCCTCTCAAACTCTATTTAAAGGGGGTTTTCACTCTTTGGGAGGACTGGTAGAGGATTTGGGAATGTGTGGACGAAAGGGTGTCTCTTTGGAGCCTCTCAAAACTCTTGGAATAAGTAAGGCTTTGTGAAAACCTCTCTTCCAAAAGGCTCTCCTCTCCCACCTCCTCTTTGTATTTCTTTTCTTTCATGTTTGTATATTAAATTTATCTTCAAATAATCTTCTGTGTTCTTCCATTTTCTTCTTATTTTAATCTTATTAATTGGGTTGGAATCAAGAGTAGAGACTAGATTGGGTTCTACCCTTTCAATCCTTTGCTCATGAAAAACGTCTCCATGATGACCACACCGCCCATGGAAGAGTAGTTTTTAGTGATCGGTCTATCTTCTACCATCTTCATTTAATTATTTTGAATCATTGAGCTACTATCATTCAATTGATATGATCCATGAATTTTGTTTTTAAATTTTATGAAACTAAGCAATCAATTGAACAATTTACACCAAAACACGCGAGGTCGAGATTTTGTGTAAATTGTGAGAGCGCGATCTTAATTGGTAATACAAGACCACATGGGATAAATTTATAGAGTTCAAATATAATCTCTAAAAATAATTCATCCTAATTTCCAGAATGTATATGTGCTCTAATTAACCACTGACCATAAGCTAACCTTATAACAAAAATCAAAGCAGGGTGATGCGATTGCGTGTTCTGAAGCTAGCCTAGGGTTTAAGTAATTCCATCTTTGTGGTTAAGTTAACTCTTGTAGGGTTAGAGGGTTAAAAAATTAGGGGATCGTAACTAAGTGGACATTTATTTAAATGATAATTATTAATAAGTAAATGAAGAGGTAGAGTTAGATCAATTACGCCTTTTAAAATATTTTCTAAAAAAACATATTCTTGTTGTGTCTTTTTAATCAAACTTCATTTCAAAATAAAAAAAATACAATCTTCTTCCAGAAAACTTATTCTATATTTATAAACTATAAAAAACTCCCATCCTTTTAAGTAGTGTTTTAATTTTATTCTATTTTATTTTTAGAATACCTTTTAGAAGTTGTTTTAATTTACTTCCTCCTTTGAGAGACGACCTTGGTCAGCCACTCTGCTGCACCTAAGTACCCCAAAACCACTAATCATTTGAGGGTGACCATGACAGAGCTCTTTCACGTCAAATAAGGGTAAAGAAGAATGATATATTGAAGGTGAAATTTTGAACAAGGTACTTACATTTTTATTTTACGATAATTAGTTTTGTATTGATTAATGAACCTTTTATCTTCATAGTTATAATGAATGGATTATTCAAGGAGTATCTTGATAACTTTATAGTGGTATTAATTAATGATATATTGATAAAATCTAAGAGATATGAAGAGAATGAGATCCATATTACAATAATTTTGGTTACCCTCATAAAAAAATAAATTATGTGGTATGTATAGTTAGTGTTAATTTTGACTCGATGAAGATTATTTTTGTGGCCATATTATCTCTAAGAATAGAATATCTATTGAACCCTAAAAGTCATAGGTAGTCAACAAATATACTACACAAAAAAATATAATTTACATATGAAGTTTCCTAAGATTATGAAGCTACTATTTTTGTCTTGTTCAAGATTTTTTAGGCTATCTAACGCTTTAACCAAGTTAAAATGTAAAAGGGTCAAATTCAAATAGTCAACGGAATGCATGGAATGTTTAAAAGAGATGAAGAGGATACTAATTAATGAACCCATATAAACATTACCATCAGGAATGGAATTATTTTTAATTTATATTTATTCATAAATGAAATTACTTGGTTGTGTCCTTATGTAAAATGATAGAGTGATTTACTATGCATCAAGAAAGTTGAAAATCTTGGAAAAAGACTATCCAACTCATGAACATGAGCTATCAGTCATAATATTTTCATTTAAAATATTGAGACACTACCTATATGGAAAATGATGTGATATATATACGGACCAAAATATTTTAAAGTATATCTTCTCACAAAATGAGCTCAAAATGAGATCAAAATGAGACAAAGAATATGGTTGGAACAACTCAAGGACTATGATTTCTCAATACACTTCCACCGTGGAAAGGAAAACATGGTGGTTGATTCCTTGAGTAGGAGAGACCATGGAGTTTTTACCCTGATGATTATTAACATGGATCACATATATAAGGATCTAGTAAAGATGGATAGGATGATTCCTATCCATGGTGATCCATAATTCGTTTTCCAAGAAATTATTAACCCATCCTTACAAGAATAGATAGAGAAGACCTAACATGATGATGGGAACTTGAAAAGGAAGATTAATGGAGTGAATGATGAGAAATTGGAAGAATTCGCTTATAAAGATAGAGTATTAATGTTTGTAAAGAGGTCATGTGTTCCATATATATCATATTTAAAAATTAAATTTATAGATGGATCTCATAGATAAAAGTTCTCTATACACCATGGTAGCACAAAGATGTATAAGGATTTAAGAGAACATTTATAGTGGGATGAATTGATGTGAGAAATTGAAGACTATGTATTCAGATGCATAGTATTCACAGGGCTAAAGGACAAAATACAATATCCTATTTGAGTTATAAAACCTCTTACCATATCTATTTGGAAGTAGAATAATGTTACAATGTAATTTTTCACAGGACTGCCAAAGACTCCAAGGGGGAATGATGCTATATGGTTCATCATTGATCATATTACTAAGTTTATCCATTTTTTAGTGATAAGATAATGTATTCCCCTTTAGAAACTTTCTTATATGTATATCAATGAATTAATAAAGATTTATGGGTCACCATTATTGATTTTATCAGATAATGACCATTGGTTCATATTGAAATTTTCGAGGAGTCATCAAAGGGCTCTCAACACTAAGATATATTTAAGTACCACCTATCATTCCCAAAATACTAAGAAGTTTGAAAGAGCTATCCAAACATTGGATGACATTTTTATATCATGTTATCTTAAATTAAAAGGTACATAGGATTAATTTATACCTTTAGTGGAGTTTAATTACATAATAGATTCTATTCAAGCAGCCAGATGGAACCATATGAAGAATTATATGGGAAGTGGTGTTGTACTCCAACATGGTCGGAAGAAGTTATATAAATAATATTAGTTGTCCAAGATATCATGTTGGATATGGTTGTTAAAGTACAAATATTTAGTATTATATTAAAGAAACCTAGATCATACAAAAGAGTTGTACTGATAATTAAAGAAAATACATGGAATTTAACAATGTGGGTCTTGTATTCTTAAAGGTTTCAGCATGTAAGGTAGTTGTATGATTTTATAAAAAGGTAAGGTTAAGTGATAGGCACATTGGCCCTTTTGAACTATTAGAAGAACTAGGGTTATGGATTAAAAATTGGATATGCCACCAAATAATGGCATCTATTAGAGAATCCAGATGGAACCATACAAATCATTGTATGAGAAGAGGTTTCATATTCCAAACAATTGGGAAGAATTTAGAGAAATAATATTAGTTATCATAGAGATAATGCTAGATATGACAATTAAAGTACAAACTATTTAGGATTATATTAAAGAAATGTAGTATAGAAAAAATATTTATACTGAAAATTGAAGGAATGACACGAAATTTCACATTAGGTACTATGTATTATTGAAGGTTTCACAATGTAAGTGAGTGGTAATATTTCTTAATAAGGGAAAGATAAGCCCTAGGTACATTATTTATTTTTAAATATTTGAAATGATTGGGGTTGTGGCTTACCAATTAGCTATGCCACTCAACATTTACAAAGTACATGATGTCTTCCATGTTTCAATATTAATGAAATATAGGCTAGATCTTACACATGTGATCACGTATTAGGGAAGAGAGTTAGAGAATGTATTTGTTTATAATGAGTATCCTTGCCATATTGTTTACATGAGAGATCATGAATTTGGAAATTAGATAACTTGTTTGCTTCATTTCCATTATAGAAATCAAAAATTAGAAGAGGTAACTTGGGATCCTAAAGAATATATAAGTAATGTGTATCTAAATTTATTCAATAATTGATATATACCATTATTTCAAGGATGAAATTATTTGGGGGGTGTAATACCTAAGATACTACTATAGCAGGTAAATGTTGTATCTTGAACTATCATGTAATTATACATTTAAAGTTAATTTATTCATAAATTTTTTTAATATATTAATTTAATAATTTCAAATTGACCAATATAACATCATTTTAGAATTTATCATAACAAAACTATCTTAGTATGTATTTTTGAGTTGTTTCTAAAAAGGTCAGTTTTTAGTTGAAAATACAGTTTTTCATAAAACATAATATTTTCATGAATTTACCATTATATAATAATTTCCTAGTATTTTACCAAACCTTTTATGTAATAAATATGAATAAAATTATATATTTTAAAATATAATTTGATCTTAGGAAACCTATATGAAATATTTTTATAACTAACTAAAATGTTACTTTAATATACAAATAGTTTTTTTGTATTTTAATTGAATCAAGTATTTGTAAGGGAGATTACATTTTCTATTTCATTAAAATACTCATAAACATTTTTTATATTATAATAAATAAATTTATGTCATTAAAATAATAATAAAATATTATTTTACGTTATATATAAAAATTTTAAATGTAAAAGCCCTATTTCTCTAAAAATGGTTTTTACCTAATTAAGTGTAATTATTTTAAAATTACATTTTCAATCATTTTAAAATTTTATTTTCTAAAATTATTTTTAAAATTATAATTATAGGTATTGATATAGGTTAGTGTTTAATCCTAATATTTGTCATTAAAATTAATAACTAATGTTAGAAATTAATTACCAAGATAAAAATAAATTATGGTAAATGTTTAAATTTAAAAAACCCATAAACCACTAAAATTTGTATAAAAAGGAATGTTTGAAGTGATTTTCAACCCAAAATTATTTTCCTCTCCTATTTGTTTCATTTTATGGCCTTTTACACTTGAATAGTAACCTTTAATTATGGAAAATATAAGGGTTGCCGCCAAAACTACTGTTCCCTCCACTTATAAAAGGGTAACATGTCAACCACTTAAAGGATCAAATATATTTTGAATTGAATATTTAAAATATAAAATTTAAATCTAACCAGAACACTATCTCATGAACATAGTTCTATGGTCACTCATAGTTATCCTATTCTATTCTAATTTAAGGAGACCTCTAAAGAAAATTCAAGTCCCCGATGTGAGTATTATCGACTTTCAAGCTTTCTTATTAATTATAATCATTAAAATATATTATATACACACTAATTTAATTATATTATTATCAAAAATATATTATAATGTTACTATATTAATTTTCTTATCATTATTTATTCGTATACCCCATCCATTAAGAAAAACAAATTATTCGTGTGTTGTGCGGACTACTGCCTCCACGACGTAATGTGTTTAATTTTACTTCACCACCTTAAAAGGATAAATATAAGGATGGTATTAATGAATAAATATGATGGTTATTATATTATTATTGTTTTGGTAAGAAAAATTACAGAACCTATTAATGATATTATCAATAAACAATCATTGTTATTGTAATCATTTAATAGAAGTGTACTAAGAGGATAACTGTTTATTTAAATTGTGAAATGTTTTCATATGAATTAATTATTATTATAAATCATTATAATTATTATTTATCACACTAATAGTCACTAAATAATTTAATTATCTTCTTCGTATAATGATATTACAATAGAACCACCTCATAACCATTCATTAAATCCGGGTATGTTTATGTTTGGTTTGGTTTAACCACTTACTTGAACAATAACATAATTTTTTGTCATTAATGAATACCAGAACATAATTACTAGTATAATATGATATAAATGTTGAAATTTAAATCTTTTTGGTTCTGAAAATGTTATATCAATATTAAATTATTTAATTAATAAAACACACTCTAGTCATCAAGAATCACCAAAACATCCTTATTATTGATTTCATTTTCAATAATAAAAACTAAAAAACTCATGAAATTTATATGAAAAATGATAAATTATTATGTCTCATATTTAATAGCAACTTTAATGACATATTAATGATGAAAATTGGAAGAATAAATAATTTGAACACCACTGTTATGAAACTAGTAATAACATTCAAAAATGCATTCACCTGATGTGGAAAATTTGGTGAATTCATATATAGAATGACTTTTTATAAAGAGTATGAATGAAAATGTAAATTTTAAGGTTTTTTATTAAGTAATTAATATTTATATTTTTATTATATAGGAGTTTAAAGTATGCTTAAGGAATTTAGGATAAGACGTAAGGGTTTTTGTCTAAAATTCCACTCTTTGAGACATATATTGTATTATACACTTAATTTACATTATGTGTTATATATAATATAAATTTGATATGTTATATCATGAAATTAAATAATTAATGGTATTTTAAGATCAATTTTAAGCCCTTTTTTTAAATAAGGTATGATTGAATTTCAACCCAATCTATAAGTGGGGGTTTTTTTATCTTAATTGTCATTCTTTGGGACTCATGTTTTAATCACCACCTTTTTACTTTTGGGTGGTTCTTAAATTTCCATGAAGGGATTTGTACCATGTTAATAATTAGGTTTATGGGATTTAAAAATATATATTTTTATCCCACTCTCATGATCTTTTGATTCAATAGTAACCTTTTCCATGGTGGAAAAACCATACTGTAACATCCCGAACCAGATGCTACTAAACTGATGCCCAGAGATGGTTCACCATTAGTCATTAAGCATGCCTCCTCATATGATAGAGGCTTATGACAAGAAGTAAGGGCCTAGTTTTTTATAGTTTTGAAAATATGACCTCATATAAGAGCAATAAAACATCACAAATAAATAAATATCGTACACACTAGTAATAAACATAGTGAATAATAAATAAAAAAACTAGGATGAAATAATAAATATAATGAAGTAAAATCCCAAATTACAATGTCATAAAAACAACACTAATATTCTTCTAGGTTGACCATGCATATATAAGAGTAAATAAATAAAATAAAATTAAATGTACAAGCCTCTACTACATACACCGAGCTATAACACATAAATGATATCCACATATGTTTCCAAGACATCATGATCAATCAGTCCCGTGCCTTGGCCCATATTGTGACTATAACCAAGTGAACATTTGGTTGAGGACCCTAGTACAATGGAATCCCAAGAAGGGTGTGAGCACAAAACTTAGTAGTGCACCGTCGATGTGGTCCCATACAGAAAACAAAAATGTAGTGTATGTAAAAGTGATCTAATCAATAGGATATCAATAATAAATAAATAAATAAATAAATAGACACAAATAAGATGTAAACAAAATAATCCATAGCTGATCCTTAGCTCTGTGATCCAATTGACCATACCTGCTTTTGCCTAAGATAGAATGTATCAGAACAACGTGTCATCCCATATATATATAGCTATAAATATATACACACACACACACACAGATATATATATATATATATATATATATATATATATATCTAATTTGATAAATGATATAAAGTAAAACAACCCATAGTCGATCCTTGGGTCTGTAATCCCGGTCGACAATTACCTGCTTTGGCCAGTGCCAAAAATATCTTAGAGCAAGCTATGTCACCATAGGGGCATACATGTCCTAACCCTAGGTTCAACCATACTTTCCTATAATCACTATGATAAAAGATTCCATATATCGATGGGAAATCCTATAAATATGGAACTCCTTCAACTATGGCTTGCACCACATGTATCAAGTATTAGACCTACAAGGGACAGGGCCTAGGGCCATTATCCAATGATTCCTATTAGATTCCATGAAAAAAAATCCATAGAAAACTCAATATAATATAGACCTACTCAGGCCATGACCCATATATATTGACCAAAGATTCCTCCTTGATTCCACAAAGCATATCCATAGCAAACTCGGTAAATGGTTCTATATCATGCTATCCATTAACATCAATAAGGCTCAAAAGCAGGATCATAGGAAGTACCTATGGGAATATCTTTTATGTACCAAATCATGTCATTCTCATCAACCAAAATCCATGAAGCTCGTTTTAAAATCGTATCTACATAAAAACTAACTGAGTGAAAGAATAACTAAAAGAGTGGGGGTGGGAGAATGTCTAATCCATCACTACTACCACAACCTCACAACTTTCAAGTTCAATGTGGTTTATAGGTAAAACCCACAACCATATCTACCCAAACACTTGAATTACAAGATTAGGATCGATCAAATATTTAGGAACCCACTAGGTCCTCTAAGTTAGTGCTTAGGAGAGGCATCATACTCAGGATCCTCAGAGTTCACATGTAAATGGAGGAATCCTTCTTGTGATCCACAAAGTCAAAACATAAGTAAGGGAATCCCTCTTAGGGTCCTCACAAGGATTAAGAAGAAGGATTCATCCTAAATGGGATCCTCTAGGTTAGATCTTATATGGAGGCATACCATAGGGGACTCTCAAACATAATGATAAGTTGAAGTATGAAGATAAAGCATAAGGATTCTTACTGTCCCCTAGAGTTCATCAATGTAATTACCAAATTAAATAATTTAATTTAGAAATTTATTAAGGGTAATTGTAAAAATGGGGAATCACCCTTAGGAGTAAGACCAAGAATACACGTACTATTTAAATATACATAAATACTTTAGGGAAGGTATTTTAGAACACCAACCCTTAGGAATCTTTCCATTTAATTTCCAATGGTTAGTAGAAGCTATCAAGGCCTTTCCAAGCTCAAATAAGTCATGTTGGATTATATCTCACAATAAAACCACTGTAAATAGTTAATTTTAAAAAATTATAATAATTAATTAAAACCCCAAAAAATTAATTTAAGGAACCATTTTATTTAAAATAGGTATAACACCTTAAATCTTACCAGCTGATCCCATCACACTGGAATGGTGACCCAACAATCGCCAACAACCCGCTACTCATCCGCAACCTCAAATCAGGTATAATACCTAATAAATGGTGTCAAAAAACCATTCAAAAAATTTAATTAAGACCTGAAAATTATATCAATTCAATGTGGTGATGTAAGTTGATGAAATGACATGAGTAGAAGTTCATATAACATCCTTGGTTATCTTCTTCCTAGGAAAAGTGAAATCACCCTCACTGGTATCTGATTCCACCATGATCTGGTGGAATTAGGACCGAAATACCTAATTGGGTAATGGAAAATTATAGTAATAGATAGAATAACATAATAAAGGATAAAGGAGTTTAAGTATTACGTAAAGGTTTCCAACACACCTGGTGATGCATGATTCTAGACAAGAACTTGGGGGAACTCCCATGGATAATGGAGGAAGAGGACTGTGTGTGAGGGGGAGGTAAGGTGGAGAAAGTGGATGAAAAGAGGGTAAAACCCTTCAAGGGTCAATGGGGGAAATGATAATTTCCATCCTCTTTAATGGGTCACATGGTTAGGCTTCATGGTTTTCTAATATTTGCGTCCACTATGCGGTTGGCACTATTTTCTCCCCTGATCTCGCACAATTATAGCATATGGTTTAATAAACTGTGTCCCAACCATGTGCCTCTATTGTTTGAGGCACACCCCACCTACCACAATTTTAGTTCATGTTTATTAAAACCATGTGCCAACTGTGGGATATTTTTTAAGCAAATAGCAGACCTCCTACAAGGTTTCCTCTATCATATTGCATGTTTTTTGAAATGATGCTCCTATAAAAAATGGACCACAAGATTATCAGTAAACCATGTGCTAACTATGCGCCACTGGATACTACTTTAAAAAACTTCAATTTTGGCCCCCAACCCCCTGGATGCTCCCAAAACATCCATGTTACAAACCAAATCCCATTCTCGATCTAAAAACATTATTTTAAGGCATTCCAATCTTTGAATTACTATTTCAAATATCCAATCAATATTAGACTCATCCAATAATTTAAAATTCAAAATCATTCAAAAATTTCCAACTTGAAAAAGCATGGGATCCTACAATATCCCCACCTTAAATCTTTTCACCCCTATTAAGAATTAGTGGGAATCAAAATGAATAATTTGGCCAAATTGGATCATGAATTATGTTCTAAATGTTGTTTTACATTTCTGGATTCCCAACACACCTTAAAAAACTACTTAATCATGCAGTTCCTAACCCACCAAAACTATATCTAGTAGTCTTAAACATTGTTAAAATAATAAGATGATAATTAATTGCAACCGTCTAACAAAAAAGCTGATCACACTATTTCCCAACTAATCAAATGTCCTATGGATCTCCCCACCATGTGTTCTTTCTTTTTAATAGTCAATTATAAGACATGGTACTACCATGATCTAAATTTCCTAAAGATACACATCCATAGCATCCTGATGACGATCTCAGAAAATTTCCCAACTTGGAGTATCTTGTCACACATGAGGATACTGCCCTCGATCCTCAATTAGATCTAACAGACAAACTCCAATTAACCAAGATCAACCTATTCATGCCATATTTTCCTTGAAAATCCTCGACCAACCTATATTCTACACTCACCTCATCCCAAAAATGTGATCGATGATGTTCCAAAATATCCACATTCAACTACATGAAACAATGAAAGTCAAATATCATTTGGATGATGATTCATGAAAAATATCGGCTTTAGTAGATGATGTGTCACAAAAACCTGATTTGATTCCCTTATCCCAAGGCATATGATATTGTTTTGAACGTGATTAAATACTCCCATTATCAGCTTCCAGTGACACCTCTTAGCTAAACAATCTTCTTTTCAAAAATTTCACTATCTTATAACATAAATACAGAAAAGATTCTTGATACAGAACCATTGGATCATCACAACATACTCTGGGCTTAATTCCTACACTCAGACTTCACCCAAGTCCATATTGTAAATTTTAAGTGGTATTTACTAAGAAATCTAAGTGTTCTTGGTCCATTTTTTCATTGGAATACTAGATCCAAAATTAGCATCAATGATTAGTCTCCAGCACCCATGAACCCTCTCACATGAGGGTCACCCACCGTTTAAAAACATCCCACTCCCCACCTTAGAAGCATCCTTGACATCTCTCTAATGAAAGTAAAGCCCAATCATCCTAAATTATGTCATTTTCCTCTAAGACATAAAAATTTTCATGGATTATATCCCACTCATCCCAAGCATTAATACATAATGTCACCCCTGACTCATTCCCTCTTATGAATAATATTTGTGATGATGCTTGTTGATATTCAAAAAAATTGATGGTCGCCACCCTCAAACAACCAATTGTGTAATACAAACCACCTATCTATATTTTAAATTTCTCCTTAAGCATCTTTCATGGATTCTTTCATCCAACCACAAAAGATATATAGATACCTGGTGTGTAGCTAATTCCATATTATCATACTCAAGATAATGTCAAGATATTAGGAATGATCACCTCTAGCTAGGTGTACACTAAAAATACATCAATATGAATGTATAGATTTCATAAGACATGATCAATTCAAAACAGGATATAACTACCTTTAACCAACATCTAACACCACATCTCTTATCAAAGTGTTTTGAGGTCCAACCATGGGTAAACGATCTCCTTAAACCCGATTAATTATCAATGTACCCTCTACCATGGAGATACATTTCTCATCTAAGTCATAAGTCTAAGATAACAATTCCTATAGAATTTATTTGAAACCATTGGCCCTCATCTCACACATGATCATCACTGATTTTCGATTTAAATGGTACCATGTATATACAACATGTACCAAAACATCCTACATAGTGAGTTTACAATACCACACCACCCTATCATCATAAATCAAATCACACTCTCATGATTTATTCATCAACAAGTCAAAGATGACCATGCTACATGACATTCTAGTCATAACATGATAGGATCTCCCTTTGGACTCTAATTTGAAATTGAGAAACTCACTTGTAGAATGATTATCTCCATAAACATCAATTACATAGTGTCATTCTATCCACGAGCATCTACCCGCACTCAAAAAAGATACAAAAAAGCACCAATTTTTCAATAGGTCTATCCACTTGAATAGTGACACCTGTTAAACTCAATCTCAAAACCCAAACACCATTGGTTCTTTATTATAAATCAAAGGAATTATCTTGCATATATCATAAACCTAAAGCACCTACAGTGCATTAGTCTCATAATGAGTGTACAATAAAAATAACTACCTAGAAAGTCATTAATAAACTCAGACTAACCTCTCTTGTAGTTTTCCATCAAAAAAAACATTGACCTATATGGTTCCAAACCAAAACTAAGGGCCTCTAGGTCTCCCACCTAGCCCAACCGATCAAGTCTCACATGAGGGTCACTAGATCTGACCACCTATCCCAATAGTCAAACCTCTCTAAGGTCACATTTCTTGTAGTGTTATCGATGAACTCATCTCAGCATAATGCATCTAATGGGCCTATCGATTCTCTCTCTCTATAAGAGATAAATAAATAATCGGCCTATAAGGGTAAAAAACTATCAAGCATTAGCCTACTCGGACCCTGATTCTCACCAAGAATCCTCATAAGGAACTTCCCCCTTGAATATCATGATATAATGTAAGGATAATGAAAAATTGACACTCATCAAGCATTTGTATACAATAATACCCCCTTGAGGTCCAATTCATGATAAACGTTAGGTTTCTATCGATATTGTACAAAGAAACCCAATTAGATCACCTAAAAAAGGATACAACAATAATGGGTATCTTGGAAAATTACCAACTTTTTATATTAATCTAAATGGGTTAGAACCATAATAACATGGTTTACATAAGTATAATTTCATTCCAACATATACGGAAAAACACTTTATAGGTTCTTACATGCAATTTAAATAATCAAACCTAAGTAATAAAACCCTACATGGGGTAAAAAAAATGGGAATCTTGTTCCCTATTAACCAACTAGGGTCACTTCATCTCCTATGAACAATGACCGAGTCATCAACCTCACTATTAAATATCTCTCCATAGATCTACAAATCCTTTCATCATAAAGAGTTATGTGTAAGTCGAGCCAATTGAGTAAAGTGCAACTGATAACCAATATAGGAAAACACCATTTAGGTTGTTGTTGAACATTTAAACAATTTACCTATAAATTAGTAAATTTACAGATTATAAATCCTATAACATGTGAATCCTATGTTCCAAATATACTGCATGATATGTCTCTTTCCTTTGCGGACTAAGAGTCAAAATCAATCACTGACCTCTTTCGAATGATCCAAGAGATATAGATCCATAAATGTCCCCTTGACAATGGGATGAGAGGAATATATCCATAATAAATCATAAACTCCACACAAAATGTGTTCTAATCAATGTGAACATCATATAAGACTATAACATGGCATATAAAGAACATCAATCCCATCTCCCTGAAAATCATGACTTATTACTGGGAAAAGTGTTCTTCATTAACATGTCAATTATCCATCATAGATTCAAAAACATTCATAATAATATTGTCTTCCATATCCCAAATAGTAATAAAATAGAAATGAAACATCTCTGATACCCATTTGTAACATCCTGGTCTGGATACCACTAAATCGGTTCCCCAAGCTAGTTTTTCATGAAGCCTCAAGCATGCATCCCTATACTCTTGAGGCTACCAACTAGAATTGAGGGCCTAGGGTGTGATAGGGGGAGACTATGAACTCAAATCAGAGTAATTAAATAGTTTAAATAACTAAATACCATACACATTATTAGTAAAAATACTAAAGAATTAATAAATTTAACAAGGATGAAATAATAAATGGAATGCAGTAAAGTACCAAATGGCCATGTCATACAAACAACACTGATAATCCCTTGGGAAAACCATGCATATACAAGAGTATATAAAAGAAAAAAAAGTACAAGGATAAACTATGTACACTGATCCATAACACACATCCTATATCCACATACATATTTAAGGAATCATACTCAATCATTAAAGGTCCTTGAACAATCCTGTTTTTGCAACTAAGTGAACATATTCTAAGGTACCCTAGTTCAATGGTTTCCCGAGTAGGGTGTGAATACATAACTGAGTAGGGAACCACAAACATGATATTGTACATAATTAGTCAAAATTAATTTTATATAAAATTGAGCCACTCAAAAATATATCATTGATAAATAAAACTAGAACAATCGATACAAACGAGATGTAAAAAAATAAACCACAATCGATCCTTGGGCCCGTGATCTCGATCCACCATACCCGATTTGGCCTAAGATGGAGTGTATAATAACAAGGTTTCATATAATATATATAGATAAATATATATATATATATATGTATCCCTATAAATACACACACACCAGTTTATATATATATATATATGAGTAATATGATAAATGATATAAATAAACATAACCCACAGTTGATCATTATGTTCTTAATCCTGATTGAAGATTACTTTCTTTGGCCAGTTCAAGAAATACCTTTGAGAAATCTACACCTCCATAGGGCGATACATGTCATAACCTTGGTTTCACACATATTTTTCTCCAATCACTGTGAAGAAGGATTTCATATACTAAAAGACAGTCATGTAAAGATTTCACTACACAACTATGACCTATGCCAGATGTATCAAGTATAAAACCTATGAGGACCAAAAGCCCGGTCCAATAGACAATAAATCCTATTAGATTCCATGGTTTTCATCTATATAAAACTCAATAGAATATAGACTTAGTATTTCTAGGACCTAGGGATATTTACCAAGGCATCCTCATTGAGTCCACAGATTGAATCCATAGAAAACTTGACAAACGGTTCCATACTGTGGTATCCATATACATAAATAAGGCTCAAAATCTGGATCCTAGGAAGTACCTCTGGGTATCACTATCATGTACCACAACATATCATGCTCATCATCAAAATTATAAGAACAACCTCTGACAATCATAGTTGCATCAATATTAACTGAGTGATATAATGACTAAAAGAGTGAGGGTGGTTGAATGACTAACCCACTACTACTACCATAGACTCATGTATTAAAAGTTTGGTATAGGTTCTAGGTGACGCCTTCTACCATATATACCAAAACCCTTGATGTAAAAGTTTAGGTTCGGTCAAACAATGGGGCACACACTAAGTCCCTTATGTTAGTGCTTAGGAGAGGCATCCTACCTGAAATCCTCAGGGTTCGCATGTAAATGGAGGCATCCATCATGGGATACTATAAGTCAAAACATAAGTAAGGGAATCCATCTTGTGGTCTCTATAATGAGTAATAAAGAGGGGGTATCATACATGGGATCCTCTAGGTCAGATCATATACGGGGGAATCCCAGTGGGGACCCCTGGCTATAACGATATGTCGAAGCATGAATCTAAAGCATAGGGGTTGTTAGTGTAATAGCCTATGATTTTTGTGAGATATATATTTTAAAAATAAATTTAATATTTTTTATATTATTTTTACATGAAACACTAATTTTATCATTTATTACACGAAAAAATGTGTATAACTTGCGATACACATTCCATTGAGTTCAAATTAAATGTAAGTTTCAATTAAAATGTTATTATTTAATATGATAGTTATCACCTAGCCATTGGAATGGAGGGTATCAATGGGATTAACTAAAATTAATAAAATATATGGTCTAAAAATGTACATAAAATGAATTATTTAGGGGCTAATTAATTGGAAATGAAAATATAATCTATTTGGAAAAAATAATCGTTTTTATAAAAAAACAATTTCTATACACACAATTATGTTTTACCTCATTAAATTAAACAAAAAAAATTAGTGAATTATTTTAAGGAAATATATATAGTATATATTTAATAAACTATTTAACATTTATCTTATGTGTTTTCCAGACATGAGATAATAATAAATCTAAATTTATTCTTAAAAACTGAATTTTTCAAAAAAGTAGTTTTGCCTCATTTTTGGCACACTTATTTTAAAAATAATTTTCAAAAATTTTAGAAATTTAATTTTACAAGATAAATTTCAATTTTTACGCCATAATTTTAAAAATAATTTTAGGGTGAATTTCTAGTAATTTTATGAAAATGTTAATTTTTGGAAGAATGGTGAAAAATATTGAATTCTAATTGAAAACCATTTTTTTGTTTAAATTATTCAAAAAGTAAAATTATATTATAATTTTTTTAATTTTAATTAGTTAAATTATATATCTATTAATCTAATTTTGGTCATTCAATTCATTTTTATATTTAATTTTGATATAAAAACCATGTAAACTTTTGGATATTTTCTTTTTGAAAACTCGATTTCTCGTCACATCTATGAGATTAATTTTAAATTAATATTTTCCAATTTTTTGAACTGAATTTATAAAAATTTAGTATATATATAGAATCATGATAATTTATATTATCTAATAAGGTAAAATTTATTTTATACCAAAATGAATAGTGAAAATAGTGAAAATTAATTACCGTGGTTAAGGTAAAAATATGTTAACCATGAGGTTAAACTAAAACAACAAGAGTTAAAATGACATAAAACTTTTCTAAATTATATTTAATGATCATATTTAGAACCTATAATATTTAATTCTCAATAATAATTTATTTTTTATCCTTGTTATTTGATAAAAATGTGGGTACACATTTTCTTTTCAAAAAATTACAATTGTACCACTCACCTCACTTATAAAAGGACACCCCCTCTCCTCTTTTATTAACACCTTCAAACCAATTTGGTTAAGAAATTACATACCCAAATCACTTCCCAAAATCCATCGTCTCATTCTATAAGCCTTATTTTGTGCATAAATCCATCCTGGTAAGTCTTTTGGTGCAAACCTAAGGTGGATAACTGAAGAAGCGGTAACATTTTTCAATGAGTGTTTTTATTTTATTTGTTCCTACACATACTTAATTTTTTTAAACCCTTATTATATAATATAATAAGTATATTTAATATACTTATTTTTTTTATATTAATGGAATTACCTATAAACATATCTACTTCCATCAAATGGGTTTTGAAATCTTCATTCAGGTGTACGGAGGACTATCTCCTCATGAGTTGATGTAATTCATTTTTCCAATACCACTTAACGTAGTTGAGTAAGATTATTTATATAAATTATAATATTTTATTTATAACATAATTATACCTTTATATTCATTATATTATATATACCCCTTTTCTGTCCATTTCGTTGACAAAACGATAATATCATTTGTGTGTACGGCTGACTACAACCTCATAAAGAAATGCGATTCATTTTCATTAACACATTACATGAAAGATAATAAGGATAATTTTAATAAATATATATGATATAAATGAAATAATTATGATATTAATGTCATATTTATCATTCTTAAAAGATAATATATCATTTTCCTTCTTATATTTTCACTCACTGAGAGATGATAACATCATTCGTGGAGCTGTGGACTACCTCCTTCCTAATGCGATGTGACTCTATATTTTCATAAAAACACCACATGTATGATATGTATAAGTATATATAAATAAATAATAAGTTATAAATTATATTATTATCATTATATAATGATAAAATATTACTTTCCTCCTTTCAATAATTATCATTGAAATTTGGAAATGTTACTCATGCATATGTATGACTTACCATCTCTATGATTATAACATAATTCATTTATAAAAACCATCATTAATTATTAGTATTAAGAGAATAATTAATTCATAAATATGATAATTATTTCAGGATTATTATTTTTTATATGATCGAACCATGATCAAATCAAGAGGACCAAAATAAAAAATAAAAAATCAGAACATGCATGAAAAACCAAGCAGTTACTACCCAAAACAAGATTTTATCTAGGAATTTTTAATAAAAGGTAATAAAATGACATATATGGTATGATATATATAATTATGGTTGTGTAATATATTTATAATAAACTTATATTCATTATATATAAGTTTTGAACATTTACAATGGAAGTGAAGACTTATAGTAATGGATTTTCATCACACTTTTTACTTATGTGAGACACGCACCATATTGTAGAGACCATTTTTCCATTAATACTTTTAAATATAGAACGGAATATTTGTAGAGGTAGGTGATGATACAAAACATGATTTAAAGGCACTATGAGTTTGAAATAAATTTTATAAAAATATTAAATATATTATATACCAAGCGTACACAGTTATTTGGAAATAATGGGATGTCTCCTAAATAGAGTCTAAAACTAGAAATATGAGGCTAGGGTTGAATCCTGACCATGGTAATTATCCTAGGAATGTCCATGATTTGGTTGGAATTATATTTATTGTAGAGGCGGCCATTGGATGTTCCGTTTATATAAATAAATAAATTATTTATTTATTTTGAATTAAATGACCTAAACCTATTAAACCTCTAAAAATGAAATACTATAAATAATCTCTAATGTTAGACACATAACCTTGTGATCATTGAGAGGATGTTATACATAACTTCATTACTCAATCAAGATCGAATGATGAACAACATCTAGATAATGGTGAATTGAGATGCATAGAATGCAACAGATCATCCCCATCATTGGTGAATGTGTTCTTCACCAAATAATAATCCAATATTGAGGTAGTAATCATCATTTTTGGATTAATCCATTATAATTAAAATATTGAGCACGATCAAAACTCTATCCATGAATATGACTTTATTCAATCTCTAATATGATCTTGTGTACTAAAATAAATTATTATTTCCATTTATTTCATGATATTCCATGGAATATACCTTGAAAGTCCTTGGTTCTATGATAATTGTCTATGAACTATTTTACAGTGATTATATCACCTTTATTTTTTTTGATTTTACCCCACTAGTTCTTCCCTTTCTTTATCTTTGGACCATGAGGTCATGATTCGACTATTGTTGGGAAGGTCCGAGTGTGATCGGAACACCAGATTCAGGGTGGATGTATACATAATGACCCAATTTTAGATATAAGGATGAATCAACGTATATTTTAGATATCGAGGATTGCTTCATGGATATGGGATCTATATTATAGTTATAATTGACATAGGAGGTGCATAATGCACATGCGAGATTTGAGAGGACCAATGGAAATCCAATTTCTAGCAACTAGAAGGCCGAAATCAATGAAATTAGGTCTTCGACTTCAATTTTGGGTGAACATAAAGTGTAATTTTGTAGAGATAGTAGTGGATATTATATTTGTGGAGCAGATAAAACATTCTATGAAAAACCAAACTATATACTGTGAATTATTAAGAACACACACTGTGTAGGACCTTAGCCCTGATGGCTAGGATTTCCAGGTGCGTTAAATATCACACACTGTGTGGGACCCCAAAATGTTGAGAGAATCAGTGATGGTGACCTAGAAGTTACCTTAGGAGTATATGGACACATTCATGACTAGTCACATGCTACGTACCAACACATGGCCTATGTATATAGTCACCACTAGGAAAGAACAACTTATTCGTGGAAAGCTCAGACACACCATGTTTTAATCATAGACATCGTGTAGTAAAATATTGAAAATTTCCTTGTGCTGGAGAGTACATGACCAAACAGAGGATTGGGTTCAGACACCATGTGGACCTCTTACCACCTTGTACATCATTTTTTAGGAAACTTATACCTCTCGTATCTCCTTCATTTGAAGTCATATTTTGTCCCACAAGTAGACTACCATGATGGTTTTTCCATGAAGAATGTGATGGTGGGATTCATAGTGTCTTCTCAGATACAATGAGATATGTTCCTAGTGTGACACTTCTTTAGGAAGTGGTCAATGATGGTTGTTATTGGACATAATCATAAGAGGGTAACCCTCCTGGTGCGATAGGGCATGAGTCCTCTCTCCATAGAGTGGAACCTTACTCTAAGAAAAAGGAATGGGTACTCTTCCAATACAGTGGAACCTAGTTGATGTACTAGGGTGTGGTTCCTCTATCTATTCACATAGTGGATCCCTCCTTATAGGATAGGGCATGGGTTCTCTAACTATATGGTGGAACTCCCCTAAAGGACTAGGGAATGAGTCCTCTATCCATCCAAATAGTGGAACCCTATTACTATATCAAGGCATGGGAAATCTTCCTACAAATTAGAACCCTCCTACTAAGATAAGGCATCACTACTGGAAAAATACCCTATACCAATGGTTTGTAACCATTGGTATAGGTCCCCAAACCGTTGGTATAGGCTATACCAACGGTTTGGAGGACCGTTGGCAAGTAAGCCGTGACAATAGGTCTATACCAACGGTTTTCCCAAAACCGTTGGTATAGGGTCTATACCAACGGTTCTGAAAACTGTTGGTATAAGTAATTAGAAAATCTATACCAACGGTTCTCAAAATCGTTGGTATATGTATTTCAAAAAAGAAACATCCGGTGGGATTTGATCCCAGGACCTCTAGTTTATAACAACATGACTTAACTACTAACCTAACATGACTTTTGTTAACATAATTTCATAAATATATATATGTATTGTTCTAATTATTTTAAATTTTGATTTATATAATGTTCTCCGTAGGTAGATTCCAAAAAAAATCAAAGGACCTTTCCCAACGGTTTTTCAAACCGTTGGGAAAGGTCTTGCTTTTTTTTGGTATTCTAGTCGAAGGTTGAATTGTGGACACCCTTTCCCAACGGTTTGGCCAAACCGTTGGGAAAGGTGGTCCAGAATTCAACCTTCCCCAACGGTTGGACAAACCGTTAGGATAGGCTACCCTTTCCCAACAGTTTGGCCAAACCGTTGGGAAAGGTGGCCAAAAAATGGGCTTTCCCAACGGTTTGGCCAAACCGTTGGGAAAGGGTACCTATACCAACGGTTTTTACAAACCGTTGGTATAGAAGTGTTGGGAAAAATCATTTTTCTAGTAGTGCATGAGTCCTATATCTATTGAGTGGAACCCCTTATCATACCGGGGTATGGGTCCTTTATCTAGAGATTGTTTCCCCTTGATTGTGTGGCTCAATTTTTAGGTGTGGCTCCATATTTTTACTCTTCGGATAGACACGTGAGATATTGATAATTGTTGATGGGCCTTTGGAACTATCAGTAGAATCCTTTCCTAGATTGGGTTGTGAGATGGAGATCCACTTTCTATCTATTCTGGGTTTCTTATATGAGAATATATATCTGCTTATTGTATTTCATTTCTATCTTACTATGGGTTAAATTTTCTACTTCTATTGTGTCCTACATTATTCCCCATTCATCATTTAGGGAATCGTAATGGGTATGTATATAATCACCCTTTCATGGGCTTTTCAACACTTGTCATGTCTTATGAATATTATGGACAACTATATGATGATTATAACGAATCATAGGGGATACCTGAGTGCATTTGGACACATAAAATGGTCAGGGCTTAGATTTATGGAGTTGGGCTCTCTCAGAATTTAATTTTCTAGTCATTTTCAGGATGGTAAATCTTTCTAGTTGGGTTTATAATTCCCTTGTTTTTATTTTAGATTACACTATCATAATATTTATATTCCTTAGAAGTTATTACAAGCATTATTTTTACTCTAGATGTTATTATATTTTCTTATTTTTTTCTATTCTTCTTCATGGAGATGGTTGGGTTCATGTTTATAGGTATATTAGGAAAAGATGTCCCATGTTATTTATTCCTTTTAGCACTTGCCTCCATCCTTAAGCCTATAGGGGTAGGCTTGGGGTAGTTGAATATTAGATATTTCACCAGCCAAGTGGGACCCGGTGGGTCTGGTCATGACATATTGGTAACAATGGTGGTTCAACCTTAGGATGGTGTTTAGAGATATAACCCCTTTTGAGGTTTGGTTAGGAACTTATGGAAATAGTTTCAAAGTGTTTTGAGTGTGGATTTCAGGCCAAGGTACCCATTTTTGGTGCGGCAGCTGACATATCCATTCAATAGGACTCTAATTACCTTCTTATTGACTTGGAATAGCAATACATCGATTGAAGGGAACATTGGTACTTGTGTAATATAGGATTGATTCATTTGATTGTACTTCTTCATTCATATCCTCGTATATATATATACTCATCCGACCATGGTATATCTTGATTAAATTTCCCGGATGGCTATGTTAAAATATCCAACCAGGTTATCAATTCAGGATCATGAAGATGATCTGATGAGTGATAAGGCCTCAGTTCAAGGGACATCACATGAGATATTTCATCCATGTGGGGAGGTATAACAACCCACGCATGTCTAGGAACAGATTGTACCTGTAGAGAAAGCATATTGTTCATGTAGTCTTAGCACACTCCGTGAGTTCTAGTTCCATAGGTTTGAGGATCCACAGTGAGCTAGATCCCTAGGTAGTAGAGGATTGTATTGAGTCGGTAATCATAGATTTCATACATATGAGGAGCCTGACTGATTATATGGTTATGCTGGTGGTCATCCTTTTCTACAAAGTATTTGGGCACTGGTGGAGTTTAGTCAAACATATGCATAATGAGTCGTAACTCTCATGGATTGACATCCAGAAGTTGTTTCATGATAATTATTACCCCCATTCTTTCACTTAGTCTAAATTTAGGATTCTGAAGCTATAATATAGAGGGATGATATTTGTTGATTATGCCGCAAGGTTCGTTGACATTACATGGTACTTCCTCAACATGATTCAGGATGGATACTTCTCAGTGTGGAAGTTTGATCAGAGTCTCTATAGAGACATCCATTCCATTGTTGTACCCCTATGCATTGTCATATATGATGGAGTGTTAGATAGGGAACTACTTATGTAGATATTCCTATTTGAGGGATTCCATGCAGTTGGAGATGGGAGTGGGAATCATAGGGATGAGTTGTTTTTAGCAATTAGAAGCCACCAATCATAAGGGACTGGGAATAATATATATTATCTCGACCAAACTCAGGCATGTGGTCATATAGAAAAGGTACTGTGTGGAGTAATAGGGTAGCTCAGAGAGGGGAGATGCTATTCATGTGATGGGGAAGGTCACATGGTATGTGATTTCTCGACATGATTTGTTGAGGAGGGTAGAGAGATAATGGATGGACCACCATGGAAGAGGTAGTGTTGTAATCATGGATCTCCCAGGTGAGGACAGGGAAACCCCCAAGGAGTCAGAGCTGATAGAGGAGCAGGTGGATCTCCTGTGGGAGGATCTGTGGGGGGTGTATGATGGTATCAACTCCTCTCACCACCACCACCAGGTGGACCATGTCAGTCTTAGGGTGTTGTTGGTTGGGGCCATGGGTAGCTTCATACCTTGGAGTCATATGATCTGGTATCTCATCAGATGATTAGTGGTATGATTTTTGGTTATTCTACTCTTACTTCATTACTAGTAGACATAGGTACGAGTCATTACTTCATCTCCTTGCTCCTAGTGTGAGAGATAGATCTCCTATTGAGACTTTGGTCTAACATATTTTCCTTAAGATTTTTACAAGGAATTATTCTTTGATATATTTTATCTACTGTCAAAAAAATCTATTAATTGGTGGAGAAAGTTTCTTGTGGTACCTCTTGGTCATCACAATGTGACCCTACGACATCATCTTGGGTATGGACTAGTTGTCCACTATTAAATCCTAGATTGATTGTTACCAAAAACGAGTAAGATGACTTTGTACTAATGGAATGAGATTCTCCTTTTTGAATGAGATAAATCAGATAGTACAGTGAGTGAGTTTTGTGAGTATGAAGTTGCAACCAATCACCCATCAGTTGGAGTGTTTATCCCTTGGGGTAGCGAGCTCTTTAGTCATATTAATTTCTTCAGTTGTGGAGGATTATATGGATGTATTCCCCAAGGAAAATTCAGGACTACCTCTAAGGTGATATATGGATTTATTATATTTACATTCACCTCAATACCACTTAGATACGTTAAATGGTATATCGGATGGCCCCTTCTGAGATCTAGGAGCTATGGTTACAGTTGGAGGAACTTTATGAGAAGGGTTTCATAAGACCGAGTGTGTCACCCTATGAAGCTACGGTTTTTTTCATGAAAAATGTGGATGAGATAATAATAATTTTTTAGTATCATCGCTTTAATTAATACATGATAAAGAAAAATTACCCCTTGATGAATATTGATGACCTCTTTGATCATTTTTGAGGTGCGAGTTGGTTATTGAATATTGATCTCACATCCGACAACCACTATTTGGGAGATCGCAAAAATAATATTCTGAAGACAGAATTATGATGATTCTATGGAAACTATGAGTTCCTTGTAATTTCTTTAGGTGTGACTAATCCCCCCATTTTTTATTGATTTGATGAACCAGATCCTCCATCCACACTTGGAATGATTTTTCATTGTCTTCATTGATTACATAATTAGATGCTATGTGTTAGTGGAGTATCATGTACAACCCTTGATGATGGTCTTAGACTTTCTTTGGGAGCCCCATAATTATGGTAAGTTCTCAAAGAATCAGTTCTAGATCCACAAGGTTCACTTTTTGGGGCATGTCATATATGATCATGGATTTGATGGTGACCCAAAAAATATTGATTCAATGCTTTATTGGGATCCACCCAAGAGCATGTTAGAGGTACAAAATTTTCTTATATGGTAAGGTAGTATGAGAGGTTCATGGAAGAATTATCTTGGATTGTAGCCCTTTTTCCACCCTAACATAGAATGGGTAGTAGTTAATATGGACTAAGTAGTTTCAGATAGCCTTTATGGAGTTGATGTTAAGGTTGAAAAGTGATCTTATTTTGAGACTACCATAAGAGGATGTGGATTATGAAGATTATTGAGATGCCTTTAGATATGGGCTCAGATTCATGTAGATAAAAAGAGAAAAAAGTATCGCATATTCCTTGAGGTAGTTGAGACCTGAAAAGTAAAACTACATGACTAATGATCTAGATTTAGAAGTGTTAGTCTTCACTCTGAGGATGTGGATGCACTATTATTTAGGAGATAACTTTATTGTTTACTTAGACCATTAGAGTCTTAGGTATGTCTTCACATAGATGGGCCTAATTCTGAGATAGAGGCATTGGGTGGAGTTTCTATAGGACTATAAATTTGAGATAGTCTATACTTATAAGAAGGGAAACATGGTGGCATATATCCTTAACTATAAGTCTCTTTCTCACCAAGTGGAATAATCATATAGGTAGTTTCCTTCCTTATAGTTATCCCTGGTTGAGGAGTTGGGTGTAAATTTTCTTCAGTAGATATATGGTATTGAATACTCCACATCTTTAGTGTGTGATGGAGGCTCAATTGGGAGACATCTACTGTGAGCTTCTATATGACCATATATCCTAACGAGATTCAACATATGGATTTTCCAAATGAGGAAATCATTTCATCCTATTCTAGGGACAAACTGTGGTATCAGTCATGAAGTGGGTGGAGGTGATGAGGGAGTCTCACACTTCTCATTTTGTCATAAATCCCAATTTTGGGAAGATGTATCGAGACCATCAGTGGTGGTTTTGGTAAGATAGCATGAGGCAAAGCCTTCCTACATTTGTCTCTCAGTGCCTCACATGTAAGTAGGTAAAGGTTGACCACTAGGTTCTATAATATTTTTTAAAACATATTAAGTTACCAGAGTGAAAATATGATGGAACATCCATGGAATTTATGATAGGGAATCTATAGACAATGAAAATCCATGATTCTATCTGGGAGATAGATGACCAACTTACCAAGTTAGTACACTTTATTTCTATTAGGGATAAGATTTTGGTGGAGATTTTAGTGAATGTTTCCATGTGGGAGGTCGTATGCCTTCATGGGGTTCTCTCAATGATTTTCTTTTCCATGATATATAGTTCACATAACAATTGTGGAGAGGCTTGTAAGAGTAATTCAAGACCTATATGAGGATGAGTATGATTTTCACCCCAAGACAGATGGGTAGACCGATCATATTATCCGGGTGTTGAAGAATATGTTGATATCTTGTTTTATAGACTTCGTCCAGAGTTGGTAGGATCAATTACCCTTGGTGGGGTTTACTTATAATAATATCTATCATTTTACTATAATCATGAAACCTTTAGAGTCTCTGTATGGGAGACCTATTAGGTCACCCATATACTGGACTGATATCCATTAGACATCTATTTTTGGGTAAAATATGTTGAATGAGATGATATATAGGGTCTAGGTGATCCATGAGAAGACAAAGAATTCCCAGTCTAGGAATCAATCTTATGAAAATCGATGTCATATGCCTTTGGATTTTGAATAGGGATACCATGTTTTCTTAAGATTCTCCCCATGACGTGGATTATGGAGATTATTTTGGGGGGGGGGGGAAGCTATCCCTAAGGTTCATCAGGTTGTTTGAGATCTTGCAGAAGGTTGGTGGTGTTACTTACCACCTTGCATTACCCTTTCAGTCACATCAAGTGCATAAATAACTTCATGTATTGTAACTAAGAAGATACATGCATGATCCTATATATTTCATCAACTAGGGAATGATATACATAGGGCATGGATTAAATTTTGTGGAGAACATAGTGATGATTGAGGATCAACATGAGAGGATCCTATGATCATATACCATCCCTTTGGTTTATGTATTATGTCAGCACAATAGAATGTAGGAGATTTATTGGGAGTAGAAGAGACAGATGCTGGCTCAGTATCCCCACATTTCTGTTTAATTTTTTCTTTTCAAATATGAAAATATTGAGGAAGGTAATAATATAGATATCCTATTTTTTCTTGTAAGACTTTGAAGTATATCAAGGAATATTTTTAGATCAAAGTACTGAGATGGTGTATAATTCTAAATCCCAATGAGACCATAATAAATTTTATAAAAATATAAAATATATTTTATATCATGCATGAATTCGTTTTCATAAATAATGTTATATATCATAAATGGAGTCTCAAAATGGAAAAATGAGGCCACGATTAAATTTAGAGCATGGGATTTATCGTAGGTGTGACTTAACGATGGTCTGCGCAAAACATCTCGTATATCTGGTCATTAGATGGTGCATTTAATGTAATATATAATTAAATTACTATTTTGAGTTAAATTACCTAAAATTCTAAAACCTCTATAAATATTTTATTATGGAGAATCATCAGGGTTATCCACATAACCCTGGGATCATTGAGAGGAGGTTATATCACCCTTTGTTGGTGAATCAAGATCGGACGATGACCGACATCTAGATCACGGTGAATTGAGGCACATTGAACACAATAGATCTTCCCCATTACTGGACAATGAATTCTTGACCAATGAATGATCTAATATCAAGGTATGAATTTTTATTTGTAGATTATTCCCTTTTTATTAAAATATTGAGCCTGATAAAAACTATATCCCATAATCTGCATTTTTTTTATTTCCTTGTATGATCCCATTTACAAAAATAAATTACTATTTTGATTTATTTATTTATTATTCCATTAAATCACCCCTACCAATCCTTAGTTTTATGATCACTTTACAAGAATATTTTTCCAATGATGATATCACCTTTGTTCTTGTTCTTTTCTCCCACCTGTTCTTCACATTCCACATCATTGGACAACGAGGTCACAATTCAACAATTGTTGGGTAGGTTTGAGCATGATTGGACCCATAGATTCACAATGGATATATTAAAACTTTCCATGTTGATGATTTAAGGATGAATAGTAATGGATTTCAGGTAGTGGTGATGGATTCATGGATATGGGATTCGAAGTGGATTTGGCAGTGGCACGGGAGGAACGTGCAGGGTTTGAGAGGATACGATGAAATTCAACTTTTGGTCACTATAGGGAAAGATCCGATGAAGAGGGGAATTCCCCATTTATTTTAGAAACAAATTAGGTGAAATTTCATGGTGATATAAGAAAATCTAGGATATTCAGAGTAGATCTAACATTCTTTGAAAAAATCAACTACATGCTGTCTATTTTGAAAAAAAAATGCCATGTATACCCTTAGTTTTAACAGCTAGGTTTCTTGGTGAGTTAAATATCACATTCTATGTGGGACCCCACATACCGTGTGACTTGGTGTTGGCGACATGGTGTGTACTCTATGTGTACATGGATACAAGCACGGCCAGATACCCTCTGTGTACTGAAAAATGGCTAGTGTAAATTGCCATGACCAGGGGAACATGACTCAGTCCTATGAGCCTGATACCTGCCAGGTAGTACCCTTTCATGTCATGTATTACTACATGGCTAGAGAAATATGTGCTAAAAAGGACACAACCATGCAGAGGAGTGGGGTCACACGCCGTTTGGACCCATTACATGTTGTGTACCTCTTTTTTAGGAAACTTCTATCTACTTTATCTCCTTCATTTGGAATTGGATTTTAGATAACAAGTATCCTATACTGAGTGTTTTTTTATATATAACATGATGATGGACTTCATAGTGGATTTTGAGATAAGATGCAAGTTGTTCCATGCATAAAGATTCTTTAGGAAATGCTCAATGATGGCAGTGATTGGACATAATCATTAGAGTGGATCCCTCCATAGAGTGGATCCCTCCTAACAGACAAGGGTGTGGTTCCTCTATCTATCCATAGAGTATAAGCCTATATATGGGATATGGAATGGGTCCTCTTTTACCATAGTAGAGCCCCCTGATGGAATAGTTCATGGGTCCTTAATCTATCCATGGAGTGGAACTATCCTAGTGCGATAGGGCATGGTTCCTCTATCGACATAGGGAAACCCCCATGAAGAACTATGGTGTGGGTCCTATATCCATCCACATACTGGAACCCCATATCCATGTTAGGGTATGGGTCCTCTAACTATAGATTGGAACCCTTCTAATGAGACAGGGAATGATTCCTCTATCAACAAATTAGAATCACCCTGTCATACTAGGGAACTGGTCCACTATATAGATATTGTGTCTTATTGACTATGAGGCACAGTGGGGAGGTGTGGCTCCACACAATTACTCTTTAGGAAGAAATCTGAGATATTGGGAATTTTTGATGGACATTTAATACTATTTTAAGACTATTTTCCTAGGATGAGTTGTGATATGGATATCCACTTTCATTGTCACCTGGGTTTCTTTTATGGGCATATATCTTGGTTGATTAGATTTCATTTCACTCATGATATGGGTTAAGCTATCTACACCCATCATGTATTCTATTTATTCCCTTAATATTTTGGGTCATTGTTGACGCTCCTTTCATCACAGAATCTAAAGATTTGAAAGGGGGAATATCTGAGCTCAAATTGATTCAACCTTTGAAAAAATATCAAAAATTGACAAAGGAATGAATAAGAAGAACATTGCACAAGGGTCGCACAAGTTCTACAATGGTCGAGCAAGTACACTTGCACGCCGTAATGGTCGCGCACGTACACCTACGCGCTGAAGTTGGTCGCGCAAGTCACTTGCGCAGCCTAGGTGATAACCGCACGGGGTCTTCTCCAGCCTATAAATACCCCCTGTGGGCCCCCCATTTGAGAGAGGAATTTTACCAGAATTCACATACAGAGCTCTGAACGCCCAAGTCTCTTCTTCATGTCTTCCGAATACTTCTAAGGTAATTATTTACCTAGAATGGAAGGTCTAAACAAGAGGAGTAAGGTCTAAGTGTTAGAATTCACTAACACGTGCACGCCTAAGTGTTTTACCCTTAAGGTAAATAGAAACACTTGCGTGCCACCATACTTCTTCACCAGAACTTGCGCGCCCTCTTCTGGAAAGCCTCTAGGGATAATACCAAGGGTTTGAGCCAAGTCTCGCCCAAGTATTACCCTAAGGATTGAAAATCACGCAAGTACCCATGTGTCGTGCAATTATACCTGTGCGACCAGGACTTGCGCACCCACGTAGTAACTACGTGCCTGCCAGGACTTGCGTGCCCCTACCTTTTTGGGTTCCCTTCTTGCCCATTTAACCCCTCTTCTACCATTCCACCTCTCCTATTCAAGATTCAGTATTCAAGACATCCTTCAAAGCCATTTATGGCATGTTTTAGTGATTAACTTCCTTATCTGAAAATAATTATGTGGAATATCTCTCAAACCCTAGTGATTCACACATCTTTATGTCACTAAATATTGAGATTTGATTTATTCAACCTCATCCTTTAAGATGAGAGAACCCCTTAACCTAGGCATCCTCCTTAAGAGTAATCCCCAGTCATAATTCTCAAGAATGGGCTTCCTTTTCAGTAATAATCCCCAGTCTCAAATATAGGCATCCTCCTTAGGAGTAAGCCCCAGTCATAATTCTCAAATATGGGCATCCTCCTTAGGAGTAAGCCCCAGTTATAATTCCCAAATATGGGCATCCTCCTTAAGAGTAATTCCGAACCATAATTCTCTTAATATAGGCATCCTCCTTAGGAGTAAGCCCCAAGTCCTCATTAACCTGGGATTTCTTTTCAGGAGTAATCCCCAATCTTAAAATTCCCAAATATGGGCATCCTTCTTAGGATTAAGCCCTAACCATAATTCTCTTAACCTGGGCCTCCTTTTCAGGGGTAATCCCCAGTCTCAAATATGGGAATCCTCTTCAGGAGTAAGCCCCAAGTCCCTTAATTTTTCAAGTCCCTTAACTCGGGCCTCCTTCTCAGAAGTAAGCCTAGTCTTAATTTCTCTTAACTAGTAATAATTTACTTTTTGATCTGGGTCTCCTTCTCAGGAGTAAAACCCAATTATAAGTCCCCTCCTAATTTGGGCCTCCTTTTCAGGAGTAAACCCCAAATTAGAGTATCCAAATCTCCATAAAGTACATATACCTTTATGGACCCTATTCCTGGATTTCTTCCCTGAAGTAAATCATAATCTTAATCTATTTGGGCAGTCATACATGCATAATCCCCACATCATTTCTTATGATTGCATCTTTCATGGCACAATTGTCTGGTTTTACCAATACCTCTTGTTTCTCACACTGATCATGACTCACATGAGCTTAGAGTGTAAAAGTAATTATGACATCTTTCTTTGATCCATCAATCATAAACATCATACTCCCATATTCGAACTACGTGGGTTGTGATTCCTTTTCCAAAACAAAGGATACATAGGTAGCCCATCAGCGGGTACGATCCCAACTCTGAAATAATCCATGTCCTTCTGAATGACAATAAACATCAAGTGCCCCACTGAGTGGCTTTAAAACCAGTATGGTCATTATAATGACCAAGATACTTTTATGTATTTTAAGGATACCATCAACTAAGAATATATTACAAATAAAGATGATTCTTCACCGATGAAGAACCTCAAATACATATAAAAGATTCTCTGAATTTCCTACATATAAATCATTGATTTTCAAATCTAAAGGAAAGATCATTTTATACTTGGTATTGTAATAAGGATTCATGAACATAACATAAATCTATAAAGAGAGTCCTAGAGTAGACAATAATTCCCCTAAAAAAGGTGTGATGAGTCCGACCTCCCATCCTCTCGACCAATGCAAATTCCTAAGAGTCATCAGTCTATAACTAATGAGCGCCTACCTTTGGAAAGTAGGTTCAAATGGATATGGAATCATTGGATGTTTCTAGTTCTATGAACAAACCCATTAGAAACCGCCTGGAATGTTTGAATCTTAAATCAATGAGATCATCTCCGATTCCAGAGGGAAACAAAAAATGGTGAACCCGACGTGAATCCTTAACCAATTCAAAATGATGTTTTTCTTATTTGTTAGGCCCCTATTTAAAACTCAATGAGAGGGAAAACAAAAATAATCATTGACATATGTTCTCATCAAAAAGATGTAGTGGTTGAATTTATCTTGATTACATCTGTTATATCAAACATGTACTCTTTTCCATGATTTTCTGCATTCTAAGAAATGGATGCTCTCAAGTTCACACCCGTGAATACGTCTGCTGTGAAAACCGCTGCTGCAAATGCCAATGCTGCTACTCCTGCTAGATTGTCATCCGCTTTGAGGATGACATCACCTACTCAGCGTCTTCAACGCTGGGTATCAAACATGCTGGTTAAGGAGTACCGTCAAAATGGTACTATTCCGACTCTGGAGGCTGCTCGACAAGCCCTCCAAGTAAACAATTCACCCTGGTCGTTCGGACAGCGACGACCAATGATCAAGAAGCAGGCGGTGCTAACCAACATCTTCAACTGTTTCGGGTCGTTATCCCCAGAACGCAATCACCATTCTCTCCCTTATTCTATGGAGGTGAATGAGAAGGTCCCTCAGGGCCTTAATTCAAGCAGACAAGAGTTCTTCTCAAGGGATCCTATCAACAATCGCCACCAGACTCATGCGGCAGTGCGCCCTCAACATGATGAGGGTACTGACTCCAGGCGTTCGGCTCAGGTTCCTCGAACCCGAGCAGGCAAGACGAATCACCAGAGGCGAAATCCGGTTAACAGTGAGCAGGTTCTCATCTCTTCCATCTCCGGAGAAGTCCACCAACCTAACTTGGTGGAAAGCAACAGGCGGGCACACACACCTGCCCGTTTTAATTCCGTTGTCCAGTAGACTCGTCTGGCAGCATCACGCCAATCCCGTCAGGCAATTCCGGTGGAGTACTATAGGCAGGAACATATACCTGTTTATACATCATCAGCTAGTCAGCAGGCTCGTCTCACTACATATGATAGAGCCCGTCAACCACATTCGGTGAAGTGCAATCAGTAGGCACATACACCTGCTAGTATTGATCAATCCTACCTACAGTCTCGCTTGGTAGCACACGAAGAAGTCAGTCGGAAAGCTCCGGTGACAAACTGGAGGCAGACTCAACTCTCTACCCCCACACTGGAGTACTGTCAGGATTCACTAACAGGAAAAGGAGGACAAGAGAAGGCACATACACCTACTCCAAGCACGGAATGGACGTATATCCCCGTTTCGGCAGCTGAAGTCACCAAGAATATTCTATCAATGGTGAAAGAACAGAAGAAAATCCCTGCTCATATTCTGGATGCTTTCCAGAATATTATAACAGCTTTAACAACATCTTAGGGAAAGACACATAAATCTATCCCTCCCAGTGGAGTGACACATCAATAGTTCACTCCGGAATAGACACACACATATGTTCTAGTCCAAGAGGCTTGTGGGGCATACCCCCCCATATCATACAGACAACCAAGTCAGACACATACACCTCGTTTGAGTGGAGATAATCAGCCTAACCTAATCATATCTCCTAAGCAGGCACACACACCTACTAAATTGAGTAAGAAGGTGTCCAAGAAAAAGACCCGCCCATCACAGTCAAGAAATCAAGAGCCAATCTATAACAAGGCCTTTCTCGATGCTGGAGTTCTTGAAGCCCTCAGATAGTTATCTGTTGGAATGCAAGATTCTACTCCCTCATTTCCCAATAGTGGGAACATTAATTGCGAAGGTCTTCAATAGAAACTTCCTCATGAAGGCTTGCTTCATGACAATTCGGTCGATCTCGAAGTTTCATCTTTAGATGAGATCCATAGGAACCCTCTATGTGGTCAGAAGACCAAGGAGCAAGAGATATCATCTTTTGCTATAACCCACCATGGTGGTCCTCCCCATGATGATGAATTTCGCTGTGAAAGTCCTCTCTGCAGTAGTGATGCACATTTCCCGGAAAATGATCCAATGGACAATGTAGTGCCGAGAAAGCCCTCTTATCTTGAGGCACTTGAAAATGCAAAACCAGTCATGTCTGATGCTTTATCTCTAGCAGGTGAAATACTTTCTCAATCGGAAGATAGCCCAGGGTGTAGGTCATTCTTCGAACCACCCCTAAGTCATGCATCTTCTAGTTTGATCAGTGATCTCTCTACCAATCCTGTTGAATCCAATTAAGCAACAAGAATGTAGCAGCTCTGGTCAAAACAGGTAGAATAATATTCATTGAATGATAAAGAGGAAATGCTGAACATGAGAAAACAATTGGAGAAAGGTGAAGTGCCAGTCATGTTTTGGCCTTTGGCTGACTCTCAGTATGACATTCCAGAGATATTGACAGAAGATGGGATTCATGATATTCGTCTAAACATATGGAAAACTCTTTGTCAGTTGAAAAAGAAAGTATTATATTATGATGAATATGAAAATCATGTTAAGATAATAGAAGGGTTAAAACGTCATATTGACTTGGCATCTCTATCAGTCTCTCGATATCTGAAGGCTGAAAAGCAGTAGAGAGACCTTCAGCGTTCATGCCTTGGAACACTAAGAATATTGCACTAATTAACTGCCAATGCCTCATCTGGTATTCATATCAAAGGATGGGGTATTCATAGAGAACTACATTTCACTGTGCTCTCTAGTCAGCAAAGCCCGCCGAAAATGGTCTCATGTAATGTTATTGCCCGTGGCCGGCCACAGTCAATGGGTATTTTTTTGTAATCAAAATCTTGCATAAGAATAGCACTCAACTAGTTCCTATAAAAATCAAGAACATAGAGAACAAGTTGTTGTATTACTCCTACATCAAGCAAACGAGAATATTGAACAGGCCTCTCGTATGGAGCAAGCACATCATCAAGTGATAGAAGTGTCAGAAATCATCCAACGGTCTTTCGAGCCAGATGATAAAAGTGGATACAGGTTGATGCATCCAGCTAATTTCTGGACTAAGGTCCGCAAGATCAGGAGAGTTTTTAAGAAATTCTCAGACATAGCATGTCAGGAGCCACCCCATCTTGCCAAATTGGGGACTATTTTAAACCAACCCTCGGAATCAACAAATAGGATTTGAGGAGTTGAGAAAAGATAGGAGGAACAGCCCCAGTCCACTGGACTGAGGACTTTTTCAAATCATCAATCCCCTCCTCAAAGAAAGTAGGTCTCCTCTCGATTGGGGAAGAAGCCACAGGAGGAACAAAGATCCAAATTATCAGGAGATTCCCTCCAAATTACGGTTCATCAAGAAGTTCCTGAGGGATCAAATCAACAAAAGGAAATGTCTCATCAGAGACATGGAAGAAGAAAATATCTCAAAAATGCTGATAGAAGGGATGTGATGCATTATGCATCAATCAATGTCATCAATGCCATTATTGCTGATCCACCAGATGAGGCTCACTCAGGGGACTCAGATGAAGAGGTTCCTGCTCAATAAGTTGTACGCACAGACACAAATGAAGAAGGTGTGAATACACAAAATCAAATATTTACCCAAAATCTGGGTGTTCCTTCAAATAACCCACTTCCACCTCTCCGAAAATGATGAAACAAGGCAAAGGGAAAGAATCAGGTTACATATCCTCCCTCTGGAGAAGGCCAATCACTCTCACTAGAGAAACGATTTGCGCAACAGGAGGAAGAAATGAAGGAATTGAGGAGGATGAACGCAGAACTACTTCAGGGTAGTATTCATCCTAAGCATGCTAGAGTCAGTGAGCCAAGGGATTTTGTTGCAGCTACTGAGATGGATCAAGAATATCCTCCTTTATCAGTACACCATCACAGGTCTCATCCTACAGGTCAAGTGCAACAACAATTGGCAGTGCTGCCATCAGTTGTAGTACCATCTGCTATACCTTTCCAAGCTCCAGTCAGTGCACCTGTTCAGATTCAAGCTCAACCGGATGTTTCTCAAAAGTTAATAACTACTATTTAGTAATTAACATCTCGGTTGTAAGCTATGGAGGGAAAGCATGTGAAGGTTCAACCAGAAAAGAAAGCTTACCCTGAATGGGTAGATTCAATCTCTCCCCCCATCAAATTTTGGGAACCCTATATTCCCTATTTTCAATGGATCAGGCGATCCTGAACAACATTTGACGCATTACGTGTCTTGTTGCGATCCTATGATGGGAAATTCGGAGCAGCGAGAAGAGGTGAAACTCAGATGCTTCGTGCGAACCTTGCAAGGAACAGCTTTTGTCTGGTATAAAAGCTTGAAATCCCGGTCAATTACCAGATGGGAAGATCTCCGTCAACGATTTCTTCTTCAATTCAGCTCAACTTTTCCAAAGACAACAGTTTTCGATCTTACAAACTGTAAGAAAAGGGAGAATGAAAGACTCTCCAATTTCATTGCTCGCTAGAAGGGGTTAACATATTCCCTGAGCTTAGCACTCCCTCAAGAGAAAATGTTGCCAATCTCTGTGGCAAATCTGTGTGACGAATTACGGACGTCGTTGATCCCTGTGAAATAAACAGGAGGGTTTCGAGACCTTACTTCAATCTCTCAACAAATTGAAGATTCTCTTATACATACTAAGGCTAAATCTCGTGTAATTCCATCTCCTCCAGGAAGGAGAATGGGTAAAGCAGATACTACTATAGTTATTCTTAAACAAGCACCTGTACCTGCTTCTACTTCAAAACCTTCATCTTCTCGAAGGGCTCCACCTAATGAGCGCCAACAGAAAAGGCCATTTCTTCAAGACAATCAAAGAGATCAAAGACGAAAACAATTTGAGGATCTGAAAATCAAAACATACTCTTTCTGAAATGAACAAGTTCCTGGTTACTTCATTTTGGCTCTGGAAAATAATTTGGTTCAGTTGGCAAGGCCCAAAAATCCAAAAAAGGAAGGAGGGGAAGACCGTCTCAATTATTTCCCATTTCATCAGATGCTGGTACATCCCATCTAGGAGTGTTTTTTCTTCAAAGACCTCCTACAAAAGATGGTTGACTCAGGACAAGTCAAACTAAAAGGTTCTTCAGCTCAGGTAGCATGTATAACTACTACAGTTCCAGAGGAGGAAGGAGAATGGCAAGAAGTTAAGAACAAAAATGCACAAAAATATGATGAGTGGATGGTCAGAAAGATGATCAACCGAACTCATACTATTTTGCGAACGCAATTAAAGAAACCAATTGTGCCTTCTACCATGAATGCTGCAGCAAAACCCTCTTCATCAGAGGAAAAATCCTCGAAGAAACGGCATGATTCAAAGAAAGAGAAAGAATTCGAAGAAGATGAGTACATGTCAAAGCCTAAGTTTTCTTTGACCCTAGTAGATTTCATGCCATCTACTTTGAAGCAACGGGCACCGTCCCACCAAACGGCATAGCCTAAACAGGCTAATCAGGAAGAGTCTTCATCAGATGAAGAGTTGATTTTCGGTTCTGATAATATGATTCAATTTAACAGATCCATATGTCAGTCACAATTTCGATTTCGATGAGCCTGAATTCCCTGTATCAAATAGAGGAATCAGAGGAAGTTCCAGAGGCTAAGGATATAAGGGAAGACGCGGATCTTTCATAATCTACTATTCCGATTCTACCCCTGCTAGAACTGTGTATTCAGCAGAAACTCGTGGTAGAGCCCTTCAGTGAGCTCAAAAAGAACAAGCAAGTTCTTCCACCAATAGAAAATTCAGTCATGGCACAATTATTCTGGAAGACCGGTTGAAGGTTCTATCTTCTTCCTCTCAGAAAGTAAATGGATCTAATCGGTCTAATCTTCCAAAACCAGGAATATTGCCAACTCCTACCCCGATACAAGATGAATCAACTTCCAAAACATCTTCTTCCAAGGAACCTACTAAACCACATGTTTCTATTGGGAAACGCAGACCTTTGGATCAAAATTATGATGTATTGAAACACTTGGCCCAAGTACCAGCCAAGTTATCAATTCTGGATGCTTTGAATATGTGAAAGGATCTTTGGGAGGCACTCATCGAGGATTTGTTAAGTCCTCAAGAGTTTGAAACTGAAATTACTGCAGCTGAAGTCTATCACATAGAGAATAATCTTACAGAATTCCATGCAATAATATCTTTTACTGATGAAGATGAAGATGATGTTGTGCATGGGCATATTAGACCTTTGTATTTATTTGTCAAGTTCAATGGTGTAGACGCTCTAAGAGCTTTCATTGACAATGGTTCAAGAGTTTACCTCATGCCCATTCGTACACTTCGTCGATTGGGCCTCACGGAATCTAATTTATCTCTTTCTACCATGATGCTACAAGGATATGATAAAAATGAACAAGAACCAATGGGTGAAGTTACACTCAGAACTCATTTTGGAGATCTTGTATCCAATTCAGATTTCATGGTTGTTGATCAAGACTCGGCGTTCAACATCTTTCTTGGAAGACCCTGGCTACATCAACATGCGGATATCCCTTCAGCATACCATCAATCTCTCAAATATTGTTTTGATGGTCATGTTGGGACATTGTATGGTGGTAAGGCCCCGTTCAAGACATGTGAGTCTTAATACATTGAGGCGGAATTCTATCACATGAAGGGAAGGTAGAAATCCACAACAAAGGAGATTTCCAAAGTTAATGCTCTGTATTGTTTGCAAAAGATTCCAGTAAATCCATTTGCACATGTGAGTACAGATTATGTATTGCCTATCAGTCAAATTGACAAGATAGACCCAAATCAAAATACTCTTATGGAAAGATCTATAATGTCAATTACGGAAATTGAGCCAGACCACTTGGGAGAAATTGGTGATTCTATAGGCAATGATGAAAGCTCAAATGGTGACGTCTTCATTTCATCTTCTAAAATCCAACAAGTCTATACTTCGCCAATCAGGCCAGAAGAAGTTATAACAACACCAGAGGTGAAAAATTATGTAGATTCTCAATCCATCATCTCCTATTTATTTCCCAAGGAAGACCCTTCATCATCAATTGGGTCAGAAATGGAAGCTTCTTTTTCAAGATGTTCAAATTTTAACATCTCTTCTGATCATGGAAAGTCTGCTTTATCATCTACTATGCAAGTGAAAATGGAAGAAATAACACATGTTGAAGAAGAAGAGGAAGATCTCTGAGATTCTCCTCCAGCATTTGAAGAGGGTATCTCTATCACCGTGTATGAACTCAGAGAAATAAATCTGTGTACAAAAGAAGATCCATGCCCCACTTTAATCAGTGATTCCATGACTCTTGAAGAACAAGAGATTTATATTTCCTTTTTAAAGAAAAATCTAGACATATTTTCATGGAACTATATAGAGATGCCCGGGCTTGATCCTAATGTTGCTACTCATCATTTGGGTTTACCAGAAGAACATCAAGGATTTAAGCAAGCCGCGAGAAGAACACACCCAACTTATGCTTACAAAATTGAAGCTTAAGTGGATAATCTTATCAAAGTCAACTTCGTCAGAGAAGTTCAATATCCCAAGTGGTTGGCTAATATTGTCCCTGTAAAGAAGAAGAACGGACAAATTAGAGTTTTCATCGATTTCAGAGATCTTAATCGGCATTGTCCTAAGGATGTTTTTCCAGTTCTGATTACAGAACTTTTAATTGATGCAACAGCTGGATATGAAGCGCTTTCCTTCATAGATGGATATTCCGGATATAATCAAATCCGAATGGCACTAGAAGATGAGGAATCCACAACCTTCATAGCCTCTCAGGGTGTGTTTTGCTACCGGGTAATGCCCTTTGGCTTAAAGAATGTAGGTGAAACATATCAGCGTTCCATGCATCGTATCTTCAAACCCTTTTTAGGGAAGTTTGTTGAATTCTATGTGGATGATTTTTTGGTCAAATCCAAACAACATTATAATCACTTGGCTGATTTAAAAGTCATATTCCGCAAGCTTCGACAAAATAATTTGATGATGAACCCCTTAAAATGTGATTTTGGGGTAACCTCAGGAAAATTTCTCGGCTTAATTGTACTCCATCATGGTATTGAAGTCGATCCTGGGAAGAAAAAGTCAATCCTCGGTATGTCACCTCCTCAAAATTTGAAATAATTAAGAGGACATCAAGGACACTTAGCTTATATTCGGCATTTCATTGCCAATTTGGAAAGAAAAATTTTACCCTTCACCAAATTGATGAAGAAGGGAGTCACTTACCAGTGGACTGAAGAATGTCAAGAAGCATTCGATATTCTCAAGAAATACCTCTTGATTCCACCAGTACTCATGCCACCTGTTGAAGGAAGACCACTTATCCTCTACATGATAGCTCTAGAGCGATCATTGGGTGCCTTTCTTCCTCAGAAGAATGATGTTGGGAATGAAAACAACCTCTACTACCTCAGTCGGACTATGCTTGAAGCAGAAACCCGATATTCAAGTATTGAGAAGTGCTTCCTGGCATTAATATTTGCAGTTCAAAAGTTGAGACACTACCTGCAACATCACAAGGTCCAATTTATATCTCGCAATAACCCGTTCAAATTCATCCTTAGTCGTCAAATGCTTGCAAGACGTTTGGAAAGGTGGGAAGTTATTTTGCAGCAATTCGACATTCAGTATGTGTCTCAAAAGGCGATAAAGGGACAAGCTATGGCTGATTTCTTGGATGAACACCCTTTCAGTGGAAGACACATCTTCAGATATTGAACTCCCTGATGAGGAAGTCTTCTCTATTCAAGAAAGTCCTCAGGCATGGGAAATGTATTTTGATGGTGCTTCCAGAAGTCCAACAGGGAGGAAAATGAAAAATCCTAAATTCAACAAAGTTGGCTTAGGAATTGTGCTCATTTATCCAGAAAAGGTAGTGTTACCTTATTCATTATTATTGTGGGAAGGTGGTACCAATAATGAAGCAGAATACCAAGCTCTCATCGCAGGCTTGGAATTGGCGCTTCAAGAACAAGTGAATCACTTAAAAGTGAAAGGTGATTCAGACCTAGTAATCAAACAAGTAAATGGGGATTATGCCATCAGAAAAGAAGAACTAATCCCTTTTTATGATTATTTCAGAGAGTTAATGGAGGAATTCCCTTCGGAACCAAAATTTTATTATGTCCCGCGATCACAAAATGCTCAAGCTGATGCACTGGCTAATATAGCCACAGCTCTGGCAGATCCAAATCGGTAGGAGACAACCATTAGTATTGCCTACCATCATGCAATTTCACCTTATGTTCAAATCAGAATAGAGGAAATTAATGAAATTAGTCCCATTACTGAACCGTATGGTCATACTACAGGATGGATGTCACCTATCAGGGAATACCTTCAAAATGGAATACTTCCACCTAATAGAGCCGAGAAAGAAAAAATCTGGCGACGTGTGATCAATTTTACTCTTTATGATGGCCCAGATCACCTAGAGAAAATTATCTACAAACTTGGTTTTGATGGAGTTCTCTTCAGATGCATTGATGGTGAAGAGACAATGGCTGTCATGAAAGAAGTGCATGCAGGAGTCTGTGGTGCCCACCAGTCTGGACATAGACTGTCTGATCAGATTCGAAGGCTTGGATACTTTTGGCCTTCAATGATGCAAGATTGTGTTGATTTCACAAAGAAGTGTCATTCATTCCAAGTACATGCCAACTTCATTCACCAACCCCCAGATTTGCTTCATATAGCTAAATACTCATGGCCATTTTCCACATGGGGAATGGATGTGGTGGGACCCTACCCTTCAGCTACGGCCAAGCAGTTTAAGTATATTCATACTGATACTGATTTCTTTTCCAAATGGGCAGAGGCAATACCTCTCAAGGAAGTCAGTTCTAAATGCATTGTTAGCTTCATCAAGTCTAACATCATTACCAGATTTGGTGTCCCTCATACCATATTGACAGACAATGGCACCAACTTCTGTTAATCCGAGGTGAAGAAGTTGTATCAAGAATACAAAATCAAATCCAATCATTCATCTTGGTATCATGCAGAGTCCAATGGCCAGATAGAAGCCTTCAATAAGACTCTGTCAAATATACTGCAAAAGATGGTGGATAAAGATAAGAATTCATGGACTGATGAACTCTTTCATGCTTTATGGGCTTATCGAACTACCACCCGCACTGCAACACAGTCAACTCCATATTCATTGGTATATGGAATGGAAGCAGTATTTCTAATTGAAGTTCAACTACCCTAGCTCAGAGTTTCCATTTGTGATCATTCATCTACAGATGAACAATCTCAAGAGCGATTGAATGAATTGGAATGGTTAGATGAGAAAATATTGTGCACACTGCACCACTTGGAAGTCTATCATAATCGAATAGCATGAGTTTTCAACAAAACAGTTCATCTTAGTTCATTAACTCAGGGATAATTGGTATTAGTTCTCAGAACTCCAATGATACTAGGGAAGAACCCTCCCAAGCTTGAGCCAAAATGGAAAGGACCTTACTCAATACATAGGGTCTACTCCAATTGAGCTTATTCATTAATCTTGATGGATGGATAACTCATCACTACTCCAACCAATAACATATTTTTGAAGAAGTATTTTGTATAAACACAAAATATATCATCACTGGTCCGGTATGACCTTAAACTGCACCCCCGTCCAACAAGATGTTAAACTGCATCATCATCAGTCCATGCATATGACCCTAAACTATTTGCAAGTCCCTTACATCCAGCAAGATGTTAAACTGCATCATCCATGGTCCATACATATAACCTTAAACTATTTGTACTTTCGTCCAACATGACGCTAAACTATATCGTACCTTTTTGAAAAAATTCCCTAATACGTCCAACATGACGTTAAATGGTGTACTCTTTTGTCCTCACTGCATGACATTAAACTGCACAGTCCTCCTTTTGTCCAACATGACATTAAACTTTATTGTCCCTATCGTCCTAATTACATGATGCTAAACTGTATAGAAAGTCCATAATACATCCTACATGACATTAAACTGTAATTTTTCCATGCTACATGACACTGAATTGTGCAACACTTATAGTCCTAACTGCTATACTTTAAACTACATAGTCCCTTCATATGTCTTACATGACCTTAAATTTTGCATCGTTAAGGTTGTTGTTACCTCTTGTTTCTCACACCGAGTATGAATCACGTGAGATTAGAACAAACTTCAACCATAACACTCTCGCTGGGCTGCTAACCACGTGTAAGTCCCAACACCATTTTTTAGGTCGTTGTACCTAAGAACAACTTGATCATTAATTCATTCTTTAAATTGAACTATGTGAAATTTGATCCTTTCCTTCCAGGTTGGGTACGTAGGCAACCTACCAAGGTTCAAGCCCAAAACCAATCTCTTCACATCGGTTCACCTCCATCTCAAATGATGTTGATTTGTGAAACCACCCCTAGAATCAATACCTTTACATTGCTTCACTTTTGTCCTTGCTATACGACGTTAAACTATACAACACTTTTGTCCAGTATGACAATAAACTACAATATTCTTTGATACCCTCACCTGAGAGGGAATCATTATTTACATTGATTTTCAATCATGTTTCATTTCAAAGACTACGTGCATACATGGAAATACCTAAACCTTTTATCTTGGGTTAAATCATCATTGCACTAAAGTCCCCTTTTCACCCTTCACATGTACGAACCAAATTTGTATAGAGTGTAGTTCTAGAACTACGTGGGATTGATTCCCATCCTTATGGGATACGTAGGAACATTCAAGTGTCCCTAGAATCTATCCCCAAGTCTTTTGGGCCTAACCCCAAATTCCACTTTCAGTCCCCTGGCTGAAAAGTCCCCATGAAAACACACACTGTGTATTTCTTATAATGGTACAAGATCTATGACCCTAAACTAAGATATCTAATACTTTTGTCCCACACGATGTCAAACTATAGTTTAAGAACTACGTATGGCTTGGTTCCCACCCTTATGGGATACGTAGTGAAGTCCAACATTTCAATTCAGGACCCACCCACAACATGATTATGGTTAGCATTGATCTATGTATCTCTGTATACATTGGACAATACCCATCTTTATGTGTCATAATCCTAACCTTAAATATTTTCAGATCTTCATAAACCTTTTCTTGACTTCTAGTCACAAAAATGTCAAATTTCTGAGATTTCTTTTTCCTGACTATGCAGTATGTGCCCTTAGGAGGCCTTGCATAAACAGTCTCCATAACAGATTTGTCAGCCAAAAGATACTATAATTTGAATATGCAGCCAATGCCCTTAGGTGGCCTTACATAATTCAACCCCCTAACAGGTTTTTCGGATACTGGTAACTTCATTCTTGGGAAGAAAGCCTCTTTTTTCCTTGTTGGTCTTAAATGACAGTATGTAGGGATCCACAAAAGTAGCCATCCTTAACATATTTGTACCATATCCCTTTTCATGATCTGAAAGTATTCAAGTCTATGGTTTATATTCTTCTTCCCTATGTTTGGGTTAGACCTTTGTAGGAGTGATATCCATCCAGTTCTTCGATAATCTTGTTTGGAAATATCTTCTCCATATTCAAGTACCTATTTCCATACAGCACACTCTATACTTCGGAAAATTTGAATCTCTATAAACTTTCATTGGCTTTTTAGCACTAGGAAAGTAAATTTCCAAGAGTTCTTTTTCCTGACTATGCAGCACGTGCCCTTAGGCGGTCTTGCATAAACAGTCTACATAACAGACTTTTCAGCCAAAAGATGCTATTTATTTGACTATGAAGCCAATGCCCTTAGGTGGCCCTTCATAATTTAACCCCCTAACGGGTTTGTTAAATAATGGTAACGTCATTCTTGGGAACTACTTCCTCTAATTCCTTTTAGCTCTTTTTCATATCATTCCTTAGATTCAAATTTTCTTAAGTTATAGTTTACATATTTTCCCTCATACTTGAGTATGATAATATGTTTTCAGATAAATTGTCAAGGAATTAAGTCAATTTTAATCCATTTCAGTCAAAGCTATTTTGTTCTTAAACATTAGCCTCTTTATGTCCGACGTGCATGACTTTAAACTGTCCACAAAAGACAAAGGAACTCTGAATAAAAGTCAAGTTCCAGCTCACTAAACATACATTTTGTATGATTTAGGTAATATTGAGCAATTAAAAGATTCAATGTTTGTAGGGTTATTTTTAATAATCCAAGTAAAAATCAAACTATGATTACTAGGCCCATTGGATTAGGTAAAATCTAAAGCATGTAGAAAAAAGAATGCAGGTACAAATGATTGAAGATGAAAGTGTTTTTCATTGATGCACAAGAGATAGAAGGACATCCATAGACTGGAGCCTCTTCTCTTTTTCATGAAATACAAGAGGCTTTCAACATAACTCTTCATTTGATTTATGATATCCCGAGCTTCATCATCAACCACCTAGAATTCATTCATTAAACTGTATACAATAAGAGATGCAGTGATACCATCCCTTCTTGGAAAAATTGTAAAAGGATGTTCTTGAGTGCGGTTTGAAAAAATTTTCTACTGATCAAATAGTGACTTTGTTTTTGTCCAAGAGACTTGGAAGATGGATACATGGATTTGAGAATGGAGCATTGGAAGTAAAGAACCATTTGGAGAGAATACTCTTTTCATATATTGCTCTAATTCCATGTTTGTCTTCTCTCCACCAACTGGTAGTGGAAAACATTTCAGCCCATGGGTTTTCCATTTTCATATCTGCAAGGAAATGGCATGCAGGAAAAGTTTGAAAGCTCATGCTAATGTTGTTTATCTTAATGCACAGTATAACCGAAATAGAGGAGTAGCATTGTAGCTGCATCTCAGGAATATAATTCTTTTATTATGGAATATTGACTCCTTGCAGATGACCATGACCATATAGAGGTAGGTAGATGTTATGTGTGAAATTAAGATGATATTTATTCAAGTACTTATCCAAATCTGGGAAAGTGCTTTCCCAGATATCATAGTAATCATGGCAAAAAATGTTCATCATGTCATCAATCCGCTTTCTATCCAGTTCATAAGTCATTCCGATTCTGATGGGAGCCATTTAATTTGCACAAAGGATGAATAATTAACTCTTAAGTAAGTTGATTTTTCATAATATTTGTGAAAGAATTCGTAAAAAATGGAAAAGGCATTAAGGCGCGCAAGTATGGAGGTACCGCGTAAGTATTTGGTGCGCAAGTATCACCGCGCAGGTCCAGATACCTCTACAGCAGCGCGACATCAAAGAAATAGCGAGAAAAAGAACAACTTGCACAGAAAATGCAACTTGTGCGGAGAGATATTGAAAGTTTAAAATCCATATGCTTTGTACGCAAGTGAGGCCCTCTATTTATAGACGCGGCCAGAACCCTGCGCGTCATACCCTACGTGACTAAAGGTCGTACCCCTGTATGCCAGACCCAGCGTGCCCAAAGCTCCGTTGCGCGCCAGACCTTGCGCGCCCCAATTTCCTTTTGATCCTCGATTTCCTCATATTCAAATCATCATTTCTTCTGGATCCAACTCTGAGGGGGGACATTTGTTGATGCTCCTTTCTTCACAGAATCTAAAGATTAGAAAAGGGGAATATCTGAGCTCAAATTGATTCAACCTTTGGAGAAATATCAAAAATTGACAAAGGAATGAATAAGAAGAACATTGCAAAAGGGTCGCGCAAGTTCTACAATGGTCGCGCAAGTACACCTACGCGCCGCAATGGTCGTGCAAGTACACATGCGCGCGGAAGTTGGTCGTGCAAGTCACTTGCGCGCCCTAGGTGATAACCGCCCGGAGTCTTCTCCAGCCTATAAATACCCCCTATGGGACCCCATTTGAGAGAGGAATTTTTCCAGAATTCACATACAGATCTCTGAACGCCCAAGTCTCTTCTTCAGGTCTTCTAAACACTTATAAGGTAATTATTTACCTAGAATGGAAGGTATAAACAAGAGGAGTAAGGTCTAAGTGTTAGAATTCACTAACACTTGCGTGCCTAAGTGTTTTACTCTTAAGGGAAATGGACACACTTGTGTGCCGCCCTACTTCTTCACCAGAACTTGCGCGCCCTCTTCTGGAAATCCTCTAGGGATAATACCAAGGGTTTGAGCCAAGTCTCACCCAAGTATTACCCTAAGGACTGAAAATCACGCAAGTACCCATGTGTCGCGCAAGTATACCTGCGCGACCAGGACTTGCACGCCCACGCAGTACCGGCGCGCCTGCCAGGACTTGCGCGTCCCTACCTTTTTGGGTGCCCTTCTTGCCCATTTAACCCCTCTTCTACCATTACACCTCTTCTATTCAATATTCAGTCTTCAAGACATCCTTCAAAGCCATTTATGTCATGTTTTCTTGATTAACTTCTTTATCTGAAAGGAATTCTGTGGAATATCTCTCAAAACCTAGTGATTCACACATCTTTATGTCACTAAAGATTTATATTTCATTTATTCAACCTCATCCTTTAAGATGAGAGAACCCCTTAACCTGGGCATCCTCCTTAAGAGTAATCCCCAGTAATAATTCTCAAGAGTGGGCTTCCTTTTCAGGAATAAGCCCGAGTCTCAAATATGGGCATCCTCCTTAGGAGTAAGACCTAGTCATAATTCTCAAATATGGGCATCCTCCTTAGGAGTAAGCCCCAACCATAATTCTCTTAATATGGGCATCCTCTTTAGGAGTAAGCCCCAAGTCCTCATTAACCTAGGCTTCCTTTTTAGGAGTAAGCCCCAGTCTTAAAATTCCCAAATAAGGGCATCCTCCTTAGGATTAATCCCCAACCATAATTCTCTAAACCTAGGCCTCCTTTTTAGGTGTAATCCCCAGTCTCAAATATGGGAATCCTTTTTAGGAGTAAGCCCCAAGTCCATTAATTTTTCAATTCCCTTAACATGGGCCTCCTTCTCAAGAGTAATCCACAGTCTTAATTTCTCTTAACCAGTCCTAATTTACTTTTTGATCTGGGTCTCCTTCTCAGGAGTAAAACCCAATCATAAGTCCCCTCTTAATTTGGGCCTCCTTTTCAGGAGTAAACCCCAAATTAGAGTATCCAAATATCTATAAAGTACATATACCTTTATGGACCCTGTTCCTGAATTTCTTCCCTGAATTAAATCCTTATATTTTTCTATTTGGGCAGTCATACATGCATAAGTCCCACATCATTTCTTATGATTGCATATTTCATGGCACAATTGTCTGGTTTTACCAATACCTCTTGTTTCTCACACTAAGTATGACTCATGTGAGATTAGAGTGTAAAAGTAATTATGACATCTTTCTTTGAGCCATCAATCATAAACATAATACTCCCTTATTCAAACTACGTGGGTTCTGATTCCTTTTCCAAAACAAAGGATACGTAGGTAGCCCATCAGCGGGTACGATCCCAACTCTGAAATAATCCATGTCCTCCTGAATGACAATAAACTTCAAGTGCCCCACTGAGTGGATTTAAAACCAGTAAGGTCATTATAATGACCAAGAGACTTTTATGTATTTTAAGGATACAATCAACTAATAATATCTTACAAATACAGATGATTCTTCATCGATGAAGAACCTCAAATATATATAAAAGATTCTCTAAATTTTCTGCATATAAATCATTGATTTTCAAATATAAAGGAAAGCTCATTTTATACTTGGTAATGTAATAAGGAGTCATGAACATAACTTAAATCTATAAAGAGAGTCCCGTAGTAGACAATAATTCCCCTCAAAAAGGTGTGATGAGTCCGACCTCCCATTCTCTCGACCAATGAAAATTCCTAAGACTCATCAGTCTACAACTAAGGAGTGCCTACCTTTGGAAAGTAGGTTCAAATGGATATGGAATCATTGGTTATTTCCGGTTCTATAAACAAACCTGTTAGAAACTGCATGGAATGTTTGAATCTTAAATCAATGAGATCATCCCTGATTCCAGAGGGAAACAGTCATCCTACCGGGTATGTATATAATCAAACTATCATGTGATTTTCCCGCACATGATATGTCCTATGTAGATGAAAGATAAGACAGTGATGATTAAAGATGAGCATGGGGGATAACTAGGTGAAATTGACCATGTACGGTGGTTAGAGATTAGAGATATGAATATGAGCTCTCTCAACATTTATTTTTATAGTTATTTTTAGGTAGCGAAATATTTGTAATTGGTCCGGAATTTTCCCCTTTACTTTTCATATTATGTTGTCGTACTCTTTGTATTCCCTAGTAGTTGTTACAAGCATGATTATTACTCTATTTTGTTGTCTTTTCTGATTATTGATGTGATATTTTTCAAAGATAGGGTTGGGGTGTGTGTATAATTACATTAGGAAAAGGACTCCCATATTAGTTATTCATTTTGATGCTTGTCTTTATCCCCTAACCAATGGAGGCAGGATTTGGAAAGTTCAATCTTGGATTATTGTCGACCTGGTGAGCCCAGTGGGTTCGTTCTTGATAATATTAACCACCTTTTTCTTTTATGTGATGTATATAATTCCCATGAATGTATTTTATGATCCTTATACTTAAAATATGGGTATTTAAATATCCATCTCTGGATATATATTTTACAGGGCCTATTTTTCAAAGTTATTAAAGTGGAAGAGATGTTATGTTACGATCTCAATGTTTATAGGTATTTTTTATTACTATATTTATAATGAAAAAATATTATGATCCACATCTAAATAAACTCATGATTTTTTTATCCTCTATTATGTCATGAGAATAAATTTTCTCCCATAATTTTTTCCTCTTTATGTATTCAAAATTTCAAAAAAAATATTTTAAGAAAAAATCATATTTTCAGTTGAAAACACTTCTTCATCCAAAACAATCCTTTATGAAAAAAAATTATTTTTTTTTACATTTTTCAAATGATTTATGAAGTACATTTTCTCTATGTTTTAATATTTACAATATTTTTTTAAATGAATCTTCAAGTCATTTTCCAAACAATACATGTTTGGATTTTATCAATAATGTGAAAGGAATCTTTATTTTAACATGTATAGCATCAATATAATTTCCCACCACCATGAACATTATATTCATTGAATATTACATTATATGTTTTCATGTTTATTTAAAAAAAATATTTTAAATTTTTTTTACGTTTTAAAATAGTGATTTTTTAAAAGGAAAGAATAATTTCCTCAAGAAATATTTTAAATGATTTTAAACCATCCTTTATATGTTTTCAATTTTATTTTCAAATAAAATGATTTAAAAAATGTCTAATGTTTTAGAAACTTATTTTCAAATGAATTTTATCTTCATTAAGAAATTTTCTAATTTATTTTACTTTTAAAATCATTTTCTTTCTGAAATGAATCCTTTGATGTAACTAATATATTACTAGGGATATGAACCAAAGATACCACTATTATTTATTCTATTAATGGTTTATAATGGAAATATATTTATGAAACCCATTTCTCTTCCATGGTTTATACCATGAAAAATGATTATGAAACTCATTTCTTTTTTTGATGGGTTATGATTTGATGTGATAGTTAAATGATTATAAAACCTGTCTCTTTTCCATAGGTTATGATATAATGAAATTTTTATTAAACCCATTACATTTCATGAGTTATGATATGATGAATGATTTATGATCTTATGTATCACATAAATATGGTATTCATTATGAGACTGGTGGGACCTATATCTCCCTCCAGTGAATTGGGTAATGATTTATATCTAATGTGATAAACATGAATGGAATAGGGAGTGAACCTAGTTTAGTACGGTACTTTATACACTATGATAGTCTTGGTATTGAACCTCAAATACTGTGATGGTTTGGGGAGTGACCGCATTCCACTATGATGGCATTTAAAATGATCCTCAAGTACTATGTAAATGACTTTCTATACTTATGTGTATGCCACAATTTCATGTCTTATACCAATGTTATTATATCTTAGCTCACTTTCTTTTATTTAATTATGATTCATGTCATATGAACTGCTAATAATTATGTCATTACTTGATATTATGATCTTTTATATGCATGGTATTTTTTTAAAAATTTTGTTCTCATGTTTTCATACCATTATGTTTATGTTATGATTATATATCTCCCTTATTTAATCTTATTGAGCATCCAATGTCACCCTTTATTATGTTTCCTCTCCCCAGGTTATTAAAAGTTGTTTTAAGTATTGTATATTTGTGAAGAGTACTAAAGTGTAATATTTTTCATAAAAATTATAATTTTGTGTACCTAGTATCCAAATATACTTAAATATTATAGTCCTCAGGCGTGTGTTTATATAAGGTATTGAATATTCATCTAAAAAAGATGTAATATCCATGTATGAAAATCTTAGTTCTCTATTTTTGTTGTTAGATGAAATTTATTTTTAACATTTTGAAACTTGGATGAGAAAACATTAGTGTGATCCCTACAAATATTTCTAAGGATATGAATGGGTATTTCACTAATATAAGTCTAATAAAGAGTAAAATTTTAGAAAAATGCCCTGTAATTTTAGTAACGGATAGAGAAAGTGTTTTCAAAGAAATTACATCCATGTATGGATACTATAAGTGTACGTGGATAAATAATAGGGGTACCTAGGGGTAATAAATCTGAAAAGGATTATTGAGATGGACTCTATCATCACCTGGTACAGAACAACAAGCCTTGATGAACACCTGGTTTGACCTCCTAGGGGATATGCTTTGGAAATTCACGAACTCTTTGAGAACCATCATAAAATATTTAAATAGATTATGGCTATTAATTACATTGGATAAACCTAGGGTGTCATAGATTAAAAAGAGGTAGTAATGATTTCGATATCTTATAAGTGATTTACTTCATTATTTGTATTCCCATTATGATTAGTGTTTATCACACTATGATTTTTGGTTTTAGTCAATGGAGGGAACCCAAAGAAACTAGGATAACATTAAATATGATGGATTTTATGATGAGTTGTCAAATGGAATGATTAATGAATTTGGTAATTATTCTTTATAAATTATCATGACACATGATTAACAATGTGAACCTTAACCCACTCTAAGACTTTCCAAGTAATAGAAGGATAGTGTTTGTTGGGAGTTCAGGTAATGGAGACCATGGAGGAAAGAAGATTTGGTGTTCTATATATTGAGATTGTGGGAAGAATCTATCAAGGTAATTTCATAGACGGATGATATGATGTTTTTGGTATGGAAAAGACATAAATAAAGTAACTAAAAAGAAGAAATGAAATTTTTTGGCAATAAAATGGATGGGAATAATGGTATCTTTTAGGTATCATTGAATTTTGAATTTTGTAAATGTGGAAAGTATGTGAATTATTCAAATTGATTTTATAATGGGAAATCTCATGAAGAGAATCATCAAGGCAGTACAAGTAAATTCTATACCACTGATGATGAAGAGAACATAAATGAAATATGAACAAGATGTCCTGTTTTAATCATTTTTTATGTTAAACATAAGATGCATGATGAAATTGAGGTTGATGAATTTTAATACATGATTCATATTTCATATTTAAGGAAAGAGTAATTAAGAAATAATATGATGAATCTTAGTTAATGATTTGAGATAGAATGGGATGATTAAAGTATTAAGGTATTGGAATTCAAGGATTATTTTATATTAATCATAATATATATAAGGGTTGTTCAGTATAAGTTTTTCATTAAAAATTTTAAAAAAATGCCTTAAATGGTACTAATATACTAAAAAAGTGATTTAATGAAAAGGTGATATTTTTGTTAAGTGAATATGACCCTTAATATGTTCTATATATTAAGATAATGATGTTGGGATAAAGCTATGTTGGATATGAATAAGTAAATGAGATAATATTTATTACCGTGGAACTTATTAAGGATTTGTTGACAAAGTGGTTTATGCTATCATTGATGGAGTTTATAGTGTTTTTTGGTTTACAGAATATATCCAATAATTTTTATTTTATATAAGAAATTAGGAAGCATGTTTATTTTCAATAAGGTTTTATGGTAATTTAGGTTATTACCATGTTTCAAGAGAATACATGATAAAGGTATTCACATGTTTGGCATGTGATAGTCAAGAGATAATTTATGATATATGAGGGATTAATTTTAAGATGATTTTGAAAAATTTAGTGACATTATTTTTAAATTTTATATTTTTTAATGGTTATAAGGTTAAACATTTATGGAATGGTTTAAGTTGAACCTTGGATGAGGTTTTAGATATTAACGTATTACTTCACCATATAAAGATTTATCCATATTGGATAATTAGCGCTAATCGTTTTTACTAGAGATAAAAGGAATGAATTATGATTTTATAATGTATATTTTGATAAATTATAAATTTAGGCTTAAAAAATCATCTTTATTTCTCAGGGTAAGAGATAAAGTGGAAATTGATCAAAGAACAGCCAAATAATGAATTTTTTCTAACGATACAAAGAAAATTTAATCCCTATGTATATAATTCCCTATGAAATTGTTTATTGTATCAGGAAGGTATCATATCAATTGTATCTCCCACTGAAACTCTTTCAGGTTCAGGATATATTCCATGTATCTCTCCTGATTAAGTACTTACCTTATGCATCACATTTTCTAAAATTAGAGGTTGTACCATTGGAGCTTGATATTCCTTATAAGGAACAAAAAATAGAGACTCTTAATCAAATAAAGAATGTTCTATAAAATAATACCACTTACCAAGATAATTTTATTTTTTGAAACCACTAGATTTAGGAAGTTATATTGGAAGCTAAGGATGTAATGAGGCAGAAGTATCTTTAGTTGTTGGTACTGAAGTGGAAACTTTTGAGGGAAAATTCATTTTAAGGGGGGTAGAATGTGACACCATGGGATTTTTTTGAAATACACGTTTTTTAAAATAAATTTAATATTTTTGGTGTTTTTTTGTTACATGTAATACTAAGTTTAGTTTTCATTAAACGTAACACTATTTGTAATTTTTTATACATGCTACACTCAGTTTAAACAAAATGTAACATACTATTAAAATATTATTATTTAATATTATAGTTATCACCTAGCCATTAGAATAGAGGACATGAATAATATTAAATAAAATTTTAAAATATATGGTCTACACATGTATATAAAAATAATTCTTTGGTGACTAATTAATTTTAAATGAAAAAAATAACTATTTGAAAATAAAGAAAATCATTTTCTAAAAAACTATTTGTATGAACACAAATGAGTTTTACCACAATAAATTAAACAAAATAAATTTGGGGAATGGTTTTAATTAAATATAAATATTATATATCTAATTAACTATTTAACATTCATCTTATGTGTTATCTAGCCAAGATATAAGAATAAATCCAATTTTATGCTCAAAATTTGTATTTTTCTAAAAAGAAGTTTTGTGGACTTTCTAGAACAATTATATTAAAAAACTTTTTTTAAAATTTTATAAAATTTATTTTATAAAATAATTTTAATAATTTAAATCATAATATCAAAATTATCTTATGGTGAATTTTTGATAATTTTTTGAAAAGATTAATTTTTTGACAAATAGTGAAAAATATTGAATTTTAATTAAAAGATGATTTTTCATTTAAATTATTTTTTAAGTTAAATTATATTCTAATTTTTTTTAAATAAAAATTAGTTAAATTATATTTATATTAATTTATTTTTTTCATTGAAATTATCTTCATATTGATTTTATATAGAAAACCTTGTAAACTTCTGAACATTTTCCCTTTGAAAACCAGCTTTCTCTTCACATCCATAGGATTAATTTAGAATAAAAATTTTCCACATATATTAATTGAATTTAGTAAAAAAATACATATTTTTAATAATTATAATTTATATTATCTAATATTTTCAAATTATTTTTTTACCAAAATGACTAGTGAAAATAGTAAAAAATAGTTACCACAGTTAATGTAAAAATGGGTTTACCGTGGGATTAAAATAAACATATAACTCTAAAATAACCTATTTTTTGAAAATATATTTTATAGGCATATTTTGACCCTATAATGTGTAATAATTTATAATACTCTATTTTGGAGCCCTTTTAAATGAGAAAAACATGGTTTCATGTTTTCTTTTCAAAAACATACAATTGTTCCACTCACATATCTTTTAAAAATTATCCCCTTAAATTCTCTTATCCACACATAAAAAACCTTTTGGTTCATCAAATACCTCAAAAAATAAAATTAAAACTTCATTCCTCTCATCATATAAGCCTTAGTTTTTTCATAAATCCACCCATGGATGGATTTTGGTGAAAACCTAGAAAGGATACTTGAAGAAGAGGTGTTTTTTTCAACAAGCATTTCTATTTAATTTATTCCTCCACCTTCTTAAATTATTATTAAAACATGATGATATGATAACCATAGTATCTTACATAAACTAATATTTTTTTATGTTATGTTTACTGCCTACAAAAATCTCTACATCAATCAAATGGGTTATGAAATTATCGTTCGTGTTTAGGGCGGACTACCACCATGCGAACCGATGTCATTCGTTTTTCCATTACCACCTCTCAAGGTTAGGAATGATGATGAATATAAAGTATATATATGATATTTATAACATAATTATATATCTAAACTCATTATATCATATATTCCTTTTTTTACTTTCCATTCTGTATGAGAAACGATAAATTTGTTCGTGTGTACGGCGGACTACCGCCTCGTAAAGCGATGTGATTCGTTTTCACCAACACTTTACATAGAAGATAATAAGGATAAAATTAAAAAATATATATGATATAAATGAAATAATTATGATATTAATGACATATTTATTATTCATAAAATAAAATTTATCATTTTATTTCTTACGTTTTCACTCACTAAGACTTGATAACATCGCTCATATACATGTGAACTACCACCTTCACAAAGTGATGTGAATCTCTCTTGTCATCACTACATCACATGGATGATATGTATATGTATATTTAAATAAATAATATGTTAATTTTTATATTATTTTCATTATAGAAATATAAAATATTATATAATCCATTTCCATAATTATCATTGAAAAAATGGAAACTTTACTCATGTGTATGTATAACCTACCATCTCTAAGATTATAACATAATTCATTTCTCAAAAGAATATAACATGATTGGTATTAAGAGTATAATTTATTTATAAATATTGTAATTATATCATGATTATTATTCTAGATATGATGAAACCCTGATCAATGTAAGAGTACAAAAAATCAGAACATACAAGAAAAACAAAGTAGTTATTACCGAAAAAATGCTTTTAACTAGGAAGTTTTAATAAACTGGTAATAAAAGGAAATATTTAAATAATATATTGTATAATATATATAATTATGGTTATGTAATATATTTATAATAAAACTATATTTATTATAAATTATGTTTATACGTCTATGGAAGAAGTCGAGACATAAGGTAAGATATTTTTGTCTCACTCTTTACTTCTATGATACACATGTCATATTAACCACCTATTTATTTTATGTGGTGTATATACTTCCCATGAAAATATTTTATGATTTTTATCCTTAAAACTATAGGTTTTTACAAATCCATTTTTTGATCTCTCGTTCATGTTATAATGTTTTAATGTTACCAAAGTGGTAAAGATTTTATGTTATAATCTCCTTGATTAAAGGGATTATTTATGAATATGGTTTGAATAATAAAATATTATGATCCATAAATCAAGAAACCCAAGAATTATATTATCATTCAGTTATTTTATGAGAATAATTTTTCTCCATTAATTTTTCTCTCTTCATGTACTTAATATTTTAAAAATAATTATTTTAAGAAAAACCATCTTTTTGGTCAAAAACATTTTTTCTTCCAAAAACCATGTTTTCTAAAAATGTTTTTTAAATTTTTTTTCAATGATATAAAATTATTTATTAAATAAATTTTTACCTATGTTTGAATTTATACAAAAAAAATCTGAAAGGAATCATCGTTTTGTTTTCTAAATAATTCTAGTTTTACTTTCACAAAAAGTATGGAAAGAATATTTGTTTTAATATGTACGATATGAACGAAATTTACCGCCGTAATGAACATTATTTTATTTGAAGATTAATTTATATTTTCTTAAGGTTATTTTTAAATAAAATGATTTTCAAAATGTTTTAGGTTTTTAAAATTCATTTTCAAAGTGAAAAATATATTTTCCTTAAGAAATGTATTAATTGATTTTTAAAGATTAATTTATAAATTTTCAAGTTTATTTTTAATGAGAAGTATTTTCAAAATGATTTATTTTTTAGAATTTAATTTCAAAGAAAATTTATTTTCCTCAAGAAATGTTCAAAGTGATTTTTATTTCAAAATAATTTTTCATCTAAAATAACATACTTTTATGTAACTTATGCTTTACTAGGGATATGAACCAAGGATACTATTTTTATTCTTTATCTGGATGGTTTATGATGTCAATATGTTTATAAAACCCATTTCTATTCCATGGTTTATACCATGAAATAATTATTATGAAACCCATTTCTTTTTCCACATGTTATGCTATGATGAGATGATGAAATTATTATGAAACCTATCGCTTTTACACAGGTAATGATGTGATGAAATGTTTATGAAACACTTTTCATTTTATGGGTTATGATATGATGAATGATTTATGATCTTATGGAACACATAAATATGGTATTCATTATGTGATGGGTGGGACCTATATCTCTCTCTAATTCATTGGGTAAGGATTTATATATCATGATATAAACTGGACAAGAACGGGGAATGAACCCGATTTAGTAAGGGACTTTGTCCACTATGATGGTCTTGGGAGTGAACCTTGACTACTATGAAAATTTTGGGAGTGAACCTATTCACCTATGATATCCCCAGTAGTGATACTTTAATACTAATAAAATTAAGGCCATTACTTATGTGTATGCCAAATTTCATGTCTTATACCAATGTTATGCTCTTTTGGATCATGTTCATTGATTTCATTGTGATTCATGTCTTATGAATTGCCAATATTTATTTCATGACTCAAGATTATGATCTTTGGTATTCATGGTATGTTTCTAAATTTTATGCTCATGTTCTCATACCCTTATGTTCATGTTATGATGATGTATCTCCCTTATTTACACTTACTAAGAATCTGATCTCACCCTTTCTTATTTTTCCTTTCCATAAGTTATGAAGAATAGTTTTATATAAGATAGTTTTATAAAGAGTTCTAAAGGGGAATATATTTATGGTATACGCTAAAGCTCCTTCACAAAATTAGAAGAATGTGTACCTAGACTCCAAAGATACTAAAATATTGCAGTCCTAAGGTTTTTGTTTATGTAATGTATTTAATATTTATCTTAAAATATATAATATTTATGTATGAAAATCTTGGGTTTCTATAGTTAGTGACCCTTGGAATTCATCCATTCAATTACCAAATAAAATAATTTAATTTAAAAATTCATTTGAGTGACTCTAAATAGGGTGATTCTACCTCTAGGGAAAGACCAATAATAATAATACTGCCTAACCATGCATAAATACTCTAAGGAAGGTACATCAGACCACCAACGTTTAAGATTCTTTCCATTTAATTTCCAAAGGCCTAAAATAGCTATCAAGGAATTTCCAAGAAAAATTGAGTCATGTTGGGTCATTTCACTTAATAAAATATTCAAAATAAATTAATTATAATATAATTATAATAATGAATTAATACCCAAATATTTCATTTAAATAACATTTTTATTTAAAATAGGTGTAAATCCCAAAATCTTACCAGCCAGTCCCATCGCATTAGAATGAAAACTAAATATTCTCCAACATCCCATGGCTCACCCATGACCTAAAATAGATAATAATTCCTAATAAATTGAATCAAAACAACCATTTAACAATATTAGTTAACTAAAAAAAGATTTAAAGATTCCTTACAGTGATGTATCTTGATGAAACAACACATGATGAAGTGAGAAAAACATCTCAGGTGATCCTCTTACTAGGCAGAGTGAAAGGCCCCTCACTTGTATCCAATTCAACCATGCTTTGATGGAGTCAGAACTAGAACCACTAATCAAGGAACTGAAAATTAGTGGAAGGTAAAGAATAACATAATGGAGTCTAACGAAGTCGAATACTTACCTCAAGGCTTCTAATTCACTTGAATATTTCTGATTCTTTCCAAGAATAAGGGAGAAATCACTTGGACAAGGGAGGAAGAGGGAACCATGCATAGGGGAAGAAAGGGGGAAAATATGGTTAAACCCTTTAAGGGTGAGAGGGAAAAAATAATTTTCCCCACTTTAATGAATTTCATAGTTTTCCAAACCATGATCTAACCATGTGGTTGGAACTACCTTGGACCCTCATATCACATGATTGTAGCACTCAGTTTAACAGACTATGTTTCAACCATGTGCCTATAATATCTGAGGCACACCCCACATTTCATAGTTTCAGTGCACAATTAGTCAAACTATGTTCCAACCATGTGACACGTCTGCAAAAAATTACGAATTCCCAAAATTTCCTCCTCTTGCACCCACATAATTTATCAAACTATTATCCTATAAAAAATGGACCACACGATTAGGAAACATGGTTAGCACTAATCATGTTCCAATCATTTTCCATTGAATACACCTTTACAAAAATTCAGTTTCGGGCCTCAAACCCCTTGGATAATCCTGAAACCTATGAGCTACAAAACAAACCCGATTACACATCTACAAATATTATTTTGATAAATTCCAAACTTTTATTTCCATTTTTGATTCTCTGATCAAAATTTGACCCATCCAGTAATTGAAAATTCAAAATACTTTGGAAATATCCAATGTGAAAAAACATGGGATTGTATAAATTCTATTTCTTAGTTAAGTAAATATGTGGGTAATTTCTTATAAGATACATCTCAGTCAGGATACTATAAATTAGATGTAGTTATGACATAGATAAACCTATGAATAATCAACCTGAAAAATATTTGTTGATCATTAAATCAATCATCTCCCTGATAGATAATTAGTGGGCCTTCGATTGCACATCTGGTGAGACACTCCTAGGGGATATTGTTTGGAATATTCACATGATCATAATGAAACATGAGGAATGATTTTTTCTTCCATTTCCTTGATCTCATACCAATGAAAACTATTTCATCTAATTACTATATTTCATGGATAACCCAACACATTGTATGTACCCTTTCCACTATATTTCCTTGATAAGGGTAATTAATGCTACTTTTATGATACTCCTTTTCTTAAACGTTAATTAGAATATTTTATCCTAAACATCCAAATTATTTTAATGAATGGTGAAGTATTTTATGTTTGTATTTCATAAAATATGAATATCTAAGTTTTATTCAATATAAGGATCCTTAGGTAATGGTATGAAATGTCTTGATAACTCTTATGGTGAATGTATTGGACATAATTATTTTATGGGTGGGGTCTAAAATTATATATCCCCTTGATGAATTGACATGTCTCATGAGTTAAAAGAGGTTCATTTTTGGTATTCTCTTCTAATGATAAGATATTTTCTTAGCATAAGGCCTTGATAACAAGATTTTTATGTTCAAAATTATGTATTCCATCATTATGAGATCAATGATTATTATTATCCATATTTTCATTTACTTTAATGGATAAATAAATCACTTTATTTTAGTTGATTATGTCTTAATATTGTTCATCTATACTTTTCATCTCACTTATTCCATGTTTATGCTATGTAATATTCTATTGTATTATACTCTTTATTGAGCATCTAAGTCCACCATTATTTGTTTCCTTCCCCTAGAAACCTAGAGGAGGAATACAGGTTATCTTCATGGATATGACGGAAGGGATAATAATTTTTTCAAAAAAAATTAATTTTTTGCATTATTTATTGAAATTTATTTTATGTAACGCCCTAAAATTCTAAAGTAAGAACATTTTATTCGATAGTTTGTTTAACACACAACAAAATTTTCATAAGGGAATATAATATCCCAAGACATTACAATATAATTACTATTTTAAATAAATTAAAAATATTATATAGCTTGTAATGAATGTGATACTAAGTTATCATATGTCGCACGCAACAACGAGTTTCTTCTATTACTTGTGTTACATGAAAGACCGATTCTTACCAAACAACGATGCATTATTAAAATATTATTATTTAATATAACAAGATATAACCAAGTTGTTAAATTATAATTTCTTAATAGTATTAAAAAATTATGAAAATATATGTTTTATAAAAATCTATGATAAATTCATTGGTTTTCAATTATTTTGAAATAAAAATATAAAGCAATTAAATATAAAGGATATGTTTTTATTTTGTCGCTCCCAAAGACATTTTATCCTAGTAAATTAAATTAATTACAATTACTGAATGATATTAATGAAATATATATATATATATATATTATATTCAATAAAATATTTTTTAAACTCATTCCATAGGTTTGATAAGCATATGACACGAATAAATCATGTTTTATGCTTAAAAAGCTATATTTTTCTACAGGCAATTTTACTATCTTTTAATGGAGAACCATTTTTAAATCCAAATTTTAGAACATTTATAAATTTTATATGTCCAAATAAACATCATAATTGAGAATGGAAAATAAAAAATAGCTTATTGTCATTTTGTTTTTATTTTTCTATAAAGTTTCATTTTTTTATGAATAGTGAAAAATACTGAATTTTAATTCAAAACTACTTTTTTCATCTAATTTATAAAGATAAATTTTTCTTTTGATTAATTTTAAAGGTCAATTTGATCAATAATACAATAATTAATCCAATTTAGTTCACTAGAATCAATTATAATTTAAAATTGGACATAAAAATTTAGCAATCTTTTGAATATTTTGGCTTAAAAATTCGCTTTGTCATCTTGTCTGCGGGGTTAAATTTAAATTATTTTCTAAATCTTATTTGATTTGAATTTATAAAAATTGGTTTCATATTAATAATCAGAATAATTTATAATGTATAATAATTTGAACTTATTTTTTTACCAAAAATATCAGTAAATGTATTTAAAATGAATTACAGCGATTAAGAGAAAATTTGGCATAACAATGGAGTAAACCTTAAAATCAAGGGCCAAAATGACCTAGAAACTTTTCCAGATTACATTGGATGGACATATTTTGACCCTATCTACCCTTGGATATAATTTGGTCTATTATTGGATCCACTTGACATAGTTAAAATGTGGGGGTAATTCCCTTTTCCAAAATTTACAAAAATGTATCTCCCCCTCCACTATAAAATGTCAATCATTCCCCACACTTCCTCACACCTCTTAGGACACTTTGTGTAATTAAATGAACTATTATAAATATAATTTAGATTTTTATTTTAATTATATGTATTATTATGTAATATGGTTATAGAAAACACATGAACTTATTTTGTTTTATTTTATCCAATTGGATTTAAAAGACCGTTAAGTATCATTTCCATTGATAATATATCAGTTTAACAGTGATCACATGATTATTATTAATATAGGGTTTTAAAAATACAATTGAAACAAAAATAAGTATGTTATGGCCTCAACCAGAAGGATCAAACCCTATGAATCCTATTTACCAGAGCTTCTAAGAGAGATATCATTTAAGGGATTTCACTTGACCAATACCAAGATGAGATGAAGCAACTTAAGCATGAGAAAAACCATTTATGAGATAAGTTCAATCTCATTGAGATCACAACCCAAACCATGTTCACCAAACCACCACAAGAATGTCCCACCACAACACACCTTACTCTTAGGGTGTTTTTTATTATATTAAAGGGATATGTATCAAGACCATAGAAATATGAATATATACATTATTTTTAATATAATAAATAATATATTTTCATAATATTATTATTACTTTGTAAATAATTTTTATTTTGATACAATAAGGAGAAAATTGTATTTTTGGTTAATATTCAAATTTAACTAATAAATTAATTAATTAATAAATTTTATAAATAAATAAAATTTTAATAATATTATTTATTTTTTTATCAAATATAAATGATCATATAATATTTATGAAGTCAAATGTAATTTTTATTAGGGTTCAAAAACTATTCTTATCAAAAAACCTGATATTTATTAATAAATGTCAAATTTATACTAAAATTGGAAATTCAAATATTTAGAAAATTATTTAGATAAAATTAAAGTTATTTTTGGAATCAAAACATAGAAATTACCCAATAGTTAATTTTTCATTATTTTCTAAGACAATAGATTTTTTTGGTTAAAAATTAGCTATTGTATAAATATACTTCAAGTTTTACGAAATCATAATGACCTAAAAATTATGTAATAATTATTATAAATGGGATCCACCACCAAATAAATTTTTTCTATTTAAAATAATTTGATTTTAATATATTATTTTATCTATTTTTTTAAATCCATTATGAATCCTCCAAAACCTATAATATATTTTCAGGTTTTAAAATCATGTCTTTAAGACTGTGACTCACCTCCAAAAAATAAAGGGAATTATTTTGATAAGTTTTGACTTTGGAATTATAAAATAATAAAAACCAACTCGATTGGTAGAAACTATAGGGAAAAATCTGGGATGGTTTGTGATTTTGATATTTTATATTGTAGAGTCCAAAAGATATATAATAAAGAAATCACCCTCTTTTCCTACATAAACCCACCCAATATCCCATTTATATTCATTAAAAATACTTTTATTATATAAATAATCTTCCCTAAACTATCTATAGTCCTCCCAAGGGGCCCCCAAGCTCTCAATAATCCCCTCTCAAGCTTTTGGAGTCACACACTCAAGTAAGGGATCTTCCACTCTCCTTTTTATTTAAGGACTTTTTTATGTATGCTTCTTAATTTCCCTTTATTATTTTTGGGATATTTTCATCCATCACCCACATCCTGTCCTTTTTATTTCTACATGATTAGAGTCCCCTTTCACTCTCATTAACCCTCCCAAGATTTTTTCTTTACACCTGTTTCCATGACAAAATTTTTTAAGGGATATCTCTCTTTTAATTTACATTGAAGAACTTATTGTATTCCATTTTCTCATGTTGGAATATGTTCATACATATTACACTTATTTTACATTTAATTTATAAATTATGACATCCCATTTACCTCTCAACAATCCTCCCATTATCCTTTATGCACACCTGTTACCATGTTGAAATATAGTTAGGATTCTTTTCTCTATTCAATTTTCTTCATTACCTTATGCCTTCTATATAAAAAATTTATAATGTTGGGATATGATTTGAAATTATTCTATTACTGTCTATTTTATTTCTATGTGATTACATACCCCTTTCTCTCTCATTAACCCATTTTTAGAAATCTTTATGTGGCGTCATTACGTTGCCAAAATTTCATCACGATCTTCCATGTCAAAACAATTGTGTAGTTAATAACATGCCCATTTACTTTCATGGGTGTTCACATTTTTACACATATAATTTTAATTGGGGACTTAAATATATGTATTTTAAACTCTTTAATCTTGTAATAAATTATGATGATGAATGAATCCATGTTTTATGATCTATGTGACACACTTAAGCATGGGAATGAAATGAATATGATGGGTGCACCCAAATAGCTCTTCAATGCATTGGATAATGTTTAGTATCATAATATGCAGCATTGGGATAAAGAGTGAACCTAATTCCTTTCTGTTACATTGTACACCATGATTTATTGATGAGTTTAGATTTTACCTATGTTTATGATTCAACATTTTAAGTTGTTTCCACATTTCCCATGTTATGATTACCATGTTATATCATGTCTCATTATTCATTTTTATGATTCATACCCTTGTTATGCCCTATTGATATGCCTATTATGTAAAATATATTATTCTCTTCATTTTATTACATGTTTATTCCCTTATTGTTATTTATATCTCACCCCTTTCTTATGTTTTTTCTTAGGTTATCCCGTGCAGTTTTAAAAACCATGGAAATTTAGAAGCATCTTAAAGATGCTTTTAATAATGTTGTTGTATCACATGTTCAAGTTGTTATGCTTTGTACCTAATTCCAAAATACACTAAACATATCAATATTTTGGGTTTTATTAAGTGTGATTTTTTTTAATAAATCATGAATTAATGTGAAATAAATATTCGTGTTGTTATAGTTGGTATGAGAGAAAACTTTTAGTTATTTTTAGGATTAATATTTGAAAACTCTAATGAAAGCCTTAGGGATAAGACTAAGTATAAGAAAACATCCACAAATTTTGGTAAGTATATATTAAGTGGTTTATCAATAAAATACATCCTTGTATAAATACTATAAGTGGATGTGGTTCTTGCATAAATGTACATAAAGGTAAAAACTATGACAACGTGTCTCTAGCCTGACTTGGGGTGGCTTGGTAAACAACAACAGACCTTACCGTGCACTTAGTTTGAAACTATTGGGGGAAATGATTTGTTAATTCCATGATATCATTATGAAAAATTATTTATGGAAGAAAAAAATTCCCACAAGAATATATGATAAGAAATATATCATGGATAACATAGATTGAAGACTAGAAACTCATAAATTAAGGAAATAAATTTAATTTATAAGTATTCCCTTTAATGTCATTGGATTCTCCTTTATGTGTTTAATAGTTTAAAATAACCATCCCTAATTTTCCTTTTATTCTAGATAATAATCGTTAATAGGAGGAATCAGGTAAACATTTAATGTGATGGGAAATGTGATGACTTCCCTAATGAGATTACCAACGCGATAAGAGTAGAAATCACAAACTTTGTCCCAATACTATATCAGCTGAATCAGTTTCTTAATAGAACCATGGATCAGGAGGATCATTCAAGTCCCCATAAGAGATAACAATTTGTGATTCAGATCTTTATGGAATAAAGGGCTCTAAATTTTAGTGGGCCATCTGATCCCTTAATCGTGGAACAATGTATCAACTCCATTGAGAAGATATTCCCCATCCTTCAATGTTTTGGGAAAGAGAAGGTTCTACTGGATCTTTATTATATGGAGGTAGAATCTGATCAGTGGTGTACATTGATTATGAATATAAAGCATGAGGAAGAGATTAAAGTAATAGAGTGCAAGGAATTTTAGGAAAAAAATTGATAAATATTTTCCTTGCACTCAACATATTAAAACGAAACGTTTTTTTCTTTCCCTCAAGTAAAAAAGATAATGAATGTATTGGGGCATATGAGGAAAACTTCACAGGACTTCCATGATATGCCTCCAACTTTTTCATTACCCTCAAATTCATGGTTGGAAACTTATTTTGTGGGATATAACTATTACAAGAAAATTGGTCTGTCCCCATTCTTCTATACCCATAGTTTAGAAAAACCATGGCTATAGGTGATATATTTGGGTCTATACCCATGATTTTGTTAAAACTATGGGTATACAATGCCTCGATTTATCATTTCCATCGAGCTCCCCCTCCCAATTTCTCATTTACATCAGGCTCCCCCCGCGTGAACCCTATCCTCCCATCCCTGACCACTGCCTCTCAACCCTCTCCTCCCCTCCCCGACCTCGACCTCCCAACCTCCACCTCCACCTCAATGTCCCGAACTCATCCTCCCTTCCCCCACCCCTATCAACTCCCTCTCCTCCAATGACATATCCCCTCCCCTATCTCATCTTCCCCTACTTTGGTGACGTCCCTGCCAGATCTGTGGCCTGGGGTTCCAAAAGGGAGATCTTATCACTGTGTTCAATCGATTGTACATTAGGAGAGGATCAGTCGCTAATCCTGGGTTCCAAAAGGCGACTAGCATTCGAAGGTACTTAAATCCAGGTTTTTCAAGCAGTCTATAAGTTTGTTCTTGGTGACTGGAGATAGTTATAGGTACTTATTTAGTTTCTTCTGTAAATTCTTTAGTTTTATTTGATACATGGTCCTATAACTATTTTATAGTTGATAAAATGATCTCTATTTTGGGGATTAAAGTATAGATTTCACTTAAAACATATGAGCCGTGATATTCATTTGGATAAGACTTTGGAAAGTAGTAGGATGTTTCCATCATGTGACATTGTGCTATGAACTTGTGGGAATCTCTTGGATTTCATTTCCCTTGATAGGATTTATTTTTATGTTATTCATAGTATATATTAATTATATCCTATTTGATATCATATAAATTGTTATCTAATGTGGGTCAATTTCCCATATCGTACTATTATTTAATATGATATTATCATATATTTTATTTCCATGATAGTATATAAGGAACTAATCAAGAGAATTTGGGTTCTATAACTACTAAAATGAAATGTTTTACCATTAATGTAATTAAATATAAGGAGGAAAAGGTTATACTTCTAGTGGTTTTCCTACCTCTTGATGCATTTATAAAAACATGTATAAATATACCCACTAAATGATATGTTGAGTTGTCTACTAATTTATAACCATGAATGAAACTGATTCTCACTTCGCTATATTGTATTTCATCAATTAAGATCAATGAATTCAAAGTTAAATTGATAGAGAATTAGGTAAATGGGTTTATTAGAAATAATATTTCTACTTGGAATTCTCTAGTCCTCTTCACCATGAAAATTTATGTAAGTATATGACTTTGTGTACATTAATAAAATTCTAACCATGATTGATTATTTATTTGATCACCAAAAAGGGACCAAGTGGTTTTCAAAAAACAATCTACATTCAAGGTATTGTTACTATCTAATCAGGGTAGAATTCAATATAGAGACATCATTTCAAGGATAGTGAGGCCACTTTGAATATATAGATATGTTATTCATCTAGATAAAATCCCTAATAGTGTTCATGAATTTAATAAATATAATATTTCATCCATTATTAGACCCCTTAATTAGGGTAGAAGTTGTTCGATAGACATCCACTTTTATGTTTGTAGTTTTCAATCATGGGTGGTCTTATTCTACTTGTGTCAATTATTCTTCATTTATTTCATGTTGTGTTAGTAGGTTGAGATAATTGATCAGTTTTTATTTATATATTTAGATCTATTAATTGAATTTTTATAGATTATTATTAGTTTACTTTTACTTTAGTGTTTTAATACGTATTTATTCATAACAGTGTTTGGATTCTATCATCTATTTTATCTATTTTTCATCTACTTCTTGTGTCTAGTCCTATTATTTCTACTTTTTTAGCGACTGTTAGTCTATTCTTCGGTAAACCTGCTATGAATATCACTTGTTTTATTCTAGTGTCATTTGTTTGTTTAAAATTGCTTGAAACAACCCCATATGTCATTGCTTAAGTGATTCTCTAACTTTTTGCATCAAAATCCATCATTATTTGTCAAATTCTATGCTACTGGACCTTGAAGTAAATAAATATTGTGCAAAAATGTTGAGAACTGATTGGGTTCTTTAGAATGTGATTATTTTTTGGGGTCTAGTATTATTGAATAAAATATTTTATGATTCTTGAAACTTCTTGAGGTTTATTAATAATTCTCCATGGATTGTTGGTAGATTCATTGATGAATTTCTCTTGGATTATAGGTTATCATTTGTTTTAATTAGAGACAATATTTCATCATTAATTCTTGTATGAAGGAATTAATGATTAGACATTTGCATCTAGTTTGAGTGGGAGGTACTAAGTTTATTTTAAGATGTTGTGTATTTTTGAACTTCAGTATTTTTTATACTTCTTAATACTTAAGAATTAATCAAAGCCATGTTTATTAAGAGAAAAACACAACTATTTTTCCACTATAGATCCAATTTTTAGAGCTCTATACACCAAACTTGACTAAAGGTCTCAGATTTACACCTTAAATGAGAGATTTGGCCTATAGAAACACTAATATTATGTTAGTAGAGCCTTAGGTGAATAATATTTGTGCATTAAATCTTAATGACACTTTTTAATACACCCAATTTTTACTAATGTTTTTGTGAGAGATAGAGATATGCATGTCTGAGAAATTTGTTCTAACACCATTATTTTCTCTTTATTCTCCAATTTTTTTCTATTTTGTATTCTTGAATATAATTTTAGGGGTTTCAATGTTTTTATCTTATTTATTAGATTATAATTTGTAGGCTTAGGTTATCTTCTCCTACTTCTATCAATTTGTTTTCATTTCTTTCATATTGTAGTAGTAGATTTAGGTAATTGATTACTTTTATTCTGTATATATATATATTTGGTCATAGAATTGTTTTAGATTATTGGTAACTTTATTTTTTTAATACACATTTTCCATAGTAGAGTTTTTATCTTTTCATCTATTTTGTCTAATTTTCATCTACAGAATGTGTTTAGTCCTACCATATTTACTTTTCAGCTGATATTAGAGTGTTATTTCTTTTTTTTAGAATGGTGAGACATGGGATGGTTTCTCAACCCATATCCCTGAAGCATTTATTAAAAAGTAAAGAGCTACAAGGTAGTCTCGGGGTGTAATGATGTTACACCATCAAAAAATGAAAGTGGTTACATGAAGATAGAAGAAAAAACACATACTGATTAAAAATAGAGGAAATTTAAGTCTTCAAGAAAATCCATATTTTATCCTTTTAAAATCCATAAGATGTTATCTCTTCATAGGAAGTACATATCATCATGGTAGGAAGTCACAATGAAGCAGTGATTATTAAAGGGAATCATCTTCTTATAAATTGAGAAATTCCAGCCCATGTGACATGTCAACAATAGGTTAGGAAGAGCATTAAAGTACCTCACCAGTGCAGCAGCTCCTCTTCCATTCCACCTATTGTAGATCTAAACTAGAATTATGACTTGTCCAAAAAAATGAAGGTTGGCTCCCAAAAATAAATCAAAACAAACATGAAATGTTCATAACACCATAAATTAAGTCTTCTTGAAGTAGACCATGAAAAGGGGGAAGATCTAGAATCATCACTAGTTCAGAGCAAAAACAAACCAAACAATCACAAAGTTTTCCTGAGCTCCAAATATCCTTCACAAATTAGGAACCTCTTCTATAGAAATTGAGAAAGGAGAATCATTGATTCTTGAATTTTCACACTAAGGGTAAGGAGAACCTAGAGGAGTCATTACCATAATATTTCCTTGAAATTGAAGTGTAGATTTTTCATAAATTCTTCCACTAATTTAATGAACATTATTTTTATGAATGGTAAAAACCTCATAAGCCTTCATGAAAAATGGGGGTTCAAAACATATTGGTCATAGGTAATGTAGTTGCACTATAGTGTATTGTAGTAGTGGTGGCTTTGTAGCAACAACGTGTACTGTACCAGTACTATTCATAAAATGGGCCTTGAGCCAAAAAATTGGGCCTGCAGGCCATGTAATGGTCTAAATTCCCACTGGGCCTTTGGGCTTTGTAATGCGTCTCCTTCTACCCAGTTAAAATTGGTCTTTACTTTGATTTAATAATAAAACAGGCTTCATCCCCAACCTTTAAGAAACTATTTTTCTAAGTTGATGGTACTCATAAGCAGAAATTTCACCAGTTTTATATTGATGGAATTATAATGTATCATGATCATCCATCCAAGAGTCGAGATCTTTTGAGAAGTCCAATTTCTTCTCAAGTTGATATGAATCCCTCACTATAGGGTCATCATCATCTCTACAACTGTTGTCATATGAATCAGTTTCTTCATAAGATGTAGAAATCTATGAATATCAACCTATTTTCTTCTACTATCAATAATCTATTTACACTTTCTTAAAACAACACTGTTTATATTTTCTTAAGTGATCTGCTACCATGTTATATCAAAATCCATCATTTTTGTCCAATTTTATGTTGTCAAACCTTGAAGTAAAGAAATATAATTTGAAAATTTTAAGAAGTGAACATATTATTTAGGATGTGATTATTTTTTTGGTTTTAATTAGTTTTTAATGTGAGTTTAATAATTTATAATTCTTGTAACATTTTAAGGGTCACTGGTCATTTTTTCTGATTATTGGAAGACGATTTAGTGAATTGTGCTCAAGTTATGGGCTATCACTAGTTTGAATTAGAGATAATGTTTCATCATTGATTCTTGGATTAAATAATTAATGATAATACACTTTAATATAATTTCAATAAATGGTATTAAGTCAGTTTTAATAAGAAATGTCTTTTTATACATGATGATTTTTATACTCCTTAAAACTTAAAAATGAATCACAAACATTGTTAGAGTGATAAAAACACCACTTTTTCCCCTTTTTAAATAAATTTTCCTTATTAAAAGTTTAAAAATTATATCTTAGTATACTCTATATCTGAATTCCATGTAGCATACTATTTCATGTTATTATTTTTGAATGTTTCTGTATGTTTAAGTCAATTTTTTCAATATGCTTTCTTGTAGGTGTGATTTTTTCTATAATCCTCTTAATATTTTTTTTAATTTTAGGGACATCATGTTATTGGGTGCTTATATATTGTTTCCTGGTGAGAAAAAATGATTCAATAAGTAGTGATTTATTAATTATGTATTGACTTATGTAAAATTTTTGGTTTCCTCTTCACTTTTCATTTCATTTTAGATCACTAAAATAGGATCCTAACTCATTTTGTTGGATATTATTTTGGTTGATTCTTGATGTTTAGGGATCTTGGGTCCTATTGAGGCCAGTTATACTCACCTCTATCAAGGGTAGTTTTTTTTTCATGGGTTTCAGGTACATTTTCCTCCATTTCAATTCAGTTTTTTTAATTTAGTGGTTTTGGTGTTTTGAGTTTTCAGTGTTTTTATATAGTTTTTTAGACCTGCTGCAGTGGTTTCAGGTATCCATTGTCAAAGGTGAATTAAAAATGTATGCATATGTAGGAATATACATATATAAGTTCCACCACATAAATATATATATATATATATATATATATTCACCCACAGTCGTATGAATATATATATTGAGGCATGGTGTGCTTATGTATATATACAAAAAATGAATATGTGTGCAAGGTAAAGGGGTATATGAAAGTATAAGCATATATGTAAGGATCTCCATGTATTTGTTTGACCATGAATATAATTACATAAGGGATATGTATTATTATATATATGATAAAGTGCATATGCATGCAAGCAGTAAAGGAAATATTTGAGTTTCCGTCGTCCTAAGTAGAGCAGCTTGAGTTTGAGGTAGGTTCCCTTATGAATTGGCCTTTAAATTTAAAGATTAATTGATTACTTGTATTTTAGAGAATATTTCATACTAAAAATTGATATATATTTCTTATAATAATTTACCAAAACAAACTTGAAGAAAATAAAACTAACCGATATAAAATTGATCTGCATTGAATTATACTAAATTGAATGAATTAGAACATCATATTAGTAGGAAAAACCAAAATAATTTTAATTTTATTAACCTATAAAATGTGTTAGCTAATAATACCCAACCAATACCAACTTAGGCTCTTATGACATAGATATCCCCAAAAAAACCAACATACCTAACAAAGAGTAAAACTGAATATTCCTAAATGAGTCTAGAATAAATTAAATTACCCAATACCGAAAAGATTAATTAAAACTTACTAGATCTAAAAGAAATCATATCATGTTTCATCAAAGTGAATCATACATAATCAATATAATCCAGTTAAACCAATCCTGACATACCTCAAATAGGATTGCATCAAACATGACAAAACAAGTTGAATGACAGTAAACCAAACAAAATAAGTTTAAGAAGTGAAAACCCAAAACGAGTTGAACTAAATAAAGTGGAACCAAAAAAATCCAAAATGGATAGAATAAAACCAAATAATAAATAGAATCAATCATTTTTTAAAAAACATTCACAAACTAATGAAACCTTACTGGTAATGTAAATCAAATCAACCAAGATAGATCTAGAATGATCAAAATAATGAAAATAGAATTCAAATAGAAAAAAATCAGATAAAACTAAATTTGAAAAACAAATCTAACTTTAACTAATATGATATTAAAAACGATGGATAAAATTGGACCAAATATAATGAATTCAAACCAATATAACTACAGCTGACTTGAAATGAACTGAACTAAACCAAACTAATATGAACCAAATACAATCTAACTAAACCAATTAAAACCCAAATGAATGAAATTGTCCAAGATAATATTAACAAAAACAAGACAAACTAAATCTAATAAAAATGTTCCAAACAAACTTTTATCAAACAAAATAAACCTAACATTTCTTATTTTATGATAATTCAATCCAAACTAAAATGAATGTAAAAACCTAAAATGAACCATACATTACAAATATATAACAAAAACAAAACATAATTGAAACGAACATAATCAATTTGATTTGGCATGAAATAAATAAAACAAATATAAAGTGTATAAAACTAATTTAATGTGAACTAATCCAAATATAAATAACCACTATCAACCAAATTAAACAGCACATAAAATAACCAAGAAAAATCGAGCCTAGTTAAATAAAACTAAAAAAATAGATGGAACCACATCCCCTTGAACAAATATAATATGTTTCATGTAACGACCCAAACTTTAATTAATGGAAATTCTTCTTGATCTAATTAAATGTGTTACTATGGTTGTATAAAATGTGAACTTCATTGGTTTTACATTTTTTGGTTTTAAAATACAGTTTTAAATTGTGACTGTTTCTAATATAGTCGTTGAACAGTGATCACATGATTAGTATAAATATAAGGCTTTAAAAAATCAAATTTACTTAGAAAAAGGAAGTGATCACCTCATCCAGTAGACTTTCCCCGTACGAAGCCCATTTGTCGGATCTCGGAAAGGAGTTGGCATTGTTGGGATTCTCTCTTGACCAATACGAAGCCGATCTTGAACACGTTAAGCTTGAGCGGAACCGACTTCAGGAGAAGTGGAAATTAATAGAGATTACCACCCAAGCGATGTTATCCGAGCCACCCCAAGAGTCTGTCACCATCACACACATCACCCTTTAGTCTTATGAGGGTGTTATAAGTGGTTATGTAACAAGACCCTAGCACTATGAAAATGTACATCATTTTTTGTATAAATAATGTGCATTCATTTTATTATTGTTACTTTGTAAATAGTTTTTAAAGAACAAATTATATTTTTAGTTAATATTAAACTACGAAATATATTTTGATGAATTAATGGATTTATGAATTAAATAATATTTTAATAAAATAATATTTTAAATTAATTTTTATTAAATATAAATGATCATATAATTTTATGAATGCAATTTTAATTTTTATTAAGGTTCGAAAATTGTTTTTGTCAAAACCCATAAATTTTCGGTAAATGTTAGTTTTTATTTTAAAATTAAAAAATAACATATATATATAATCATTTAAATAAAATGAATATTATTTTTGGAATTAGGATGTTGGAATTATCCAACAGTGAATTTTCCATAATTTTTTGAGACAGTCAAATTTTTTGGTAAAAATTAAATACCGTTTAATTATATTATGTGTTTTATGACATCATAATGACCCAATATTGAGGTAATAAAATAATATAAACATTATGTTCGGCCTATATATGTTTTTGAATTAAAATAATTTGATTTTATATTTTTTTTTATTTATTTTACAAAGCTTTTTTGGACCCTCCAAAACTTATAAAACATTTTGTATTTTTAAATTGTTTTCCTTGAGAGTGTGACTCACCTCCACATAAGCAACACTATTATTTTAAGAAGTTCAGAAATTTTCCTTATAAAATATTTTTTTTCCATTCCCCTTTGGAAAAACCCATGGGAAAAAATTATGGACTAGTTTGTGGTATTGATTAGTTTAATGTGAGGTGTCCCAAACCTAAATAATAAAGAATTCCCTCTCCCTTCCTATATAAACCCACCCAATCTCCCACTTCCTCTTCACTAAAATACTTTGTAGTTAGCCCAAACCCGGACCTTATCTCTCTATAATCCTCCCAAGGTGCCCCAATATCCCAATAAGCCTCTCTCAAGCCTCTCCCAAGCCTTTGGGTTCACACTTCCAAGTAAGGGATTTCTTCCTTTCTCATTTTTTTCTAATTTTCTTTAAGTTGGTATGCCCTTTAGTTTCCAATTAAAAATGTTGGGGTATAATTTATCACCTCTCCCATACTGTTCTATTTATGTTTGGATGATGTAATACCCCTTTCTCCTTCATTAAAGCCTCCCATGTACACTTGTTACCATGCCGAAATTCTGTGAGGGGTTTCTCTCTCCTCTTTTACATCCAAGTAATTATTTTATATTATGCATCTAAATTCCATTATGTTTGTTGGGGAATGTATTAATATGACCCCTATACTATCCATTTCATGTACATATTATGAGATACCCTTTTCTATCTCATCAAATATTTTCATGAATCCTTATGTCATGTCATTATGCTGCCGAAATTGCACCGCATTTTTCTAAGCCAAGATCATTGTATAGTGAATACCATACCCATGCCTCTATCAAGGTTATTAACCTTTAGGAAAATATACCTGTTTAATGGTTATTTAATATATTTATTCCACATTACTTAATTTTTGAATAACTTATGATGTTGATTGATTCCATGTTATATGGTCTATGTGGCACACTTATGCATGAAATTAAATGTTTAAGAAGGTTGTGCCCTGATAGTACTCTAATGCATTGGGTAAAGTATAGTATCATGATAAATCATGTGCAATGGGTATTGACTCATGATAATTCAAGTGCAATGAGTTTTTACTCGTTCTTCATTTTCAATGAGGGTTTACTCATGCTCCATGTGCAATGATCCTTGGCTCATGCTAATTCTATGTTAAGTGTTATTGCCACATTTCAATGTTATTATTATCACACTTTATAATGCCTTTATGTTCCTATTTCTCTTGTGCTCCATTTATATTCCTATTTTATAACATGTATTGTATTCCTCATGTTATTCCATGTTTATTCCCTTACTAGGCTTTATATCTCACCCTTTTCTTATGCATGTTCTTAGGTTATACCATGCAATGATAAGTACGAGGGAATGTAGTGGTCATGTAAAGGATGTTTTCAATAAAGATGTTGTGCGTTTTATGTCCTAAGATGTGATGTAATGTTCCTAAGCCCCCAAGACACTAGACCTCTTGATCTTCTTTGTTGTATCAAGTGACGATTTTATATAATAAAGTATTCTTAAGTGTGTAATAAAAAGAATGGTTGTTATAGTTGGTATCAGAGGATATGTAACACCCCAGAATGGTAAAGGGTTAAATGAATAAAATGATATGAATCATGTCAACAAGGTGCTCCTTCCTTTTCAGGAGCCTGTCTGATTAGAACTCCATAGTTAAGTGTGTTTGGCCTGGAGTATTGATCAGGATGGGTGACCTTCTCGGAAGTTTCCTAGGGTGTGTGTGAGTGAGGAAAAAGCACACTAGAAAAGACATGTGTTGGCCTGTGGGGACAATCATTAGTCAGATGACCCGTTCAAGCATGTGGGTGGACCCTGGGGTGGGTCCCATGTGTTTGTGGGGCAACTGTTGGTACATGGTAGGCCAGGACCTGACGACCATGTTAAGGCGGGGTGTATGTGCTGTCACAGGGACCCGGTTGTCACATTGGTATCAGAGGAGTCGGTTCTATCACAGAACTCAGGACTCTGATCATTCTTTTCTATGAAGCAATAATGTTAAGATTATTGAGTGTGGTTATTATTCCAGGGGCCCAGTGTTGGTGCGGCGGCCGACGTATCCATACACCAGGACCCTGACTTTTAATTTCTGACTCAATGCACGAAAACACTGATTGCATGTGTGTTTCAAAAGTTTTCTTTGTGATTACTTTGTGTCAGCTCACCAGGTATACTGTTTTAACCGTGGCACACCTGTTTCTTTTCAGGATGGACCCATGAAGGCTGCCATCTAGGGTTCCTAGTCGCATTCGTGATGGCAGCCCACCGAGCGATGAGGCCTCGGTGCAGCCCCCCCCCCCCCCCCCCCATCACAGCGGAGGCACCAGTCGTACCACTACTCGCTGAGCCACTGATACTACCAGCCCCAGAAGTAGAGGGTGCACGCTGTCTGAGCACGTTGCATGCGTTTCAGCGACAGAGGCCGCCAATGTTCCACGGAGAGACAGACCCTTAGGTAGATGAGGATTAGCTAGAGGATATCGTCAGAGTCTTCAGATTGGTAGGGACACCAGCTGATCTTATGGTGATCCTTACTGCGAGTCTCCTGCACGCAGGAGCAGGTAGATAGTGGATCTTGTTGCTCCAGGTGCATGATGAGGCATATCTACTTTGGAAAGACTTCGAGAGTCTCTTTCGCTCGAATTTTGTTCCCGCCACCCTCCGTGCGGTACGGATTTAGGAGTTACTTTATCTTCGGCAGGGCAGCATGACAGTAGTTCAGCACTCGGTGAGATTTACCAACCTCTTGTGCTACTCCACGGACATGGTATGGGACCCATTCTTCAGGGCCTGGACCTTTTTGCAGGGACTGAGGCATGAGATCAGGGCTTCGATGATCTCCCTCAGCATTCCAACGCAGGAAAGAGTGTTGGAGTGAGCCCTTCTTGTGGAGAGATTTCTTACTGAACAGACGCCAGCAGTGAGACCCCCCGCAGGGCGACACATAGAGGAGTCTTCTGCAGCCGACAGTAGACAGATGTCGCAAAGGTCTAAACAGACCAGTCAATCAGGTGGGTGACCCCAGGATACTGGTTTGGAGGTTCGGGGCACACGAAATAGATCCAGCCATTCGAGGGCCTGACAGATATATGCATGCGGCGGGCAGGGTCACATGGCTCGGGACTACCTGACCCGCCATGCAGACAAGTAGAAGATAGTAAAGGAAACTCCTAGTCAGAGGCATAGGTTCGACTGTGGCGGTCCACAGGGAGCAGTCAGATGAGGTATAGGAGCTGTTCGAGCATCGGGTGGTGGACGACGCTTTGAGTCTCTACCACCACCACCACCAAGAGGACCACCCCGACCACAAGGAGCTGGAAGACAGGGGCAGGCTTAGCTCCAGGCAGTCAAGTCCTACAACCACGGTGCACATGAGATTATTCAAGGTACTATCCGTGTCTAATCAACCCTTTCTTTAGTTATTATAGACACAAGAGCGAGTCATTTTTTTATTTCCACTACCCTTGTTCGGAGCTCAGAGATTCTGACGGAGCCGTTGGCTGGATCCTTACGGCTAGAGACTCCTATGGGAGGAGACTCGATGATTATGAACTGGTGCCGACAGTGTGAGATTAATCTAGGAGGATAGAGCTTCAACTGGGATCTTCTTGTAGGGGCTTCGAGGCCTTATGACATCATCTTGCGTATGGACTGGTTGTCTACAGTCCATGCTCAGATTTACTGCATTAGGCGCAAAGTGCGGTGTGTTCGCATGGATGGGACCAAGTTCACCTTCACCAGTTAGAAGGGAGATTTTGCAGTGTAGGATGGACCTATGCAGAGGAGAGGGTAGCTGATCACACATCCGTTGTCTAGTATCATCCTATGAGCGGTTGATGTGCGGAGTCTGAATTTTCCTGTTGCGGTGGATCAGTATGTGGATGTTTTTCCTGACGATGTTCCAGGACTACCTCCTCGCAGAGAGGTAGACTTCTACATTGACTTTTACCTCGGGATAATACCGATATCTACTCCAGCATATCGGATGGCTCCCGCTGAGCTTCATGAGCTGCATGTACAGCTGGAGGACTTATAGGGAAAGGGATTCATCCGACCCAGTGTTTCACCCTGGACTTCTCCGATTCTATTCGCCAAGAAGGAGAATGGAATCTTACGACTATGTGTCAACTACCGTTGCCTGAATCAGGTGACCGTAAAGAACAAGTACCCACTCCCGAGGATTGATGACCTCTTTGATCAGCTCAAGAGTGCACGATGGTTCTCGAAAATAGACCTCAGGTCAGGATATCACCAGCTTAGATTTCAAGATGAGGATGTGCAGAAGACGACATTCAGGTGTCGGTATGGAAACTATGAGTTATTGGTTATGCCCTTAGTCGTAACTAACTCTCCAGCCGTGTTCATGGGTCTCATGAACAAGATCTTCCAGCCTTACGTCGATCATTTTTTCGTAGTCTTCATTAAAGACATACTGGTTTACTCGACTACATAGGAAGAGCACACCTACCACTTGCGGGTTGTACTGGACACACTCCGAGAGCACCAGCTTTATGGTGAGATCTCAAAGTGCCAGTTCTGGATTCGAGAGGTTCATTTCTTGGGACATGTCATCTCAGAGGCTGGGGTTGTAGTGAACCCAGCGATGATCGAGGAGGTACATTCTTGGGAGCCACCCAGGAGCATGATGGAGGTGCTGTAACACCCCAAGCTTCTACGGTACGATTCTCTTTGAATAATGCGATAGCGTGTGTTGTACGCAACACCGAGTTCTAACAACCAATCAAACTAGCCGTTATGAATAGTAATACCTAATTTTTGAAATTATATATATTTTATATTTCAAAATGGACTTCATTTTTGGATTAGGAATATCGAATTTATCCTAAGGTGAAATTTTGGTACTTTTCGGATAACTTTCATATTTTGATGAATAGTGAAAATTACTAAATTTTAATTAAAAACGACTTTTTAAATCAAAATAATTAATAGTGATAAATTATGAATATGAGTGGTTTTAAAGTATATTTAGAATATATTTTTACCATTTAATATAATTTTGGTCATTGGACACAATTTTACAATTAAACCGAACATAAACAAGTGTCAATCTTTTGATAGTTATTATCTCTTAAAAACACGCTTTTTGTTTTGACAGCGGGAATTAATTTTAAATTAATTTCTGCCACTTATGTGTTTTGAATTTAGAAAAATGGATTCCATATTTGGAATCAGGATGTCCAAATTGTGTAAATAGTTAACTTTTATTTTTAGACATTTTGAATAATTACTGTGGTAAATATTTTATTTACCATGGTTAAGGGTAAATCTGGTAAATAAGGGTTAAAAAATAATATTATAATAATACTAAATTACCCTAAAACGTGTCCTAGACTTATTGGTTGATACATGTTCGACCATAGGCATCTTTGGGTCGATTTTGGGACCCCATGGTTCCACTTGTAGGTGATAGGGACATTTGTTTTAATTAAGTTAAAATAAATACAAAAATGACACAAGCATATATCTTTTAGAAAAACAATTATTACATAGGGTTATGTATGTTGGATTTTAGATTATAAATATTCATTAGAAATATAAAAAGATTTCCTACATAATGATATTTTATTTATAATTTTTAGACATTAAAGGATTTAATTTATTTACGACACGATGATGATGTAGTAATTACTATAATAGTGAAAAATTAAACTAATTGATAATATAAATACCCAAATAAATATAATATGAAACTTTTAATGAATTAAACTAATTTTCTAGGATAATATGATATATATTAGAATTGATTTAATTGACTTTTTTTGAAGTAATCAATCTTTTATGAGTTTCACAAAAATCAACTATTGAATAGTGTCAAAATTGACATAAAAGAGTTCTTAAAACAAATATTATATTATTAATTGATATTAAATTCCTAAAAATCTAAGGTTCGTCCAAGGGACTTATATCATGATAGGTTCATCATTAATGGACCACTTGGGGGTCGCTTGGATGTATGTAGTAAGTTTATTAATCATATTATATAAAAATACAAAGAGACATTGTAAAAGTGAAACTAATTAACTTAGAGTTAATACTTAAAGATAAGGTTAATATAAGTACCCAAACCTGTCTAAATTCTATTGGTTGAGTTGTTTTCGACCCATCCCCACATTAAAATTTAAATAATCAACTTTGGAACCATTATAATCCCAATATGAATTTATTATAAATTAATATTTCTAGATTTTCCAAAGGTGCCCCTCACCCCTCTTACAAAAGGGAACTCCTCCTTCTCATTCCTTCACACCTTCAAAGCCTTTTGGTTCGGCCAAACTCTGCCCAAATACTCTCCCAACTTCCCTCACTACAACCTAGAGGCCTTAGTTTGATCAGAAAGCCAACCTAAGGAGCCCTTTTGATCAAATCAAAAGGAAGAACCCGAAGAAGTGGTAATGATTTCACCACCCTTTTCAAGTTCCTTTCTTCTTCCACTTCTTCTTCCTTTGTTGTTACCATTCTAAAATAATAACTCCAATATCATATATATACTGTGATGTTATTATAAATATGGTACAACCATATTCAGTATTCTATCCACCCTTTGAATAACATGTCACCATACGTGCGTACGTACGGCTTACCGTCTCCACGTCGTGGTGTAATTGTTATTCAATATAATATTATTTGGATGGGTATAATAATGATGTGTAACTCATGTAAATAATAAATATAACATGTTAATGATTCATTATATATGATATACCATCCATTTATATATTATTTAAATATCAAAAGAATGATATTGTCGCTCGTGCGTACGTACGGACTACCGTCTCCACGAACGCGATGAGATTCATTCTCTATCATATCCATTCAAGTATAATTATCATTTTATGATTTAAAAATGATGTTTAAGGACATGATATCATTATTTATATGAATAATATACAACCTATTCATTACAAACATGGCTTACGTAACAAAACATATAAAAGAAAACAAGTAAGTTAACACCCGAAACAATGATAATACTAAGATATTATTATCAAATCAATATTAAAAGATCATATATGATATCATATTAATGTATATGATTCTTGTATAATTTAATAACAATTATTTCACCATTATACAGGAGGTTAACCTACCCCAACCAAGGAAAAGTACAAGGTAAGGGTTATTTCACAATCTCTTCATTATCCGAGGTTGTTTATATGTAATAATCTGCTGGGATCTCTTTATCATCCACATCCATGTTTCTTCAAAATGTATTTCAAAACATTTTTATTATTTACAAGAATATGGGTTAAAGTCATTTATACCCTTGTTTGACTTTTTATAATAGGAATCTTTCCGTCGTTTTCAAAACAAGGTCCTTTTAACCTTTTCGACGGAATTAAGGTAAGAATGTTTTTTTAACTTATACGGCGAGTGCGGTTATTTTCTGCCGTTATAAAATCTTAAAAGTTTTCCTTACAAGATTATAATAATATTTTCAAGAAAATTTTTTATTTTATATGGATCTTAAATGATTTCAAAAATAGAAAGAGATATTTCTCCAAAAGGTGTTTTGATTTCATCTATGTCAACATCCTTTGATGGATTTTACGCTTATTTGAAGTTGATTTATTATGATACAAAACTTCTATATTGTATTGAAGGTTTTGTGATATGTTTGACTGTGGATGTGCTATTTTTATACCATTCATAGTTTATGGTGAAATTATTGACATTTCGTATGCTATTTTTAATACGAATGTTTATGTTATGTTTAAACCTTTTCATATGGGAATGCATTGGACTTAATATGTGACGGGTGGAGCCCGCTATAGCTCCTCGATGCATCGGTAGGTCTCATGAGACAAACTAGTGTCTTGGCACAAGGCCTTGGCAAAATCTTATTTGTAGTCTTGGCACGAGGCCTTGGCTATGTGGTTATGATAGTCTGGCATTATGCATTCCAACATTATGAAAGTGGTTATTGATATTGCATGTGATTATTCGATTAGTAGAATATCCATGTGAAAAAGTAAATGGAATTATTTCATTTTACTTTTTCCATACTATGTTGAAGTTCAAGTTTAAAAGGCTTTTGTTTTAGTTATACATAGCCTTAAATGTTTATTCTTATTTATGAAAGTTTCCGCTATATTGTTATCCTTACTGGGCATTTGAGCTCACCCCTTTTCTATGTTTTATTTTTCCCAGGAAGTGAAGAAGTAAATTATGAATGACCTGCAGGGATATTATGTGGGGATATGAGTGTGGTTTATGGAGACAATATGTTGTTGTAGTAGTTTTTCATTTTATGATGTAATGTAAGACTTATGAATATATCTAGTGTTTCCAAGGCTACTAAACCAATCGGTATTTCGAGATTTGATCTTTCTTGTGATCATGCCAATGTTATGTAATAATGCACCGACTCTGGGTAACTAGGGTCGGGGCATTACAGTTGGTATCAGAGGAAGTTTAGTACAAACCTTGGAAGCTAGATTTAGATAAACTCTGATTATAGCACGTAGACCTAAGATGAACTTTGAGGATTAGTATAGAAGAACTTCCTAGAATTTTGGTATTGTAGAGATTTTGTGAGTTTTCCAAGCAATACAACCCTTTTTGGATACGAGCAGGTAGAGGCGGCTCTGGCACAGATGTACCTAGGGGTAAAACCCGAAAACACCGCTTTGAGCTAGACTCGAACGGGGACTGGTGCACGACAACGGGCCTTGCTGCACTCTTGGTTACGACACTCCCGAGGGATATGCTTAGGATAACTCTCATTTTCTTTACAAATCATTATGAAGGGTTTATGAGTATATAATTCCTCAAAGAAAACATTTTTTTATGATTATGGATTATATCCATAAATAGTTCAATTTATGTTAAGTGTTTTATAAGTATGGGATTATGTATTTTGATTCATAAACTGATCTAGTTTATGCCATTGTTTTGAAATGGCGCCTAGTGGAAGAAATGGAAACCGTATCAATGCACGTACTCCATGTAGGGATTTCCCTCCTGTTCAAGATAATTATAGTGGGGCTGGTGATGCAACTGGTGCCGATCAGCTAATCACCATACTGGGACAACTTACTCAGGTTATGAATAATAACCTTACCCGTATGGAGCACCCTGATCCACAGCGTGGAGGATCAATTTTAGATCGATTCATGAGGCAACAACCACCAACGTTCAATGGGAGTACAAATCCCTTAGTAGCTGAGCAATGGATAAATTCCCTAGAGAAAATATTTCAGGCTTTGGGGAGCAGTGAAAGGGAAAAAGTTATCATGGCAGTTTACCGCCTCACTGGAGATGCTGATCAATGGTGGTCATTGATTCAAAATATGAAGGAAGATGATGAAGTATCAAATATGGAATGGAGGGAGTTCAAAGATCTGTTTTTAGAAAAATACTTTCCTCGCGACCATCGAGCAGATATGGAAAGGCAATTTCTGAGTTTGAGACAGAAGGAGGATGAGAATGTCACAAAGTATGAGGCTAACTTTAAAAGGTTAGCAAGGTATGCTGGAGATTATATACATAACCCAAGAAGTAAGATTGATCGTTTCTTTGATGGGTTAAAACCATTTCTCCGTCGAGAATTAGTCTCACAATCCTTTTCGTCGTACGAAGACATTGTCTCATGTGCTATCAAGACCGAAAAGGAATTCTCTAAGTCTTATGACTTTAAAGCAAAGCAAGAGAAGAAGAGACCTTCTGATCAATCTGGGAATGGGAATAAGGGGAAGAAGGGAAAGGTTGAATATCCATCTTGTGGTAAATGCGGGAAGAAACACCCCGGTACTTGCTTGAAGGGAATGGGAGTCTGTTACAAGTGTGGTGAAAAAGGCCACCAAGCACGTGATTGCAAAGGGAAGAAGGAAGACACCAACGTTCAGTGCTACAATTGCAGGGAGATGGGACATTATTCAAATGAATGTCCTAAGCGTCAGGAGAAATTACCTCAGAAAAGGCCAAGGGATCAAGGCCAAGCTTATGCTATCACTACTGCTGAGGTAGAAGCTCCGAAAGACGTGGTGGCAGGTAATTTAATGGTTTCCTCAAGTTTAGCAAATGCATTGTTTGATTCTGGATCATCGCATTGTTTCATATCTTCCCAGTTTGCTAAGAAAATTAGATATTTCCAATTTGATTTAATAAGGGAGTTGTCAGTTAAAACTCCTAAGGGAAGTATCATTGCAACAACGTTTTGTGAATCAGTCCCCATTAGAGCACATAAATGTTCGTTATCTGCTGATCTCATCGTCATACCTATGATTGAGTTTGACATAATCCTCGGTATGGACTGGCTTTCGGACTATGATGCGAAGATTTATTGTAAGAAGAAAGAGGTTACGATTCTTGATGATAATGATAAGGAACACCTTATCTTTAGAGCAGAATCGTCACCACCTAATTCTTATTTAGATCCACCCCCAGTAGCTCAACCTAATTCAATTATTGGGGAGGAAGAGAATGAAAAAACTGTCGGTGAGGAAAGGAATGTTCAAATAGAGGATGTACCTGTTGTGAAAGAATTTGTAGATGTATTTCCGAAAGATTTACCTGGACATCCTCCAGAACGAGAATTTGAGTTTTCCATTGATTTGATTCCTGGATCAAGGCCTATATCGAAGACCCCTTATAGAATGGCCACTGTAGAATTAGTTGAACTAAAGAAACAACTAGAGGAATTGAGTAATAAGGGATTTATTCGCCCTAGTGTTTCTCCATGGGGAGCCCCTGTTCTTTTTGTTAAAAAGAAAGATGGATCTATGAGGTTATGTATCGACTACAGGGAGATCAATGCAATAACAATAAAGAACAAGTATCCCCTACCACGCATTGATGATTTATTTGACCAACTGTATGGAGCTCAATACTTTTCAAAGATTGACCTTCGATCTGGATACCATCAGTTGTGTGTGAAGAAGGAAGACATTCCGAAGACAGCATTTCGAACCAGGTACGGGCATTACGAGTTTACTGTAATGCCGTTTGGATTGACTAATGGACCCTCTGTATTCATGGATCTGATGAATAGAGTTTTCAAGGAGTATCTCGATGAATTTGTGGTGGTATTTATTGATGATATCTTGGTGTACTCCAAAACCTACGAAGATCATGAAAATCACTTGCGCATTATCTTGAAGACTCTGAGGAGGCATGAATTATCTGGGAAGTTTAGCAAGTGTGATTTCTGTCTTCATGAGATTTCTTTTCTTGGAAATATTGTCTCTAAAGATGGAATCTCTATTGATCCTTCTAAGACCAAGGCAATCCAAGAATGGCCAGCACCTACGAGTATAATTGAGGTACGCAGTTTTATTGGTTTGGCAGGTTATTATCGACGTTTCGTCCAGAATTTTGCCCGATTGGCTAACCCATTAACGAAGCTCACACGTAAAGGGGTTAAATTTGTTTGGAAAAAAGAGTGTGAAGAATGTTTCGAAGAACTGAAGAGAAGATTAGTCAATTCTCCTATATTGACTCTACCATCGGGGAATGATGGGTTCGTTATTTATAGTGATGCATCAAAGAAAGGACTTGGTTGTGTCCTTATGCAGAATGATAGAGTTATTGCCTATGCATCACGACAGTTGAAAATTCATGAACAAAACTATACTACTCATGATCTTGAGTTAGCAGCTGTGATCTTTGCTTTGAAGATATGGAGGCACTACCTCTATGGTGAAAAATGTGAGATTTATACTGATCATAAGAGTTTGAAGTATATTTTCCCACAAAAAGAACTCAACATGAGGCAAAGGATATGGCTTGAATTACTCAAGGATTATGATTGCACGATACTCTACCACCCGGGGAAAGCAAACAAGGTGGCGGATGCTTTGAGTAGAAAAGACCATGGAGTTTTGAACAATATGAGAATTGAAAGGGATCCAATTTTCATGGATCTAGTGAAGATGGACATGGGAATAACCAGGGAAGGTGAAACATCAATGCTTTTTCAAATGGTTTCCAAACCATCTTTACTAGAAAGGATTAAGAGTTCTCAGACCAATGATGAAGAATTCCAAAAGAAGATTAAAGCTGTGAATGATGGGAGATTGAGAGACTTTGTGTATGAAGATGGAATTTTGAAATTCGGGAAGAGACTTTGTGTTCCCAATATACCTGATCTAAAAAGGGAATTGCTGGATGATGCTCATAGTTCCGATTTCTCTATACACCCTGGGAGCACCAAAATGTATAGAGATTTGAAGGAACATTTTTGGTGGGACAACATGAAGAGGGAGATTGCTGATTTTGTGTCAAGATGTATGGTTTTTCAACAAGTGAAAGTTGGAAGGCAACAGCCTGGAGGAGTCATGCAACCTCTTCCCATACCAGAGTGGAAATGGGACAATATTACGATGGACTTTGTCATGGGGCTATCAAATACTCCTAGAAGGAACGATGCAATATGGGTTATTGTTGATCATCTTACTAAGTCAGCACATTTTCTTGCTATAAGAGAAGATCTACCCCTGGAACGTCTAGCAAGACTATATATTAATGAAGTTGTGAGACTTCATGGAGTACCCTTATCAATTGTTTCTGATCGTGATCCCCGTTTTACTTCAAGATTTTGGAAAAGTCTTCAGAAATCCCTGGATACTGAACTTCATTTGAGCACAACTTACCACTCTCAGACAAACGGACAATCAGAACGAATTATTCAGACCTTAGAAGACATGTTGAGATCTTGCTCACTTGATTTTCAGGGTATGTGGGATCAATATTTACCACTGGTAGAATTTTCCTATAACAATAGCTTCTATTCGAGTATTCAGATGGCACCATATGAAGCGTTATACAGAAAGAGATGTCGTACACCAACCTGTTGGGATGACGTTTGTGAAAGAAAACTTGTAGGCCCAGAACTGGTGGAGGAAATGGTGGAAAAGGTGAAAGTAATCCAAAATCACATCAAAGCAGCTCAAAGTAGGCAGAAGAGCTATGCGATAATCGAAGGAAGGATTTGGAATTTCAAGTCGGTGATCATGTTTTCCTGAAGGTATCTCCATGGAAGGGAGTCATATGTTTTGGTAAGAAAGGTAAATTGAGTCCCAGGTACATCGGACCTTTTGAAATTCTAGAACGAATTGGGGCTGTAGCTTACCGATTGGTAATGCCGCCAAGTCTCTCCAAAGTTCACGAAGTGTTCCACGTATCTCTGTTGAGGAAATACATGCCTGACCCAACGCATGTACTCACCTATGAGGAATTAGAACTGGAACCCGATCTTTCCTATTGTGAAGAACCCGTCAGGATTCTTGATACGAGAGAACAAGTACTGAGAAACTGGACGACGCGTCTGGTAAAAGTTTTGTGGAGAAACCATAAGATGGAAGAGGCAACGTGGGAACCTGAGGAACTTATGATGAAGAAACACCCGAGTCTTTTCATGCGGTAGTATTCTAGAAATTTCGAGGATGAAATTATTTGAAGGAGGGGAGAATGTAACACCCCAAGCTTCTACGGTACGTTTCTATTTGAATAATGCGATAGCGTGTGTTGTACGAAACACCGAGTTCTAACAACCAATCAAACTAGCCGTTATGAATAGTAATACCTAATTTTTGAAATTATATATATTTTATATTTAAAAATGGACTTCATTTTTGGATTAGGAATATCGAATTTAGCCTAAGGTGAAATTTTGGTACTTTTCGGATAACTTTCATATTTTGATGAATAGTGAAAATTACTAAATTTTAATTAAAAACAACTTTTTTAATCAAAATAATTAATAGTGATAAATTATGAATATGAGTGGTTTTAAAGTATATTTAGAATATATTTTTACCATTTAATATAATTTTGGTCATTGGACACAATTTTACAATTAAACCGAACATAAACAAGTGTCAATCTTTTGATAGTTATTATCTCTTAAAAACACGCTTTTTGTTTTGACAGCGGGAATTAATTTTAAATTAATTTCTGCCACTTCTGTGTTTTGAATTTAGAAAAATGGATTCCATATTTGGAATCATGATGTCCAAATTTTGTAAATAGGTAACTTTTATTTTTAGACATTTTGAATAATTACTGTGGTAAATATTTTATTTACCATGGTTAAGGGTAAATCTGGTAAATAAGGGTTAAAAAATAATATTATAATAATACTAAATTACCCTAAAACGTGTCCTAGCCTTATTGGTTGATACATGTTCGACCATAGGCATCTTTGGGTCGATTTTGGGACCCCATGGTGCCACTTGTAGGTGATAGGGACATTTTTTTTAATTAAGTTAAAATAAATACAAAAATGACACAAGCATATATCTTCTAGAAAAACAATTATTACATAGGGTTATATATGTTAGATTTTAGATTATAAATATTCATTAGAAAGATAAAAAGATTTCCTACATAATGATATTTTATTTATAATTTTTAGACATTAAATGATTTAATTTATTTATGACACAATGATGATGTAGTAATTACTATAATAGTGAAAAATTAAACTAATTGATAATATAAATACCCAAATAAATATAATATGAAACTTTTAATTAATTAAACTAATTTTCTAGGATAATATGATATATATTAGGATTGATTTAATTGACTTTGTTCGAAGTAATCAATCTGTTATGAGTTTCACAAAAATCAACTATTGAATAGTGTCAAAATTGACAAAAAAGAGTTCTTAAAACAAATATTATATTATTAATTGATATTAAATTCCTAAAAATCTAAGGTTCAGACAAGGGACTTATATCATTATAGGTTCATCATTAATGGACCACTTGGGGGTCTCTTGGATGTATGTAGTAAGTTTATTAATCATATTATATAAAAATACAAAGAGACATTGTAAAAGTGAAACTAATTAACTTAGAGTTAATACTTAAAGATAAGGTTAATATAAGTACCCAAACCTGTATAAATTCTATTGGTTGAGTTGTTTTCGACCCATCCCCACCTTAACATTTAAATAATCAACTTTGGAACCATTAGAAACCAAATATGAATTTATTATAAATTAATATTTCTAGCTTTTCCAAAGGTGCCCCTCACCCCTCTTATAAAAGGGCACTCCTCTTTCTCATTTCTTCACACCTTCAAAGCCTTTTGGTTCGTCCAAACTCTTCCCAAATACTCTCCCAACTTCCCTTACTACAACCTAGAGGCCTTAGTTTGATCAGAAAGCCAACCTAAGGATCCCTTTTGATCAAATCAAAAGGAAGAACCCGAAGAAGAGGTAATGATTTCACCACCCTTTTCAAGTTCCTTTCTTCTTCCACTTCTTCTTCCTTTGTTGTTACCATTCTAAAATAATAACTCCAGTATCATATATATACTGTGATGTTATTATAAATATGGTACAACCATATTCAGTATTATATCCACCCTTTGAATAACATGTCACCATACGTGCGTACGTACGGCTTACCGTCTCCACGTCCTGGTGTAATTGTTATTCAATATAATATTATTTGGATGGGTATAATAATGATGTGTAACTCATGTAAATAATAAATATAACATGTTAATGATTCATTATATATGATATACCATCCATTTATATATTATTTTAATATCAAAAGAATGATATTGTCGCTCGTGCGTACGTACGGACTACCGTCTCCACGAACGCGATGAGATTCATTCTCCATCGTATCCATTCAAGTATAATTATCATTTGATGATTTAAAAATGATGTTTAAGGACTTGATATCATTCTGTATATGAATAATATACAACCTATTCATTACAAACATGGCTTACGTAACAAAACATATAAAAGAAAACAAGTAAGTTAACACCCGAAACAACGATAATACTAAGATATTATTATCAAATCAATATTAAAAGATCATATATGATATCATATTAATGTATATGATTCTTGTATAATTTAATAACAATTATTTCACCATTATACAGGAGGTTAACCTACCCCAACCAAGGAAAAGTACAAGGTAAGGGTTATTTCACAATCTCTTCATTATCCGAGGTTGTTTATATGTAATAATCTACTGGGATCTCTTTATCATCCACATCCATGTTTCTTCAAAATGTATTTCAAAACATTTTTATTATTTACAAGAATATGGGTTAAAGTCATTTATACCCTTGTTTGACTTTTTATAAGAGGAATCTTTCCGTCGTTTTCAAAACAAGGTCCTTTTAACCTTTTCGACAGAATTAAGGTAAGAATGTTTTTTTTAACTTATACGGCGAGTGCGGTTATTTTATGCCGTTATAAAATCTTCAAAGTTTTCCTTACAAGCTTATAATAATATTTTCAAGAAAATGTTTTATTTTATATGGCTCTTAAATGATTTCAAAAATAGAAAGAGATATTTCTCCAAAAGGTGTTTTGATTTCATCTATGTCAACATCCTTTGATGGATTTTACGCTTATTTGAAGTTGATTTACTATGATACAAAACTTCTATATTGTATTGAAGGTTTTGTGATATGTTTGACTGTGGATGTGCTATTTTTATACCATTCATAGTTTATGGTGAAATTATTGACATTTCGTATGCTATTTTTAATACGAATGTTTATGTTATGTTTAAACCTTTTCATATGGGAATGCATTGGACTTAATATGTGACAGGTGGAGCCCGCTATAGCTCCTCGATGCATCGGTAGGTATCATGAGACAAACTAGTGTCTTGGCACAAGGCCTTGGAAAAATCTTATTTTTAGTCTTGGCACGAGGCCTTGGCTATGTGGTTATGATAGTCTGGCATTATGCATTCCAACATTATGAAAGTGGTTATTGATATTGCATGTGATTATTCGATTAGTAGAATATCCATGTGAAAAAGTAAATGGCATTATTTCATTTTACTTTTTCCATACTATGTTGAAGTTCAAGTTTAAAAGGCTTTTCTTTTAGTTATACATAGCCTTAAATGTTTATTCTTATTTATGAAAGTTTCCGCTATATTGTTATCCTTACTGGGCATTTGAACTCACCCCTTTTCTATGTTTTATTTTTCCCAGGAAGTGAAGAAGTAAATTATGAATGACCTACAGGGATATTATGTGGGGATATGAGTGTGGTTTATGGAGGCAATATGCTGTTGTAGTAGTTTTTCATTTTATGATGTAATGTAAGACTTATGAATATATCTAGTGTTTCCAAGGATACTAAACCAATCGTTCTTTCGAGATTTGATCTTTCTTGTGATCATGCCAATGTTATGTAATAATGCACTGACTCTGGGTAACTAGGGTCGGGGCATTACAGGTGCGGAGTTTTCTAGGTCTGGATGGATACTATTGGAGATTTGTGCCAGACTTATCCATAGTTGCAGCACCACTTTCAACATTAATGAAGAAGGTGAAACCCTTTGTGTGTTCAGATAGATGACAGTAGAGCTTTCAGGATTTGAGACAGAGATTAATCAGTGTGCCCATCTTGAGGCTACTGAAGGAGGGCGTAGGGTACGTAGTTTACTACGACGCATCAGGGACCAGACTCGGGTGTGTCCTAATGCAGGAGCAAGAAGTGACCTCTTACAGTTCATGGAATTTGAGATAGCATGAGAATAAATACGCTACCCATGACCTGGAGTTAGCAGCAGTGGTCTTCGCCTTGAAGATGTGGTGACACTATCTCATGGGCGAGCACTTTATTGTATACTCTGACCACCAGAGTCTCAGGTACATCTTTTCGCAGAAGGACCTGAACCTGAGACATCTGTGATGGCTCGAGTTCCTCCAGGACTATGACTTCGAGATAGTCTATACTCCTGGGAAGAGGAATGTAGTAAAAGATGATCTTAGCCGGAGGTCAGGAATTCAGCTACTAGGAGAGGCGACATAGCAGCTAGCCGCGTTGCAGATATCCTTTGTGGATAGAGATGGAGCAGCCTTTCTACAGTCACTCACAGTCACTCCTACACTCCTTCAGTGAGTCAGAGAGGGCCAGTGTGGGGATGCTGACTGTGAGATGCGACATGATCAGATATCCTCAGGGCAGGCACCTGATGGATTTTATGAAGGAGGGGAGCACGTCATCCTCTTCAGGGGACATACTATGGTACCAGTTTCATTACAGGAGGAAGTACTGAGGGAGTTTCACACTTCCCCTCTATCGGTACATCTAGGAGTGGCGAAGATGTATCAGGACCTCAGACGACAGCACTGGTGGATGGGTATGAAGAAGGCTTTAGCAGAGTTCGTTTCACGATGCCTCACTTGTCAGCAAGTGAAGGCAGAGCACCAGGTACCAGCAGGCTTGGTACAACCCTTAGAGGTCCTAGAGTGGAAGTGGGACGGGATATCCATGGATTTCGTGATGGGGATTCCACATACTTCCAGAGGACACGACTCTATATGGGTGATCGTTGACCGACTAACCAAGTTGGACCACTTCCTACCTATCAGAGAGCAGGGCTCATTAGAGATCTTGGGACACCTCTACGTTTAGGAGATCGTACGACTTCATGGTGTGCCATCGTCTATCGTCTCTGATCGAGACACTCGCTTTACTTCCCGACATTGTAAGGGGTTAAAGGAGGCTTTTGGGATGCAACTACGTCTGAGAACCGCCTTCCATCCTCAGATGGATGGCCAGACAGATAGGACTATTCAGACTCTCGAGGACATGCTCCATGCATGTGTCCTTGACTTTGGTCACAACTGGGAGGATCACCTACCCTTGGTGAAGTATTCATACAACAATAGATACCACTCCACCATCGGGATGGCACCTTACGAGGGACTGTATAGCCGACCTTTCATATCACCTCTGTGATGGACTAACCCTGGGGTGTCAGCACTTGTAGGACCAAAGATGGTTCAGGCTACGACAGAGAAGGTGCAGATCATCCAGAAGTGGATGAAGACTGCACAGAGAAGACAGAAGTCCTATGGTGATGGGAGATGGAGACCACTGGAGTTCGAGGATGGAGACCATGTTTTCTTACGGGTCTCACCTCGATGAGGTCTACGGATATTTGGCCAGGGCGACAAGTTATCTCTGTGATTCATCAGACCATTCTAGGTCCTTAGCAGGGTAGGTGAGGTGGCTTACCGCCTGGCCCTTCCCCCTCAGTTCCACCGGGTGCACGACGTCTTCCACGTATCTCAGCTGACACTACTGGAAATATGACTTTTACCAACGGTTTTGGCCAAACCGTTGGTATAGTTCATTAATTTGGACCTATACCAACTATTTGGCCAAAACTGTTGGTATAGGTCACTTATATGGACCTAAACCAACGGTTTTGGACAAACCGTTGGTATAGGGGGGGACCTATAGGACCTATACCAACGGTTTTGGCCAAACCGTTGGTATAGGTCCATTATAGAGACCCTATACCAACGGTTTGTCCAAAACTGTTGGTATAGGTCCTAAAATCCCAGGACCTATACCAACGGTTTTGAGAACCACTGGTATAGGTCCTTCGATTTTTAATTGAATCTTCTTACCGAGAACAATATATAAATCAAAATTTAAAATTATTATAACAATACATATATATATTTATGAAATTATGTTCACAAAAGTCATGTTAGGTTAGTGGTTAAGTCATTCAATTATAAACTAGAGGTCCTGGGATCAAATCCCACCGAATGTTTTTTTTGAAATACATATACCAACGGTTTTGAGAACCGTTGGTATAGGTTTTCATATTACTTATACCAACAGTTTTACTGTTGGTATAGGTCCATACCAACGGTTTTCACAAAACTGTTGGTATCGACCTACTGTCACGGCTTACTTGACAACGGTCCTCCAAACCGTTAGAATAGCCTATACCAACGGTTTGAGGGCCTATACCAATGGTTCCAAACCGTTGGTGTAGGGTATTTTTCTAGTAGTGTGAGGAGATACGTGCACGACCCTTCACACATCATAGATCACGGGGAGTTGTACATTGATGACGGGGAGATATTCACGAAGGTCCCGGTGGATATTGAGGATCGACAGAAGCGGGTCCTACGTGGACGGTCGATTCCTCTGGTGCGCATTCATTGACATCATGGGAACCTCCAGGAAAGCACATGGAAGCGAGAGGCTCAGATGTGTTCTCAGTACCCACATTTGTTCCCCTAGTTTATGTTGTAGATTTATGAGGACGTAAAGACCTGAGGTGGGGGTAATATAATGACACATAAATTTCAAGGAATTTTTTTTCTTAAACTCTTTGGAATTTTATGAGTACACAGTTTCTGACGGCACCAGATTCTAAGGCCCGGTGTGCCTGGAATAATTTTATGAAGTTTAGCTTGGGTATGTTCAGTGAACTAATGAGGGGGTTTTTCTATCTTTTGAACTAGTGATCAGAATTGAAATCTGAGGGCACTGATGAAGTTGCAACGCTGGTAATTGCTTAATGGGACCTTTACCACAGTTGCGTTTTATGCGGGTTGAAAGTTAAAAATTGGGGTTTAATTAAGAAGTTAAATAAAATTGTTAGAACAATTTAATATATCTATGGAAGTTAATTCCTCCCATGGGAAGTTATTGGCGGGGAAAACACCCACCCAACTTCCCATGTGTGGATATTTTAGAGGTGGGGCGTACACGGGCCCCAACCTTTCATCTCCCATAACTCTCTTCAAACCCCCCAATTAATTTATCTTCCTTTAATGCGACAACCCCCCCCCCTAATTATGAGAACTCTTCCTCTCCCTCTCTCCCTATTTAATGTTTTCCTACACATGTTAATCAATGAATTATAAATCTTCAATTAATTAAATTAAGTGGTTTGAATTTTGAATTTCATGTGTTAATAAAATAATAGCATTAGCCTATTATTTTATTTTTGGGGTGCATTCGTTGTGTTAAGGAGAGTTGGGAGAGAGATCTTGAGAGAGAGAAAAGTATTCCTATCCTCAAAAAATAACGGTTTTCTTCTCCTACGAAGAACAACAAACTTCAATGAAGAACGAATCGGTGAAGAACTCTCCACGATTCTCCAATCCTCTTCTTCCTCCGTGTTAGGGGAGGAGACACCGAATCGGGGAACTCGCCAACGACGACGGTTATTTCTCCGATGTTGACGGAGCAACATCACTTTTCGTTTCTATGATGAATAAACCTTATTCAAGGTAGGGGTTTGTTCATTTTGAAGTGTTTATCTCGTATCCCATTATTTTTTGGAAATCATTGTTTATTTTCAGCCAAATGATACCACCTAACACGGAGGGCGTGAGCCGAACGCACATGGCCTGACGACCCTCCGTCGTCTCTTTTGATTGCGATGGAAATCATCACAAGAAGGTGGTGATGAATGGGAGTGGAGGCCGTACGCCGACTGCGTGTAGAAGAATCGTGGCCCGCAACCGCAGACTGCTCGACTGACGAAGAACCGGTCAGCCATAGCTGGTCGGGCTGAAGAGAGGAATCGCGGCGCCCCATGGCGCTGTTCTGCGGAAGACCACAGCCAGCCTTCCGCGGGCCGCTTTGGAGGAAGAACCAGATGACCCATCGACCGACCAGGCGGAGGAGAGCCGCAATGCCAGGATAGCGCCATGTCAGACGAACCGCGGCCCACCCGAGCGTCCCGCTTGCGCTAAGAAGGTCGGACGGCTTCGGCCGGCCGGTTAGGGTGGCCAGCGCCGCTTGGCGCCGCCGGTTCGAGCAGCCGGGGGGTCTCCCCCCCCCCCCCCCCCCGCCTCGGACCACTCGGCCCCCCTTAGGCCGAGCCGCTCGTCCTGCTAGCCGGGCCAGGATGTGCTGGGCCGGGCTGCTCCGTGCCGGGCCACGCCGCGTCGGGCCGGGCCGGGTCGCGCCCCCTCGTTCCGGGTCGTGCCCTTCGGGCCAGGCTGCGCCCCTCGGGCCGAGTCGAGCATTTCATCAGGCCGGTACGACACCCCTGTTGGGTTAGACCTGCCAAAACTGGGTTAACCTAACCCGTCGTCCCACTGGGCTTAACGGGCTGGGCCTGTTTTCACTTAAACGTGAATAAATTAAAGACCTTGAGTCCGATCGACGCGCCATCAGCGGCAACGAGACCCTCGCGATGAGGAGGTCCTTTTGCGATACTCTAACTGAGTTTTGGATTACTTTGGGGAACGTCCCGGACCAGCCTGTCGTCTGCATCCAACACAAAGTAGTGCGGGCATAGCCCGTGCAGGGGTGAGTATACGATACTCAGTAGAGATCCCGAGACCCCCGAAGGTCTCCCAGAATCCATGATGGATAAACCACAAAGGAAATATACAATCACGAAGTATCAACTGACTATACTTTGGTATATGCCCATACATATACCTAAGTCATCAATTCCAGTTCGGATCCAACTCTCGAGCCTAAGCACATCCCATTCCACATAGGAAAGAAGTCAATCACACCGTTGGTATTGATTAAAAGTCAAGAATCAGCTCACACAGGTATACTACTCATGAAGAGGGGTGGAGATGATTAGATGTAGACTCTGAAGCATCTACTCTGCCGAACCCACGTAGGATCCTAGTACAGAATTCGTCGTTGCCGAACCCACGGAGGATCCAAGTACAGTAACCATCGATGTTGAACCCACGTAGGATCCAAGTACAGTAGTCATCACTGCCGAACCCACGTAGGATCCAAGTACAATAGTCATCATCATCGAACCCACATAGGATCCCAATACGGTAGTCGTCGTCGTCGAACCCATGGAGGATCCCAGTATGGTAGTCGACGCAGTCGTAGCCAGCTCTAGGGTTCCCGCACACAGCACGCTCGATTCCGGGATGGTCTACTCCTCGATCCAATGGTTCGATACATCAACTATCACGAAGTCCAAAGTTTATGTATCCCAAAGTAGTGCGGGCATAGCCCATGCATGGGTGAGTATACGATACTCAGTAGAGACCCCGAGACCCCCAAAGGTCTCCCAGAATCCCTGACGGATAAACCACAATGGAAAGATACAATCACGAAGTATGAACTTACTCTACTTAGGTATATGCCCATACATATACCTAAGTCATCAATTCCAGTTCAGCTCCAACTCTCGAGCCTAAGCAAAACCCAGTCCACACAGGAAAGAAGTCAATCACACCGTTGCTATTGATTGAAAGTCAAGACTCATCTCACACAGGTATACTACTCACGAAGAGGGGTGGAGATGATTATATGTATCCTATGAATCGTCTCCTATGCCGAACCCACGTAGGATCCTAGTACAAAAGTCATCACTGCCGAACCCACGGAGGATCTAAGTACAGTAACCATCACTATCGAACCCACGTAGGATCCAAGTACAGTAGTCATCGCTGTCAAACCCACATAGGATCCATGTACAGTAGTCATCGTCGACGAACCCACGAAGAATCCTAGTACGGTAGTCATCATCGTCGAACCCATGGAGGATCCCAGTATGGTAGTCGACGTAGTCGCAGTTAGCTCTAGGGTTCCCGCACACCACAAGCTCGATTTCGGGAGGGTCCGCTCCTCAAGCCAAGGGGTCGATACATCATCTATCATGAAGTCTAGAGTTGATGTATCCTGAAGTTCTGTCTTATCAATAGGAAATCAACGCGACAGACGACGCATCAATCAGGCGCCCGGTCTGAGAGATATTGGATTTTCCGTTCCAGGGGCCCGGTTAAAAATATGCTCGTTTCTAACCCGACTGTTCCCCAAAGTCATCCAAAACTCACTTAGGGTATCGTAAAAGGACCCCCTCATCCCTGTGACAGCACAGACACCCCGCCCATGTACCACCAGTTGCCCTGCAAACACTTGGGGCCCACCCCAGGGTCCACCCACATGCCCAAACGGGTCATATGACTTATGATTGTCCCCACAGGCCAACACATTTCCTTTCCAGTGTGATTTTTCCTCACTCACACACACCCTGGGATAGTTCCCAGATGGTCACCCCATCCTGATCACTACTCCAAGCTAAGTACGCTTAACTATGGAGTTCTAATCAGACAGACTCCCGAAAAGGAAGGTGCACCTTGTTGACATGAGTCGTATCATTTTAGTCATTTAACCCTTTACCATTCGAGGGTGTTACAATCACCCCCCCCCCCTTATAGCACAACGTCCTCATTGTGGGCCCTACATCTCAACCTAGGCAGTGCACTGCACTTAAGGCTGGGTACCACCTCTGATACTAATAGTCATGGCATGAGCCCTAATGACGGGTCGTGACAGGATAAGTTTAGTTATTTTTGGGATTTGGATTAGAAAACCCAAGTGAAGACTTATAGACAAGAATAAGTATAATAAAAGCATCCCTAAGTATTAGTGAGTATTGAGTAAGTGTTTTATCAAGAAAATACATCCCTGTCTGGATACGAGCAGATAGAGGTGGCTCTGACCTAGATGTATCCTAGGGACAAAACCCGAAAACACCACTTTGAGCTAGACTCGAATGGGAAAAGGTTCACTACAACGGGTCTTGCTTCACTCTTGGTTACAACACTCCCGAGGGATATGATTTGGTAAATTCACAAGCTTAGTATTAACCCTTATTAAGGGAATTAACAAAATTCCCCAAAGAATATATGTTAGAAAGTAGATCATGGATATCATATATTGAAGCCTATGGATTTATAAGTTATGGAAATAAAGGTTATTTTTAAGTCATTAGTTTTTTCCTTGGATTACCCTATATGTGTTACCTCTAACTTTCCTTTTATTCCAGCCAATGGCCGGTAATAGGAGGACTCGGGTTAACAACCGATGTGAAGATCAATGTGATGATTGTGCTAATTAGATGCCCAATCCGATGGGAGCAGGAATCATGAAATTTTTCACGCTTATCTCTCATTTTACTCAAGATTTGAATAGAAACATGGCTCAAGAGGAACATTCAACCCCCCCCCCCCAATAATGAACAAGTCGCTATCGAGAGCTTCATGAGACAAAGGCCGCCTACTTTTAATGGATCATATGATCCCTCAATCGCCGAAAAATAGATCAACTCCATTGAAAATATCGTATCCATCCTTCAATGTTACGAACAAGAGAAGGTTCTTATTTCTACTTATAGTATAGAAGGTGAATCTGATAAATGGTGGACTTTGATCAAAAATACAAAGCCTGAGGAAGAGATTGAGGCTTTTGAATGGAAGTATTTCTGGAAGATGTTTTTTGATAAATATTTTACACGCACCCTCTGACATAAGATGGAAAGGAACTTACTTTCCCTCAAGATAAAAGATAATGAATCTATCAGATCATATGAGGAAAACTTCACAAGGCTGGCACGATATGCCTTCAGATTTGTTATTACCCCTGAATGAAAGTTTGACCACTTCTTTGGTGGGATGAAACCTAGCCTATGGAAAGAGTTGGCGATCCGTGACTTCGACAGCCATGAGGAAATTTTCCGATGTGCCCTCAAGGTTGAAATAGAGATCGGAGAATCTCAGGGGTATCATAGGGATAATAAGCTTAAGGTGGACTTCAATGCTGGTGGTCTGATGGATAAATCCAATGGTGCTAAGAAGATCCAGCACCCCACTTGCCAAAGGTGCGGAAAGAAGTACCTCAGAAATTTCCTAAAGGGGATGAGGAAATGCTTTCGGTGTGGAAGAGAAGGGTTCCTAACTGTTAACTACAGACAAGAAAAACCCACAACTACAATAGAGAAGAGGAACGCTCCATTCAAACCTCAACGTGTTGTTCATTTCTACAAATGCAAAGAACCAAGGCATCTTGCAAATCAGTGCCCTAATCCAAGGGTTTTCAGAGGCAACCAACAACCTCCAATGCATAAAGGGAGATATTTTTCCATCACTAATACTGAAGTGAACCCCGACAATGAAGTAGTTTCAGGTACTCTAGTTATTTATTCAAGAATAGCGAACGTGATTTTTGATTCAGGTTCTACACATTCTTTTATATCCCAAAGGTTTATTAGAAAAATCCCAGCACCACCACAAATCATGGAATTAAAGATGTCAGTGAGTACGAAAAATGGGCCCATCATTACATCCCATGAATATAACTCCTACCCTATCATAATATGTGGATTTAATTTCCTGGAGAACCTCTTCATACTTTCACTGGTGGAATTTGATGCAATTATTGGCATGGATTGGATTTCCTTATATAGAGCCAACATAAATTGTTGTGAGAGATAAATCACACTCCATGCGGAGAATCGACCCCTGATTCTATAAAATTTTAAAGAGGAGGATGAATCTTATTTAGCTCCATCATCTCAAGTGTGGATATTTTTTCCCTATGATTATGTGTATCTAGCACTGATGATTGAGTCAAAAGAAGAAACTATCCTTGAATACATGCCTATTGTGAGGGAATTCACCGAAGTGCTTTTAGAGGAATTGCATGGTCTTCCTCCGATAAGAGTTGTTGAATTATGAATTGATATTATACCTAGGGAGTCTCCAATATCCACAACTCCGTATAGAATGGCTGTTGTGGAGCTTGAGGAGCTGAAGAAACAACTACAAGAGATTCTGGATATAGGGTTTATACGCCCAAGTGCTTCACCTTAGGGTGAACCAGTCTTCTTCGCCAAGAAGAAATATGGGCCAATGCACCTTTGCATTGATTATCGTGATCTTAACAAAATCACGATAAAGAACAAGTTTCCTCTCTCACGAATCGATGACTTGTGTGGAGCACAATACTTATCCAAAGTGGATTTTCAGTCAGGATATTATCAAGTAAGAGTGAAGAATGAAGATATCCCCAAGACTGCATTTCGTACAAGATATATGTACTATGAATTCATAGTAATGCCTTTCAAACTCACTAATTCTCTAGAAATCTTCGTGGACTTGATTAATATAGTTTTTAGGGATTACCTCAACAAATTTGTGGTGGTATTTATAGATGATATTCTAATATACTCCAAAACCAAGGAGGATCATGAGGAGAATCTAAGAACGGTACTAGAGACCTTGTGAAAGGAGAATCTCTATGAAAAGTACAGAAAGTGTGAGTCATGGTTGAAGGAGTTATCATTATTGGGCTATATCATCGCAAGAAATGGTATATCTATGGGTCCCTCCAAAACATATTCAATTGAGGGATGGCTGAGGCCAACATCGATAATGGATATCCATAGCTTCTTGGGGTTAGCTGGATATTATCGATGATTTGTAAAAAAATTATCACGATTTTCCAACCCTCTTACCAAGATAACTCGGAAGGGAGTATAGTTTTCTTGGAGTGATCAATGCGAATAAAGCTTCAAGGAGTTAAAAATGAGGCTTATCATTGCACTTGTGCTCACTTTACCCAGAAGTGGAGAACTTTTTGTGGTATCTAGTGATGCTTCAAAGAAGGGAATGAGAATTGTATTAATGCAAAATGACAAATTCATTGCCTTTGATTCATGGAAATTGAATGTTCATGAGTAGAATTATACAACACATGATTTGGAGTTGGATGCGGTAATATTCACTTAAAAATTTGGTGAAATTATCTTTTTGGGGAGAAGTGTGAAATATATATGGACCATAAAATCCTCAAGTATATATTCACACAGAAAGAGTTGAACATGGACCAATGAAGATGGTTAGATCTGATCAAAGACTATGACTGCTCAATCGATTACCACCCTAGGAAAGCGAACAAGGTGGAAGATGCTCTAAGTAGAATGAAACCAGAAATTCTATCATTGATGAGAATTGAGAAAGACCCAATCTTCTTAGATTTGATAAATATGGACATGAGAATCATAAATAAGGGAACCACATAAATCCTTTTACAAATTATTGCTCAACCGTCTCTTTTGGAAATGGTAAAGGATGCTCAAAATGATGATGTGGGAATTCAAAAGAGAGTGGAAGCTATCGAAAAAGGTAAATCCTCAGCGTTCAATGTTTATAAGGAAGGAATTGTGAGATTTGGGAAAAGACTATGTGTTCCATCAAGTCTGGAGCTGAACAAGGAACTTTTGGATGATGTGCATAGTTCAAATTTCTCTATTCACCCAGGAAACATAAAGATGTATCGATATCTCCGAGAGCATTATTGGTGGGATAATATGAAGAAGGAAATTTCTGAGTATACATCAATGTGCCTAGTGTGTGAGCAAGTGAAGGCAGAGAGTAAGAAGTATAAGGGGACAAGGAAAACACTTCTCATACCTTCCTGGAAATGGGAGAACATCATCATGGACTTTGTCACCGGACATCTGAAGACATCCAAAGGCAACAATGCAATATGGGTTGTTGTGTATTATCTTAGAAATTATTCACACTTCATTTCAATTTGGGAGGATTTTTCATTGGATCAGCTGGCACGGATATATATCAGGAAATTGGTAAGGCTGCATGAAGTACCACTATCTATTGTATCCGATCGAGATCCAAGATTCACCTCTATGTTTTGGAAGAGTCTTCAACATGATCTAGATACTGAGCTGAACTTCAGTACAAATTATCATCCTAAATCTAATATCCAATCTGAGTGGACTATCCAAACACTTGAGGACATGTTGAGAGCGTGTTTTATGGACTTCAAAGGAAGGTGGGACCAACATCTTCCACTGGTTGAATTCTCCTATAATAAAAGCTTATGAATGGAACCTTATAAATCCCTATATGGGAAGAGGTGAAGAACACTGACATGTTGGGATGAAGTTGGTGAGCGTAAGCTTCTAGGACCATAAATGGTTGAAGAAATGGTGGAGGAGGTGAAAACCATTCATCGGCATATCAAGGTAGCCCAAAGTCGACAGAAGTGTTATGCAGATAACCATCAACAAGACCTTGAGTATAAATTTGGAGACATGGTATTTATATGCATATCTCCATGTAAGAATGTCATGAGGTTGGAAAATAAAGGGAAGTTAAGTCCTAGGTATGTCGGCCCCTTTGAGATTCTTCATCGTGTTGGGGTTGTGGACTATCAACTAGTACTTCAACCCACTATAGCCAAAGTACATGACGTCTTTCATGTATCCCTATTAATGAATTACATACCAAACCCTTCACATGTACTCTCTTTAGAGGTAGTACATCTAGAGGATGATCTTTCTGACAAGGAGAAACCAATGAAGATCTTAGATCGTAGAGAAAAAGTTCTACGAAATAAGACAATGCCCCTTGTCAAGGTGTTGTGGTGAAACCACAAGTTTGAAGAAGCGACATGGGAATCAGAGGAAGTGATGAAGAAAAGTTACCCACATTTTATTTAGAGTGGGAAAAGGAAATTTCGAGAGAAAAATGTCTTAAGGGGGTGGAGATTGTAATGACCCAAACTTTCATTAATGGAAATTCCTCTTGATCTAATTAAATGACTTATTATGGTTTTATAAAATGTAAAATTCATTGGTTTTACATTTCTGGATTTTAAAATACCGTTATGAATTGGGACCGTTGCTAATATAGTCATTGAATAGTGGTCACATGATTAGTATAAATATAGGGCTTTAACAAATCTAATTTACTTAGACAAAGAAACCGATGACCTCATCCAGTAGACTTTCCCCGTACAAAGCCCATTTTTCAGGGCTCGTAAAGGTGGTGGCATCATTGGGATTTACTCTTGACCGAGCCAAAGCCGAGCTTGAACACGTTAAGCTTGAACAGAACTGACTATGAGAGAAGTGGAAGTTAATAGAGATTACCGCCTGGGCGATTTTATCCGAGCCACCCCAAGAGTCTATCGCCATCACACACCTTACCCTTCGGTCTTATGCATGTGTTATAAGGGGTTATGTAACAAGAACCTAGAACTATGACAATGTAAATTATTTTTGTATAAATAATGTGCATTCATTTTATTATTCTTACTTTGTAAATATTTTTTAAATCACAAATAGTATTTTTAGTTAATATTAAACTAAGAAATCTATTTTGACGAATTAATATATTTTTTGAGTTAAATAATATTTTAATAAAATATTATTATTAAATTAATTTTTATTTAATATAAATGATCATATAATTATATGAATGCAACTGTAATTTTTATTAAGGTTTGAAAACTATTTTTGTCAAAACCCATGAATTTTCAGTAAATGTCAGTTTTTATTTTAAAAGTAAAAATTAACATATTTATAAAATTATTTTGATAAAATGAATATTATTTTTGGAATCATGATGTCGAAATTATCCAACGGTGAATTTTTCATAATTTTCTTAGACAATCAATTTTTTTGGGTAAAAATTAAATATCGTTTAAATATATAATGCGTTTTATGAATCATAATGACCCAATAGCGAGGTAATAAAATACTATAAACATTATGTTAGGTAAATATATATTTTAGCATTAAAATAATGTGATTTTAGGTTTGTTTTATTTATTTTACAAAGCTTTTGTGGACCCTCCAAAACATATAAAACATTTTGTCTTTTTAAATTATTTTCCTTGAGAGTGCGACTCACCTCCACATAAGCAACCCAATTATTTTAAGAATTTAGGACATTGGACTTATAAAATATTGTTTTTCACTCCAATTTCGCAAAAACCATGGGCAAAAACCATGGGCTATTTTGTGGTATTGATTAGTTTAATGGGAGGTGTCCCAAACCTAAATAATAAAGAATTCTCTTCCCTTTCCTATATAAACCCACCAAAGCTCTCACTTACTCTTCACTAAAAGCTTTTGGAGTTTAAAAACCCATACCCTAATCTCTCTATAATCCTCAAACGGTGCCCCAAGCTCCCAAGAAGCCTATCTCAAGCCTCTCCCAAGACTTTGGGATCACACTTCCAAGTAAGGGATTTCTTTCGTTCTTGTTTTTGTCTAATTCTCTTTAAGTTGTTATTCCCTTTTTTTCAATTAAAAATGTTGGGGTATGATTTATCACCTCCCAAAAACTGTCCTCTTTATGTTTGGATGATTTTATACCCCTTTCTCTCTCATTAAATCCTTTCATGTACACCCGTTACCATGCCAAAATTACGTGAGAGATTTCTCTCTCATCTTTTACATCCAAGTAATTATTTTGTATTATGCATCTAAATTACATTATGTTTGTTAGGACATGTATCCATATAAACCCCTTACTGTAAATTTTATGTACATATTATGAGACACACTTTTATATCTCATCAACTATTTTCATGAATCCTTATGTCACGTCGTTATACTGCTGAAATTGCACCACGTTTTTCCAAGACAAGATCATTGTGTAGTGAATACCATACCCATGTCTCTATCAAGGGTATTAACCTTTATGCACATATACCTAGTTAATGGTACATTCATTTATTTATTCCAAAATAATTAATCATGTAATAACTTATGATTTTTATTGATTCCATGTTATATGATCCATGTGGCACAACTATGCATGAAATAAAATGTTTAAGAAGGGTGCGCCCTGATAGCGCTCCAATGAATTGGGTAAAGTATAGTATCATGATATGTCATGTGAAATGGGTTTTAAATCATGATAATTCAAGTGAAACGAGGTTTTACTCATGCTTCATGTGAAATGAGGGTTTACTCATGCTCCATGTGCAATGAGCCTTGGCTCATGCTAATTCCATGTTAAGTGATGTTGCCACATTTCCATGTTATGATTATCATGCTTTATCATACCTTTATGTTCATGTTTCTATTGTGATCCATTTATATTACTATTGTCTAACATGTATTTTATTCCTCATGTTATTCCATGTTTATTCCCTTACTGAGCTTTATAGCTCACCCCTTTCTTATGCATGTCTTAGGTTATCCCATGCAATGCTAAGTACGAGGGAATGTAGTGGTCATGCAAAGGAAGTTTTCAATAAATTTTTTGTGTGTTTTATGTTTTGAGTTGTTATATAATGTTCCTAATACCCAAATACACTAGACCTATCAATATTCTATGTTGTATTAATTGAATATTTTATGCAATATATCAGGTTTAAGTGTGTAATAAAAAGAAGGGTTGTTATATTTCCTCCGTGATTGTAGGAACATGTTTTGACCCATGGAGCATTGTGATTCTTATATTAGGTAAGTGACTTTTACAGTCACAAGATACAAGCATTATCTAGTTTATTTTTTATTTTATTATCTCTATCACATCGGCCACTTAGGCCTTTTAGGGATTTATACAGATAGAGAATAGTTATATTCGGAAAAGGGGTCCAGAAGGGCACTAGAGGTGGCTACATGGTTTTCTTTGTATGGGTGGGAGATCAAGGTGTTGGAGGAATTAATTAGTGTGTTTAATTATTTTTTACCTTTTTACTATTCTGTTTTTGTTTATTTTATTTTCCTTTGGTATGGACATCTAATGTACGGATGATCCATGCCAAAATTTTATTTATTTTTTGATGATGTTTTAATTAATTGTTTTTTGGAAGAATCATTCCTAATTGGTGATTCCTTCATTCTTGAACACTTATTATATAAGTTTATTCAAGTTTTCATCATCCACAAATTAATGAATAGTTAGAATATGTTACTTATGAATTAACAAACTGAACTTCTTCGACTCAATAAATATTTTGGAACATATAGGTTAGACTCACCATCTTCTTATTTCTTAATTTTTATACCCTCAAATTCTTCATGTACATTAACATTTGAATCATAGTTTGGTTGTTTTTAAATATTGGTCTTGTATGGTAACTTATAGTTTCATGACATCTAGAATTCACACACTGATGATTTTGAACTTGAATCTGTATACCCTAAAATTCTTCAACCCAAATCATATTTGGAACTCATGGGTTAAAAATAATAACCCTCTGTAAAAAAAATTCATATAGATTTCATCATGTAGCCTTCTTATCAATTCTCAATTAAATATCTAGATATTGGATTGATAAAAAAAATTTATGTACCTGACCCTCCACTGATCCCATTATGATTTTAAAAAACACACCGCATTATTTTCATGTATATTATTAGGTTTACCCAACATGAGTTCCATGCAGCATGACTCACACGTGACTCTAGCTACATTGGTAATAAAATCCTTACTTGGTTCCAAGAATAACATTAAAATTCGAGAATCTCACATTTAAAATTATCTACATCTAGATATATGAACTTCTTCGGGTTTTATTTTCCTTAAAATCTGATCTTCTCAACTTAGGAAAATTATTATCTTGATACCCCTTTTAGGCTCAAATAAATCTTATTATTTCAGAAATATGGATTGTCAAAAGTTATTCCATCGTAACATCTTCCAATATTCAAAATTATGGATACTTATGTTGGATTGATCCGCATATAAATGAGTATGTTGAGAATTCAATCACACATCAAGAAAAAGAAATCTGAAACATTCAATTAAGAAAATGGTCGGCTAACACACCCAATTTACCAGTCTTGCAATGAAAAGCTATGGATTCTTATAGAAATAAACATTGTGCGTGGTTTTGGAAAACATTTTTTGTTAAAATTTTCAAAAACATTTTCTAACATATCCACTAATAATATTTTGAAAATAAAAACATGAAATATTTCCCAAATATCAAATGCAAGATAAAGTTCATCTCAGGGATCGATATACACTTTCTCTTAGAAAATAGGTTATTTGGACCATAGGGGGGTTCCTTTTAAGAATGAATCCATTTATTCCCAACAATGGCATGAGTCTCTAAATGAAGAATAAGTTCATTGTAATTTTATATTTTTTAAAAATCTTGATGTTTTCTGATAGTGCCAAGCCCATGGGAAACAAATAGTTCAACAATATACAAGTCGGAAGGCTAGCCAGCTACAACATGGAAAGCCGTTGAGGTGGAATAGTCACCCACCATGAACACTGATCCAAAATCCATCACTTTTGAATATGCAGATCTAGGTTTTGGAGATGTTCCATCAGAAAAACTGACTTTCCTTGAATATTACATCAAAATATTCACTTATTGGCTAACAAGGCATGTTCGTAGAAACTCCTTTGCCTCACGGGAATAGGCAGCATGTTTTTCTTCTCAATAACTATTCCCCATTTTGGTACACCTAATGCTGGAATTATTAACACACCTCTCTGCTAACAGACTTCCAAATGAGATAGAATCACTAGCTATGATGACACAATCTCCACTTAAAACCTTAACCACCTTTCTGAAAAAATTCAAACTATGAATAACCTTTGAATTGGAAGTTGGCGGTAAATAATTTTTCCAAATTCTAAGATGTTTTTTTCTTTTAGTTCAGTGGCTTTCGGTTTCTTTTTTACTTCACCTTCCAATATTTTAGCACTCCATTCAATATACTTGGAAAAACTATTTTCTATAATCTCCAGTGAAAGGTCCTTTTACAATCATTTTACTTATGAATAATTTTGTTTTTCTTAACATTTAATCTTATAACTTTGAGATATTTATATTCTACATATGAAATTATTCAAAATCTAAATTATTTATTATAAAATTCAACAGCCAAAAAATTTTATATTTACATAAACTAAAGTAAAAAAGCATTACTAAATTCCAGTCTTCCACATCAACCTCTTCAATTTATACATCAGGTTTTGAAATTTCTTTCTAGTACATAATGCTCTAAGAGAATCCTTATACTCAATTGATTTAGTTTCTAGATTCACATTCTAAGCACTTTATCCCTTATATTTTTGGTTCATGTTATTGAATCAAAACATTCAGAGACTTCTCCACCAATCATAGAAGAAATCCATCTTCCATACTCAACATGAATCATGAACTATTTTCAAATAGTCATGATGATTGTTACATTAAATTATCAGTATATAATTGACTTAATAAACTTCTATAATATCACTAAAAAACATAAATTATTCCAAACAAATAACCCTAATGTGTCACTTTTATTACAACACAAACATATTATCTTCCTAGATTTTACGTAAGAAACAGGTAATCTTATGTATCACTATGAGAACTCATTACACATTCTTAAGATCTTTTAACTTCTAGTAAATTCTTATAAAATGTTTCAAGGTTGTACCATTTATCTTCCATTGATGCCTCTACTTCTAGTGATCAGTACTTTATCTTTTGGATAAAAAATATCTTTTGTCTACGAATCATCTTTAGAAAATGTATCCACATTTTTTCCTCACTTCAAAAAATCTTCCAAATGTGAACCTTTCTTCACCTATAATCATATAGATTTTAAAATGGGTATTATGGAAATCACCAGGTCTATACCCACAGTTTCTAAAAAATTGTGGGTATAGCTCTATACCGACGCCTCAGTAGCCCATGGTTTTTGGAACCATGGGTATAGCCTATACCCATGGGTTTAGGGGCTATACCCATGGTTCCAAATCATGTATATAAGTTATTTTTTTAGTAGTGAACCTAGTATATGAAAATCCTTGGTGATCTATGACTTTGATAGCTATGAGGAAATTTTATGATGTTCCCTCAAAGTCAAAATGGAGATCAATGATGTCACACCTCGACCTAATTAATTATTTTATTTAATTATATCTTTGGCCTTAAATAAATTTTGTTGGGGTTCAGGTTGAGTCCCGGACGAAAAACTTTTGAGTTATGTTAAAAAGTGCACGTTCTTCAGCTGACGTCACTGAGCGCATGGGTGGAGCGCATTTTGGAAACTTCGTGCGACTCTGCTTGGGCCTTGGCACGATTCACCTGCCTTTGGAAAATTTAAAATGAGTGAAGTTTGTGAATTATTGTGTTGTTTGAAATTATTATAGTTAATAATTTTATTATTATTACTATTATTATTATTATTACTTTTATTATTATTATTAATGTTATTCTTATTGATCTTAATAAATATGTTATTAATTATTATTGTCATTATTATTATTATTTTATGAGAGTTGTGATGGGTCTTAGACCGGTGCGCGGGCACCACACGGTTAGCGGTGGTCGTGCGGTCGGCCTTGGTACTCGTGTGGCGGCTTCTGGAGTGGACGGAAGCTACCACACAGTCTGCTCACGACCGCTTATGGCATGCGCGGACCGCGTAGCTGCAATATTTAAATAAATAAAATTAAATAAATCATAATGAGATTAAATTAAAATAAAACAGATACTGTCATTATTACCAAAAAAATTATTATTATTGAAGAATTTTTATTATTAAAAGTGCTATTAATACTACTATAATTATTAAAATGGTTACCAATATTATTTTTATTAAAAATAGAATAACTGTTATTATTTTTACTATATAAAAATTATTATTACTTGCATGGGTTAACCTTGTAGTTTCCCGACATTTAAAAGGAAGCGAAGCAATTAACGATGATGATAATATTATTATTATTTCATATTATAATAATGATATTATTATTATGAATTTTGTTATTATTATTATTAGTATTCTTCTTATTATTTTTATGAGTATTATTTTTATTATAGATCAATGCTTATTTTATTTTGTTCATTTGTTTATGTTTTATTTATTTATTTATTTATTTTTATTCTCTTTATTCTATTTTCTTCCTAACCCTAGCACCTCTCTCTTTCTCTCTTTATTTTTTTTCTTCTCTCTCTTCTCTCTCACGTCGCCACCCCTATTTCTCTCCTCACTTTCTCCCTGATCGGGATGCCCCTTGTTACCATTCTCCCTCGGCACAAACAGGAACCCCGCTTGACCAGCCTCGCCCCTCCAATTTCTAGTTCGCCAGTCATCGTTCTTCTTTGGTTGCCTTGCACCTGCAGCCCGCTTCCTCTTCCCCTTGTTCCGTCCAAGCCTCCCAGCTGAGCCCTTTGAAAACGCATCTCCCACGCCTCTAACCAGCAACCTTCCACCTTTTCTCTTTGTTTTTGTGCCACCGTACTCCGGTCGCCTCCTGAATCGCCCTGTTTTCCCTCTGTCAGCAGCAACACACCACCAGCGTGCTTCCTTCTCCTGGCCGGCACTGCAACCTCCCCCATTCCCTGCTTTGTCCGACCAGTGGCGACAGACTCCTCCACCCGCCCGACAAACCGGCCAGCGCACGTCCCTCCTACCGGCGCCCCCCAGCCGACCTCACCGGCCTCCGGCTACCCTCCCTGCACCGGCCACAACACTGACCCCCTCCCATTGTTCCAATAGATGCCCCGCAAACCTCCTCTCTGGTTGTTTTCCTCTTTGGCTATCTCCAGCATGACCTGCAACCACCGACGTCCTCGGTTCAGGGTGCACCATTCTTGACCTGTGACCTCCGGTGAGCTGCTCTTCGCCGGTATCTCCCCATTTCTAGCATCTCCCCCTTGTCGGCACCCTCTCCCTTAAGCGACGGCCTTCCCCTTCGGTTACGGTTCATGGATAGTACATTTTTTGAAGAGGGTTTAATTATTTTCTAAAACCATATGTGTTGGGGTTCAATATTGATTAATAAGGGTTTAATTATGCTCCTAGAGAATGCGATTGAGGTGAAAATGTGATCGCGTGCTGATCTCAGGCATGCGTTTCCATTCCGCCTTGAGTTGAGGTATGATGCCTTTGCACCGCCTCTTTAAATTTAGAAGTATTTTAATTCTTACATGAACTAAATTTATTTTATATTAATTAATTATTCTTAATTATATTTATTTTAGAATAAATTATGTGGTATCACAGATAATTTTTGTTTTGTTATTTGTTTTGCCTAAATTATTGATTTGGCATGTTTTATGATTAATTGGTCTGGGGTGAATTGTGTTTTGAAAGCATGTCGAGCTGGTCCTTTTTGCACTGTTTGTTAGTTGGGGTTTTTTAAGTCCTTGTTTATGTGTTTTTAGTTGTTTGTGCAGTTATTGTAGCGTTTCGGTGAGGAAAACCACGATACTACGATCATCGTCTTGTGTGTGCTTGCACGCCCTTGTGAGGTGTGTCGCGTTGTCGAGTTCAAGTTGAAAATTGAGGTAGGCCCCCCCTGCACTTGCCTTTAAATTCAGAATTTATTTATTCCTTGATATTTTATTAATTTTAATAAATAATAAATAGTATTAGATAATTAATTTTTAAAATGATCACCCCATGTAAAAAGATCCGTTTATTTTATACAAGACACTTGAAATATTTTCTTGATGAACGGACACCCAGTAGTGAAAGAATGCACGTTTGGCCTTTAAATATTATTCATGGAATTTCAAATGTAGATCTGGTTTTTGATAAATGATTTCTTTTGAAGAATGAACAAGTGTTTTGGTTCTTTTGAGAAATTCGAATTTTCTTTAAAATTGGTGAAGGCTCGTTTGACACTTTAATAAAATAAATTATTTTGGAGAACTCTCTTTGGGGTGACTCAGAGGTGATATTTGTTGTACGTTGACTGCATGAGTTGTGTGTGATGTTTGTGCTACTTGATTGACTTTTTTGACTCACCCATTTCCTTTTTATTACACATGTTGACATGGGAGCCTGACATAGTATGTGAATCTTCTGAGAATGATTGTTGCACTAGTTTAGATTACGCACTGGCTAGTGGCCCCTAGTATTAATTATAATCTGCTAGGGGATTGGGCCCCTCGGTTAGGCCATGTATGGAAACACCGAGAATTAGGGTGTTATGGCGTCATCGAGAGTAGGCATACCTTCAGGATGAGTCACGTGTATAGTACGTTCTGGATTGTTCATGAGCTCTTAGGTTTGACCCATGTTTTCTTTAGTGTTTATTTGTATGTAGCGGATGATTGAGAGGTCTAGTTCGGTTGCTGGCCCCTATGTGCCACTTTTTCCATTGCCCTTAGTGTTTGTTGTGTGTTGTTTGTGGTTTTACTTTTGACTAAAAACTAAAATTTGGAATTCTAAATTGTTCGCAAAAAAAAGTTTTAAAATGCAATGCACCTATTTCTTTCAAAAATTAAACCTATTTAGAAATTAAAAAGGGAAATGGAATGTTACTTGTTTTAGAAATGAGAGTGTGTATGGAAACCAATATTTTATATAATTTAGTTTAAAGTAGATTTAGTAAATTCTTTATTTAAAGGTATTTTATTGGGAATTGTTTTTTGGGAACACCTACTGAGTTTTAATACTCACGCCTATATTATTTTCCTGTTTTAGTTTCTGTTGTAGGTTTGAATCAAGATTTCTCGTCGTGGGTGAGAGTTGGTTGTGGATTGGTGAGCCACTCTTGGAGTCACGGGGAGTTTTGGTCGTGGTCAGGTTAGTTGGTTGTTGTTGGTTGTTCTTTCTTTTCGTGTTATTTATTTACTTTGCATTGTTCTATTTTCTTTCTGCTACTTTATTTATTTTTATCTATAAAATTTTTTCCCTCGTGCTCTCTTTTTATTCCCTTGCGCTTATTGCCAGCCCGGGAGGATCAGGAATGCCTCTCTGGCCAAGTCGTGGACTAACTCAGGTGACAGGTTCAGGGTCAACCCGGCTTGGTTCATGACAAAATGGTATCAAAGGAGGTTGGATCTTGAGAATACCTTTTTTTTCAGAGTGCCCATTTTTATTTGGGGTTTTCATGGTAGGAGTATAATTTTTGGGACTCGAGGCGTATGGACGAGAAGGACTTCATGAACCCTTGCTTCTTCTAAACCTCGGGTTGCCATGGGAAGTTCGAGTTGTTGGTGTCTTTTGTTTCTTTTGAATTTTTTTATGTTGGGAAATGAAATGGAAGCCAGGGAAGTGACCTTTGTGAGCTCGCATGGTCTGTAAAGCCATGTGGAGTCAGGGAAATTTCCCTAGAGTGCTCATTGTGATGGTGGTGTGACTGGCATATGGCCGCCAACCATATGTCCGAGTCACCCGTCGACACTAGTTTCTCATTTTGGATCGTTTGGGTCTTATTTACTTCTAAGAATTGTTTTGTAAAGTTTTATTTTGGAGATTTTGAAAATATGAATTTGTTGATGAACATGTTTTGATTAAGTTATTTTTTTCCGTGTTTCATAGTGTTCGCCCCCAAGAAGGTTTGATGGATGCCCATGGTTCAGTTTTAGGTGGTGCATCCTTATAAAATACTCCAGTTGATCAACCTATAGACTATATCTTGGAATTCCGTAAGTTGAACCCTCCCCTCTTTTATGGTCAAGCAGATCCACTTGAGGAAGAGGAGTGGTTGCAGAAGATTGAGGGAAACTTCAGTTTCATTGGGTTTCCTGAGTCATTAAATGTGAATTTGGATACCTTTATGATTGAAGGTCCAACCTGGAAATGGTGGAAATCCATGTCTTGAAATAAGCCTCTAGAAGATCTCACGTGAGAGTTCTTCAAGTTTTCGTTTATACAACAATATTTCTCTGAGTTGATGAAGCTGAGGAAGAGGATGAAGTTGTGTTGTCTTCAATAGGGCGTTGAATCAGTACTAGAATTCTATCATTATTTTATATACCTAGTTCTGTATGATCAGTGGTTTGTTGCGAATGATCCTGGGAAGACTCGATAGTTTGAGTCTGGACTCCGACATGAACTACGATCGATAGTGGAAGAGCTCAACTTAACCACCTTCTCGGATGTTATGGGGTGATATTTTCTTTCTGAATTTGGGATAGCAGGCGGACTTCAGGTGGAAAATCCTCCAGCCACAGGAAGCAGTGCAGAGGATGGAAATAAGAAGAATGGGAAACGACCTGATGCGGGTGGTACTGGTAGGGGAGTCAAGAGGCCTTCAGACCTTTAGTCATCTTCTTCATAGCGTAATTTTGTGATCTATCACCAGTGTGGTAGGCGGGGTCACAAGATGCCGACGTGCCCGAGTGCTCCGAGACCCTGCCACACCTATGGACATCTGGGTCACTTGCAGTGATTCTTCCGAGGTGTTTCCAAGAAGCGCACTGAAGACATACCTAGCTCGTCGAAGGATACCTCAGCCCGTCAGCAGGATTAGGGCGATGTTTGGGGATCATTTTGATGTTTTCCCTTTGAAGTGTTTCTTGGATTCAGTAATCGTCTCTTGTAGCATTTGAGGTGTTTCTTTTCCTTCTATTGTAAGAATGGTCACGATTAGACCTCTTTGAAACCTTTGTTTTTATTGGAAGTGTGTTTGGTGAAATTTTGGTTTGTGTGTTTTGTTTAGGAATTTTTGGAGCCTGACTGCGAGGCAGGAGATGCTTCAATCATCGGTGCTCTAGCTATAGTCCCGGAGTGAAGCTGGCGCGTAGTCAGGTGAACCCCAACGGTGAAAAAGGGCACTGGTTTAATTTTCATCACTAGCGTGGCATGGATTGTGTTCTTCTGAGGGTGTGACATTGTTGAGGTAGCAGCGACGGTAGTTTTGATGCTCTATTGGTAGGACCCTTCCCTCCCCTACCCTTGTGGTGGGGTTTTTGGTCTATGTGGAATTTTTTCAAGTTCGGTTAATCTCGTCAGTTCTTATGGTGGGGAGACCCACAATGAGTCTCGCAAAGTTACACCTGAAGTAATTTAGAGTTCGCCCAATTCTTATGGTGGAGAGTCTGTTCGGGCCTCCCCGTTTCAGTATCAGAGCTTCTTTTTATGTATCGTTTGGTTGTTGGTGGTCTCATGCGGAACAACCTAATCATATGTTCATCCTCTCAAGTAAACGTTGGGATTAGAGTACACCTAACGGTTCTATTGAACTAAAATTATAGAGATAAGTCTCATAGGTAATTTAAGTTCATTCGTTCCCTGGTTGAAATTGATGGTTTGGGTTCTGCTTGGTGAAAGTTAATGTGATCATGTTTTAAGGATAAGTTGTGTGTCCTGAGTTTTTTGGTGTCTGTTTGGATCGATCAACTAGAAGCGATTAAACTTTTTTAGGTGTGTGACACATGATAAGTTTTATCTTTGGGTCTAGATCTTGTTGTGGCTTTCCAAGGGTGGAAAACGTTATGTTGGGGAGAATTTTTACACCTCGACCTAATTAATTATTTTATTTCATTATTTATTTGGCCTTAAATAAATTTTGTTGGGGTTTGGGTTGAGTCTCGGACAAAAAACTTTTGATTTATGTTAAAAAGTTCACGTTCTTCAGCTAATGTCGCTGGGCGCATGGGCGGGACACGTTTTGGAAACCCCGCGCGACTCCGCTTGGGACTTGGCACGATTCTCCTGCCTTCGGAAAATTTAAAATGAGTGAAGTTTGTGATTTATTGTGTTTTTTGAAATTCTTATGGTTAATAATTTTACTATTATTACTATTATTATTATTATTACTTTTATTATTATTATTATCATTATTATTGATCTTAATAAAAATTTTATTAATTATTATTGTTATTATTATTATTTTACGAGAGTTAAGATGGGTCTTAGACCGGTGCACGGGCACCACATGGTTAGCGGTGGTCGTGCGGAAGGCTTGGGTACCTGTGAGGCGGCTTCTAGAGTGGACGGAAGCTACCGCATTGTCCGCGCATGGCCGCTTGTGGCGTGTGCGGACCACGCAATTACAGAATTCAAATAAATAAAATTAAATAAAGCAGAATGAGATTGAATTAAAATAAAGTGGATACTATCATTATTACCAAAAAAATTATTATTATTAAAAAATTGTTATTATTAAAAGTGCTATTAATACTAATATAATTATTAAAATTGTTACCAATATTGTTTTTATTAAAAATGGAATAACTGTCATTATTCTCACCATTTAAAAATTATTATCAGTCTCACGGGTTATCTTCTTAGTTGCCCAACATTTAAAAGGAAGCGAAGCAATTAACGATGAGGATAATATTATTAGTGTTCCATATGATAATAAAGATATTATTATAATTAATTTTGTTATTGTTATTATTATTAGTTTTCTTCTTATTATTTTTATGAGTATTATATTTATTATAGATCAATGATTATTTTATTTTGTTCATTTGTTTATGTTTTATTTATTTATTTATTTATTTATTTTATTCTATTCTATTTTCTTTCTAACCCTAGCGCCTCTCTCTCTCTCTCTCTCTCTCTCTCTCTTTCTTCTATCTCTTCTCTCTCATTCCACCACTGTTATTTCTCTCCTCGCTTTCTCCCCGATCGAGTTGCCACCTATTACCCTTCTCCCTCAGCGCAAACAGGAGGGTTAATTTTGGGGGATGGGTTTTTTTTTTTTTTTTTTTAATGGGTCTAGGTTTAGATTATTTAGGTAAAAGGGGTTGTTGAGCGCCACTTCAAGTGGCGCTCAACAACTCGGGTGGCTAGCGCCACTTCAAGTGGCGCTTTGCCACCATTTTATTTTATTTTTTTTTGTTTTAGTTTTTTTACACCTCATCTCTTTTTAATAAATAATTTCAAAATAAATAAATAAAATTTTAAAAATAATCTTATAAATATGTATTTAAAAATGCTAAATTAATTATTATTATATTTATAATTATATAATTATGACATTATATTTATGTATATATATAATTATATGTGTGTGTATAAATATAATTATGTATATATATAATTAAAAATAAATATTTATATATATAAATCTATTTATATATATTTTTTAAATAAAAAATATATTTGTAATTATATAATTATAAACTAATCTTTAAATATAAATATTTATAATTATATGAATATGAATATATTTAAAATATATAATTATGAAAATATTGTTACATATATATTTAAAATTTATTTATAAATATATTTAATATTCATATATAAATATATATGTGTGTGTGTGTGTGTATGTGTGTGTGTATGTGTGTGTGTAGAATTATATTTATAATTATATTTAGAATTATATTGTAATTATAGTTATACTTGTATATGTATAATTATATATTTATACATGTATATATTTACATAGTTATAAGTAACTATTTATAAAAAAAATTGAAATATTGTTAAACATATAGTCTTTCAAAACCACCTAGTTGTAACTTAAAAATGTTTCAACTATGTGACTTTAAACGCCTATAAAACATAATCTATATGACCAATATGAATGAAACTTAAAACATGCATTAAAAATATACTAAATAGATAAAAATAAAAAAATTACGTAAAAAATGTCGATAGAAAATATTTTATAGGCTTTCAAAACCACCTAGTTGTAACTTAAAAATGTTTCAACTATGTGACTTTAAACGCCTATAAAACATAATCTATATGACCAATATGAATGAAACTTGAAACTTGGATTAAACATATACTGAATAGATGAAAATAAAAAAATTACGTAAAAAATGTCGATAGAAAATATTTTATAGGCTTTCAAAACCACCAAGTTGTAACTTAAAAATGTTTCAACTATGTGATTTTAAACGCCTATAAAACATAATCCATATGACCAATATGAATGAAACTTGAAACTTGGATTAAACATATACTGAATAGATGAAAATAAAAAAATTACGTAAAAAATGTCGATAGAAAATATTTTATAGGCTTTCAAAACCACCTAGTTGTAACTTAAAAATGTTTCAACTATGTGACTTTAAACGTCTATAAAACATAATCCATATGACCAATATGAATGAAACTTGAAACTTGGATTAAACATATACTGAATAGATGAAAATAAAAAAATTACGTAAAAAATGTCGATAGAAAATATTTTATAGGCTTTCAAAACCACCTAGTTGTAACTTAAAAATGTTTCAACTATGTGACTTTAAACGTCTATAAAACATAATCCATATGACCAATATGAATGAAACTTGACACTTGGATTAAACATATACTGAATAGATGAAAATAAAAAAATTACGTAAAAAATGTCGATAGAAAATATTTTATAGGCTTTCAAAACCACATAGTTGTAACTTAAAAATGTTTCAACTATGTGACTTTAAACGTCTATAAAATATTATTATTTTATATACAATAATTAATTAGTTAGTAATATAATTATTAATTATTATTTGTCATTATAATTATTAATTATTAATGGTTAACTCGTTGTGACAAATTTTATTTATATTGTACCTGTACTTTATAATTTAATAGTTAATTGAAATAAGTTTGTATTTAATAGATTTTTGATTTTCTTGTTATTTGACTTAAACAACAGTTACTTATCATAGTGAATAAGTTTTTTAATATATACAACATTGCATCCAAAAACATCAACGACGATGCCCCCCGGTACCACAACGCGGTGTCTGAATGTCACGTCCTCTCCGCGTCCGACGTCCATGTCGCTCCGGTGTCCTCTCTGCAGGTTCCTCCTCTTCCGGTGCTTCTGGTGCCTCCTCATGATGCTGTGTAGAGGACTGACCAAAATCATGTGAGGACGCCCCAAAATCATGTGAGGATGCCCCATAACCATATGGGGTGACATATGGCTCTGAAGCTCCTATAAATGGTAGAAATGGGGTACTGAAGAAAGCCTCGTCGGGAGGAGAGGGGGCCGCCATAAGCTGTGTGACTGCACCCAGATCGAAGTCCATAGTAGTCTACGGAGACGCCATATGCGGTATATAAATGTCTCCCTGCTGTGCAAAATCATCAGTCGGCTGGGCGAGATCGTCTGTCTGTGGTGCGACGACATCTGCAGGAGCCGCTCTCGGATGTCGATGTGGTCGCCTCTGCCCCCCCGGATGTGCTCGTCTCTGTCGTCCAGCTGGCGGCGGTGGTGGCGGTGCATCCTCCTCAGCAGGCATAGCAGGGACATCGTCATCCTCAGGTGCCTCTGCCTGAAGATATGGATCAGGATATATCTGTGGCTCCTCATCAAAAAAACTATCACGTATCAACCGGAGATGATCCAATAGAGCCACCACATCCCGATGAACTACCTCCCGCAGAATATATGCATGCTCCTGAGGCTGCGTGGAATGTGCAAGCTGACCAATGGCGTCTGCCTGCAAATGAAATGACAATCAAATTAATATCAAAAATGAGTTAAACAAAATTAATAAATCTTAGTAAACATACCAATCGCTGAATGCCAATCCCCTGACGTGTAAGGTACATGATGGTATGTCGTCGATACCAGTGTGCATAATCCCCCTGATCAGATAAATGAGAGTGTGATGTGATATATCCCTGTGGAAAGATACTGAATCGGGCACGCCTGTCCCAAAGCTGGATATAAGATGCATGATGTCGCCGCCAGTCTGTCGTCTGTCTACCTATAAGCACAATCGAATGTAACTCGGTAGACTATCGTGGTGCCAAGGGGATATGCTGTATAAAACCGAACTGGCGCATGACCCGGTCTGGCTGGTGCCACTCAACGATGTGGAAGTGAATGAGTGGTACTACTGCAGCACGATCTCCAGCCAAAGATGTGCAGTATAGTGGAAGTGATGCGTAGACATAACCTGTATAAGGAGTCCATGAAACCTGAAATGTAAACTCAAAAAATAAGTCATATAGTAGCATGATAATTTTACTGAGATTATATTGAAATAACTTAAAATAGTGATAACAAAACAAATTTTCCTACAAAAAAGTACTGTTTAACTTACATCAGCCGGCACTATAGCATCGAATATCTGTCTGAAGCTGTGCACACTATGTCTCGGAGTATGTGCAAACTTCTGAGACTGACTCCACCTGGTGAAAAAAGATTAATCAACGGTAAGTTTATAAAAACAATAACAAAATTACTAAATAACCGAAAGTAATGACGTAGACATACCATCGTCCCCGAGGACAGTCCTGAAGTAGCTCCGGTGCAAGCGGTGCGACAACTCGAGGAGCGATGCGTGGAAAACGCTCCCAGGCCCACATCTGTACTAACACCATGCAACCTGCAATCTGATGTGAATCAGCCTGACAACTGGTGCAGAGAGATCTGTACAGATGTGCTAATACAGCGGATCCCCAACTGTATGTAGCAGTCTGATCCAGATCCTCAAGTAATGGGAGGTACATCATGTGTACCAAAGCGGTGGAGTAGTCGACGCACAACATGCCTCCGAGCAGCCGCAAAATGTATGCACGTGTGTGCTGAAGAAGCGTCTCCTCGTCTGCATCATCTGGAATGACGTCGAAATGCTGATCGAGCCACCTCATTCGCAAGCGCGAACCCTGGAGGACACCCCGTGCGCCGATGACGTCAATGCCTAGCAGCCTCTGTATGACTGCAACCCAATCACCGGTACTGGCCCCCGTAACTGCATCTCCATGGATAGGTAACCCCAGCATGTAGGCGACGTCCTCTAATGTAATAGTCATCTCCCCCTCTGGGAGATGAAATGTGTGTGTCTCTGGCCGCCATCTCTCAACCAATGCAGCTATCAAATGATGGTCGATGGTCTTGAAGTCACACATAGCGACTCCATAAAAGCCTGCACGTCTAAGGTATGGACAAATAGCTGCCGGCGGTGCCTCATGATGGAAACGGTGCGCTCTCCGAACATGAAGATGTCTAACAGGTCGTCGCGCCAACACATCGCGCGACACGTGCGTCTCCTGGCAAGATAAAAGTGGCTGCTCCATCTGAATATGCAAACAATAAAACATTAATTTCATGTAAGTTATGACTTTTATCATGTAAGATATGTAATTTAGCATATAATTTTGAAAGAAGCATAAACACATTGGGTTAGTTGTTGTCTCCCGTGTTGGGGTGTTGGGGCGAAGACGTTCAGAGTTTCCTCATTTTTGTTTTGTAGTCACTGTAAGTTCATCTTTCATTATAAAAAACTGATGACATTTTCATTTAATAGTTCAAATGGTTTTGGTTTCTTATACAGGTACATTCCTTTTTTTGAGTTGGTGTTGTTTGTTTAAAGCTAATCATGTAATGTTGATCGTTCGACAAAAAATGTCACGTGAAATCGTGGTACATTTTCCAAAAATTACCCTATTTACAAGTACAACAAATATGATTAAAAATGGTGAAATGATAAAAATAATTACATGTACAAAGTTTTACAGTAACTGATAGAGTACGTGATTCATTTTAACCATTAGATGATTGCCCTATGTGTCTAGTAACAATAGAAACATCTTTGCAATTTTTGTCATGCCCCTGAGTATAAATCAACCTCAAAAGCTCTAGATAATTTTTCTTGGTAAGGTGAGATGAGAAGGGAGGTATTATACCATCAGGAAGAGAGATTCTAGAAATGTGCAATGTTATGACAAACCTTTAGATGAAATGTGTCAGTTCCCCACTAGATGTGCATGTTTCTTCAAAATTTTCAGGCTGGAGATAATCCACCATAAGTTTCACATAGCCTTATGTCTTCCATGGATTAATGTCAAACACTTCAACCAATTTGTTTACTTTATGGGGAAGTAAAACCTCATTCCTTTGAATATGCACATTACCATGAACATATAAAATCATCATTTTGCAAGAAAAACTACTAATCTCATGTTCACACCACCACAGCTTCCTACATCCATATTAACCCCCCAATTCATTTTCATTAAATGTGGACAGCCCTCTTTTTTACCAAAGTTAATGATGCACTATTAAACCACCACTTTTAACCCCCGCCTCAAATATACAAAATGCTTTGAGGGATGAGAAATGATTCGGCACATTTCAATGTTCTAAAATGCACCGAATTATTTCTCATCCCTCAAAGCATTTTGTATTTTTTAGGCGGGGGTTGAAAAGTGATGGTTTAATGGTGCATCATTGACTTTGGTAAAAATGGGGACTGTCCACATTTAATGAAACTGAATTGGGGGGTTAATATGGATGTAGGAAGCTGTGGTGGTGTGAACATGAGATTAGTAGTTTTTCTTGCAAAATGATGATTTTATATGTTCATGGTAATGTGCATATTCAAAGGAATGAGGTTTTACTTCCCCATAAAGTAAACAAATTGGTTGAAGTGTTTGACATTAATCCATGGAAGACATAAGGCTATGTGAAACTTATGGTGGATTATCTCCAGCCTGAAAATTTTGAAGAAACATGCACATCTAGTGGGGAACTGACACATTTCATCTAAAGGTTTGTCATAACATTGCACATTTCTAGAATCTCTCTTCCTGATGGTATAATACCTCCCTTCAAATGGTTTTGTTTTCTTATACAGGTACATTCCTTTTTTTTGAGTTGGTGTTGTTTGTTTAAAGCTACTCATGTAATGTTGATCGTTCGACAAAAAATGTCACGTGAAATCATGGTACATTTTCAAAAAATTACCCTATTTACAAGATAGACAAATAAGATTAAAAATGATGAAATGATAAAAATAATTACATGTACAAAGTTTTACAGTAACTGATAGAGTACATGATTCATTTTAACCATTAGATGATTGCCCTATGTGTCTAGGGCAACGTGTCTTCGTATGACCTTCCTGGCGGCATATGCTGCACCGCCGTCCAGCTGGATGTTCACTAGGCCAATCCATCTCATTCCGAATACGAGTCGACTTTGGCCTCCCTTTAGGTCGAAGTCTGTTGTTGTTCGGTAGAAGCGTGGGTGCACCATCAGGCAGCTGAAAATTCTGATATTCCCCGATTGGCATCCACGGAGTATTGTAGCAGGAGTTGATGCTCTCAAGTCGATAAGCTGGATCAACGAACTGCTCCCAAGATACGTGTACGTAAGCACATGCAGCAATCACATGGCCGCATGGATATCTCAGTGCCTGAAAGTTGCCACAATCACAGTAACGCTTCTCCAATAAAACAACTCGCACACGACCATTGCTACATGCCATAGCATCACCGGGCTCAGCGACCTCAAATCGTTGCTCTGGACGATTAAATGCAGTTACACGGTAAGTTGCGGCCTCCTGAAGAACTGTATCTAGCTCGCGTTGGAAATGGTGTCCATAGCGCATCCCTCTATTCAAGCCCTCTTCAGCTTGCTTTCCTCGTTCCAGAAAGTACTTTACACTACGATAGAAGGTCTCTTGTACCAACCCTGAAATTTAGATTTACGACATTATACAAATATTATATTATAATAGTAACTCTTCTGAGTAACATATATTGAAATATTCGTATTTACCTGTGATAGGTAGTTTTCGAACACCCTTGAAAACTCCATTTATACATTCTACGATGTTGGTCGTCATATGACCATATCTCCTCCCATCATCATATGCCAACGACCATTTCTGCTTTGGAATTTGCATCATGTAATCATACACTTCTGGATTCACTCTGTGGATATCTTGAAGACGCTCCTCCATCCTTTGTTGTTGAGGCTCATATGCTATCATACATACAGTCATCTGAACAGTTATGAAAATAACTACGACAAAAACATTTTAAACAGAAAAGGATGTTCATACCAATTTTTAAGATTGCCTTTTTCATCGACTCATTCTTGAACTTCTTTCGCAAATTGCTGGCAATGTGTCGAATACAGTATCGATGATGGGCATATGGTGGTCTCCACGAAAGACCCTCAGACTGTATCGCCTCCTTGATTGCACGGTGGCGATCAGAAATAAGACAAATTCCTTCTGCATCCGTAACAAACTCTCGGAGACATGCCAGAAACCAGCTCCATGATGAGAAGTTCTCTTTCTCCACAATTGCAAATGCTATAGGCAGAGGGGCTCGATTTCCATCTTGTGTGGCGGCAATCAATAAAGTTCCGGTATACTTTCCATACAGAAATGTGCCATCAATTTGTATGAACTGCTTGCAATGTCTAAAAGCCGCCACACATGGTAAAAATGTCCAAAATAATCTATCAAACACAACCATTGAGCGGTCAAGTTGGTTCTGTTGGTTAACATATTCAACTGTATGTAACCGATAGACTATTTGATTATTGTGGCGTAGAAGCTCCAACAGTTGTGGTAGAACTCGATAAGAGTCATCCCAATCACCATACACTTTCACAATAGCCTTTTGTCGTGCTGCCCATGCCTTCCAGTAAGAGATTCGATACCCAAAAAGCTGTTTGATTCGCTCAATGACCAGAACCACGGGGACATCTTGACATGCTCTAATCATTTCAACAATAATAGTTGAAACAAACTCAACATCTAATGAAGAGTGTTCCTGTGCCAAGCTTGGGTTCACACATGTGTGTGGAGTAAATCTAGTGATGCGCCAGCTGTGAAAAGTGTTATCAATAATAGCTCGCAGACGCATTTGACAGTTCGATTCATATTTGTCACAACGGATCAAATAATAAGATCTCTTTGACTCTTCTACAACATATGAGTAATGTCTTTCAATGTGATATTGTTTTATCACATTTTTCATTGCTTCTTTGCTCTCAAACTCTCTACCAATATACAGAACATCGTTATCTGACACTCGATTTATGCCACCAATGATTCCTGGAAATTCTGAACTGGGAGTGATAACTGAATAATCAAATTCTGTCAAGCGATTCATGCCTTCAGTCGACCAGGAAGCCAATAGTGGAGGATGGTTCAATGGTCGGTTGAACCTCGCATGAGTTGGTACATACTGATCTTCCGCATACTCTTCTTCTTCTTCAACTTCCTCTTCATCTTGTTCAAAATTGTCATCATCCTCAAATTCATCAACCAATGCATCTAAAGTATGTGGAGGACTATCCATTGAAACTGTGGCTGATGGAAATGATGGAATAACTACTGATGCTGATGGAACGTCTTGATGTGAAGGAGCATATGACATAGTTTCATGAATTTGAGATGGGTCAACTTCCAATGTCAATGGAACCTCCATTGTAGCTATAGTGACATACAACTCCATCATTTGATTCTCAGGTATATACTTAACCAATGAAAGTATATATTCCCAATCATCATCATCATTTACCGGATAGGGCACATGCCAAAACCTATCTATAAATTGAAGATGTCTGAATGTAATGGACTCTATTACTTGATTCCTCGCGAGTTTTAACCTCCGATGAATTTTCCTTTGCACAGCTTCCAAAGTAGTACATCCTCCAAGCATCACAACAGCTTCTGGATGTATACTATAACTGCATCCTTGTTCTGTCTCAATTATTTGACCGTTGCAATAAATATAAGCGGCGACCATCTTTTTTATCTAAAAGAAACCACTGTTATTAATTAAGTCTGATTAAAGAATCAATTTATGTATGCATGCTTCTAGTAATTTAGGTTGGAATCCTAATCCCTCCACCAAATCAATATGTTCAAACCATATTGATGTGTAACTATTTACACAACCCACAAGTTTGTGTTACTTACCCAAAAATAGAAGTCAAATATATTTATACATATCCACATGCATTATATGCATGAGGTACACGAACATGTCATGTAAAAGCATAGAGTTATATGAAATTGAAAGTCTCCACATGAGTAAGCCCGGAGCGACAGATAGCCAACCCCATTCACTTTCCTAGACAAGGCAAGCCTCCAGGAAAGTAGGTGGTCCGACCCAAAGCCCCTCTACCCGGGGATACTTTACTCAAGAGAGCAATCATTTCATGATAACTCTAACACTTAATATGCAAAAAATATATTGAACTACTAAATTCAAGTTCATAACTTCAATTACAAACCGAGGTCAAGGTAGATTGAAAACTAAATTCATTATCATTCCTAGAATGTAATGCAAAAGTATATTCCATAGGCAATTTACTACTACTTGGCTAATTAATATAACTACTTCGCTGATTAATATAACTACTTCGCTGATTAATATAACTACTTCGCTAATAACATAATTATGATAAATTAATTACCTAATTATGGTTAACTAATTACCTAATTATGGTTAACTAATAACCTAATTATGGTTAACTAATTACCTAATTATGGTTAACTAATTACCTAATTATGGTTAACTAATTACCTAATTATGGTTAACTAATTACCTACTTATGCCTAACTAATTACCTAATTATGGTTAACTAATTACCTAATTATGGTTAACTAATTACCTAATTATGGTTAACTAATTATCTAATTAGGGTTAACTAATTACCTAATTATGGTTAACTAATTACCTATTTATGGTTAAGTAATTACCTAATTATGGTTAACTAATTACCTAATTATGGTTAAGTAATACCTATTTATGGTTAACTAATTAACTAATTATGATTAATTACTTAACTAATTATGCTTAATTAATTAACTAATTATGCTTAATTAATTAACTAGTTATGATTAATTAATTAGCTAATTATGATTACTTAATTAGCTAATTATGATTACTTAATTAACTAATTATGATTGATTAATTAACTAATTATGATTAATTAATTAGCAAGTGATGATTGATTAATTAGCAAGTAATGATTGATTAATAACCTAATTACAATTATTTAATTACCTAATTATGATTAATTAATTACCTAATTATGATTAATTAATTAACTAATTTTGTTTCATTAATTACGTAATTATGATTAATTAATTAGCTAATTATGATTATTTAATTACCTAATTATGATTAATTAATTACCTAATTATGATTGATTAATTAACTAATTATGTTTCATTAATTACCTAATGATGATTAATTAATTAGCGAATTATGATTAATTAATAACCTAATTATGATTTATTAATTACCTAATTAGGATTAATTAATAACCTAATTATGATTAATTAATAACCTAATTAGGATTAATTAATAACCTAATTATGATTAATTAATAATTTAATTAACATATATTAATAACCTAATTATGATTATTTAATAACCTAATTATGATTAATTAATAGCCTAATTATGATTAATTAATAACCTAATTATGATTAATTAATAACCTAATTATGATTAATTAATTAACTAATTATGATTAATTAATAACCTAAATAGGCTTAATTAATAACCTAATTATGATTAATTAATTAACTACTAATGATTAATTAATTAACTAATTATGATTAATTAATTAACTAATTATGATTAATTAATTACCTAATTATGATTACTTAATTAACTAATTATGCTTAATTAATTACCTAATTACGATTATTTAATTACCTAATTATGATTAATTAATTACCTAATTATGATTGATTAATTAACTAATTATGTTTCATTAATTACCTAATGATGATTAATTAATTAGCGAATTATGATTAATTAATAACCTATTATGTTTCATTAATTACCTAATTAGGATTAATTAATAACCTAATTATGATTAATTAATAACCTAATTATGATTAATTAATAACCTAATTAGGATTAATTAATTACCTAATTATGACTAATTAATAACCTAATTATGATTAATTAATAACCTAATTAGGATTAATTAATTACCTAATTATGACTAATTAATAACCTAATTATGATTAATTAATAACCTAATTAGGATTAATTAATAGCCTAATTAGGATTAATTAATTATCTAATTATGATTAATTAATTACCTAATTATGATTAATTAATTAACTAATTAGGATTAATTAATAACCTAATTAAGGTTAATTAATAACCTAATTATGATTAATTAATTAACTACTAATGATTAATTAATTAACTAATTATGATTAATTAATAACCTAATTATGATTAATTACTTAACTAATTATGATTAATTAATTAACTAATTTCGATGATTAATTAATTAACTAATTACGATTAATTACTTCACTAATTATGATTAATTAATTAACTAATTATGATTAATTAATTAACTAGTTATGATTAATTAATTATTTATTTATGATATTAACTAATTATGATTATTTAATTAACTAATTATGATTATTTATTACCTACTTACCATTAATTAATAACCTAATTATAATGAATTAATTAACTAATTATGATTCATTAATTAAATAATTATGATTAATTAATTTGCTAATTATGATTAATTAATTAGCTAATAATCATTAATTAATAATCTAATTACATTTAACTATTTACCTAATTATGATTAATTAATAACTTAATTATCATTGATTAATCAACTAATTATGATTAATTATTTAACTAACTAATCATTTCATTATCTAATTACATTTAAAAAAACCATACTATTTATAAAATACAAACATTATATACTAATTCTATAAATTAAACAACTAAATTATTAAATAAAACTATTAAATAAATTTAAAGAAAGAGTTACCTCAAATTTGTGACGACGTAGGTACACAGGCAGAGCAACCGAAGAGGCAAGGCTTCACCGCAACCGAAGAACGCAAGAAAAAAGTTTGAGAGAGAAACAGAGGAAGGGATAGGGAGGGAGGAATGGGGGTGGGTGAGTGAAGTGAGGAATGGGGTGGGGGGAGAGGTCCTATTTATAGGTTGGGGGTGGGTTTCGGCGCCACTTCAAGTGGCGCCGAATTAATTCGGAAGAAGGGTGCAGCGCCACTTGAAGTGGCGCTGCACGGTCTGCCTTTAGCCTTTCAGCGCCACTTGAAGTGGCGCTGCACTCTATTTCCGCCAAAATGGTGGAGCGCCACTTGAAGTGGCGCTCCACTTCCGAAACCCTTGAGCGCCACTTGGTCTGGCGCTCAAGAGCCCCAATTCCCTAATTCTTTAAACGTTTGACCCATTAAAATAAAAATAAAAATAAAAAAACCCATCCCGCAACCAGACCAGCCTTGCCCCTCCGATTTCTAGCTCACCAGCCACCGTTCTTCTTGGGTCACCTTGCACCCTCAGCCTGCTTCCTCTTCCCCTTGTTCCATCTGCGCCTCCCAGCCGAGCCCTCTGCAAATGTGTCTCCCACACCTCGGAGCAACAACTTTCCTCCTCCTCTCTTTGTCCGAGTACCACCCTCCTCTGGTCACCTCTTGAATCACCATGTTTTCCCTCTGTCTGCAACAACACACAAGCAGCATACCCCCTTCTGCTGGCCGGCATTGCAACCTCCCCTATTCCCTACTTTGTTTGACCAGTGGCGACGGACTCCACCACCCTCTCGACAAACCGGCCAGCGCACCTCCCTCCTACCGGTGCCCTCCCGCTAGTCTCATCGGCCTTCGACTTCCCTCCGTACACTGGCCACAGCGCCAACCCCCTCCCCTTGTTCTAAAAGATACCCAACGAACCTCCTCTCTAATGTTTTTTCCTCTTCGGATATCACTAGCATGACCCGAAACCCCCAACATCCCCGGTTCAGGTTGCACCGTTCCTGACCAGTGACTTCCGGAGAGCTACTCTTCGCCAGCATCGCCCCCTCACCGGCATCTCCCCCTTGTCGACGCCCTCTCCCTTCAACGCCGACCTTCCCCTTCGGTAACCATTCGTGGCTAGTAAGTTCTTTGAAGAGGGTTTAATTATTTTCTAAAACCCTATGCGTCGGGTTTCAATCATGATTGTACAGGGTTTAATTATTCTTCTAGAGCATATATTTGAGGAGCGAATGTGATCGCACACTGGTCTCGGGCGTGCGTTTCCATTCCACCTTGAGTTGAGGTATGATGCATTTGCACTGCCTCTTTAAATTTAGAGGTATTTTAATTCTTTCATGACTTACATTTATTTAATATTAATTAATTATTCTTAGGTATATTTATTTTATAAGAAATTATGTGGTATTGTAGATAATTTTTTTTCGTTAGTTGTTTTGCCTAAATTATTGATTTAGCATGTTTTGTGATTAATTGGTGTGGTGTGAATTATGTTTTGAAAGCATGTCGAGCTGGTCCTTTTTGCACTGTTTGTTAGTTGGGGTTGTTTTAATTCCATGTTTATGTGTTCTTAGTTGTTTCTGTGGTTGTTTTAGTGTGTCAGTGAGGAAAACCACGATACAATGATCATCGGCTTTTGCATGCTTGCACACCCTTGTGAGGTGTGTCTTGTCGTCGAGTTTGAGCTGGAAATTGAGGTAGGTCCCCCACTGCCCTCGCCTTTAAGTTCAATAATTTATTAATTTCTTGAAATTGTATTATTTTTAATAAATAATAAATAGTATTGTACAATCAATTTTTAAAATGATCACCTGATGTAAAAATAGTCATTTATTTTATAAACGACACTTGAAATATTTTATTGATGAATGAACACCCTGTAGTGAAAGAATGCCCGTTTGGACATTAAACATAATTCACATAATTTAAAATGTTGTTCTGGTTTTTTGATAAATGATATATTTTTAAGCGTGAACAAGTGTTTTTTGTTCTTTTGAGAAATGCATATTTTCTTTAAAATTAGTGATGGCTAGTTTGGCACTTTAATAAAATAAATTATTTTGGAGAACTCTCTTTGGGGTGACTCAGGGGTGATCTTTGGTGTATGTTGACTGTATGAGTTGTGGGTGATGTTTGTGATACTTGATTGATTTTTTTGACTCACCCCTTTCCTTTTAATTACATGTGTTGACATGGGAACTTGGCATAGTAAGTGAATCTTCTGAGAACGATTGCTGCACTAGTTTAGATTACGCACTGGCTAGTGGCCCCTAGTATGGATTATACTCTGCTAGGGGATTGGGCCCCTCGGTTAGGCCATGTAGGGAAACAACAGGTGTTAGATAGTTATGGAGTCATCGAGAGTAGACATGGCTTCAGGATGAGTCACATGTATAGTACGTTTGGGATTGTTCACGAGCTCCTAGGTTCGACCCATGTTTTCTTTAGTGTTTATTTGTATGTGGCAGATGATTGAGAGGTCTAGTTCGATTGTTGGCCCCTATGTTCCACTTTTTCCATTTCCTGTAGTGTGGGTTGTGTGTGGTTTTCCTTTTGACTAAAAACTAAAATTTGGATTTCTAAATTGTTCGCAAAAAAATGTTTTAAAATGCAATGCACCTGTTTCTTTAAAACATTAAACTTGTTTAGAAATTAAAAAGGGAAATGAACTGTTACTTGTTTTAGAAATGAGAGTTTGTGTGGAAAGAAATATTTTATATAATTTAGTTCAAACCTAGAATTAGTAAATTCTTTATTTAAAGGTAGTGCATGGTGGATAGTTTGTTGGGCACGCCTATTGAGTTTTAATACTCGCGCCTATAGTATTTTCCTATTTTAGTTTTTGTTGCAGGTTTGAGTAGAGCTTTCTTTCCATGGGCGAGAGTTGTTTGTAGATTAGTGAGTGACTCTCAGAGTCGCGAGGAGTTTTGGTTGAGGTCAAGTTAGTTTGTTGTTGTTGGTCGTTCTTTCTTTTCGTGTTGTTTATTTACTTTTCATTGTTCTATTTTCTTTCCACTAATTTATTTATTTTTATCTGGCGGAATCATTCCCTCTTTCTCTCTTTTGATTCCCGGATGCTTCTCGCCGACCCTGGAGGACCAGGAATTCCTCTCAGGCAATGTCACGGACCGAATCGGGTGACCAGTTCAGGGTCGACCTGGGTTGGTTTGTGACAAAAACCCCAAAGATATCATGGATATAAGAATTGGAAAGGGGGTTTTAATTCTTGAGGTCCGATGGAGAAATATAATGATGATAATAAATTTCATCATCCCACTTATAAAAGGTACGGGAAGAAGAACCTTAGAAATTTCCTAAAGGGAATGAATAAATGCTTTAAGTCCAGAAAGGAAGGGCACATAGCTAACAATTACCGATAATATAAACCCACTAATGCAAGAAAGAAAAGGAATTATTTAGTCAACCTTGAGTCTATTGTTCAATTCTTTTACTGCAATGAACCATCCCACTTTGCTAACCAATGCCCTAAGATAAGGTTTTTTGGAGACAAACAACAACCTCCAAGGTAGTAATGGAAAACGTTTTCCATCACAACCACTGAGGTGGACCCCAAAAATGAACTGGTGACAAGTATTCTAGTTATTCATTCAAGAATTGAGAACATACTTTTTGATTCTGGTTCTACACATTCATTCATATCAAGAATGTTTAATATAACTATCCAAACACCACCACAAAGCGTATAAGTAGAGTTGTCGGTGAAAATGGTAAATGGTGAAATTATTACATCCCAAGTATATAACTCCTTCCTTGTTAATGTTTGTGGGATGAACTTCCCAGAGAACCTTATTATAATCCATTTGGTGTAATTTGAGGCAATTCTATGCATGGATTGGCTTTACCTATATAGTGCCAACAAGAATTTAAATGAGAAGAAAATTACTCCCAGTATTTTGAATCATTCCCTATTTTTATAAAAGTTCAAGGTGGAAGGTGAATCTTTTTTTCACCAACATATCAAGCATGGATATTACTGCCCTATGAGAAAGCATATCTACCTGAAATGATTGAGTATAAGGAAATAATCATCCTCAAATACATTCCCATCATGAGGGAACATTTTGATATGTTTTTTGAGTTATTTTCTGGTATTCCTCCTAGATGAAAGGTTGAATTTTTAATTGACGTTATATTTGAGGTATTTCCAATATCCAAGAATCCATATATAATAACTATTGTGGAACATGAGAAAATCATGAAATAACTAATAGAGAATATGGATAAATGGTTCATACAGCCAATTAATTCATCATGGGGTAAACCAGTCCTCTTCTTCCAGACATAGAATGAGTCAATACAAATTTTCATTGATTATCATGAGCTTAATAACATAATGATAAATAACAAGTATCACCTACATATGATTGATAACTTGTTTGATTTAATATGTGGAGCACAATACTTCTCCAAGGTGGATGTTTTCTTGGGATATTATCAAGTAAGGGTGAAGAAGTAAGATATCCCCAAGACCTATTTTTGCATAAGGTACAACCACTATAAGTATATAGTGATTACATTCAGACTCACTGATGCTCCAGAAATCATCATGGACTTGATTAATAGAGTATTTAGAGATTACATTGACAAATATGTGGTATTATATATTGATGATATTATAATATACTCCAAAAGCAAGGAGGATCATGAGAAGCATCTGAGAACTATGATAAATACCCTATAAAAGGATAATAATTACAACAAGTAAATAAAATGTGATTTTTGGTTGAAGAAAGTAACCTTATTGGGAAATATCATCAAAATAAATTGGATATTTGTAGACCATTCAAAGATAGAAGCAATTGATGGGTGGATGAGGCCAACACATGTGATAGATATCCATAGTTTCCTTGGGTTTGCTGGGTAATATTATTGATCTGTCAGAAATATATCACGATTCCAAAAACCATTTTACCAAGCTAAATCAGAAGGTATTGAAGTTTCTCTGGATGCAATAATATGTGTAAAGATTTGAGGAGCTCAAAAAGAGGCTTATTAGTGCATCGATACTCACACTACCGACAAGTGAGGAACTCTTTGTGGTATATTGATATGCATCAAAGATTGTATTAGGTTGTGTACTAATGAAAAATTATAATGTGATATCCTATGCCTCAAGGAAGTTGAAAATTAATGAGAAAAACTATCCCATGCATGATCTAGAGTTGGAAGCTGTGATCTTTGCATCAAAAATCTAAAAGAATTATCTCTATGGGGATAAGTGTGATATATATATTGATCACTAGAGCCTCAAATATATATTCCCACTGAAAGAGCTTAATATGTGCGAATGAAGATGGTTAGATCTCATTAAAGACAACGGCTACTCAATCCACTACCATCCTGGTAAATCCAATATGGTGGAATATTCTCTAAGTATAAAGGATCCAACAATTCTATCATTTATGAGAATTTAAAAGGATCTTATCTTCTTAGATTTGGAAAGTATGGACATGGGAATTATAAAGGAAGGAAGACCATCAATCCTTTCACAAATTATTTCTAAACTATCTCTTCTAGAGAGGCAAAAGCATGCTAAAAAAAATGATGTGGTAATTCAAGAGAAAATGGAATCTATAAGAAAAGGTAAATCCTTGGAGTTTAAAATCGATGAAGAAGTAATTGAGAGATTTGGGTTAAGATGATGCGTTCCATTGAGTTAAAGAAGGAACTATTGGATGATGCACACAGTTCAAATTTCTCCATTCACCCAGGAAGCAAAAAGATGTATCAAGATCTCTATGAGTGGTATTGGTGGGGAAATATGAATAAGGAGATCATTGAATATATATCAAAGTGCCTATTATTCTACCAATTGAAGTCTAAAAGGAAAAAGTATAAGGGGATGATGTAACCATTACCCATACCAATGAGGAAATGGGATAACCGCACCATGTACTTTGTCACCAAAATTATAAAGACATAATGGGGAAACAATTATATATGGGTTATTCTAGATCATCTTACAAAGACATATCACTTTATCGCAATTCGAGAGGGATTCTCACTAGATCTACTTGCATGGATATACATCAGAGAAGTAGTAAGGCTACATGGGTACCACAAAATATTGTATGTAATTGAGATCCATGATTTACCACCATGTTTTGGAAAAGTCTCCAAAATTCTCTAAACACATATATGAACTTTAGTACGACCTATCTTCCTCAAAATGATGGCCAATCTGAGAAGACTATTCAGAAACTAGAAGACAAGTCTATACCATGTTCTATAGACATCAAAAGAGTATGGGACCAATATCTTCCTTTGGATGAGTTCTCTTATAACAATAGTTTCCACTCGAGTAACCAAATGGTTCGCTATAAAGACCTTTATGGGAAGAGGTGTGGAATACCTAAATGTTGGGATGAAGTTGGGGAACAAAAACTTCTTTGTCTATAAATATTTGAGGAAATGGTGGAAAAGGTTAAAACCATTCTACAGCACATCAAGGATTCTCCGAGTCGACATAAGAGTTATACTAACAATCATTTTTTGATTTTATTGATATGGTATTCCCCTACATATCCTTATGGAAGAAAGTAATGATATTTTGTAATAAGGGAAATATCAGTCCAAGATTTATCATCTCCTTTGAGATCCCTGATCGCATCAGAGTGATGGCCTACTGACTAGTACTCACATCGAATCTATCTTAAGTACATGATGTATTTCATGTATCCTTATTAGGAAATTACATACCATACCCCTAACATGTATTCAATCAAAAGGTAGTGCCATTGGATAATGACATTTCCTATGAGGAGTAGCCAGTGAAAATCTTATATCATAGATAAAAAATTATACAAAATAAGACAATTAACATTTTCAAAGTGTTATAGATGAACCACAAGTTTAAAGAAGAAACATGGGAACTAGAGGTGGTGATGAATCAGAATTAACCAAATCTATTTTAGTGTGATAAATGAAACTTTTGAGGGAGCATTTATTAAGGGGAAATGTTGTAAAAACCTGAACTGTTATAAATAAAATTCCCCCTTTTTAATTAAATTTCTTATTAAGTAATATGGTTATAGAAAACAAATGGACTTATTTGGTTTTATTATATCGAATTGGATTTAAAAGTTTGTTAAGTATCATTATTGTCGATCATATAGTCATTTAACAGTGATTAGAAGATTAGTATAGATATAGGGTTCTAACAAATCTAATTAACACATACAAAGAAAGCGATGAACTCAACCAGTAGGATCATACCCTATAAATCCAATTTATCAGAGATTCCAAGGGAGATATCATTTATGGTAACCAATCCCAATATTTCACCCAAAAATATAAGCATGAGTTAAACTATTTTCTATAGAAGTTCAAGCTCATCGAGATCATGACCCAAACCATATTTGTGGAACCACCCCATGAAAGTACCACCATCACACACCATACTCTTAGAGAGTTTTCCGGTGTATTAAAGAGATATATATCAAGACCATAATAACAAAACTATGTATAATAATGAATATATTTTCATTATATTATTGTTACATTGTAAATGATTTTAATTTTGATACAATAAAGCACAAATTGTATTTTTGTTTAATATTCAAATAAAATTAATAACTTTATGAATTAATATATTTTTGAAATAAATAATATTTTAATATTATTATTAAATAAATTTTATCAAATATAAAAAATCATATAATTTTTTTGATGTCAAATGTAGTTTTTATATGGGTTCGAAAACAGTTATTGTAAAAAAATGGAATTTCTTAATAAATGTTGATTTTATTTTAAAAGTGTAAATTAAAATATTTAGAAAATTATCTAGATAAAATGGATAATATTTTGTGAATCATAATTTTGAAATTATCTAATAGTGAAATTTTCATAATTTTCTGAGATAGTCTAATTTTTTGGTAAACATTAAATATCATATAAATATACATTGTATTTTACGACAACATAATGACCCAAACATGATGTAATAATTACTATAAATAGAATCCACGACCAAATAAATGTTTTCCCTTTAAAATAATGCGATTTTAAGTTTATTTTATATGTTTTACAAAGCCATTATGAATCTTTCCGAACCTATAATATATTTTATAGTTTTAAAATCATTTATTTTAGAGTGTGTCTCACCTACACATAAGCAAGGGAATTATTTTAATAAGTTATTAACTTTTAATTATAAAACAATAAAAATCACTCCCATCTTTTAGAACCCATGGGAACAAATCATGGTATTGTTTTGTGGTTTTGGATATTTTATTATATAGAGACCAAAACCTAAATAATAAATAAATCCCCCTATTTATCTATATAAACCCACCCAATATCCATTTATATTCCTTAAAAATCCATTAATCACATACATAATATTCCCTATACTCTTTAGAGTCCTCCCAAGGTGGCCCAAAGCTCTCAAGAATCCCCTCCCAAGCTTTTAGAGTCACACACTCAAGTAAGGGATCTTCCACTCTCCTTTTTATTCAAGAAATTATTTTATGTATAGTTCTTAATTTGTATTTTTTCATTATTGTGATATGTTATTCCATATCCCATATACATTAAATTTTATTTCTATATTATTATATACCCCTTTCTGTAACACCCCATGCTTCCACGGTACGCTTCTCTTTGAATAATACAGTAGTGTGTGTTGTACGCAATTTTGAGTTCTAACACACCATAACCAATCAAACTAGCCGTTATGAATAGTAATACCCACTTTTTGAAATTTTATAAATTTTATATTTCAAAATGGGCTTCATTTTTGGATTTGGAACATCAAAATTATCTTAAGGTGAATTTTTTGTATTTTTCTAAAAACTTTCAATTTTCGATGAATAGTGAAAAACACTGAGTTATTGTTTAAAACCGAATTTTTATTTAAATAATTATTTATTTTATTTGAATTTATTTTAGGTCAAAATAGATACATAATACCTATATATGTTCAATGTAAGTCATTGGAGTCAGTCTATAATAATTTTAGATATATAAAAATTTTATTGCACTTTTCACCTTCTTTTACCCACCTCCTAGGAGAATTTTCAATTTCACATAAAACTTAATTTTACCGCTTCTGTGAGTGGAATTTCAAAATTTTCAGAGACACGATTGATATCAGTAAGAAAAATGTGGTTCAATAAGATGAAAATAATTTTTGGTGAATAGTAACTTTTTACTTTTATTTACCACGGTTAAAAGTAAATAGGGTATTTAAGGGTAAAAATAATAATATTATTACCCTAAAACATGTCCTAATTCTATTTGATAAGTGTAATTAGACCAAAAACAACCTTATTAATAACATATTAACCTATTTGGTCCATTTGGATTAGATTAGGACACTTATTATTATTTTATTTAAAGAAGAGTTAAAAGAGTTAATATCAAAGTTTAATAAATAAAACATTTTTAATATAGGGTTATACATAAGATAAATTCAACTATAAATATTCATTAGAAAGATAAAATGATTTACTGAATAATGGTATTTTATTTATATTATTTATACATTAAATAATTTAATTTATTTATGATACAATGATGATATGGTAATTACCTAATTAATGAAATATTAAAATAATTGATATTACAAATATCCAAAAAAAATTAATTTGAGACTTTTTATGAATTTAAGTAATTTTATAGGTTAATATGACATATCAGGGTTGGTTAGATGAATTTATTTTGAAGTAATAATGCAGTTATGAATTTAGAAAAAACAAAATACCAAATAGTGTCAAAATTGACATAAAAGAGTTTTTAAAAAAAAATTATATTATTAATTGGTATTATATTCCTAAATATATACAGTTCAGAAAAATGACTTATATAATGATAGTTGTATCATTAATTAATCACTTGGTGTTTTCTTGGAAGTATATAGTATTTTTATTAACTATATAATATAAAAATACAAAGAGACATGGTAAATGTCAAACTATTTAACTTAAAGTTAAATCCAAAAGATAAAATTAATATAGTGACCCAAACCTTTCTAGAACCTATTGGTTGAGTGGTTTTGACCCATAACCACCTTATAATTTAAAGAATCCATTTTTTAGTTATTAGAAACTGAAAATTATTTTATTATAAAAATATATTTCTAGCTTTTCCTAAGGTGCCCCTCACCCCTCTTATAAAATGGCACCCACCCTTATCTCTAATTCACACCTACAAAGACATTTGGCTCAGCCAAACCCTTCCCAAATACCCTCTAAACTATCCTAAATTAATCCTAGAGGCCTTACTTTAGTCATAAAGCCAACATAAGAAGCACTTTTGATCAAATCAAAAGGAATAACCCGAAGAAGAGGTAAATATTTCATCACCTCATTCAAGTTCCTTTCTTCTTACACTTCCTCTTTCATGGTTGTTTCCATTCTAGAATAATAACTCCAGTATATTCTATATACTGTGATGTTATTATAAATATGGTACAACCATATTCATTATTCTATCCATCCTTTTAATGACATGTCACCATATGTGCGTACGTACGACTTACCGTCTCTACGTCGTGGTGTAATTGTTATTAAATATATTATTATTTGTATGGGTATAATAATGATGTGTAATTGATGTAAATAATAAATATAAAATGATAATGATTCTGTATATATGATATAAAATCCAATTATATATTATTTTAATATCAAAAGAATGATATTTTCGCTCGTGCGTACGTACGGATTACCATCTCCACGAACGCAATGAGATTCATTCCCCATCGTATCCATTCAAGACTAATTTTAATTAGATGATTAAAAATAATATTTAAAGACTTAATATAATTATGAATATGAATAATATACATCCTATCCATAACAAACATTACTTACGTAAAAAATCATATAAAGGAAAATGAATTAGTTAACACCCGAAACGAGGATAATACTAAGATATTATTAATAAAGCAATGTTAAAAGATCATATATGATATCATATTAAGGTATATGATTCTTTTATAATTTTATAACATTTATTTCACTATTATAAAAGAGGTTATCCTACCCTTAAACAAGGAAAAGTACAAGGTAAGGGTTAATTCTACAATCTCTTCATTATCTGAGGTTGTTTATACGTAATTATCTACTGGGATCTCTTTATCATCCACATCCATGTTTATTAAAAATGTATTTCAAAACATTTTTACTATTTACTAGACTATGGGTTAAAGTCATTTATACCCTTGTTTGAATTTTTATAAAATGTTTTGAAAGGAATATTTCTGTCATTTCCCAAAGAAGGTACTTTTTTACCTTTTCGACAAATTTAAGGTAAGAATGTTTTTTTATCTTATACGACGGGTGCATATATTTTCCACCATTATAAAATCGTTGAAGCGTCCCTTACAAGATTATAAGAATATTTTCAAAATAAATGTTTTCTTTTATAATTATACTAATTTTAAATGATTTCAAAAAAGAAAGAGATATTTCTCAAAAAATGTTTTGATTTCATCTATGTCAACATTCTTTTGATGCATTGTAAGCTTATTTGAAGTTGATTTATTATGATACAAAACATCCATATTGTATTGAAGGTTTTGTGATATGTTTGATTGTGGATTTTTTATTTTTATTCCTTTTATGTTTTATGGATAATGTATTGAAATTTCGTATGATAGTTTTAATACGAATGTTTATGTTATGTTTAAACCTTTTCATATGAGGAATTCATTAGAATTAGTAACTGATGGGTGGAGCCCGATGTAGCTCTTAAATGCATCGGTAGGTCTCTTGAGACAAACTAGTGTCTTGGCACAAGGCCTTGAAAGAATATTATTTGTAGTCTTGGCACAAGGCCATGACTATGTGGTTATGAAAGTCTGGCATTTTGCATTCCATCATTATGAAAGTGGCTATTGATATTTCATGTGATTATTTGACTAGTAGAATATCCATGTGAGTAAGTAAATGGAATTATTTGATTTTATCTTTGCCATATTTTGATGTTGTTCAAGTTTAAAAGGATTTTGTTTTAGTCTTATACATTGCCTTAAATGTTTATGCTTATTTATGAAAGTTTACGCTATATTTATATCCTTACTGAGCATCTGATCTCACCCCTTTCTATGTTTTATTTTTTCCAGGATGTGAAGAAGTATTTTATGACTGTCCTACAGGGATAGTCTGAGGGGATATGAGTGTGGTCTATGGAAACAATGTTGTTGTAGTTTTTATTTTTAGGATGTAATGTAAACCTTATGAACGTATCTAGTACTTCCAAGGATACTAAACTAATCATTCTTTCAAGACATGATCTTTTGTTATCATGCCAATGTTATGTAATAATGAATCAACTCTAGGTAACTGGGTTCGGGGCGTTACAGTTGGTATTAGAGGAAGTTTAATACAAACTTTGGAAACTAGATTCAGATAAACTCTGATTAAAGCACATAGCCCTAAGATAGAATTTTATGATTAGAATAGAAGAACTTCCTAGAATTTTGGTATTGTAAATATTTTGTGAGTTTTCCATGTAATAAATCCTTGTATGGATACAAGAAGGTATAGGCGGCTCTGACACAAATGTACCTAAGGGTAAAACCTGAAAACACCGCTTTGATCTAGACTCGAATGGGAACTATTGCACAACAACGAGCCTTGCTGCACTCTTGGTTACAACACTCCCAGGGTATATTCTTAAGATAATTATGCTTTTCTTTATAGACCATTATAAAGGGTTTATAAGTATATACTTACTTAATGAAAATAGTTTTATGATGATGGATTATATCCATAAACTGTTTAGTTTATGTTAAGTGTTTTATAAGTTGGGATTTATGTATTTCCATTCATAAACTAATCTAGTTTATTTCATTGTTTATAAATGGTTCATAGTGGAAGTAATGGAACCCGTATCAATTCATGCACTCCATGTAGGGATTTCCCTCAAACTTAAGATAATTATAATGGAGCTGGTGATGCAACTGGTGCTAATCAGCTTGTCACCATACTGGGATAACTCACTCAGGTTATGAAAAATAACCTTACCCATATGGAGCACCCTGATCCATAGCATGGAGGATCAATGTTAGATCGCTTTATGAGGAAACAACCACCAACATTAAATGGGGGTACAAATCCACTAGTAGCTGAGCAATGGATAAATTCCTTAGAGAAATATTCCATGCCTTGGGGAGTAGTGAAAGGGATAAAGATGTCATGGCAGTTTACCACATCACTGGAGATGTTGATCAATGGTGGTCATTGATTCAAAACACAAGGGAAGATGATGAAGTATCAAATATGGAATGGAGGGAGTTAAAAGAAATTTTCTTAGAAAAATACTTTCTTCATGACCATCGAGCGGATCTGGAAATATAATTTTTGAGTCTGAGGCAAAAGGAGGATGAGAATGTCACAAAGTGTGAAGTTAACTTTACAATGTTAGTGAGGCATACTGCAGATTATATATGTAACCAAAGAAGTAATATTGTTCATTTATTTGAGGGGTTAGAACTATTTCTCTATCGAGCATTAGTCTCACAATCCTTCTCATCATACGAAGATATTGTCTCATGTGCTATCAAGACAGAAAAAGAATTCACTAAATCTTAAAAAATTAAAGAAAATAAAGAGAAGAAGAGATCTGCCAAACACTCTAGAAATGTAAATAAGGGGAAGAAGGGAAAATTTGAATATCCATCATGCAGTAAATGTGGGAAGAAAGATCCTGGTACATTCCTGAAGGGAATGAGATTCTGTTACAAGTGTGGTGAAAAAGTCCCCCAAGATCATGATTGCAATGGGAAGAAAGAGGCTGTCGATGTTGAATGGTACAATTGTAGAGAAAGGAGGAATTATGAAAATGAATTTCCTAAGAATCAGGGGAAATTACCTCAGAAAAGTACAAGGGATCCAGGCCAAGCTTATACTATCACTACTGCTGAGGTTGAAGCTCTGAAAGACGCGGTGGCAAGTAATTTAATGGTTTCCTCAAGTTTAGAAAATTCATTATTTGATTTTGGATCATCGAATTGTTTTATATCTTCCCAGTTTGCTAAGAAAATTAGATATTTCCTATTTGATTTAACAAGGGAGTTGTCAGTCAAAAATCCTGAGGGAAGTATCATCGCAACAAAGTTTTGTAAATCTGTTCCCATTAGAGCATATAAATGTTCTTTATCTACTGATCTCATCGTCATACCCATGATTGAATTTGATATAATCATAGGTATGGATTGGATTTAAAACCATGATGCGAAGATTTATTATAAGAAGAAGGAGGTTACAATTTTTGATGATGATGATAAAGAACACCTTATCTTTAGAGCAGAATCGTCACCACAAAATTCTTATCAAGATCCACCCCCAGTAGCTCAACTAAATTCAATTATTATGGAGGAAGAGAATGAAATAACTGTGGGTGAGGAAAAGAATGTTCAAATAGATGATGTACCTATTGTGAAATAATATGTTGATGTGTTTCCCGAAGATTTACCTTGACATCCTCCAGAAGGAGAATTAATTTTTACATTGATTTAATTCCTAGATCAAGGCCCATATCGAAGACCCCTTATAAAATGGACACTATGGAATTAGTGGAGCTAAAGAAACAACTAGAGTAATTGAGTAATAAGGGATTTATTCTCCCTAGTGTTTCTCCATGGGGAGCCCCTGTTATTTTTGTTAAGAATAAAGATAGATCTATGAGGTTGTGCATCGACTACAGGGAGATCAATGCTATAAAAATAAAGAACAAGTATCCCCTACCTCACATTGATGATTTATTCAGCCAACTTCATGGATCTCAATACTTTTCAAAGATTGACCTTCAATCTGGATATAATCAGTTGTGTGTAAATATGGAAGACATTCTAAAAACAGCATTTCGAACCAGGTATGGGCATTACGAGTTTACAGTAATGCCTTTTGGATTGACTAATTCACCCTTTGTCTTCATGGATCTAATGAATATATTTTTCAAGGAATATATCAATGATTTTTTAGTGGTATTTATTGATGATATCTTGGTATACTCCAAAAGCTACGAAGATCATGAAAATCACATGTGGAATATGCTGAAGACTCTTAGAAGAAATGAATTATATGGGAAGTTTAGTAAGTGTGAATTCTGGCTTAAGAAGATTTATTTTCTTGGCCATATTGTCTCTAAGGATGGAATCTATGTTGATCCTTCTAAGACAAGAGCAATCCAAGAATGGCCAGCACTGATGAGTATAATTGAGGTACACAATTTTATTGGTTTAGCAGGTTGTTATCAAAGTTTCATCTATAATTTTTCCCGATTGGCTAACCCATTAAAAAATATCACATGAAAAGGGGTTAAATTTGTTTGGGCAAAAGAGTGTGAAGAATGTTTGGAAGAACTGAAGAGAATATTAGTCAATGATCCTATATTGACTCTACCATCGGGGAATGATGGGTTTGTTATTTGTAGCGATGCTTCAAATAAAGGACTTGGTTGGGTCTTTATGCAGAATGATAGTATTATTGCCTATGCATCATGACAGCTAAAAATTCATGAGCAAAACTATCCTACTCATTATCTTAAGTTAGCAGTTGTAATCATTTATTTGAAGATTTGGAGACACTATCTATATAGTGAAAAATGTGATATTTATACTGATCACAAGAGTTTTAAGTATATTTTCTCACAAAAAGAACTCAATATGAGGCAAAGGCGATGGCTTGAACTACTCAAAGATTATGATTGCACTATACACTACCACCCGAGGAAGGAAAATAGAGTGGAAAATGCTTTGAGTAGAAAAGATCTTGGAGTTTTGAACAAGATGAGAGTTGAAAAGGATCTTATATACATGGATCTAGTAAAGATGGATATGAGAATCACCATGGAAGGTGGAACATAAATACTTTTTCAAATGGTTTCCAAAACATATTTACTAGAAAGGATAAATAGTTCTTAGACCAATGATGAAGAGTTTAAAAAGAAGATTAAGCTGTGAATGATGGGAGATTGAGTGACTTTTTTATGAAGATGGAATTTTGAAATTTGGGAAGAGAATTTGTGTTCCCGATATACCTAATCTAAAAAGAGAATTCTTGGATGATGCTCATAGCTCTAATTTCTTTATACACCATAGGAGAACCAAAATGTATAGAGATTTGAAGGAACATTTTTGGTAGGACAACATGAAGAGGGAGATTGCGGATTTTTTGTCGAGATGTATGGTTTTTCAACAAGTGAAAGCTGGAAGGAAACATCCTGGAGGAGTCATGCAACCTCTTCCCATACCTAAGTGGAAATCGGATAATATTACGATGGAATTTTTCATGGGACTACCAAATACTCCTAGAAGTAATGATGCAATATGGGTCATTGTTGATCGTTTTACCAAGTCATCACATTTTCTTGCTATAAGAGATGATTTACCACTTGAACATCTAGCAAGACTATATATTAATTAAATAATGAGACTTCATGAAGTACCCATATCAATTTTTTCTGATCATGATCCACATTTTACATCATGATTCTAGAAAAGTCTTCAAAAAACCCTGAATACTGGACTTCGTTTGAGCACTTCCTACCACCCTCAAACTAATGGACAATCAGAATAGACTATTCAAACCTTAGAAGACATGTTGAGATCTTTCTCACTTTACTTTCAAGGTATGGGGGATCAATATTTACCTTTGGTATAATTTTCCTATAACAATAGCTTCCATTCAAGTATTCAGATGGCACCATATGAAGCATTATAGAGAAATAGATGTCGCACACCAACCTATTGGGATGATGTTGGTGAAAGAAAACTCGTAGGCATAGAACTTGTGGAGGAAACGATGGAAAAGGTGAAGGTAATCCAAACCCACATCAAAGCAGCTCAATGTAGGCAGAAGAGCTATGCTGACAACTGAAGGAAGGATTTGGAATTTCAGGTAGGAGATCATGTTTTCTTGAAGGTATCTCCATGGAAGGGTGTTATATGTTTTGGTAAGAAGGGTAAATTGAGTCCCAGGTACATTGGACCCTTCAAAATTCTAGAACTAATTGGTGTTGTGGCTTACTGTTTGGAAATGCTGCCAAGTCTCTCCAATGTCCATGATGTGTTCCACGTATGAATGTTGAGAAAATACATGCCTGACCCAACGCATGTACTCACCTATGAGGAATTAGAACTGGAACCTGATCTAACGTATTGCTAAGAGGCTGTCAGGATTCTTGATACCAGAGAACAAGTGTTGAGATACCGTATGACTCGTTTGGTAAAAGTTCTATGGAGAAACCATAAGATGGAAGATGCAACGTGGGAACTCGAGAAACTTATGATGAAGAACCACCCGAGTCTTTTTATGCAGTAATATTCTAGAAATTTCAAGGACAAAATTATTTGAAGGTGGGGAGAATGTAACACCCCAAGCTTCCACATTATGCTTCTCTTTGAATAATATAGTAGCGTGTGTTGTACGCAACTTCGAGTTCTAACACATCATAACCAATCAAACTAGCCATTATAAATATTAATACCCACTTTTTGAAATTTTATAAATTTTATCATTCAAAATGGACTTCATTTTTGGATTTTTAATAACAAAATTAGCTTAGAGTGAATTTTTTGTATTTTTATGAAAACTTTCAATTTTTTATGAATAGTGAAAACAACTGAGTTATTGTTTAAAACCAAATTTTTATTTAAATAATTAATAATTTTATTTAAATTTATTTTAGGTAAAAATAGATACATAATACCTATATAAGTTCAATGTAATTCATTGGAGTTAGTCTATAATAATTTTAGATATATAAAAATTTTATTGAACTTTTCACGGTCTTTTACCCACCTCCTAGGAGAATTTTCAATTTCATATAAAACTTAATTTTACCACTTCTCTGAGTGTAATTTCAAAAAATCTTAGAGACACAGTTAATATCAGTAAGAAAAATTTCATTCAGTAAGATGAAAATAATTTTTGGTGAATAGTAACTTTTTACTTTTATTTACCACAGTTAAAAGTAAATAGAGTATTTAAGGGTAAAAATGATATTATTATTACCCTAACACATGTCATAATTCTATTGGATAAGTATAATTCGAACAAAAAAACCTTAGGAATAAGATATTAACCTTTTTGGTCCACTTAGATTAGATTAGGTCACTTATTATTATTTTATTTAAAGAAGAGTTAAAAGAGTTAAAATCAAAGTTTAATAACTAAAACATTTTTAATATAGGGTTATACATAAGATAAATTTGAATATAAATATTAATTAGAAATATAAAAATATTTCCTACATAATTTTATTTTATTTATATTTTTTAGACATTAAATAATTTCATTTATTTATGACACAATGATGATGCAGTAATTACCTAATTAATGAAATATTAAAATAATTGATATTATAAATATCCAAATAAATGTAATTTGAGACTTTTTATGAAATAAACTAATTTTCAAGGTTAATATGACATATTAGGGTTGGTTAGATGATTTTGTTTCGAAGTAATAATGCTTTTAGAAATTTAGAAAAAAAATACCATATACTGTCAAAATTGACATAAAAGAGTTTTTAAAACAAATATTATATTAGTAATTGATATTATATTCCTAAAAATCTAAGATTTAGTAAAATGACTTATATTATGATAGGTTTATCATTAATGAACCACTTTCGATTCTATTGGAAGTATATAGTATGTCTATTAACCATATAATATAAAAATACAAAGAGACATGGTAAATGTCAAACTATTTAACTAAGAGTTAAATCTAAAAGATAAAGTTAATGTAGTGATACAAACCTATCTAAAACCTATTGGTTGAGTGGTTTTAGACCCATAACTACCTTATACTTTACATAATACATTTTTGAGCCATTATAAAATGAAAATTATTTTATTATAAACTAATATTTCTAGCTTTTCCTAAGGTACCCCTCACCCCTCTTATAAAAGGGCACACACTCTTCTCTCTAATTCACACTTTCAAAGCCATTTATCTCAGCCAAACCCTGCCCAAATACCCTCTAAACTATCCTCCATTCATCCTATAGGCCTTACTTTATTCATAAATCCAACCTAAAGAGCCATTTTGATCAAATCAAAAGGAATAACCCGAAGAAGAGGTAAATATTTCATCACCTCTTTCAAGTTATTTTCTTCTTCCACTTCCACTTTCATTGTTGTTTCAATTATAAAATAATAAATAAAGTATCTTCTATATACTGTGATGTTATTATAAATATGTTACAACCATATTCATTATTCTAGCCATCTTTTTATTGATATGTCACCATACGTGCGTACGTACGACTTACCGTCTCCAGGTCGTTGTGTAATTGTTATTCAATACATTATTATTTGGATGGGTATAATAATGATGTGTAATTGATGTAAATAATAAATATAACTTGATAAAGATTATGTATATATTATATACCATCCAATTATATATTATTTTAATATCAAAAAAATGATATTGTCGCTCGTGCGTACGTACGGATTACCGTCTTCACGAACGCGATGAGATTCATTCCCCATCATATCCATTCAAGAATAATTTTCATTAGATGATTAAAAATAATGTTTAAAGACTTAATATAATTATGAATATGAATAATACACATCCTATCCATAACAAACATTACTTACATAACAAATCATATAAAAGAAAATGAATCAGTTAACACCCGAAAAGACGATAATACTAAGATATCATTAACAAAGCAATGTTAAAAGATCATATATGATATCATATTAATGTATATGATTCTTGGATAATTTAATAACAATTATTTCACCATTATACAGGAGGTTAACCTACCATCGACCAAGGAAAATTACAAGGTAAGGTTTAGTTCTATAATCTCTTCATTATCTGAGGTTGTTTATACGTAATTATCAACTAGGACCTCTTTATCATCCACATCCATGTTTCATAAAAATATATTTCAAAACATTTTTACTATTTAATAGAATATGGGTTAATGTCATTTATACCCTTGTTTAACTTTTTATAAAATGGTTTGAAAGGAATCTTTCTGTCATTTTCCAAACAAGGTACTTTTTTGACCTTTTCGACAAATTTAATGTAAGAGTGTTTTTTTATCGTACACAGTGGGTGCAGATATTTTCCACCGTTATAACATCGTCGAAGCTTCCCTTACAATATTATAATAATATTTTCAAAATAAATTTTTTCTTTTATAATTATATGACTTTTTAATGATTTTAAAATAGAAAGAGATATTTCTCAAAAAATGTTTTGATTTCATCTATGTCAACATGCTTTGATGAGTTGTAAGATTATTTGAAGTTGATTTATTATGATACAAAACTTCCATATTGTATTGAAGTTTTTTTGATATGTTTGACTGTGGATGTGTTATTTTTTTTACCATTCATGGTTTATGGATAATGTATTGAAATTTCGTATGCATGTTTTAAAACGAATGTTTATGTTATGTTTAAACCTTTTCATATGAGGAATGCATTGGACTTAGTAAGTGACGGGTGGAGCCCACTATAGCTCCTTGATGCATTGGTAGGTCTCATGAGACAAACTAGTGTCTTGCCACAAGGCCTTGACAAAATCTTATTTGTAGTCTTGGCACAAGGCCTTGACTATGTGGTTATGAAAGTCTAGAATTATTCATTACATCATTATGAAAGTGGATGTTGATATTTCATGTGATTATTCGACTAGTATAATATTCATGTGAGTAAGTAAATGGCATTATTTTATTTTATCTTTTCCAAATTATGCCGAAGTTCGAGTTTAAAAGTCTTTTTGTAGTCTTATACATTGCCTTATATGTTTATGCTTATTTATGAAAGTTTCCGCTATATTGTTATCCTTACTGAGAATCTGAGCTCACCCCATTCTATGTTTTATTTTCCCAGGATGCGAAGAAGTATTTTATGACTGACCTGTAGGGATAGTCTAAGAGGATATGAGTGTGGTCTATAGAAACAATTTTGTTGTATTTTTTCATTTTATGTTGTAATTTAAACCTTATGAATGTATCTAGTACTTTCAAGGCTACTAAACTAATCAGCCTTTCAAGACTTGATCTTTTGTGATCATTCCAATTTTATGTAATAATGCACCGACTCTGGGTAACTAGGGTCAGGGAATTACACTTTCAATCTCATTAATCCTCCCATGATCCTTTATGTGCACCCATTACCATACCTAAATTTCATAAGGGATTTCTCTATTCTCATTTCCATTCAAGGACATATTTTATTACATTTTATTATGTTGTAATATTTTCATACATATTACCCTTATTTTTTATTTAATGTATAAATGAATATATCCTCTTTACCTCTCAAAACCAACCTATGATCCTTTATGTATAACCACTAACATTCCAAAATATAATTAGGATTATTTTCTCTATTCAAGTTTTTTCATTACCTTATTCCATATATTATTGAATTTCTAATGTTGGGATATTATTTTCTATTCTACTATTACTTAACATTTTATCTCAATGTGATGAGAGGCCCCTTTCTCTCTCATCAACCCATTTTTATGAATCTTTAAGTGACATTGTTATGCTGTCAAAATTTCACCGCGATCTTCCATGCAAGAACAATTCTACAGTGAATACCATACCAATTTACTATCAAGGGTGTTCACATTTATATACATAGACTTTTTATTTTGTAAATACATATATTTATTCTACACTTCATAAACATGGATGAAATTATGATTATGAATGAATCCATGTTTTAAGATCTATGTGGAACACTTAAGAATGGGAATAAAATGAATATGAAGGGTGCACCCAGATACAACTCCAATGCATTGGATAATTTCTAGTATCATGATACGTCACATTGGTATATGGAGTGAACCTAATTCCTTTATGGTACTTTTTACACCATGATGTCCTGGTGGGTTTATCCACGACCTATGTTTATGATTTAATGTTTTATGTCGTTTCTACATTTCCCATGCAATGATTATCATGTTATATCATGTCTCATTCTTCATGTTTATGATTAATACTCTTGTTATTCCCAATTGATATGCCTATTGTGCAATATTTATTATTATCTTCACGTTATTCCATGTTTATTCCCTTATTGGGCTTTATAGCTCACCTCATTCTTATGTTTATCCCTAGGTTATCCTCTGTAGTTTTAAAATCCAGGGAACTTTAAAATAAAGTTAAGTGATTTTTTAATAATTATTTTTTTATCCCATGTTAAATATGTTATTCTATTTACTTAATCCCCAAAGACACTATACTTCTATATCTTTTGGGTTGCATTAAGTGTACTTTTTTTAATAAATCATAAATTAATGTGAAATAAAGAGTTGGGTTGTTATAATTTGTCTTGTCCAAGATCTACCTAAATAGATCATCAAAATACCCCCCCATTGTAGAATCCTCAACTTATTTAGAAATAAAACCAAGGAATCCCTTTGGTTAAAACCAAAAGGAGTTACCCGAATAAGAGGTAACATACTTCTTCAAGCACTTTTGTTTTATTTTCATTATCTATCCCCTAAAATCTTCTTATTCCATGACTATATAATAACACAAGTATCCAAAATATACTGATATTTTTTATTCTAAGTTTTATATCTATACTTACACACACTTCCATCTAATGGGTAATAAACTTACCATTCATGTACGGTGAACTATCGACTCGCGAAATGATGATTATTCATTTTTTCTTTACCACCTCTCATGGTTGGGAATTATGATGGAAACATTGTTTATATATGATATATATGATATTTATTATGCCTTTATGTTTATTTAAATTTTATATTACACACAACTTTATGCTTTAAATTTTTGTGGGAATACGATAACATCATCTGTGTAAGGATGGACTACCACCTCCTCAAAGCGATGTGATTTGTTCACGCTATACATGGAATGTATAAAAGAAGGTTTTAGGAAACCTATGTAACATATATGAAATATATATAACACTAGAATGATAATATATATATATATATATATATATATAATTTAATTTTAATTATTTTAGATACGACAGATAAATGAAAGAAGAATTCATGCATACGTACAACCTACCATCTAGATGAACGGTGCATTTCATTCCCTATGTATGAATATTATGAATTATTATAAATACACATATATAAAGAATATATATGATATTTAAATCCTGTTTTATATTATATATATTATAAAATCATGATCTATGTAATATGAAAAATATGTAACAAGTCAAAACATACCTGAAAACTAGACAATTATCACCATAAATAGTGTAGATAATGAAAGATTATTAACAAATAAGTAATATGATATTATAAAAAGATCATATATGATATAATAAATATTAATATGGTTCTAGAATAATTTATTAAAATTTCATAAAACCATTATATATGAATATAAAGGATTTTTACCCGAAAGGAAATGCATGGTAAGAGATTCTTGTCTCACTTTTCCTTATGTGCGACATACACCATTTTCGCCACTTATTTTTTTAGGGTGTATATAATTTCCTTTTTAATATATTATATTATTAAATATTTAATATTCATGGTATTTATTGTTTAGTTTTATTTTATCTCTTTCTTGGGTTATATGATTCAAAATTTACTAAGTAGTAAGGTATTTTATCTCAATTAACATACCATTGAGACTTATTTGTTATTATACACCAATTCACTTTTATACGGTGTATATATTTACCTTTTCCATGTTATATCATGAATCTATCTATTATCATGATATTATAAGTTTCATTTAATGTTATTAAATCATGGTGATTATGCTTCAAATGTTTCAAAGTGGTATGGGACACTTTGGAATGTTTAAAGATTATTTTCCTCAAGAATGTTTTTAACAATATTCCAATGGTATTTAGATTATTTTAGGAATACTTTATTGTTGTGCATCTAATTTATTATATATGGTGTACATACTACCACTTTGAAATTTTATATCATGATTCATTCATTCATCATGGTATTTTTATTTTCAATTTGAATTAGTTCTTCTAAGGGATTTGAGTTAAAAGTTACTAAGAGGAAAAATAATTTCATAACCCACCTTTATTTCATTGGGTTATATTACTTCTTATTTGTCATTAATATTCTATGATTATGTGTGTAGTAATTTTTTACTAACTATTTTTGTATTTCTACTTGTCTATGTGTATTTACATTTGAAATAAATAATCTATTCATTGATTACTTGGCACATCAATGTTATAATATTTTCAAGGGTTTACTTCACAATCTCAATTTGTTCATGAATTTTTACACATGAATTCCCATTAGAGGAAATTATTTGATCATTATATAATAAATCCTTCAACATTATTCTACTATTGTTATTCATGATAGTTTTCAAGTAATGGTACTATTTTACCACTCTTGGGTACTTAAAATATTTTAGAAAATATTTTTAAGAAAAATTGAGTTCATTTCTCTCTTTAGTCAGAGAATTTATTTTCCTCTAAGAACTTTATTTTCTAAACATGTTTAAAAAATGTTTTTATCCTTTCCAAAATTATTTATTAAATAATTGTTTACCATTTTTTTTCTTTTAAAAATGTTTTCAAGAGAATATTATTTTCACTTTCCAAAAAATGAAATTTTCTAACCTTTTACTATATAAAATAAATGGTCTATTTACCTTATAAAACATGTATGGACCTAACCGCCTTAATTTATTCAAAGAAACCTTTGAAAAATTAAGAGGGTACTTTTTAAACGATTTTTTTCAGAAGTGATTTTGAAAGGAAAGTATTTTCAAATTATTTTTTAAAATAAAAAGGATATTTTCATCAAGATTTTTTTAAAAGATATTTTTATTGTATTTTCATTCATCAATGAAAACAACCCTTTATTTTTACACCACTTTAGATACATTTTATTAATACTATCCATATTAATCCTCTAGATGGTTTTTGATTTATTTTTCTAAGGATAATATGGACATTCACTTCCTTGATTCCTTTTTTAGACCCCTTGAAATATTAAATTTCCAATGATCATTGAAGATTTAATTTCTCCTAATTATCCACATAATTTACCATGGATATGTTCATTAACTAAACAGTATACCATTTTTCATATGGTGTTTAATTTGAAAAATTTTTGACTACCTAGGGAAATATTGATAAATCTTTATTCTTTTTTAAATATGGAAATTTGATAAGTCATATTTTCTATTAATTAAATCGATTATTTGATATAAGGAATTATTTAGATAGGTAATGACGGGTGGGAACTAGACTTTATATAGACCCTTGATTCAATGACATGTTCTCATGAGGCAAATTATTTGTAAAAATTAAACATGTTTCTACATGTAGTTTTAAACCATCATGTGAATTTTCATGATTGTTTAGTTTTTCATGAGCCCAATACATGATTTAAAATATTTAATAATTTCATTAATTTTGATTTAGTATTCATTATCCATGAAATTTTCACTACGAAAAATCCTATGGATGCATTTTATTCTATGTCTATTGATTAAGTGGAATGTGTTTTCAATTTATTGCCTTACTATATTGATTATTCCTTATGTAGTTATCTTGAATGGCATGTTTCTTCAATTATTTACCATTCCATAGTTTTTATTAACTTCCTTCTTAGTTTATTGATTACATGGCATGTGTATTTGGTTATTAAATTTCCATATTGAATATGCTCATTGATTCATTATTAATTCCTCTATACTTTACCCTTACTGATGATTATAGCTTTCCATTATTATGTTTTCTTTATTTAGGATTCCATAAAGTGTGTTAAGAAATATATGAAAGGATATTCCAGATAGAATAAAGTTATTATCCTAGAAAAAATTTATGTTATAATTAGTGTATTTATTTATAAAACAAGACTCATGTATTTATCTGGTTTACCATGACTACTAAATTGTTTGGTTCTTTGGGATGTGATTTACTTGTATCTTGTTCCAATGTAATGGTAGCATGACACTGGCTATGGGATTTCTGGCATTGGGTCACTATAGTTGGCATCTGATCTAGTTTTTTAACAACCTTGGGAACTAGATTTAGAAAAACATAGATTACAGAACACAACCCTAAGATAAAATTTGAGGATATGTATAGAAAAAATCCTAGAATTTTGGTAAGTTAGAGATTATATGGGTTTTCCTAACAATACATCAAATTATCGATATTAAAAGTGGATATGGTTCCGACAAAAATGTACCTAGGGGTAAAAAATCTAACAAGGTGTGTCTGGACTGACTCGACATAACCTCGTACATGACACTGGGCATTACTCACACCTGGTTTGACACTTCCAGGGGATATGACTAGGATAATTCAAATTATATTTAAAAATAATTAGGAATTATTTGAATATATAATGACAATGAATGACCTATGTTAATCCTAAGGTTTTTTTTGATTGAAGATACAATGTCATGATTTAAAAATCCTATAAAAGATATTATGGATAAACTCTAGACTATGGAAGGGCCTATGTGAAAATAAATGGATGAAGTATTTATGTATTGGGGTTGTATTAAAAATCTTAGTTATAAATGCTAATTAGTGAATTATATTATTTCAAGGAAATACATCATATTTATTTTTGGAAATTATATTAATATAGTTTTAGAAAGGGACAAACTGTATGTCGGGTGACAACCCATCATGTTTGGGAAGGCCTCAGGACTTGAACCCATCACTGAAGGATGATAATGGCTTTATTCATACCACTTATCTATGTGATAATTAATGTGTAATTATTTTTAGTTAAATAAATTGAGGAATATTTATTAACAATGAACTAATATTTTTACTTCTAGGTTTAGAGAGTAATTTCTTAATCATATTGGTTCTAGAAAATAGTTAGAGACAAATATAATGACTTGTTTTATGCTCCTTACGATCCATTAAAATTTTATTTTAGTGCTTTAGGAATCATACTTAATTTTTTGATATCTATTTCTTGATGTAATGGATGGCTTGAAAATTAATCAAAGAAAACAAAAAGATTAAATTTGTGTTTATAGAAATATGTCAAGTAATTTTATTTCCTTATATTCTTGGAAAGTAAAATAATTAATCAATATTAAGAAAATGATATAAAAAAATGTTTTCCTAACACATTATTTTTTTTGAAACGATTATCTTTTGAATCATCTTGGATTTATGGATTTGAGACTCTCAAAATTCCATTGATCATTCATTTTTTTGTGATTGATGACCTCAATCAATCCATATAAATATTTATACTTTTACTCCATGTACATATCTATACTTTTTTGCTGATGTTATCCTACGTAGAAACATGTTTATATCTTAGTCCATGTGACCTTTGTACTTCTCATTCTCTCATTTCTAGAGGATGTTTTATGAACCCTTCTCTCAAGGTGGGATTTCAAAATAAGAAATTTCAAACAATTTGTTTCCAAGGTCAAGTTTAAATTATGATGACATAATTTATTTAAGGTGGGGAGAATGAAACTCACTGAAATTTTAAATTAAGAACATTGTATTCGATAGAGTGTATGACACACAACACCAAGAGCGCAAGGGAATATAATATCCTGAGACTTTACAATATAATTACTATTTTAAATAAGTTAAATATATGACATAGCTTTCAATACACATGATACTAAGTTAGTGTTTGTCGTACACAATAATGAGTTTCTTTGATGACTTTTGTTACACGCCAGACCAAGTTTTACCAAACAATAATGTATTATTAAAATATTATTATTTAATATAATAAGATATAACCTAGCTGTTAAATTAAAAATTATTAATAGTATTAAAAAATAATTATAATATATGTTTTATAAAATTATATGAAAAATTCACTAGTTACCAATTAATTTTAAATGAAAATATAAACCAATTGAATATAAAGGATATATTTTTATTTTTAATAGAATATAAAGGATATATTTTTATTTTTATGCTCAGAAAAGCCTTTTATCTTAATAAATTAACTTAATTAAAATTAGTGAATGATATTAATGAAATACATATATTATATCTTTAATCAAATATTTGTATATTAATCCTATAGGTTTGATAAGCATAAGATAAGAATAAATCTAGTTTTATTCTTAAAAAGCAATATTTTTCTAAAGGAAATTTTACCTCCTTTTAATGGAGAACCAATTTTAAATCTAAACATAAAAACTATCTTATGGTGAATTTTTTACATTTTTCTGTGAAGTTTCACTTTTTGATGAATAGTGAAAATATAGAATTTTAATTCAAGGCTATTTTTAGTCTAATTTATTTATAAAGTTAAATTATGTATTTATTGGTTTTAAATTTAAATTAGATCAACAATAATAAAATTAATCCAATTTAGTACATTGGAATAAATTTCACTTTAAAATTAGACATAAGCCCTTCACAAACTTTTCAACATTTTACTTTAAAAACTGGCTTTTTCGTCCCGTATGTGGGATTAAAATTAAATTAATTTCTATAACTTATGTGATTGGAATTTGGAAAAATTAATTTAATATTTATAATCAGTATAATTTCTAATTTATAATAATTTCACTTAGTTTTTTACCAAAAATATAAGTGAATGTAATTAAAAGTAATTACAATGATTGAGTGAACAAATAACTTAACAAGGGACTAAACCTTAAACTTAAAGGCTAAAATGACTTATAATATTTTCCAAAAACCATTTTATGGCCATATTTAGAGCCTATATTCCATTTTATCTAATTAAGTCCATTTTGGATCCACTTTACATTGGAAAAATGTTGGTGGAATTCCCTTTTCCAAAATTTACAAGAATGTCACTCTACCTCCACTATAAAAAGGCACTCACCCCTCCCACTTCCCAACACCTCTCCAGCCACTTTATATTAACAATTATCTTCCTAAATATATCTTAAAAATTCCTACACTCATCCTATAATTCTCACATTGGTCATAACTAAAACCAAGGAATCTCTTTGGTGCAAACCAAAATGCATTCCCTGAATAATAGGTAACATCATTCCTCAAGATCTTTTGTTTTATTTTCATTCTTAATTCCCATCAAATATTATTATTACATGATTATATAATAAAAATTGTTTACTATATATGATGATATTTTTTTAATATTATGTTTTTACCTAAAAGTACACACTTTCATCTAATGTGTAATGAACATACCGTTCGTGTACAGCGAACTACCGCCTCATGAAATGATGATTGTTTGTTTTTCCTTTATCACCTCTCATGTTTTATAATTATGATTTAAACAATGATTTTATATGATATATATTATATTTATTATTTATATATGGTTTTTAAAATTTTATATAACATATAATTTATGATTTCCATTTTGTGAGAATATAATAACATCGTTTGTGGAAGTGTGGACTATCGACTCCTCAAAGCAATGTGATTCGTCCACGGTATACATGGAATGTATAAAGGTTTGTTTTAAAAAAACTATGTAAAATATGAGAAATATATATGATAATTTAATTATAATATACATATATATCATTTACTTTTTATTCTTTTAAATATATAAAATAAATTAAAGTAGCGTTCATGCATACATACGGCCTACCAACTCCCTGAATGGTGCATTTGATTTCCTGTCTGAAAATATTATGGATTATTATAAATACATATATATATAATAAATATATATTATAATTAAATCATGGTATAAATTCTTGATATAATGAACTCATGATCTATATAATAGTAACAACAAGTAATCAGTCAAAACATACTCAAAAAATTAGACAATTAACACCACAAAAAGTAATGATAATGAAAGATTGTTAAAAAAGGATAGTAAGATATAATAAAAATATCATATATGATATCATAAATATTAATATGGTTTTATAATAAGTTATTAACATTTTTTAAACTATTATACCATAATTTTAAGGGTGTTCACCTAAAAGGAAACTTGAGGTAAGGGATTCTTGTCTCACTTTTCCTTAGATAAGATATCAACCATTTTCAACAATTACTTATTTTATGTGGTGTATATACTATCAATTTTGATATAATATATCAAAATATCCTTAATATTCATGGTATTCAATTTTTTATTGAATTTATCTCTTTTATGATTCATATGATTCAAAGGTTTCTTAAGTAGTAAGAGATTTCATCTCAATTGACATTACATTGAGATGTATTTGTTATTATGAAATAACTAAATTTTATATGGTGTATATACTTCCATTTCATATGTTATATCATTCATATCCTTATTATCATGATATTATAAGTCTATTTACATTTATTCCATCATGGTGAATATGATTCAAATGTTTCAAAGTGGTATGAGACATTTTCGAATGTTTAGAGATTATTTTCCTCAAGAATTTTTTTAATGATATTCCAATGGTATTTACATTATTTGTGTCTTAAATTATTTTTGTGAAAAAAATTTCATATATATGGTTTAAATAATTTAAATTCTACCTATTATATCATGATTCATTAATTCTTTATGGTAATGTTAGTTTCACTTTGAAATATTTCTTCTAAGTGGATTCGATTTTAAAGTTACCAAGTTGGAAAAGAATTTCATAACCCAATTTCATTTCATTGGGTTATATTAATTCCTCATTTTCATTAATATTCTAATATTATGTGTGTGATCACTTTTTACTATCTATTTTTTTGTTTACACTTGTTTATGTGGATTTACACTTGAAACACATATCCGTTTCATTGATTTATTCTCACATCAATGTTATGGTCTTTTCAAGGGCTAACTTCACAATATCATTTTTTTTGGGATTATTTAAACCTGAATTTCCATCATAGGAAATTATTTTATCATTGTCTAATAAACCCTATAACTACCTTCTCCTCTAGTTATTCAGGAATATTTCAAGTAATAGTACCATTTTCCCATTATTTGGTACTTAAAATGGTTTATAATATTTTTTAATAAATCCTAACTTCATTTCTATCTTTATTCGGAGAACCTATTTTCTTCTAAAAAAACATTTTTAATTGTTTTCAAAAATATTTTAAACCTTTAAAAAATTATTTATTAAAGTAATTTTTACCATTTTTTTCATTTACAATTGTTTTCAAAGGTATTTTATTATCTATTTATGAACAAGGCATTTTTAACCTTTTATCATGCAAAAGGAATGTTCTTTTTACCTTGTATTGCATGTATAGATTTACCCTCTATCATTTCTTAGAATCCTACTCTGAAAATTTTAAATGTTTTATTTTTAAATAAAATATCTTCAAATTTTATTTTCAAATAAATTTTTTTCTAATTTTTTTCAAAATAAAAAAAAATAATTTCCTCAAAAATGTTTTTAAAATATATTTTTATAGTATTTTCATTAATCAAAAACAAAAAACCTTTATATTTACTCTAATAGGGATATGTTTTATTTTTTACATCTTTAATATTTATCTGGATGGTTTTTGATTTATTTGGTTAAGGATAGTATTGAAATTCACTTCTATGATTCATTTGTTAGTCCCTTTGAAATATTAATTTTCCTATGATCACTAAACACTGAATTTTCCCTAATTATTAATATCATTTATCGTGGATATGTTCATTTCCTAAACCATAAACCATTTTTCATAAAATTTTTACTTTAATAGTTGTTTGACTATCTTGGGAAATATTAATAAATATATATTCTTTATTCAATATAGATGTTTGGTATGGCATATTGTTGGTTAATTAAATTGATTATTTGATATAAGGAATTCCTTTTATAGGTAGTGAAAAGTTGATCCAAAAAATTATATAGCCCCTCGATGCATCGACAGGTTCTGATGAGAAAAATTGGTTTTTAAAATTAAATAGGTTTCTACCTATAGTTTTAAATCAACTCGTGAAAATTCTTGATGATATAGGTTTCATTGTTCCTGAGACATAACATCCAATAATTAAGTATTTCCTTAATTTTGATTTGATATATATTATCCATGATATTTTAATATGAAAATTATATGGATGAATTTCATTCTCAGTCTATCGATTAATTTTCATGTGTTTTTATTTTCTTTCCATGCCATATTTATTATTCGTTATCTAGTTATTTTAAATGGCATGTGTTTTCAGTTATTTACCTTGTCATGTTTTTTACGAACTTTTTTCTTAGTTAATTGATCACATTACATGTTTATTTGGTTATTAACTTGACATATTGACTATTCTCATTGATTCATTATTTCTTTTGTTATACTTTATCCTTACCAAGAATTTGACCTCACCCTTATTTTGTTTCCTTTCCCCAGGATTCCCTAAAGTTTTCTAAGAAAGATATGAAAGTATATTCTAGATGGAATAAATTTATTATCATCAACAAAATATTATGTGGTAATTATTGTATATATTTTTAAAATAAGGCTCATGTATGTATCTGTTTTACCTAAACTATTAAACTGTTTAGCCCTTTAGGATACGATTTACTTGTATTTTATACCAATGTAATGGTAGTAGACACCATCTCTGTTCTTGATGGGTTCGGGTCACTAAAATTTATGTATGAATCTAGTATTCCAAAACTACTAAGTGGTTTTATACTTTAATAACTCTTGTACTTTGTAACAATTATGTAATATAACTATCAACTATGGGTTTTTGGAGAATGAGATGTTACAACATGGATGGGTATTATTCCATGTCATTCCAACTAGATTTATAAACACTCTAACCTCTTGTATAATAATTTTATATTAATTATAATTATATACCAAATTTATAAAAATACTTATAATATCATATATTATCCACTTATAATATTTTAACACATGTTTATTAATAATAATTTTGTAAATTCATCATTTTAAGGTGCTCAAGGTGTCATTTTTCATGTATGTTTCGGTTCGATAGTTTCAATACTTTCATATTGATCATAGTTTCATATTTTTCATAATATTAAAAATGGTATGATTATAATTTTAATTTATTATATATAGTTTTATTACCATCGGTAACATGTGTTAATAGAATGATGAAATACACCATTCATGGAGATGGTAGTCTGTATGTATGCATGAACATCGTTTTCATTTTCTAATGAAAAGAAGAAAATAAATTTAAATAAAATTTAATTATTAAATAATAATAATAACATAATAAATATATTTATATTCATTAAATCCATCATTATGTCCACCCATGTGAGTAAGTGATGTAAAATTAAACTCATTTCTATGTAGAGACAGTTGTTCGTACGTATGTGCGAGCAATATTTTCATTTTACCTCAGATAGAGTCAAAAATATGGTATATTATATCATGTCATTATAAAAGAATAATTATATCCTAAAAATAAAGTATAAAAAGTATATTAATCATAATAATCATTCGTGAATTTTGATGATGATAAAAAAATACAAAACTATGTGGAGGCAGTAGTCTGTACGTGTGAATGAATGATGCTTTCATTTTTCATTGTGGAGAATGAGATAAATGAATGTTTGTTTCATAAAAATGAGAATATATCAATATATGGATGTTTCGTGGTTTCAGTTTTCAGCCTCAAAACACCCAATGGCTCTGTATACAATGATGGACGAACCTTCTTTCCAAAGGCAGGCATTCACCGGATGGTCTGACTAGCGACCCTTAAGAACTCACATTGGTCGAGAGGATGGGAAGTCGGGCTCATCGCACCCTTTGGGGGGGGGGGGTTATTGCCTATTCTGGGACTCTCTTATAGATTTAAGACGTATTCATATATTCGCGAATCTTTGGTTTATACCCAAACATAGTATCCACAGATTTAACCTTGGTGGGTAATGGTCAACTGGACGTAGGGGTTCAGAATCATTTATGCCCTAGGTTTACCATCCCTCGTTGGATTAATGACCTCGAAGAGTCGGAACTCGCTTGAGGCGGCACTAGGAGTGGTGCAGTGAACCGATGTGAAGATAATCGGATCGACCGGTTGTTGGGCTTGATCCTCTTAGAGGCTTCCTACGTACCCTTCCTAGGAGGCGGGGATCAAAGTCCACTTAGATATCATAAGTGTTGGAGAACCTACGTGAAGATGGATCGGGGGTCCGACGGGTAGTGGGCCTGAACCTCATGGAGGCTTCCTACGTATCCCTGCGGTGGGGAATCAAAGTCATCGTAGTTCGCGTATACAGTTTAACGTCATTCTGGACATGGGATACAGTTTAACGTCATGCTGGATGAGGGTGGAACTCGACATGAAGAAACGACCGAGTGGTGGGCTTGAACCTCGTGGAGACTTCCTACGTACCACGCCTTGACATGGATCAAAGTCCCTATAGTTTCATTAGTGGGGCATACACTCTGAGGAGGCCCAGAGAGATGGATTGGGGCTTACTCTGAGGAGTTCCATGAGAGTATGTCATGGTCGATGCATACTCTAAGACCACGTGAGTCATGCTCGGTGTGAGAAACAAGAGGCGGCAGGGACCAGAGGATCACGTCGCGAAAGGTGCGTCCATGAGAAGTGGAGTGGGGCTTACACATGGAGCGACCCATAAGGTTGGGGCTTACTCTTAGGTGGATTCCCATGGTGTATTCCACATGTCTGGCCATGAGGTCATCCCAACCCATTAGTGGGTTGAGGAATATAATGGGGGCCAACGCCTATGCATGAGTGCACAATCAGGATAACGCCAAGGGCATTGGAATCAGTCCAAACAAAGGGATAAGAAAAGTGTGAATTACATGCCCAATATTCGGAACGTAATGAGGGTGGCATGGTGATGGAGGATAACTATTGACCATGTTCGAAAAACAGCATCCATATCACGTTAGCCTGAAATCGGGACAGACAACTGAGGGACGACTGCAGACTGTGTTCGAAACACAAGACCTATCTCGAAGTGTTATCCGAAGTCTTCCGGGGCATTGGCCCAGGACGGTAGGTGAGCCGATGCGGCATGAGGCCAGACCGTTAGGGGTTTCCTTTAGACATGGAAGAGTATGAGGATCCGAATGAAGGACACGCAAAGTGTGGGGCAGAGTGATAGAATGTTTGAACGGATTCCAAAACTCTTGATATTACACCACTGTGATAATGGTATGAGGCATCTTATAAGGTCGGGGCTTACTCCGAGATGGATGCCCATGTGCTGCTAAGGATCCACACTAGTGAATGGGGATTACGCAAGGAAGCTACCCATGTGCCTTCCTCATGTCTGACCATGAGGGCATCCCAACTCACTGGTGGGTTGAGGGATATAATTAAGGCACACACCTATGCGCAAGTGCAAAAGCGGAATAACGCCAAGGGCATTGGAATCAGTCCAAACAAAGGGAGATGAAAAGTGTGAATTACTTGCCCAACATTTGGAACGCAATGAGGGTGGCATGGTGATGGAGGATAACTGTTGACCATGTTCGAAACATAGCATCCATATCACGTTAGCCTAAAATGGGGACACACAACTGAGGGTCGACTACTAAACGTGTTCGAAACACATGACCTATCTTGAAGTGTTATCCGATGTTTTCCGGGGCGTTGGCCCAGGACGGTAGGTGATCCGATGCGGCATGAGGCCAGGGTGTTAGGGGGTCCCTTCAGACATGGAATAGTATGAGGATCCGAATAAAGGACACGCAAAGCGTGGGGAGAAGTGATGGAATGTTTGAACGGATTCTAACACTCTTGAAATTACGCCACTGTGATCATGGCATGAGGACTCTTATGCTTGGAGCATAAGTAATTTATTGAATGGGGCAAAGAGGCATCAAATTATTGAATGATGGGGAATTCTACAGTTTATAGTCATTTAGAGAGGATTGTTTCAATATATTTTAATGTCATACGGATAGGACAAGGTCCATATAGTTTAACGTCATGTGTTCAGGATGAGCCTATGCGCGAGTGCACAAGCGGGATAATGCCAAGGGCGTTGGAATCAGTCCAAACAAAGGGAGGTGAAAAGTGTGAATTACATGCCCGACATTCGGAACACAATGAGGGTGGCATAGAGATGGAGGATAATTGTTGACCACATTCGAAACATAGCAATCACATCACGTTAGCCAGAAATGGGGACAAACAAATGAGGGTCGACTGATGACCGTGTTTGAAACACATGACCTGTCTCGAAGTGTTGTCCAAAGTCTTCTAGGGCATTGGCCCAGGACGGTAGGTGAGCGGATGCGGCATGAGTCCAGGCCATTAGGGGGTCCCTTCAGACATGAAAGAGGACGAAGATCCGAATGAAGGAAACGCAAAGCATGGGGTGGAGTGATGGAATGTTTGAATGGATTCCTGCACTCTTGAAATTATGCCACTGTAAACATGGCATGAGGCATCTTATGCTTGGAGCATAAGGAATCTCTTGTTTGGAACAAGAGGCATCCTGTGTTTGGAACGTAGGGAGAACTATAGTTTATAGTCATGTAGAGAGGACTTCCATATAGTTTAACGTCATATGGATAGGACGAGGGCCATACAGTTTAACGTCATGTGGTCAGGATGACTAGGTAGGAGATACCTAGAAATGGTTGGTGTGGGACTTACGCAAGGTAATCCCTTTCTAGATGATCCTAGAAAAAGGAGCTAGGTAATGGGGTTATAGGAGAGTCATGAGGAGTATCTCGACTCATGGAATTCATAGGATGAATGTTGGGGCGGTGTGGCCCGAAAAGTTCGCGGTGCGACCTCCATTTTTCATGGGGGTTAGTGACGGTGGCGAAGGGAGAAGACTGGGACAGCAGCCCATCACTGTCCCCGAGCGAGGGTGCGGGGGTGAAACCCCTGCGGTATGGACCAGCGAGTGCATGGGGTTTTCCGCATCCGGCGGGCCGTGAAGGAGCTGGTCGTGTGGTGTCGGCCTTGACGGACTGGCCATGGAGGAGCTGGCTGCGAGGGAGACGCATGTGGTTTGTGGTTTAAGTGTCTGCGAAGGGTGTCCGTGGAAGAGTTGGTCGTGGAGAAGATGGGTGTCCGTGAAGGATGGCCGTCTGCGAAGGGTGTCCGCAGATGAGATGACTGCGAAGGAAATGACTGTGAGGGGCATCTGCAAAGGGGCTGACACCCGTCCTGCTTCACGCCCGTGGAGGATCTCCACCTCCATTTCGCAAACGACACTGGTCCACAGAGGAGATGGCCATCCGTGAAGGATATGGCCGCTAAGGACTGGCCTCGGAGGAGTTTTCCGCATGTGGTTCGCAGACCGATTTCTCCTCTACATGAAAGAGTGCATCAGCGGACGAAATGGGGTCCACGGATGGTCGCGGACTGCTGGGAGCGATTTCTCCAACGTCTCCCCATGACCTTCCTCTTCTTTTTTTGGTGCCCCTCAGTTACTATTTATAGAGTCATGAAGAGGATTCTTTGATGGGAACACAACACTTTTTGCGGAATCCCATGAAAGAATCCCCAATCCGCCTCTATTCCATGAAGGATGAGGTTAGCGGTGGCATACGGCTTCTGCCTCCACCTCGCGAGTGACGCGGTTCGCGGCCGCATATGGATTCTGCCTCCGTTTCACGAACGATGGTGCACACGGCATGGGCCAGTTGACGCGGTTTGTGGTGGTGGACCAGCCTAGATTCACCGGCGGTCTTCCTGGTTCATGACCGCATAGGCGCTCCACCCCATTTCAGAAACGACAGTGTCCGTGGTAGGGAGGTTCGTCGAACCGGCCGCGTAATGTTGTTGGGAACCAGTACGCGGACCGGTTCGGTCCTTTTCCATGTTTTGGGGTAATTGGATTTCCCCCTTGCATAATTTTCAGGATCCTACAAATTCCCCCAATCGAAATGGAGTCCGATCAGAATAAAGAGGAGGCCATTCCAATGTAGAGTGGTCCTGAAAATCGATGAGTGATTGGACAATGCTCTAAATTTTTCCCGAGCCAAGGGACTCAGCGAGCATAGTTTGACTATTGCCGGGGTTTTGTCGAAAATCCCCACAAAATTTTTGTCTTTTTTTTAATGTCCTGATTTTTCCTGGGCCCATTTGGTGTGGAACCAGCGGGTATAACCCTACTTTTACTTAGGTCTCCCTTTTTGGGTTTTCAGCCTAACATGCTTTGTGCCTCTTTTCTTGGGCGGTTTAAAGTCCCTCCATCAAGACTATCATTACTGATGTTTTAGGTCGAACAAATTTTACCAAACATGGTGGTGCAAGGGACCCAATGGGGTTCAACTGATTAAAAGATGTCTCAATACTCTTCAGATGCATGTAGGGGGAACATGTTTAAATTTGAATGGCATGTAGGGCATGCCTCAAGGCATGGGAGCTGCGTCGGTGTACAGAGGTAGGAAGAGCGTTGCCTAAGGAAAACTTTCCTTTGGTAGACGGGCCAGGGGCGATCAATATGCAGAGCCGTTGAGGGCATGGTATGCATAGTCATGCAATGGTGTCCTTAAGTCAATTACTCTCCATTTCTGATGGCCATTGGACTTCATGAAAGTCCGGCTTATGGAAACCACCATGGGTGGCTTGGAGAATTATGAAAACCACCTGGGGTGGCTCAGAAAGGGTATGTGATGTCTGACAGGTTTTGAGAACATCTGTATCAATCAGGAGTGTGGAAGCAAGGTTCCTGTCCTACACAATCATCTAGTATAAAAGACTGTTGGGACTTGGTGCAGTTTAAAGTCATGCGGCTGGGACATCATTTAAAATGGAACGACTTTTCCTAGTTCTTAGTAATTCTTTCAAGGACGTTCCACAATATTCAGGCAGGGTTGTGAAAGAGGTTGGTAAACTGTAACTTAGAGGGTTTCTGAATCCCGTGATAGACATGGGGGCTCAGAGGCCAAGGGGCGTACCGAGAGAAACATTGCCTAAGGAAATCTTACCTTTGGTAGATGGTCCAGGGGTGATCAATATGCAGAGCTGCTGAGGGAATGGTATGCATAGTCATGAAAAGGTGTCCTTAGGTCAATGATTATATTCCTCCTATAGCCAAGAAACTTCAGGGAAGTTGAGATTTGGAACCACCAGGGGTGGCTTATGAGATTCCAGATTTCTCTGAGTACAGAGTATGGTTTATGATGAGAGGGTACCTGGATATGGGGGAAACATCTAGACCAAATTTCCCAAGAATGGGTGAAGTAATCCCTTCTCACATGGGTGTGAGATGGTGGATTGTACCGGTCTGACCTGTGCACTGAGGGATAGAGAAAAGCCTATGTTCCTCACTGAACCCATGATGAGTTTGACCGTGTAGTTTATCATCATAAGGTTAGGACATATTCTGTGTAGTTTAGCATCATGTGGTAAGGACAAGGGGAATCATTTAAAAGTTTTTGTGCAGTTTAATGTCATGCAGCGAGGACGGCTTCCGTGCAGTTTATCATCATGCGGTAAGGACGTAATTGCAAAGGCCGCTCTTCATTAGAACGTAACTGAGCCCGAGTATCCTAGAATTTCCAAGACGTGGAGGGGGGTTGATGGTGTAAATCATGGTTCCAGGGATTCTTGGATCAGGAGAGGTGATATGGGGGCTTTGAGGCCGGTAAGCGTACGGAGCTAGGAAGAGTGTCACCCGAGGAAATCTTGCCTTTGGTGGATGAGCCAAGGGATATCATTATGCAGAGCCGCTGAGGGCATGGTATGCATAGTCGTACAAAGGTGTCCCCGGGTCGATTACTTTCTACTTCGGATGGCCATGAATGGTTATGAAGATCCGAAATTATCCGGGCCACAAAGTATGTCATCAGGGAAGGAAATGTCTGAACATGTTGGGAATACTCGTCCCTGGTTTCCATTTAAAGATTAGAGAGCTCCCCGTGCTGATTTATTTTTCTGCATGGGGGCGTACCTTTAATCCATGCAGTTTAACGTCATGCAAGAAGAAATAAGTACTCTTAGTTTAGCAGTCATAGAGATCGGACCATTGGGTGACTAATACTACAGTCACTCAAAGGATAACTGGGTCATCATGTTCTGATATACTTGGAACAAGGTGGGGGATGAAGGTTGTAAACTGCAACATTGAGTCTTCCTGGATCAGGAGGTGTGGTGTGGGGGCTCTGAGGCCAGTAAGCGTACGGAGCTAGGAAGAGTACTACCCAAGGAAATCTTGCCTTTGATGGATGAGCAAGTAGCTATCATTATGCAGATCCACTGAGGGCATGGTATGCATAGTCATACAAAGGTATCCTCGGGTTGATGACTTTCCACTTCTGATGGCTGGGAATGATTATGAAAATCCGATATAGCTCATAGCTCAGAGTTCGGCATATGGGGATAATGGTGTCCGAGCATACAAGAAACATCTTCACTACAATTTTCCGTTGAGTCAAAGTAGCCTAGTCCTGGATTGATGTTCGCTGATGCAGGTCGCTATGTGAACCACCGACGGACACATAGGCTAGCCAGGTAGGGATACCCTGGCAACATTTGGATGTTAAAATGGGAATGAACTTGTAAACCACTACTCCATAAATTTTTGGATCGGGAGATGTGATATGGGGGCTCTGAGGCCGGTAGGCGTACAGAGCTAGGAAGAGTGTCGCCCAAGGAAATATTGCCTTTGGTGGATGAGCCAGGGGATATCATTATGCAGAGCTGATGAGGGCATGGTATGCATAGTCGTACAATGGTGTCCCCATGTCGATGACTTTACACTTCCGATGGCCATGAGTGGTTATTAAGATCCATAATTATCTGGGTCGTGGAGTCTGATGTATGGAAAGGATCTATCCAAATGTGCAAGGAGTATCTCCATCTCGTATCATCATGTGTCTTGGGTGGGTCGTGACGAAGTCCATGCAGTTTAATGTCATGCGGTGAGGACAAAGTCTGTGTAGTTTAACGTCATGTGGTAAGGACAAGGTCCGTGCAGTTTATTGCCATGCAGTGAGGATAGAGTCTGTGCACTTTATTGTCATGCGGTGAGGACAAAGTTCACACCCCATGCAGGTCTGGTCCGTACATGGGGGAAGGGGTTATTTTTTTAACATTATTATCTATGTAGTTTAACGTCGTGCGACAAGGATGCAAAAATATACCTCGTGCAGGTCTAGTCCATACATGGGGAAAGGGGGGAATTTTTAAATCTTGCTATCCATACAGTTTTACGTCGTGCGGTAAGGACGAGAAGTACACCCCATGCTGGTCTGGTTCGTACACAGGGGGAAAGGGCATTTTTATCTTTTACTCAGGGGGCTGGGCCAGGATAGGAGATCCTGATGTCGCTACATATCATGCGAGGACATGAATCAAGCTGCACGTAGTTCTCTGAAAGAAGTACACCCCATGCAGGTCTGGTCCATACACGGGGGGAGAAGGCATTTTTAACTTTTATTCAGGGGGCTGGGCCAGGATAGAAGATCCTGGAATCGCTACATATCCTACAGGGGCAGAAATCAATCTGTACATAGTTCTCTGAAATCTGTGAAGTTTAACATCATACGGTGAGGAAGATGGGTATTATTAGATTCCGCGCAATTTAACTTCATGCGGTGAGGACGTGATACACCTAGTTTAAGGTCATAGAGTTTGGACTATTGGGTGCTCGACAGTTTAATGTCATGCAGTTCGGACGATGAATACACCCCATGCATGTCTGGTCCATACACGGGGGGGGGGGGGAGGTAGAATTCTTGACTCTTATGATCCATGTAGTTTAACGTAATGCGGTAAAGACGTAGGTGACCCGACGTGAAAGGAAAAGAGGGGTCTGTGCAGTTTAACGTCATGCGGTGAGGACGACTTCCATGCAGTTCAACGTCATACGGTAAAGACGTACTCCGTGCAGTTTAACATCATGCAGTGAGGACGTAAATCACACTTGGTCTCTATGCAAAATATTTCTTTAGGAATCTCGCATTTGTAGGAGCGGTTGTAAATTTTCCGTCCATGGAGATCAGAGTATATGCTCTGTTGGAGTAGACCTTGTGTAAAACGTGTGGTCCCTCCCACTTGGACTCTAGCTTTGGAGGTTTCTTTCCGGGTATCATTGGGGTCCGGAGGACCAATTCCAATTCTCCTTCCAAGAAAGGCCGGAGGAAAACTTTTTTATTGAAGGCTCATGCAATCCGATTCTGGTATACCACTAGATGGTGAAAAGTGTGCAATCTCTTCTCATCTAGCTGTTCCAATTCTCCTAGCCACTTTTCTGACTGCTCATCATCAGATAATTGATCACCGATGGTAACACGGAGTGAGGGAAGTTGGAGTTCAATGGGCAGGACCGCCTCTGTGTCGTACACCAATGAGTAGGAGGTAGCCTGAGTAGCGGTGCAGATTGGGGTTAGATAAGCCCACAATTCATGGAGGAGTTTATCCGTCCATGATTTCTTGTATTTTTCCACCATTTTTTGGAGAATGTTGGACAGGGTCTTGTTGAAAGCCTCTATCTGTCTGTTGGACGCTGCATGGTAGCGGGATGAGTGGTTAGCCTTGATACCAAACTCGTGGTATAGTTTCTCCAATCTAGCAAAGCAGAGGTTGGTGTCATTGTCCATCAGTATGGAATGAGGGACACAAAATCTGGTGATGATATTGGTATTCACAACGCTGAAAATATTTCTTTCTCCAACTTCCTTGAGGGGTATGGCTTCTGCCCATTTGGAAAAGAAGTCGGTTTCCATGAGGATATACTTTAGTTGTTTGGCCGTGGCGGGAGGATATGGTCCCACGACGTCCATTCCCAAGACAACAAATGTCCAAGAGTACTTGGCTTGATGGAGTAACTCTGGGGGTTGGTGTATGAAGTTGGAATGAATCTGGCATGAGTGTCATTTCGCGGTAAAGTGCTCACAGTCTCGTGCCACTGTGGGCTAGTAATACCCAAGCCTTCGAACCTGATGGGAAAACTTGGTCCCCGGTTGATGTTCTCCACACGGTATGGCATGTAATTCAGTTATGAAGGTGGCAGTTTCTTCTCTATTAATGCATCTGAGGAGCACTCCATCGAGGCCTCATTTGTAGAGGACCTCTTGCTGACCCGTGCCGCTATATAGGACAAATTTGATTGACCTTCTCCGTATTTGCTCTCGTTCAGCCCTATCGGATGGAAGTTCTCCCTGTTGAAGGTAGATTACAATGGGGGTCATCCAGCCAGTGGCAGGAGCATATGGCTCGGGGACAGGACTGAATTCATAGATTTCTTCCATCTTAGTCTGAACAAATGGAAATACCATTCGATGGTGAGCAATACTGATAACTGTTTCATCCCAGCCTAGGTCATCTAGGGCTGTGGCGGCGTTGGCTAATGCATCAGCCTGGGCATTCTGAGATCGAGGAATATAGGTTAATGTTGGTTCTGTAGATAATTCCACCATTAACCCTCAGACATGGTCAAAAGGGGGGGATTGGCTCCTCCTTTTTAATATCATAGTCACCATTAACTTTCTTGATGACCAGCTCCGAGTCACCTTTTACCTTAAGGTGATGTACTTGTTCCTGGAGTGTGAGTTCCAGACCTGCAATGAGGGCTTGATATTCCTCTTCATTGTTCGTACATCCCTCTGATAGGAGGAAGGAATACGGCAAGACTGCCTTCTCTGGGGACACAAGTATTATCCCCAAACCCACTTTGTTTAATCTGGGGTCCTCCATCCTCATACCGGTTGGGCTTAGGGATGCGTCGTCGAAGTACATTTCCCATGTCGGGAACTCTTTTTGAACAGAGAAGATGTCTTCATTAGGTAGCTCAGCGTCCGGTGTAGTGGTCCCTATTGAAGGGTGCTCTGTAAGAATGTATGCTAATGCTTGACCCTTGATGGCTTTCTGAGGCACAAACCGGATTTCAAACTGTTGCAGGATGACCGCCCATTGGGATAAGCATCTGGTTAGCTTCGGGCGACTGAGGATGTACTTGAGCGGGTTACTCCATGAGATCAAATGGACTTCATGATGCTGCAGATAATGTCACAGCTTTTGAACTGCGAAGACCAAGGCCAAATAGTTCTTCTTGATATTTGAGTATCAAGTCTCATCATCAATCATGGTTCGACAGAGGTAATAGAGACTGTTTTTGCTTCCGGCGTCATTATTTTGTGCGAGGAAGGCTCCCAATGATCTCTCTAAGGCTGTCATGTACAGAATGAGAGGTCTTCCTTAAACTGGGGGCATGAGCACTGGTGGACTTAAGAGGTACCTCTTCAAGTTGTCGAACGTCTCTTGGAAGTCATCCGACCATTGGTACGTGACCCCTTTCTTCATTAACCCGGTGAAAGGAAAACATTTGCCTGCCATGTTGGCTATGAACCACCTAATATAGGCTAGGTGTCCTTGGAATCCCCTCAACTCAGTGAGGTTATGGGGAGGTGGCAGGCCAAGGATGGCCTTTGTCTTCTTAGGGTCGACTTTGATGCCACGATGGCGTACGACGAAGCCAAGTAATTTCCCTAAGGTGACCCCAAAGGCGCATTTCAAGGGATTCATCTTCAGGATATGATTTCGGAGCTTGTTGAAGATGGTCTCAAGGTCCGACAGGTGATCTGAGCGCTGTCTGGACTTGACCAATAGGTCATCCACGTAACATTCAACGAACTTCCCCAGGAACGGTTTAAAGATCCGATGCATGGCACGCTGATATGTGGCACCATCATTCTTGAGACCAAAGGGCATGACCTTGTAACAAAATACCCCTTGAGGGGCCCTAAAGGCAGTGGATTATTCGTCTTCTCAGGCCATCCTAATTTGGTTATATTTGTAATAGCCATCCATGAAGGATAGATCCTCATACCCGGTCGTTGCATCGATTAACAACTGGGTGATTGGAACCGGGAAGTCAACTTTCTGGAAATGTCGATTGAGATCTGTGAAATTGATACAGACGCGGATTTGTCCGTTATTTTTCTTGACAAGGATGATGTTGGACAACAAAATGGGGTACTAGACCTCTTGAATGAAGCCTTCTTTAATGAGCTTATCAACTTTGGCCTCTATTTTGGCGGTATGTGAGGGATGTGTCCTTCTGGCGGCCTGTTTATAGCCCTGGTGGTCTTCTGGAAGACCAATGTGGTGTGTCTCTACTTCGAGATCGACTCCCAGAATTTCTATGTAATTCCAGGAGAAAACATCCTGATTTTGCCTCAAGAAAGAGGTATATACCTCGTGTTCCTCGGGATACATGGCTACACTAATGAGAGTAGGCCTCAGATCTTCCTCGGTACCTAGGTTTATTTCCCTGAGCTCGTCCACAGTGGTGGAGATACCTTCCTCAAATGCAGGAGGTGCGTCCCTGAGATCTTCCCCCTCTTCTTCTCCCAAGTCCTCATCTTCTTGATTCAACGAGGAGAGAGCTTCTTGTCTGAGCCTTTGAGGGTTTGAGGGACAGGCATAATGGGTCTCCCCGCTTGAGTATTCGTCCCCAAATCGAGGGTTGGTGGACGTTCCCGCATTGTCATGCTCGGACATCGTGGCTGAAGTCATGAGGACATCCGAATGCGTGTCTGTACTTGAACTCATACTCTCAAAATGGTTGATAGACAAGACATAATCTCTGCCAATCTTCCTGAGGGGGTCATCGGGGACCATTTCCAGGCCATTTGGAGCGGGGATCCAGTCGACACCATCGACCAAAGGCTTCTTTTTCTTTTGCTCATAGAACCCAGCGTCAATGTAATGTGACTCGGAGAGCTCAAAAGGGGCCTGGTCGGCATTCAATGTTCCACTTTGTCCATTGGTGCAGTACTTGATACACCGGTGATAGGATGAAGGAACGACCATGTGCTTATGGAGCCACGACCTTCCCAGCAGGGCATTGAATGTTGTGCTCTGCCGAACCACCAGAAATTCCGTGTAGGCTACTAGGTCACCAAAATGGGTCTTTATCTTGATTTGTCCCATTGGTTTCTGCTCACTCTTGTCGTAACCCAACAGAGTTGTGTCCGATGGAGTTAGGTCATCCTCACTATAGCCCAACTTACGGAGTGTCCGTATGGGAAGGAGGTTAACTCCAGAGCCATCGTCTATAAAGACTTCCCGGATCTCAATACCATTCAGCATTCTGGACACCTATAGTGGTCTGATGTGTCCTTGCATGATGGCATCTTCATCCTGTCCGGTGAAGGAAATCACCGCATTGCATTCAGCCGGGTCAGTCTCCATCCGATAAATTTCGGCGGCAGCTACCTCGGCTTGAAACTCATGGGGGATGATCAAATATTCTATAAGTGCCTCCCTGAGGTCTACTGACAAACTTAGGGCATCGAGGATGGACAGCTTGGCTGGTACTGATGCCAGCTGCTAAAGGATATCATATTTCTGCTCTAGCGGCCGACGCTTCTCCATTGGCGAGAGAGTCTTAGCGGGTTCTTTAGGGGCTGTAGCATTTGACGAGGAGGGGTTAGACGTAGGGTCTAATATCGATGGAACTCTCGGTTTTTGAGGACATGGCCGGGCCGGTCTGTTTTTGCACACTAGGCGGCCAGACACTTCCTCCTCCTCTGGTGGGTATCGCAGAACAACAGGGCCATAGTGGATGCCTATGGAAATGGAGGGGAATTCTTTCTCCTGCTGAGTCTGTTGAAGGGATCTCCCACGTGTTTCTGCAATATTAACGGTTCGGGCCGGGGTCCAACCATATGGTTGGTTTTGGCCACAGCTGTGCCTCCCCTGGTATCCCCTACCTCTGTGATTCCTCCTCTCGGCTCCTCATGCAGGGAACTCGGGTTAGTAACCGTACCCTTCTTCAGGGAATGATTCCATAAAATTTATGACATTAATAGAACCAAAGATTGGCTCTTCATCCTCTAATAAGTCAACCTGGTCGGTTGTCCCTGATGGTGTCGTTTGGTGGTTTGGTGCCCGTGGTTCCAAATTCGAGGGCATATAATTTGCCGGGGTCGGGACTAAATTTGGCCTCATCGTGGACTGATCCTCTTGTGATTTTTTCCTCCTCCTTTGATTACGCCCGGATGACCGGCTCTTGGAGGGTTGTGAGGTCGATATTGTTGGTTGTGCGATGTCAGGGGCTGTTGGCGGCAACACCGGCTGCTGTAGTTGAGCTCGGAGTATGCCCTGGGCTCGGTTGACAGTCTTCCGAGTCATCCAGTTGTCAAATTTCTGCCCCTGCTTGCTGGTGACTTTCTTCCACCCCTCCTCTTTGTTGGAGTCGTTGGTAGAGATACATGACACATGGGATAGGGGTGGTCCCAGCTCGACCTGTCCGGAGTCTACCATCCTCTGTAGGAGGTCTTTGAAGACGAAGCATTCTCGGATACTATTTCCCAACATCTGATGGTAGGGGCATTAATCTGGCCTGTCATCGCGTCCGACCTCTTCAGGTTTCCTCGGCTCCGAGAGGTGGAGCAAGTTGCAGTTCATGGTGGCAATGAAGTAACCACAGACTTGGTCATATCGGAATGAGTATACTTTTCATCTTCATTCCTCAAACTGGTTCCGCTTTGGTCCTCACTGATCATCACGTTTAGGGGGAGGTGTCCACTGATATGCAGGATTCCCTTGATGATTTGGCAGAGGCCTGAGTGGTGGAGTGGGAATAGGGGCCGGTTTAAGTGTGACAACAGACGCTTCTTCTCTAGGGGCTTTTTTCGCAGGAGCTTGTGAGGCTATTTGGGACTTCGAATTAGTCCGCTGCAGGGAGTCCTCAATTCTCTGGTCAATGGCTGAGAGATAGCAGAAGCCAGTGGTGCACTCAACTGGTATGAGCGGTGTTCGCAGCTCATCCCTAATATTATCGATGCATATGGCTAGCATATCATCTTGAGGCATTGGCCTGTTCAGAGAATAGGTCAGACCTTTCCATCTGGCAATGAAGTCTGAGACCCTCTCATTCTCCCTCTTCTTGCAGTTCATGAGGTCGCTGACTGTTGTTTTGGGAAACATCGATCTGAAGTGGAACATGAACTGCTGCCTAAGCTCTTCTCATCTCTTTATTGACTGGCCTGGAAAACTAGTGTACCAGACGAAGGCGGATCCTTGCAAGGTCCATAAGAAGCATCTGATTTTCACTGCTTCTTACTGTTCCAGATTCCCCATCATAGGGTCTCAATAGGATGCATAGTGCATCAAAAGATACTCTAGATCTCCTGATCCATTTAATATGGGGAATACAGGGCCCCCAAAATTGGGTGGAGGTGGTGTGTTGGTCACCCAATCTGGGTAGGGTTTCCGTTCTGGTTGTATCGTAGCACATTGACCTTCCATTGCTTCCTATCGAGCTGTTAGTGCCTCGATGGTGTTGGTGAGACCCTGGTTTACATCTTGTTGGGCCCGGTCCTGGGCAGGCGTAGCCCGAGGCATTTCCTGAGGATCCGGATTGGCTGGTACCAAGGGTGTGTGTGCCGTTTGTGGCACCTTCAGAGGGTTCAGGTGTACTCGCTTCGATTTCTACCTGAGTGGAGGGAAGTCTTTGTATTCATCTGAATCTATGTTTAGGTAGTTGGACGGGTTGGGCGCCTCGTTTGATAGGATCCCTGACCATGTTTCATTTTCCGGGGCAAACCTTAGTCTCTGAGGTGCACTTGCTGGGAGTGCGTGATATGGATCCTCCTGGGACACACTTTCAATAAGGCGGTTCCTTTGGAGTAGCTCGGCATTAAGCCACCTCAATTCTTTCATCTCCTCTTCCTGTCGAGAAAATCTCTTTTCAAGCGTGAGTGGATCATCTTTGTTGAGATAAGGAGGCAGGTTAAGGGTAACTAGTCCTTTGTTCTTATCCTTGTTGGAAGCTTGCTGGGTAGGCATAGGAGGGTTGGCTGGAAGGATGGCCATATTTAGGGCGGCCCTTTGGTTTCGGGTGTTCACACCTAGTGGTTTGTTGTGATTCACAGCCTAACCAGAACGATTGTCTCCCAATCCATCCAGATTTTCATTTTCCCCGGTGACACCCATGGGGTTAGCCTCTATAACGTTGATGAATTCATATCGCGGGGTGGAGGGGACGTCATCTTCCAAATAAGAAGAGGATCTTCTGCGTCTTCCGCTGGCACTCCATTTTGTGTCCTGGGATTGCCTTCGGACTTCTTGGCGAAGGGTGATGCAGAGTGTTATTTGATGAGACCTTACGATGAGCCTTCCTCTCGGAGGCGATGATGATTCAAATGATGGGGTAGGACATGGACCTCCTCTTCTGACTGTCCTCCCTAGACGAGAGAACACTGATTCTCGTGGGGGAGGTTTTTTTGAGGGGCTAATAATGCCCCCATCCCTGAGGGATGGGGTTGTCTCCCTTCCATGGACTGCGGCAGTGGATACTACTATCGCTACCTGCCCGATCTTGCGTTCCCCCATTTGGGGGTGAACCAGATTTGGTGCCGAATTTACCTGTGGGTCCATCCCTTTTAGGGAGGCATGGAAAGATCACTGATTGGACTCTCTTAGGTAAGAGGCATGTTGTATGCTCTCAGTGGCCTGATTCAGGAGTTCTTGGATGGTTTGTTCTCGCCGGGCCTGATGCTTCTGGGACTTACTCAAGGCATGACTCTGTTGAGTGTGTTGCCTTTCCGGAACAGGGAGACCACACGATTTTCATCTTGATGTTACGACGTTGCAAGACACAATGCCGAACAGGTTTTTCAGTGCGGGGAGCGGAGTGAAATGCAGAGATCCGTGTTCCCCCCATCCCCTGATATGGACTCCCATTGGAGCTTCACCAATGAGGCGGCACAGTTGGTGTAGTGCACAGACGTAGGCTATCTCCATGTTTCCTTTACGCCTCTGAGGTCGCTGTTGTCGTGCTGAAGGAAGAGCTTCCAGGTCGATGTGATGCAAGAGGTCTCCTATCGTCTTGACATGGTCTACATACCCATTGTAGGGCAAGAATCGTGATTTCAGTCGGCGGAGGGTTTTCCATATATTATGGCGGATGCCGGGCACACATTCTTTTGACAACTCTCTGGGTATGTCGAACTGAGAGGTGGACGTGGGCCAAAACATAACTGGTATATCATCCCTAGCCAGTAGTTTCCTCATGTGCAGCATGTCGGCATACTCCTCCGCTAGTGACTCCTCTACCTGGTTAGCCCAACTGAGATGCTCGCTGCCAATGTGGTCATAGGCAGTGGGACTGGTAGGTGCTGAGTCATTATGTGGGTGATTCCAAGGTGCTTCAGAGGATGAATGCGGCCCTCGACCATCTTCTGATTGCAGAAGGATGTCGTCGGCAACTAACTGGGAATCTGACATGCTTGATCCCATCCTTCTGAGTGCATCGACATACGAGGGCCTTTCGGTGCTTGATTCGATAGGATGAGGACCTTTCTGTCGATATAATATGTCATCATGGGGAGGACCTCCGCAATGGAGGTCATAATGGTGAGGAATACCATTAATGCATGAGGCTTCACCGCATAGAGGACTTTTGTAGTGCACACCCTGGGGAGGACCTCCAAGGCGTGTCGTAGCAAGGGGAGGACCCTCTTGATGTGTAGCATCATTACAGGGAGGACCTTCACAACAACTACCATCATGGTGAGGATGACCATCATGACTTGATGTTTGATGTGCATCCTGGGGAGGACATTCAGGATACACTGCGACAAGGGGAGGACCTTCTTGTTGCTTGGGGCCAATACGGGGAGGACCTTCACAATGGTGGTCGTGGTGGTGAGGAATACCATCACCGCTGCGGCAATGGCGAGGACTACCATTACTGCTGCCACAGGGAGAATATCTACGGTATAAATCCTAGGGAGGGCCTCCAGAATGTACCGCAATGAGGGGAGGGCCTTATCATTTCTTGAAGTCTCTACGGGGAGGACCTCCGTTATCAGGGTGGAGAGGACTACCACCTTGATCTGATGCCTCGATGCATGGAGTTTCGTTGCAGCTTAACCCCTGGGGAGGACCTTCAGGGCAGGCCACGACAAGGGGAGGTCCTTCTTGTCGTGATGAGATGTCACTGCGGGGAGGGCCTCCGCTGTTGCGACTATGATAGCGAGGACTACTATCATAATCTGTGGTCCCACTGCATGGAGAGTGATTGCAGTGTATACCCTGGGGAGGACCTTCAGGGTGGACCGCATCAAGTGGAGGACATTCTTACTTCTCGATCTTATGGTCATGTGGAGGTTTCCCTGCCTCGCATCAAAAGAGGAGCTCTCGTGATCGATCATTATATGCCCGTGGGGGAAGCCCCCATGGGTGCTCTGGGGAGGACCTTCAGAGCTGCTAGTAGAAACCTTGCGGGGAGGACCTTCTCAACTACTACTTCCACTCCCATAATATGGTAATGGGTGGATAGGGTTCTAAGCCCGCGATGTGTGATTAGTGGCGTTGGGAACCCCAGATTCCAGCATAGCAGAGTCATGAACCCGCTCTTTATTTTCCAGCTGCCTTCGCAGCATTCGAGGCGCTCTTTTGTGGGAAGCGGGGACCATCTGCTGTTGACAACGACCTTCACATTTTTTGGGTCCCTGTCTAATTGGGTCCTGTGATCCCGCCAGGATATGCCGACGAACATATTGACTTTTAGTAGGGATATATGCCTGCTCTGGAGCATCCACCGTGATGGACGGGTGTCCCCCAGTTGGAAGGAGTGAAGCTGCTCGATCTGGTTGCCCTTGCATCGCGGAATATGGTCGGTGAACCTCCTAGGAAGAAGTAGGGATGCAGATCTGCTCCGCGGTGGCTATCTCATCTCTTAGATGAGTCGCCTCATTTGGGGAGATGGGCTCACGGGCCCGATTCCTTGCTGTTACCGCTAATGCAATTACATTCTGAAATGTCTACAAGATATGATCTGGGATCGATACATGCTCCTCCAACATTGCCAGGATATGTAGAGAGACATCTTTGGCTGGAAAGGGTATGAAGGCCCATTCTGATATCGGAGTAGGAATGTCCTGCTTCGGTCCTCCAATGGTCAGTGGGTACTGACAATTTTCCTGTGTCAGGGGCAGGTGAAAGAATATGCCCCTGTACCGGGATATGCCGGTTTATCTCTCCATTTTCCGCCACATCAGGGTGGCAGACTTTACTTGCATATGTAGAGAGATGACCCTACATATATTGGATTCCCACCGTATTGAGTCGGTGGCCTTTGTTGGTGGGGAGACGAGCCCACCTATGAGTTGCTGTCACATCTGGGTGGCAGGCTTTGTTGATCGCCCGCATATTAGGATGGCGGCTGTCATAAGACACTTCCAGGAGCTGGTCCTGCAGGTGTTGGGTCGCCACCACATCAAGTTCTTGGGCTTTACGACCCTGGGCAGGGAGAGGTGCCTGCCTGGTAAGTGCCATCCTGTGTGAGCGATGAGCTTGATGGAGCTCGGCGGGGATGCACACCAGCTTGTATGATGACGCCATGTCTGGATGGCGGGCTCGGGAGGATAGAACAGGTGTAGGTGCCTGTTCTTGGTACGTCTCCGTGGCTGGGTAGTGGAGCTCCTCCTCAGGGACCAGGCTGATAACCGGTCCCTGATTGTACGCCTGTCGCCCTCGTCGGGCGGTCCGAGGGGCCGGAGCTCGGGGATCGTGGGCCTGAATCCTTGGGGAGACATCCTCCTCGGCATGAGGATCTTGGGTCGCGGCATAACTGTGATGACGTCTGCTGGCGTGGGTCTTGGAGCGGAACCCCCATAAGGTAGGAATGAAGTCCTCAGCGTCGACCTCATCCACCTCCCTAAGATAAGGGAGGTCGCATTGTCCCATTCCAGGGAGAGACTCCTGAAATGGTTCGAGATAGCTACATGGGATGTCTAGATCTGCCTTTGCAGCCACTGCTGGGTAGACGACCGGTAAGTTATGGAATATTGGAGGGAGTGCATGGCCGCCTCCACTGTTGGGAGAGTACCGTTCACGTGGTACTCTTGGATCAGCGCGTCCGAGACCCAGCGCTAAAGACGTTGGGTGGGTGATGGGGTACTCCCTAGGTGAGGATGTTCCATCCTTGCGTTGTTGGAAGCACGCACTTGTGAGTTCCTTTGCGATGCCATTGGATCAAAGGGAGTTCTGAAGGTAGTACATGAATTTTTTTAGCAAATACTAGCAGTAAACCTGTCAAAGTAGCATCTCATGATCCCATTCATAATTAATGACCTTGCTTGGCCCTCCTTGTGAGTAAAAGGGGGCACAGGGTGGAATTAAGTTGATTCTATCATGTTTGGTTAAAGATTCACATCGAGTTCACCATTTTTTTCGTGGTTTCAGTTTTCGGCCTCAAAACACCCAACGACACTATATCAAATGATGAATGGACCTGCTTTCCAAAGGAAGGAGTTCGCCGGATGGTCTGACCAGCGACCCTTAAGAAATCACATTGGTCGAGAGGATGGGAAGTTGGGCTCATCGCACCTTTGGGGGGGGGATTATTGCATGTTCTGGGACTCTATTATAGATTTAAGACGTATTCATATGTTCGTGAATATTTCTTTTATACCCAAAAATAGTATCCACGGATTTAACCTTGGTGGGAAATGGTCAACTGGATGCAGGAGTTCAGAATCATTTATGCCTGAGGTTTACCATCCCTTGTTGGATTAATGACCCCAAAGAGTCGGAACTCGCTTGAGGTGGCACTAGGAGTGGCGCGGTGAACCGATGTGAAGATAATCGGATCGACCAGTTTTTGGGCTTGAACCTCTTAGATGATTCCTACGTACCCTTCCTAGGAGGAAGGGATAAAATTCCATGTAGTTCGCGTAAGTGTCGGAGAATCAACGTGAAGATGGACTAGGGGTCCGACGGGTATTGGGCTTGAACCTCATGGAGGCTTCCTACGTATCCCAACAGTGGGGAATCAAATTACTCGTAGTTCGTGTATATAGTTTAACATCATGATGGATGGAGCGATACAGTTTAACGTCATACTGGATGAGGGTGGAACTCAACGTGAAAAAATGACCGAGTGGTGGGCATGAACCTCATGGAGGCTTCCTACGTACCACACCTTGACATGGATCAAATTCCCCGTAGTTCGCTTAGTGGGGATGACACTCTAAGAAGTCCCAAAGTGATGGATTGGGGATTACACTTTGAGGAGGACCACAAGAGGATGTCATGGTCGATGCTTACTCTAAGCCCACATGAGTCATGCTCGGTGTGAGAAACAAGAGGCAGCAGGGACCAGAGGATCACGTCGTGAAAGGTGCGTCCTTGAGAAGTGGAGTGGGGATTATGCATGGAGCAGCCCATAAGGTTGGGGCTTACTCCTAGGTGGATGCCCATGGTGTCTTCCACATGTCTGGCCATGAGGGAATCCCAACCCATTGGTGGTTTGAGGAATATAATGGGGGCCAATGCCTATGCACGAGTGAACAAGCGGGAAAACTCCAAGGGCGTTGGCATCGGTCCAAACAAAGGGAGATGAAAAGTGTGAATTACATGCCCAACATTCGGAACACAATGAGGGTGGCATGGTGATGGAGGATAACTATTGACCATGTTTAAAACGCAGAATCCATATCACGTTAGCCTGAAATGGGGACAGACAACTGAGGGTCGACTACTGACCGTGTTCGAAACGCATAAACTATCTCTAAGTGTTATCCGAAGTCTTCCGGGGTGTTGGCCCAGGATGGTAGGTGAGCCGATGTGGCATGAGGCCAGGACGTTAGGGGGTCCCTTCAGACATGTAAGATTATGAGGATCTGAATGAAGGAAATGCAAGGTGTGGGGCGGAGTGATGGAATATTTGAACGGATTCAAACACTCTTGAAATTATGCCACTGTGATCATGGCATGAAGAATCTTATAAGTTCAGGGCTTACTCCTAGATGGATGCCCATGTGCTGCTAAGGAGAAGCACTGGTGAATGAGGCTTATGCAAGAAAGCTTCCCAGGTGCCTTCCTCATGTCTGACCATGAGGGCTTCCCAACTAACTGGTGGGTTGAGGCATATAATTGAGGCACACACCTATGCACAAGTGCACAAGTGGGATAACTCCAAGGGTGTTGGAATCAGTCCAAACAAAGGGAGATGAAAAGTGTGAATTACATGCCCAAAATTTGGAATGCAATGAGGGTGGCATGGTGATGGAGGATAACTGTTGACCATGTTCGAAACACAGCATCCATATCACGTTATCCTGAAATGGGGATAGACAACTGAGGGTCGACTGCTGACCTTGTTCGAAACATATGACCTATCTCGAAGTGTTATCCAAAGTCTTCCAGGGCGTTTGCCTAGGATGGTAGGTGAGCTGATGCGGCATGAGGCCAGGGCGTTAGGGGGTCCCTTCAGACATGGAAGAGTATGAGGATCCGAATGAAGGACACGCAAATCATGGGGCGGAGTGATGGAATGTTTGAACGGATTCCAACATTCTTGAAATTACCCCACTGTGATCATGGCATGAGGAATCTTATGTTTGGAGCATAAGGAATTTCTTGAATAGAGCAAGAGGCATCCAATTATTGAATGATGGGGAATGCTACAGTTTATAGTCATGTAGAGAGGACTGTTTCCATATAGTTTAACGTCATATGGATTGAACAAGGGACATACAGTTTAACGTCATGTGGTCAGGATGAGCCTATGCGTGAGTGCAAAAGCGTGATAATGCCAAGGGTGTTTGAATCAGTCCAAATAAAGGGAGATGAAAAGTGTGAATTACATGCCCGAAATTCGGAACACAATGAGGGTGGCATGGAGATGGAGGATAACTGTTGACCACATTCAAAACATAGCATTCACATAACATTTTCCAGAAATGGGGACAAACAAATGAGGGTCGACTGCTGACCGTGTTCGAAACACATGACATGTCTCAAAGTGTTGTCCAAAGTCTTCCGAGGCATTGGCCCAAGACGGTAGGTGAGCCGATGCGGCATTAGGTTAGGATGTTAGGGGGTCCCTTCAGACATGAAAGAGGATGGAGATCCAAATTAAGGACACGCAAAGCATGGGGTGGAGTGATGGAATGTTTCAATGGATTCCATCGCTCTTGAAATTATGCCACTATAAACATGGCATGAGTCATCTTATGCTTGGAGCATAAGGAATCTCTTGTTTGGAACCAGAGGCATCCGGTGTTTGGAATATAGGGAGAACTACAGTTTATAGTCATGTAGATAGGACTATTTCCATATCGTTTAACGTCATATGGATAGGACGAGGGCCATACAATTTAACGTCATGTGGTCAGGACGACAAGGTAGGAGATACCTAGCAATGGTTGGTGTGGGACTTACGTAAGGGCGGCCCTTTTTGGATGATCCTAGAAAAAGTAGCTAGGTAATGGGGTTATAGGATAGTCATGAGGAGTAGCTAGACTCATGGAATGCATAGGATGAATGTTGGGGTGGCGCAAGGGTGCAATGTAAAATATTGTTGACCCGGCCTGAAAAGTTCGCGGTGCGACTCTCCATTTTTCATGGGGGTCAATGACGGTAAGGAAGGGAGCAGCCCGGAGGGTCGAGACCGAAGCCCAGCACTCTCCCCGAGCAGGGGTGTGGGGCGCAGCCCCTGTGGTATGGACCAGCGAGTGCATGGGGTTTTCCGCATGGGGCGCGCCGCGAAGGAGCTGGCCGCGAGGTGCCGTCCGCAAGGGACTGGCCACGGAGGAGCTGTTCGCAAAGGACTGGCCACGAGGGAGCTGCATGTGGTTCGCAGTTTAAATGTACACGAAGGGTTTCCATGGAGGAGTTTTCCACAGAGGAGATGGATGTCCTCAAAATATGGTCATCTGCGAAGGGTGTCCGCAGATGAGATGACCGCGAAGGAAATGACCGCGAGGGGCATCTGGAAAGGGGCTGGCGCCAGTCCTGCTTCACGCCCACGGAGGATCTCCACCTCCATTTCATGAATGACACTGGTCCGTGGAGGATATGGTCATCCGCGAAGGAGATTCCCACTAAGGTCTGGTCGCGGAGGAGTTGTGCGCATGTGGTTCGCGGCCTGGTTTCTCCTCTATGCAGAAGAGTGCATCCGTGGATGAAATGGGTCCACGGATGGTCGCGGACCGCTGGGAGTGATTTCTCCAGCGTCTTCCCACGTCCTTCCTCTTCTTTTTTTGGTGCCCCTCGGTGACTATTTATATAGTCGTGAAGAGTCTTCTTTGATGGGAACACAACACTTTTTTCTAAATCCCATGAAGGAATCCCCACCCACGGATGACTCGGTCGACCAGGGATTTTTTTATGTGTCGCGGCATGCGGGGTTTCTTCGTGGAAGCACACAAATATGCCTCTATTCCATGAAGGACAAGGTTCGCGATGGCATACAGCTTCCTCCTCCACCTCGCGAGCGACGCGGTTCATGGCCGCATCCGGCTTCCACCACCGTTTCGCGAACAACGGTGTGCGCGACATGGGCCGGTTGCCGCGATTCGTGGTGGTGGACCGGCCAGGCATCACCAGAGGTCTTCCTGGTTCGCGCCCGCATAGGCGCTCCGCCCCCATTTCGCAAATGACAGTGTCCGCTGGAGGGAGGTTCGCCGAACCGGCTGCATACTGTTGCTGGGAGCCGGTGCGTGGACTGGATCGGTCCTCTTTCAAGTTTTGGGGTAATTGGATTTCCCCCTTGTGGAATTTTCAGGACCCTACAATGGAATATAAAAGTGTTATTATATCATTATTTGTAGGATATAATTGAAGTAGGTAAAATAACAAATAAGATGATAAAACTTGGTTAAGAGTTATACATATTATTTGATAATCCTCCTTGGATCAATCCTTAAGGGAACTTGGTTTAGTTTTTAAGAAGAAACGACCCTCTATAATGTAGCTATGGAGGTTTATAAGGGATTTTTAAGGGTTTGTAAAGATAATTGGATTAATAAATGTGAATAAAAGATTATACGTGTTGTCTTTTTAAAAGATGGAGAAAGGAAACACTTTTATTTTTTAAGAACATTAAAATATAATAAATATCATAGTAATGTAAAGTGAAAAAATGGACATAATTAAGAATAAAGGATAGTAAAATATTAAATTTCCTATAACCAATAAAATTTGGATATGTTTAATCAATATTTTAAACCTTATTATTTGGTTTAACCCCCTCATTAACACTTTTTAACTTTAGTTGTGGTAACCACTTATTCAATATTAAACGGTTATAAATTAAATTCAAAGGTGTAAAGTAACTCAAAAAAGGTCCATGTATGAAATTTTAGAATATTTCCTGGTCCAATTATCCTATTTTGAGATTTTTATATTTTTAAATCATTTAATAAATTATTATTTAATATAAAATATCATTAAATCCTTTTTAAGAGTATTCACAACATTTGATTCTAAAATCATAAAGATAATAATTTCAAATATAAAATATATAAACATAAATTATACATTATAATTAACCATAAAATTTATGTGACAACATAATTCATATAATTTTTTTTATTAATGTTTTTAAAGTCATTTACTTTGTTTTTTACTACATGAACAAGCACAATGTCAGTGTTTCTTAATCATTTAAGGTAATTATACCATCACTAAAAATTAAAAATTAAATTACCATCATAAAAATAACTTATTTTTTTAAAATAATATTTTATATTCTTTCATAACATCATTTAATCCTAATGAAAAAATATAATAGAAATTAAAAGCAAGAGAGCGACATTATTGTAATTATCCTTTACTTAAAATAATATAAAGGTTATAATCAAAGGAAAGTATAAATAAATATATAAAATTTAAAATATGGTAAATTATAGAAACAAACACTCATACAATAAAATAAATATAATTTTTAGAGAGATGTTATGCCCTATCTTAAT